>PPNU03000003.1:0-710848 GCA_003708295.3 Petasospora mycetangii
CCCGCCCCCACCCTCTGCGGCTCGACAGCCCGTTTTGGGAAGCCACAAACGACTCATATACAAATACCCAACACAAATTTTGTGTCACTTTAGCGCTTCGGACCCCGCGTGTTGCTTCTCCTCTTCTCTGTGGATGTGTTCCGTCCGGATCGCGGCCATAACACTAATGGTCCGACTATATAGAGCGGGCATTTCCTTTTCGGCACTGAGGGGTTACCTCAAAACTACATGGACGTAGACCATCTATGTGTATACAATAATATATGGCATTTTGCTTAGATACCGGTCTAAGCCTTGGTCTTCTTCTTGAACAGCCCGCCGAGAGAGAACTTCTTCTTGGATTTCTTCTTGCCGTTCTGAACAACAACAGACCCCGACTCCGTGGAGACATCAGCATTTGGAACAACCTGTGGAGGTGTACCGTTAGCAGACACACGCGGTATTTCCTGTTGAGCGTTCGTCTCGTAGTCTCCGACAGGCCCTTCCGGCGTGAACTTGTTATTCAATTGGTAGTTGTAGTTCTTCGTCATGTCATGCTTAGTCTTGTTGGCATCTCTCATAGAGTGACGCTTGAAAATGCTGACATCCCCGGTGGAGAGAGCCTGGTTCTGGTATTTCATCGACGGGTGCGCAAACATCGTCGACAATGATGTCTTGCGACGTATTTTTTTACTTGGCACTGGCATTGTCTTTTGTTCCTGTGGTTCTTCCTGCAGTTGCTGCAGTGACGCTTCAGAGATAGGCTCTTGCGTATGCTGCGAAGGTTCAATACTCGGAGACCCTTGGAAACCTAATCCAATTGGAGAGTTCTCGATTGATGTCTTCTCAGTGGAGTAGCGTGGTGTAGGCTCCAGTTCTGGTGAGTGCGTTGGGTTAGCAATAGGTGTAGAGGGTAACGATGATTCTCGTGAAGACGCTGGTGGAAGTTGTTGGATTGAAGCTGGAGGCTTGGTCATCGATGTGAGCGAGCTTGTTCTTGACGTAGAGAATCTCGGTGAAGGTTTAGACTTGGATTTCATTGGGTTTTCTCCTCTGAGCGAGTAGGTCTTGAACCCACCCTTCTTTTGCTCCTGAGGCGCAGATTCCATTTTCTCACCGTACACTTTCTTCATTGCAACCTGGTAAGCCATCTGGTACAATTCGTCATCAGTTGGCTGTGCTTTGGAGGAAGAAGGAGCGTGGTGGAACTCTGGAGTCTGTGATAAACGTGGTGAGGCCTGTTTGACTTTGGCAGCGAAGCCCGTGTCTTCAGAGACCTTGACATTGTCCATACTAACTCTCTTGCGCACTTTCTGATGCTTTGGTAGGATATCCAGTGCATCTGAGTAGACGCTCCCGCCGTCGCTGACCTCTTCATCGTCATCCAGAACCTTGACTCTTTTCTCTTTGCTCGTGGATCTCTTATCGCCGTTCTTCAAGATACTTCTCACTGGTGACTTACTTCTCTCCGTGAGCGAAGGCGGACGGAGATGGTCTTGGTACGGATCCTGCGGCGAAAGCGTGGGCGGTCTTCTTGGTGTGAAGCTGGCAACGCTGCTGATATTCTCATCGAGATCATCGTCTTCCTCCAGGATACTCCCCAGCTCGTTCTCCATGATACTTCCCTGGTAGGCCCCGTGGTGCACCGCTGGCGGAGGCATGAGCCCCACGTCCTTCGTCTCTGTCTTCACCAGCTCAAAACTACCCAACTGTCTGATTGTCTCTGTCGTGATGGAGGTGGTGCGTCCGTACTGGTCTTTCGTCTTAGTTGTGCGGATGATGATCTTCTCGGGCTGGGACATGCGGGACGAGTTCGAGGTCAGCGAATTGCTTCTGTGGTAGCCGTGTCCGTTCAACGTGGATAAGGAGTTGGCCCTGTGTGAACTCATCGACATCGTACGCTGCGGCACGTACTGGCTCTGTCTCTGTCTTTGGTAGTTGTTGTAGTGATCACTATGGGGATTATATGAGGCAGACGTCAACGAGTGTGTTCTGAGCGCACTGGCAGCAGCCCCAGCAGAGACTACCGAGTCTCTACTACTTGGTTGTGGCTGGTACTGTGAGTAGCGACTGAGGTCCGGCACTTTGTGCTTCTGATTGCGTTAGTCTCGTCTTGTTGTTTATTGTGCGGTGCGGTACAAACTCCCCACCCACCCGGAGACGGCGACAGGGCTGTCAAAACACCACTTACCTTGGATTTACGGTCAAATAGTCCCATTTTTCGATGATGATAGCCGGCTTGTTTGTGTTGGTAGCAACAAAGCAACTCTTTCGAACTTAGCCGCTGCCTCAAAATGAAATTGGGGGCCTCGCACGCATTGTTATTGTGGTGGCCGTACCGGTGATGGGCTCTCTCGCGAACGGGTTTTATTCGCGGACAGGCCGTGATCGGGCCTCAAGCTAACTACAACATTAAAGCTGGCGGCTAATACAAACCACTACAACACCCTCACACACGCAATGGCGACGCCCTCACTCGGATGGGAGCGCCTGAAAGACGTCTACTACCGCTCACGTGAGCTCTACTCGCTCTCGTGGGACGTCGAGAGCCTGCCGCTGCTAACCGCCGTGGCTCCTTTCACTCATACCATTGCGAGCTACTCAACTAGGGACGAGGACGATGCTATTGAGATATTCAGCGCCTCAGGCGGGATTATCACGCGGATTCCTTGGAATCACCACATAAACGGAAGAATTGCGGGTTTGGAATGGACAAAGACCGAAGAGCTGTGTGTTGTACTCACAAACGGGCGTGTGCGGTGGTACTACTCGTTTGAAGGAGACTTTGATGAGTTCTCCATCGGGTACGACGCCAATGTCATCGGCGTGCGCACGTGGACCGTTGAGAAGCGTGGTGTTCTTGTACTGCTCCAGGACAACAGACTCGTTAGGCTCACGAGGTCTGGGAGATCGTCAGTGATAAGAGACATGAAAGATCGCGGAGAGTTCCACAGTTGGTGTTGTACTGACGGCCAAGCCTATGTTTGTATGGACAGAGACGTTTACCGTGTTACCTCTAAGGAAGCAGCACGGTGCTCTGTTGATGGCCCTTTTGAAATCATGTCTGCCAGTGCGGACGGCCGACTCATAGCCATGTGGAGCGCAACAAAGGGACTCGTTATCGTGACGAGCAGCTTTGATAGAGCTGTCATGACATGGAATTGCCCCAGACCATTAGGGATGAAGTGGTGTGGAAGTGATGCTGTTGCGTTACAGTACGAGGACACGCTAAAGATTGTTGCGCCAGGTGGTGAATTGGAGTTCTACTACGATAATTACGTGTTACAAACGGAACAGGATGCATTAACAATATTGACGACAACGTCGATAGAGATTTTGGCTAAGATTGGAGACTCCACAGTCGAATGCTTTAAGATTGGATCCAGGGCCAAGGCTGCGATCTTGATGGACGCTGTAGACAAGCTATTGAGACACTCCCCCAAGGCCAATGAGAACTTGAAAATCATTGGTGATGGCCTTACAAAAGCTGTGAATGATACATTGGATGCCGCACTCGAAGAATTCGATCCATACTGGCAGAAGAAACTACTCAAGGCTGCGTCATTTGGTAAAGCAGAACTGGAGATGGTGGAAGGTGAATCGAAATTGTCTGCGAGATTTGTTAAAGTCTGTGATGAGTTGAGAATCTTGAACATGATCAGGGATAGTGAAATTGGATTGTTCTTGACATACTCCGCATTCAAGACACTGGGTATAACTGAGGTTGTTGAATTACTAGTCAAGAGACAGAAGTTCTCGGAGGCGTTCCAGATATCGAGGTTTTTGAAGTTACCATTGGATGTTGTTTTTGTGTCATGGGCATGTTGCAAAATCAAGTACTCCACTCTAGGAGATGAAGAGCTTTCACAGTCATTATTGAGCAGATTTCAGCAATTGAGTGGTGGAAAATACATTTCTTTCGCCCATGTTGCCTCTGTGGCATTCCAAGAAGGGCGTTTAAATCTGGCCAAGATCTTGGTAAATTTTGAGTCTCTATTTGAGAAACAGATCCCACTACTTCTGAAGATGGAGGAGCATGAATTGGCATTACAGAAATCAATCGAATCACAAAATATTGATTTGATTTTGGAGACATTGTTAATCTTGAAGTCCACGTTATCATATCCACAATTCTTTAAGTTACTGAACACCTCTAAACCAGCATCAAATGTGTTTGAATGTTTCAACCGCTCATCGCTGCAACTGATTAGAGACTTTTACAATCAGGCTGATCGTGTAATTGATGCTGCTAATTTCGAGCTCCTGATTTCTGACTTCTCTCAGTCAAGTTTACAATTGGGTATTGACACATATTCATCTAGAAATGTTGCTGTAACGAAGCAGCTGGAGAAACAGCTAACACTCTCGAGATTACAGGATGAATTGACTACAGAGTTTAACATTGAGTTTACTGGTATCTCGTTGTCAGAAACTATCTTGAAGTTGCTGACGCTATCTCAAAATGCCAGAGTGTCACAGATTGTTAAGGAGTTTAAGTTTCCCGAGAAGAAGCTGTGTTATCTGAAGTTGACCCATTATGTGACTTCTCACAGATTCGACGAGCTATATGAATGGAGCATAAACGAGAAGCCTGTTATTGGATTGGAGCCTATCATTGATCGCTTGATCAAGGTAGATGAAAAAAAACTGGCACTGAGACTACTCGGGAGGGGTAAAGTGACCGCCGATGCGAAGATAGAGTTTTTGCTACAGTTGAAAGAGTGGAAGCAGGTGCTAGAGGAAGCTGTTAAGAAGAGAGACGGATCTCTGATCGAGCGTGTTGGAGAACTGAGCGGAGGCTCATTAAATCAAGAGGTCAGGGAGGCCAGAGATAGGGTCAGTGCCAGCTCAAGGTTCTTCTGATATGTGCATACCATGAATATTGCCGGGTTTAAACCCCGAGTTGGTATAGGTCCACATGGTGGGACTTATTAGCATGCGGACAGGGGTTAGACAGACCCAATTGCCGCTAGCCGAGAAAACGATATACAACAACTAATGAAGTACAGACGACTGTGATTAGTAGTTTGCCAGAGATTGGCAGCTGTCAGAGCGGAATGCCCTTGTTTGAGGCTCTGCACAAACACGAGTGGCCGATCTGTTGATGATCCAAGAGTGCCTAATCGGGCGACCGCGGGGTGGCCTCCTACCATAAGCAGTAAACGTCCAAGGAAAACAAACCACAACAACGCAAGCTACAACGCAAGCTAAACACCCAAATGCCAACACACGCAAACCGGCCATGTCCCTGGTGCCTGGTCACCTCGACGGTAAGCACCGACGCGTGGTTGGAAGGAGCTAATGCGTGTTGATGCGTTGCCGTGGTTACGCAAACTACCGTTTCGGGCGATGGTGAGCTTTCGCCCGCCCCATTAAAGCCAATACAACGCAAACAGCTAAGCACCACACACCTGTTCCTTCCAGTAGTGTATTGTAGGTAATAGCACCGGCACCCGGCTTGGGCCCACGGTCATGAGCCCCCGTTCTAGACCCGCATAGGCCCTGCTGTGCACGCTTCTGCCGGCGCTGCAAGCGAAGGAGGCTGATGAAATTTGTTTGATTTGGGCTGTTTTTACGCTTCTTCCAAACACTTGCGACCCCCAGCTGGATGGTAAAACGAGCACCTCTGCCCCTTCCCTTGATCCAATAGAGCCCTCTGCTGTCACCAACGCTGCTACTACACACAGGCAGCTCCACACTCTTTTCCACACTCTTTTAACCTAATCTGCGGTGCCGGTAGTAAACAACACACAACAACACAACAGTATGCTTCCACAACTCATCCTGGCAGCACTGGCTCCGGTGGCCATCGCTGCTGACACCTTCACGGACTCAGGGTGCTACTCGCTGTCGTCGCTGAAGTCGTACCTCACCTCCCAGGGCGAATACACATACCAGACGAACTCCTACTGTGAGCAGCAGTGCTCGTCTGGGGGCTACTCGGTTGCGGGTACCCTCGACGGGTCTACGTGCTACTGTGGTAACAAGCTGCCATCGGATATCGATGCTGTTTCCAGCGACAAGTGCGACTCCACCTGTAATGGGTACGGGACCGAGATCTGTGGTGGTGACGGGTACCTGACCATCAGCACTACTGGAGACGAGGACACATCTCCAGCAGACGGCTCGTCGTCGTCCAGCACGACTTCCTCTTCGAGCACGTCGTCCTCCACAACAAAGACGTCGTCCTCCCAGACCTCTTCTTCTACCACATCCTCATCAACCTCATCTTCCTCGACATCGTCCTCACAGAAGGCCTCGGCTACGAGCTCAGCACCAGCATCCACCTCAACAACCTCCAGCTCACAGTCGTCTTCCAGCTCCGACCAGGCAGCCACCTCTGTAATTACCTCCATCATCACTGCTTCCAACAGTGTTCAAACAACAACACAAGTCATGACAGCGTCGTCCTCTACAGCCTCGGCTTCATCGAGTGCTACATCTTCAGCTAGCTCCAAATCCTCAAAAGGACTGAGCAAAGGTGCGATTGCCGGTATCGCCATCGGCTGTGTCGTTGGTGTGTTATCACTCTTTGCCCTCTTCATCTTCCTCTTCATCCGTTCTCGCCGCAACGACGACGACGATGAAGATCACTACTCCGAGAAACACCACACTCCTCCACCAGTGCACAACGATATGTCTCCATCCCACGGTAATGGTGGTGTCTACAACTACGGTGCCGGATTCGGGTCTCAGGATGCGTTCCAGAGTGTACCACCAGTTCCATTCTACGCAACAGAGAACGGCCGCAAGAGACTGTCTAATGGTTCGCTACCGGATGCTAGACATGAAAAGACTCTGAGGGTGACGAACCCGGACGAGACGATGAACGACACGACATTGCATGATGCTGATCAGACTTACTCAGACGATGACAGCTTTGATAAAATTAGAGGCTGATTCATCCAGATAGAATCATCAATTTGCACATTATACCCCGTTTGACTCTTAACCAGTAGTTAGCTTAGCTGTTGAGCCTTGGATGCGTTGTCTAGGAAACGGCCCTCATGCGAAAAAAGAAAAAAAAACAGTAAACAAGATCTTCATTTACGCGTCGAAGCATCTGAGTCGCGTCGAGCTGGTTAAGTACCGTTTCTTTTTCCCTTAATAGAGACGTGGCTCGATTAAAGTAGAGTGTGCGGAAAGAAAATAGATTGGCCAGAACAAAGAAGGAACAACCTCACTAGGGGAGACAATGCCTTGTATGTGATGGGCACCTCATCCCTAGTTGTGGTCCACCAAAAATAGAGAGATGTCCGGGTGTAGCTTACATAAGTAAAAGTGGTAAGGGCAACATCCATGACTGAATACGCTAATAACTTGTTGTATATGTTATATATCCAATTGATTCTACAGGTCTTCTGGCCAGTTTTTCATTATCATAATTAGCGCACTTTTGAAGCGGGCATGAATGTGTATAGCATCGGAGCAAGCCGTGATATCAGTTCTATGTACAAGACCTTTTGTATATGCCTTATTTCTCCCCACCACTCTCTAAACTGTGGGTTTTTGTTCTCATTGCTCTTCTTCTGTCTTCTCGCTTGGGTCATTGTTCTTTCTGTGTGACTCCAATGTGAGATATAAATGCTGTGAAGCAGACTGTAATGTCTGAACCAAACCAGCACCACTGAGCATCGTGAGCATGCCAGCGAGCTGTGCATGTAGTTCTGTTTTCGTTGGAAGATCCTTGAACTGGTTAACTTGCTTGGTGTCGAACAAGCTGTTCTCGATACGAGCACCGACAACAAACAGCTTCTCGTTTGTGGTCTTGGTGAACTTGAGAATCTTGTTAACAATCTGTGGGTTGTTCTCTTTGATAGTGACAATTGCCGTAGGACCACTGAGCAATGGAGTCAGCTCGTGACGAACACGCTTGTTCTTCATGTATGACTGTATGCTTGCAGGCTCTTCTTCATTTTCAGATCTCAAGTAGGCCTTGAAGAGGTTGTTTCTCACAACGGTCATGTCAGCACCGAAGGATCTGATCTGGTCTCTGTAACTGTTGATCTCGGTCTTCAGCAGGTTATTATGGTGCAAAAACAACACTATCTCCGAGTCTGAGAGGATCGTGTGGTATCTGTTGATGAGGTATGTCTTTCTCGAGAGCGGATCCTTATAGTACTCAACACCCTTTGCGGCCCCCTTCGCGCCTGAAGCGCCTGCTGTAGCGTACTGTCTGACCTGGCTACGGACAGGTAGCAGTCTCCCAAAGCCGAACATTGTGTCTTTCTAGCTTCCCGAAGAGCACAACTTCTACACACCGTTCTAGTGAAGTTGAAAAAAAAAGTCGACGATTACGGGTGGTGTACGGATGTTCCTGAGTTTTTCGCGAAAACCAGACTTCGCGAATTCTGGTCTTGTTTGTTTTGATTAGCGTGCGTGAATTCCTTGACGGGCGCTTATCTATTCTAAAGCATTAAACCCCATTCAGTTCTGTTTCAAACGGGCGGCAAAGCTTGAGACTCCACCAGTTGCTTTCTTAGGGCGTGGCTTACCCACAAATTGCATTTCCAGCATACCACACACCCGCACACCACCGCATAGTACCCCTCCCACACCAACTTGCTTCCATCAACAATGACAGAAGAGGACCGTTCCAGAACGACATCGCCCTCTCGGTACACCAAGGCCACGCACCTGACGGAGTTCTACCCTTACCTGAACGGCGGCTCCGTCACACAGTCTGTGCTGAGTCCAACGGACTCAAACGGGCAACAGCAACCGCATCAACAGCATTCAACACACTCACGCAAGCAGTCACTGAGCTCATACACTTCGTTTACCCCATCAACACTTGATTTCCGCTCCCTGGTGACGAAGACGGAGATATCGCACACTGCTGAAGCATTTGAAGAGCTGCTGAGCGCTTCTGAGAAGTACAGACAAGCGCTGACGCTGGTAGCTGAGGCTGCTGGTGACTTTGGTGCCGCTCTGGAGAAGACAGCTAAGTGCAAGGGTGCTGGTGTGGCAGCAGATGGGCTTCTCTCTGCTGGTGGGCTCTTCTTCCTTGTTGCTAACCACCAGCAGCTGCTGGCACACAGCGCTGAGAAGTCGTTTGAGGTGCCTGTGAGGAAAGAAGTGGAGAAGTTCAGGGAACAGACAACACGGAATGACGAGACTTTCAAAGTGGACATCAAACAGAGGGTGCGTGAGTTGAAGCAGCAGGAGAAAGAGAATGCCAAGCTGTCCAGATCCAAGACGAGAAACCTGATTGCGTACAGAACCAAGCTCATGCAGCTGACCTCACATATTGATGAGATTGATAAGCTGAAGCACGAGTACTACCAATCGGCGTTTGACATGGTACAAGAGACTTCTAGCAATATCTTGACACAGGTAGGCTCGGTTGTTAGAGCCCAGGTAGAGATATATGAAGGCATTGCCAGAAAAGGCTGGTCAGGTGGTGGGTTGGATGAGTTGATTGCTCAGTGCCCAGACCCATTTACATCACCTGAAGAGGACGAGGACGAAGACGATTTACAACAGCAGAAAGACCACGATGATGCGACTCCAGACACTATCAAAGATGCCAGCGTCAACAGTACGCTAAAAAGAGAACCAGAACTGAAGTATAACGACCAAGGCATAAGCTTTAACAGAGGTGTGTTTGCTACAAAGCCAGTACTGAGTCACCAACAATCCATTCAGACATTTAGAAGCAGTGATCCCATGAATGCGAGTACTCCACTCAAGATGTCACCAAAATCACCAGAACGTGAAGAGGATGACAATACTATTAACCCTGACGACAACTCATTTTCTTTACCAGTGCCTGGCTCAGCCAGAGTACACAAGGAGGACAATGAGAGTCACCATTCTTCAAGCAAGGACTTTCTTCCAACAGGGCTGAGAAACAGTGAAGATATATCAGATGACTCCAAGGACTACGTGAATCAAGAAGAAGAGGTGGAGACCATAAAAAGTGCCAATGGGGGTCTTCTACCATCGCCCGCTCTTCAACATTTTCCAACACAGAACGAATGGCAAGACGATGGTGACGGGTCAGGTCATTGATACATGTGTGTGTTACTACTTCGTTTTTCCAATAATTTGCGTTTCTGTTGGCTTCGAACATTTGCATATGCCAACTCTTTTTAATGTTTATTTTGACACATGTCTCAGGGTGAAGGAATTTAATGTTTACATGTCTACAATGTGATTATCATTCAATTAGTTGTGCTTTTGTAGTTGTTTGTTTTATTTATCACTCAGAGTCATCATCGGACTCGTCTTGCTCCTGTTCGCTGTCGTCCATCTCAACGTCTTCCTCATCGTCTTCAACAGACTGCAACTTCGTCTTCTTTCTCTCTTCCTCCTCTTCAGCCAATGATTCTCTCAACAGTTTCATCTTCTCCTCTTTAACCTGTCTCTGAACAACAACGTAGGCACCAAGTGGAGTTTTCTCCCATGATAAATCTTCAAGGAATCTGTTTACTTCAGCACGGTTTGTTGGACTGAACTCGACATTTGCTCTCTTTTGCTCAATGAACTTAGCATTCTGGTTGAGTTTCTCCACCAATTGAGACAGCTGTTTGTTGAACTTGATGTTCTTAGACTGCTTAATGTAGCGTCTTAAAGAGATTGTGACAGGTGTAGCCAACTCTGGGAAAGAGATAGATTTGCAGTACAACACAAAGAACTCACCAGTCAGTTCAACAAACTGTTCACAAACACCTTGCTGATAGACTCTAGTACCCAGATAAGCAGCGTTGGCCTTGATGTTATGCTCGAAATCAAACGCAGTCAAATTCGTATTTCTTGGGTTTCTGGATAATGCAGTGGAGTTCAGAATCTCTTGTAACAATGGGAACAGTGGAATGAAGACACCAGTGTTTTGAGACAAACGCATGAGAGATCTAATCAAATAGAATCTCAATGGGAAGTATTGAGCAGTTGGAATCAAACGAGCAGCACCTAATGTGACCTGGACCAATGGGTAAATCAATTGCCTGAGTGGAGACTCTTTCTTGCCCTCTTTGTCAGAATTACAGTGTAGTGCTAAAACACGGGACCAGAAATCTAAAGAGTGGGTGTACTGCCAGTTGTAGATGGTCTTGTAGCCGTCTTTAGTGTTGTTGATACTGTTTCTCAGGTGGATAGCCAGTTGGCGCACGTAATCAAACCCAATCTGGTAAGACAGAGTCTGGTCAACACCAAACAGCTCAGCAGCAGAGTTCTTCTGGAAATTGATCATTGGCATGGTGTGGACGTTGGTTTGACGACAGTTCTTGATGAATGTGGAGTACGTCTGTTTGAGGATAGACTCCAAACAGGATTTCTGGAATTCCCTTGAAGCGTTGTTGAGGAAAGCGAACGATGCGATCTGAGTCTCAACGTCAGAGGTGGTAGACCACACTGTGACGACCGAGGATATGATCTGCTTGATGAGTCTTCTGAAAGAGATGAAGTACGGCAAAAGCTCCTGGACGGATGAGAGAACGAGAGCTGCTGTTTCTGTGTTTGTGATGTCGTTGAGCATTGTGAGCAGAGAGCCAGCGTGGGACTTGAGGATGGTGTTGAGCTGTTTGACTTTGTTGTTGTTTGGGACCGTTCTCGTACCTTTGATCACTTTGTATGGAACAATCTTCTGTACAGAAGCCGGAATCTGCTTCAGACCCAAGATGATGAGCTCGTGGAAAGCCTTTGGATCAGTGACTGCGTACTTATACTCCTCGGTCTCATTAGAGACGTTAACAGCAGCCTTGAAAGCCATGAGGATGTTCTTGATGAGCTTCAGCTGTGGCTCGTTCAGTCTCTTAGACCAGTCCCTCACCATCTCGACGGTGACCTCGACTTTGTCGGCTTTAGCGTCTTTCTGTGTTGGCTTGTGGTCTTCGTCCTCGTCCTCGTCCTCATCGTCGGAGATGGCGTCGAGTGGGTTAACCGGGTTGAAATCAAGCAGGGCCTTGTCGTTGTCTTGTAGGTACTTGAAGAACTCTGGGTCCTTCTCTTTCAGCAGCTCGAGGTCTTGCTGGTGCCCGACAATCTCCTCATCGGACGATTCATCATCGTCCTCTTCCTTGGCTGGAGCCTTACCCTTCTGCTCCTTTGGAGCCTCAAAACCCTTCTCAAAGAACTCCTCGACGTTCATGTCGTCGAATATCTCGCCCTTCTTCTTGTCCTCCTCAGTCTTGTGCTCAGCGTACTTTGAGGCCTCAGACTTCTTACCAGATCTGTGCTTCGAGAGCATCTGGTTGTGCTTCTTCACCTCTTTGCGGTGGTCGAGCGTGTGCTTCAGATGCTTCGACTGGAATTTCTTCGTCGACTTCGATAACTTTCCCATGTTGATACTCTCAAGCTGAAATACGGCCTTTTTGAAGTCTCAGTCCAAAGTCCCACAGAGAAGAGCGACCCGAAAGTTTTTATTTCCAGCCCGATGAGATAAAAAAATTAAAAAAAAAAGAATTCGCGGTGGTTCGGACACACACCGCTGGACATAAACATTTCGGTGTTGATGAGTATTAAACTTATGACCAGACCGAGACTGCGCGAGTGCTGGAGTCTTCGGCAGAGAGTATTGTACGTCACGTGATGGTCTGGCCCTTCTCCAAAGACAGTGCACCAAGAAGAAGCTCCGAGAGAGTCAAGTCGGAAGCATTAGAGCCAGAGCCCAAGCCCAAGCAGCAGCTGTTGCTGGAGGACACAGAGCCTCGTTTCAATAATGGACCCTCCAAGCCAGAGCTACCCATAAAGGAGGCCGTCGACAGAATATCGCTGGACGACTTCAGATTCTCCAGTCTCGTGAAGATACCGTGTTTCCGAGACGCTGCCCTAACAGGGCTCTCAGCGTTGGGTGTGCTGGGTGTGACTGTGTTCATAGCACAGAAGTCCCCGTCTAAAGCTGCTAACTGGGGTGTTGGTGGGTTCTTATTGGGATCCACAATTTCATGGGAACAGTGTCGCTCACAGAGACGTAAGGAACTACAGTTCACCCAGAAGGCCAGAGAAACGGTTGCGCAGAAGGACCATCCCATGATGAATAAACCAGCTGAGACTATTGATGAAGCCACAGAGAAGAAGAGGAAAGAGGTGAAGAGCTGGTGGAGTCGTTCGTAGAGAGGAACTTCTATCAGTAGACGCATTTCATATGATCTACTCGGGGTGTGTGGTCTGTATATAAATATTAATAAATAATGATAAATAGTGATAAATAGGATAAATAGGGATAAATGGTGATAAATAGGATAAATAGGGATGATATAGTGATAAACACAATGGTTATTACTTTAGAACCCCAGCAGCTTCTTCATCTCACTTTCAATCTGCTTTTTGTCCAAGCCATTCAGGTCTTTCTTGATCTCTTTGCCTCTCTCGAGTCTAACATAAACTGTTGGGTTAGCAAGCGAAGCTTCACGTATTAAGATTGGTAAGCTCGGATTTTGCTTAGATAGTGTTGGGTAAGCACTGACGATGAAAGATCTTTTGGTGCGTTAGTACTTGGCTTATATACGAATACAATTATAATCATACCTCAAAGCATTGGACGACTCAGCGACTTGTGATAAGTGGAATCTTATTTCCTTCACGGCTGAACCAACAACGTATTTAGACATGCTGCCTTGTTAGCATCCACTCTAATTCTTTGATATACGCTTGTTGTGGGGTTCTCCTCTTTTGGTGGTGGTGGGCATTTATGTTGCTGACACGATGTGTAATGGCAGACCGTTTTTAGTCTCCGGGTCTAGGCCTTCGTAAGATATGCTACAGGGATGGTCATAAATATGGCTCTGTGAATGGCTATATATAGTACGGTAATTCGGGTCGTGTAACTGATAATTACCCGATTGTATGTATTAGGCACGTCCAATGTGAAGCCTTGAGGCTTATAGTCCCATGTTTATGTTTATATGGGCTGTAGCTGACGGTCACGACGCGCGTTCAAATTGCTTTTAGTCGCGTAGTCCCATAGCCCCATAGTCGCATGCTAATATAGCGTATAGCCATATATGAAAATATACGTGAGCTAAACAACTACTACAACTACTAGTGATATAAGAAGGCCATGGAGCAATCAAGCAACATCTGCAAATGGTGTGGGGGTTGCCCCCTTTGGCAATGTGTTATATCTATATATATGACGTCATCCAAAGTTCTAGAACGTTTTGTTGCAAGGCAGTGGTAAGGCTGGCGGTGGGAGGCTGGCAAAAGAGCGCGTTTAACGGTAAAATCCGCTGTGCCCGAGACTTAAAAATAAACACTGTCAGTCCCGAGGCCCAAAGCAAAGCCTCTTCCAAGGCACAGCCTCTAAGAATTTAGTCTTATTACTTAAAGTCTTATAAACTCTTACTAGTTGAAGTCTTATCAAGCTTAACTACTCCAAGAGTTATTACCAATAAAGCCGTGTTACTTATAAAGTCTTGTTACCTCAGGTCTAGTCTTTCAAAGTCTCACTGCTCCAAGTCTCATTCCCTCACATAAACAAAACAAAGCATCAACACCACAACACAACGTCACAACACCACCAACACCATCAACACAGAACTAATGGCATCTGCCGAGTCTTCACCATGTTTAACAGAACATAGCTATTTTGCCTTTGAAAAGAGCTCTTCCCATTCCCCACGCTCACGGCAAGGCACGACGCCACTACTATCTCCAGTTGCAATGTCGAAGAAACCACTTGATCAGAAGCCACTACCAGCTCTTCCTTCACAGGAGCCACCACAGCTGCAGCCTCCACAGCCACAGATCAAGATCACTGTTAGTCCACCGTCGAGTCCCTTCAGTCCCCTCGAGCTCCAGAAGGCGATGTCGAGACTGCCAAATCAGCTGAACCCATCGCACCTACACAACAAGTTCACCAACTGTTCTGGGATGGACATTGAGAGACTAACTTCTGTTGAAGACTATAACGCGATCGTCAACGGCGATATCGATGTTGTCATATTGGATTTGAGACCATTCAACCAGTATAATGTATCGAGACTGCGGAATGCTCTTAGCATTTGTGTCCCAACAACACTACTTAAGCGTACCAGCTTCCATCTCACCAATATCTTCAAGACGATGGTTGAGTCTCAGGAGACCATACTACAGTCCAAGCTGGAGAACAGTAATGACCTCCGTGTTATCTTCTACGATTCATGCTCTGACTACCAACATTGTTCTATCCACTTGCATCAGATTATCAAGAAATTCCAAGACGCTATGGATCACTACGATAAGACGGTCTCACTATACATCATTGATAACGGGTTCACGATGTTTAATGACATCGACGACGATGAGACGATCATTGACCATTCCCAGTTCAAGACGAGCTCAGTCTCAAACACAACAAATGGCTTTTCCAATTTCCTTCTACCATCAGCTGATAACACCTCATCGTTTGTCATGTCGTTGAAGAACAACAGCTGCTTACCAGATACCAAAAACGTACAGCTCAGAGCTCCTTCTTCAGTCGAGAAGTCGGAATTACCCGTTTGGTTGCAACGGTACTCTTCTCCAGATGGTATCAATTCAATTGTTGCCAATTTCATCAATGTGGAGAAGATGGAGAATGATCGCATCGGTGAATCTGTTAAGAGAAGACCATCGAGACCTTCAAAATCTATCAACAGCTCTCCAAACGAATACATCACCTTGAATGGTTCAGAATTCGGCTTCAAAAACAGATATCCTAACATCCTACCATATGAACATTCCCGTGTCAAGTTATTGCCCTCACCAATGAGCTCTGGTGCCTTGACAGTGATCAAGGGCTTATCTCCAAACTCTGCTTCCTCCTCATCTTCCAAACGCACAGATGACTACTTTAATGCCAACTTCATCAGTGTACCTCAAATCAACGCAGATGCTAAGTACATAGCTACTCAAGCACCGCTACCGACTACGATCAATGACTTCTGGAAAGTTGTTTGGTCTAACGATGTTGAGGTTATCATATCATTGACGAATCTCGATGAAAATGGGTTAAAGAAGTCCGATGTTTACTGGCATGAAAGCTCAATGATCCATTTGGTATCAGAGGAAGATAATTACAATGGGATTGATAACCTAACGGTGAGAACCATTCAGCTGACCAAACGCGGCCAAACAAAGACAGTCAAACAACTCCATTTGAAGTGCTGGCCAGACTTTGGTATTGTTAAGTACTCCGAGCTGTTGGATCTCATTGAAGTCAAAGATCAATTCGTCCAGGATAAGAAATGTCCACTAGTAGTGCACTGCTCTGCTGGCTGTGGGAGAACCGGTGTTTTCATCACCATTGATATTATATTGGAGAGTTTCAGGAAGCTACAGCACAAGAGATTATCACAAGTTGAGACTTGTACAACTTCAATTGACATTTGGAGAACAGAGGAAGACCTCATTTACTTCACAGTACAGCAGTTGAGAAAACAGAGAATCTCCATGGTGCAAAGTATTGATCAGTTTGTTTTCTGCTATGAATCACTACTTCAGTACTTTGCGTCTCTACAGAAATAATACATTATACCAACATTAACGAACTATACGATTACGAACACATATCTGCATCTGGCTACACATTTATAGCTCTTAATGAATTTCAATTCTTTCATAAAAGTAGTGCGTATCGGTTTTCTATCGCCAGGTAGCAACGGTACCAAGGCTGAGTAGGGTGTGTAAGTTATTATGTATAAGTAATTACGCTGCAAGCACCTTTTCTAAAGACTACTATCTGCCATTAAGAGAACGCGATAATACTGCATCGCACTTTATAGTAGCGCAGCCTTGCTTTGTTGCTATTGTGCGTGATCGGAGTGCATGCCGAGCCTCAAACGGGGTGATCCCCAATAGAACTCGGGCGTATAACTAGGTACCAGCCTGATCACCGAAGTGCACTATATGTACGCACTAGAAACAGCCAAATAGGAGCTAAATAAGGCTAAACACCAGAGTATTGTACCCACGGTTATGAGCGCGCAGGGTCCCCGCGCCCGATTACCCCCGCAAAGTCGCAGGGGCATAATACGTCCCCCTTAAAACGAGTAGATCTCACGATAACTCCCGATCAACACCCACTGAAAGCCGTCCACGCCTGGAAGTGGTAAGCGAGACACCCGCTCCTCACACACTAAACTGCCTGGACACACCACTCCACCACACTCGCCACTGCCCACGATGGACCACCCGCGGTGGCTGCTTCCGGGCATCTCGGCACCCGAGACGTCTGACTACTTCCTCCAGAGATCCTCACCACAGATTGTGCTCCAGTTCGAGCAGCAGTTCGGGCCCAGAGCCGGGTCCCACCACCGCGTGCTGCTGTCTACGCAGATGAACACCCCGGTCCACTGGCTGTGCCAGTACTACGCCCGGTGTACGGGGCTGCCCAGCCTGGACGGGCTCGAGTTCTCCTGCCTAGACGCTACTCTCCACCACGGGTCGACACCACAGGCGTGGAGAATGGAACAGGGAGACGTCATAAGGGTGTACCTCCCGGACCAGCCGAGGGTGCCCGTCGAGAGCTACACGAGGGGGGAAACACGGGACGGACACTTCAGGTGTAACTTCCGTGGGTGCGGGCTCGTGTTCACAGAGAACTCCGACGAGCTGCTGAGACACATGAACGTCCACTACAATACGCAGGGGCTCTTCTACTGTGGCTGCAAGGACTGCCCACTGGCGTTCACGCTGGAGTCCGAGCTGTACGCCCACTCCGAGCAGCACAGGGCCCTGGCCCAGCTCAGTGGGATACCCATTGTACCCCAAACAACTATGCCCCAAACGAGCTTCACATCACCTGGTATGGAGACGAGACCTTTAGCTGGTGTTGCCCAAAGTGTTCCCGAGCCCATAGCCGAACCGGTTTTCCAGAGCCCTATCTCCGATGCTAATGATCAACACACAGAGAGGAAAACCAGCATTGAACCAGACCTCGCCTTCGAGTGCACAGAGCCCGGCTGTGGGATGAAGTTCGAGAGAAGAATCCAGCTGGCAGACCACAAATCACTGAAACATCCAGGCGACGAGCCAAGACTGAAGAGACCCACGAGAGCCAAGGCACCAGCCATTGCCCCCAAAGACAAGACCGAGAAGAAGAGAACTAAGACCAAGAAAGCTGGTAAGCCAACTCGAAGTGCCCGGGCCAAGACTAAGCCAACATGGGAAGACGTGGAGGACAATCGCACTCACGTGTGTGAGTATGAAGGGTGTGGTATGTCTTTCAAGAGACGTGAGCATCTCAAGAGACACTTCTCCTCCAAGCACTCCACTCTCAAGTACTATGTGTGTCCCGTTGAAGGGTGCGGCCGTGAGTTCACAAGGAAAGACAACAGAAATCAGCACTTGGGCAAACACATTCGTACTAAGCAAGGGTTGAAGGACATTGAGAACGCCGGGCTCTTGAGGTACTTGCGAGGTGTGTCTCCTCCTCCACGAGAGCCTGATCCTCCAGTGGACGTGCAGTCCACAAGCGGTTTTCCAGCGAAGAGCCACTCAACTACAAGCGATAAGATCGATAAGACTTTGATATGGAGGATTCCAGCTAAGACGAAGGGAAAGAAACAAGGAGCTTCGGTTAAGTCAGAGAAAGTGCCAGACACAGAAGCCAATGGGATGGACTCTACGAGCTCTATGACCGAGAATGACACAATTGCTGGGCCTCAAAGTACAGCGAGTCAGAATGCACCCACTATCTCACACACCAGTAAAGAGACGGAGAACAAAACTAGAGAAGAACCCACGGGCCGAAGAACCACAAGAAACAGAAGGCAGGAGAAGAAAGAGAGCACAGAGAGAAAAGTGACTAGAGCTTCAAAGTCACAACACAGCGACAGTGTTGATGTACTGCGAAGTGTCTCTGAGGAGCAAGAAACCCATGCAAAGAAGAGAAGCCACAGCGAGCCGTCAATAAGCGAGCCTTCAAAGAGAAGCTGGAAATACCACTCGCCAACGGAGCCACTCTCACCGAAAGAGGACTACGAGTACCGTGAAGGGTCACAAGAGCTAGCGTCTCCACCACCAACGTCTCCAGTTACACCCGTCACGCCGAGCTCCAGGGGAGAGCCTCTTTCCAAGCTCTCCAGAAGACCACGAGGCTACGAATCCAACACAAAGATCTGCCAGTTCTGCCACGTAACGTCCTCCAACCAGTGGAGAACTGGCTCTCATGGTGAAAAACTGTGTAATGCTTGCGGGCTCTACTACAACAAGCACGGCCGCATGAGGGTGCTGCGGGACTCTCCCCTGCCCGAGCCCGAGAGCGCACAGATCCAGTTCGTCCAGGTGGTGCACGGCGACTGATACACTCTTAGTTAATATAGCTTTCTATTAGTTGGTAGTTCTTATAGTAGTGCCCCTACCGTCCGGATATTACCGTTTCCGGAAATCCGGTCCACCGATAACGATAAGAACGTGGCCCCGGATTTAAAGGCTGGCTCGACGCGTTTCTCTTCTCTCTCCTAAACTACTAAGATAAAGTATTGAAATATACAACACAACAATGCCACCGGTGACCGAAGTCGGGTCCCTCTTCAGGGACCGTCTCTCCACCGTTCTCCTCGGGCTCGTGGGCTCGCTGGGCCTCGCAGGCGTCTACACAGACCAGACACAAGAGGTGGCCATGCTCGAGACCACTCCACTCTCCCAGACCCACTGCCCCCTGGACGTGCCCTACTCGTGCACCAACACCACAGACATGGACCTCGACCTGTGCTGCTTCGAGTACCCCGGAGGGGTCGTCCTTCTAACGCAGTTCTGGGACTACAGCCCAGCGACGGGCCCCAACGACTCGTTCACTCTCCACGGGCTGTGGCCCGACAACTGCGACGGCACGTTCGAGCAGTTCTGCGACTCGAAGATGGAGATCGCAGACCCGGCGTCCATCATCGAGAGCTACGACACAGAGCTGCTCGAGTACATGCGCACGTACTGGAAGGACAACCGTGGCCGGGACGACTACCTGTGGAAGCACGAGTTCAACAAGCACGGCACGTGCTACTCCACGCTGAAGCCGTCGTGCTACGGCAGTGCCATGTCTGCGAACCAGAACGTCGTCGACTTCTTCAACCAGTCCGTGAGTCTCTTCAAGGAGCTCCCCACGTACGACTGGCTCGCTGAGGCCGGCATCACCCCGTCCGAGACCGAGACCTACTCCCGGGACGAGATCCTCGCTGTGCTGACGAAGAACTTCGGCGAGACCCCGTACATCCGGTGCGACACCCAGAACGCCCTCCTCGAGGTGTGGTACTTCCACCACCTCAAGGGCCCCGTCGTCGGAGGCTCCTACCTGCCCATTGCGGCCCTCGCCGGCTCGCGCTGTCCGGCCAGCGGGATTCGCTTCCCACCAAAGACCCCACACAGGCCTACGCACACGCTCCCACCCGGGCCGAGACCAACCGACCCGTCCACGAGAGGCTTCCTCAAGCTGAGCCACCAGCAGGGGTGCCTCATCAGGAACGGCCACTGGTACGTCTCCGGTGCGTGTGCTGGGTACTCGATCGAGGTGCTCACCACGGGCTCTGTCCACGTGAAGTCGTCCGGTGGGTACTGCACGATCCACGAGGGCAGCTTCACGTGTGGCAACAACGTGTCGCCGTTCGAGTTCGAGCTCGACCCGGCTACGAAGATGCTGAGTGCGAATGGCCAGCTCACGTTCTCGGCCGATGCCGTTCCAAGGGGAAAGATCCAGCAGGTGGTCCGCCTGGGGCCGGGTAACGTCGAGTTCAACCTGCTGTTCGAGCCGATGTATAAGTGATATACCTACATGGACTATTCCATAACTATCATATTGTAGATCACTTCAAGTCGAGGCCGAGAAGCTGCTCGGTGTTCTCCACGCTGTCTCTTCTCTGGGCCAGTGGCTTAAGCCTTCTCTTCGTAGGGCTCTCGAGATCCAGCTTGCCCATGCTGCCGACCAACGCCTGGAGCCTCTCCTTCTCCTGCTTGTCGGCCCTCCACTTGGTGTACATGTCGCTGAAGTTGGAGTCCATGAACTTGATGAACTGGTTCAGCTTCTTGATCTCAGCAGCGAGCACCGCATTCTTCTTGTATAGCTCATCGCTGCTGTACATCGAGGACTTGCTGTTTGCGAGCTCTCGCTGACACGTCTCGAGCCGCTCCTCCATTTCCCTCACGTGCGACTTCAAGTAGCGAAGCTCAGAGTCCACGCTCGTACCATCGTTCTCGCTCTCCTCTCGCAAGTTGTACTTCTTGATGAGCCGTTCAAACTCGTCGCCATTGAAGGAGCCGACCTTCGCCGTGCTCTCATCCACGCTCTTGCGGGCTGGACGTCTTCTGAGTGGCGAGCTCTTGCCGAGCGGACTGCGACTGTGTGGCCGCAAGTCCGGGATGTCTCGTGGTCTGAACCCTCTTGGTGCTGGAGACACAACGTCCTTGAGGAAGCGCTCTCTCTTCTCGCTGTTACGCAACGCGTCCCGGCTGTACGTGTCGTCGTCCAAGTACCGCAAGTTCTCAATGTCAAGGAGGCTCGTGTCTAGGCTCGCGTCGATTCTGTTCTTCGGTGAGCGTCTTGATATGGTTCCATCAAGGAGTCCCTCTGTGCTGTCCTGGAGCTCTCTCGCGAGACGCTGCTTGGCTCTGCGGTTGTTGAGCCGGATGCTCGTGAGCGTGGATAAGTCAGCGTCGTCGTGGGCCATTGTGTGAGTTGGGGTGGCGCTGGTGGTGGAAAGGGCTGGGATGTTCCTTTCGTGTGTTTACATTTATTTTGTGTTGATCCGGGGACTGTGGCGCGGACCAGATTATGTAATCATGTAGTCACGTGACACGGCGCTGCGAGTGCTCTACATGGTATTAGACAAATATACACCGAGTGCTCGAGACTGACGCCTCCTAGCCCGGTTCTATAGCCATTTGATCAAAGCTCTTTAATGCAGTGTAGTTTAATCAGTGGAATTCATTGCTCGTAGTGTTATACATCTGCTCCAGAGGCCCGGAGATGTGGGACTAGAATCTCGAATAGTGGAATGTACTGATCATCCACTTTCAGAGTGTGGACCCTTGGTAGCGTAACATCTTCAATGGTTTTGAGGCAGGGATTGTTGGAAATATCCAGCTCACGTAGGCTAGTCGCTGAGCTTCCAAAAGTGATGTTGCGTAGACAGTTTCGTGCAGAGAGTTTTTCCAATAGAGGGAATCCTGATAGATCCAGGTCAAATATTGGGAGATCTCTTAAGGAAAGCTCCAGCAGCTTTGGAGCTGATATTGAGAAGAGAATTGTTCTTCGACTTTTGAGGGAATTTGGGATAAGTGGTTCGAAGGAAAGCTTCGTAAGTTCTGGGAAATGTGCATTCATTTGCAGATCAATATTTCCATCGTGTCTGACACATATCTCCTTTATGTGTGGATAGCTAGGCTCAAGAGCCTGGAAAGTCCATTTTTCTTTGAGATCAAACATCGCATCAATGTGAAGATCAGAAAGATTTGGATACAAGTTTACTAAACAGGAGAGATCAAAATCAGACATAAGCGAAAGCTCTTGAAGTCGAAGACTTCTGAGCTTCTCGCATGGCTGTGGAAGATGCCGGATTGATTGTGATGCCACGTTATTTTTAACACGTAGCGTCTTCAGTCTTGAGAGCTGCGGAATAGTGTTTCTCCCATGTACTCCATAACTCCAGTTTTCAGTGTGGTCATGTAATTCCAGCTCTTCAATGTTCTCCAAAAAAGAATAGTCCACGCTGCAATCATACCCTGGACTTTCCCAATCACCAATTAATGCTTTATGCACATAGGCAGATCTCAAGTTGGGTGTATTAACATTGTCTAGTCGACTGAAATGGTCTACGACAAGTGTTAGCAAAACGAGAGCTGGTAGACTCAGATTGGTCAATAGTGCTGGAGAAGTTTTACTCCTGATGCTCAAATGCTTAAGTTTACCCAAACTAATATTCCTAACAGTGAGAGGACCAGTGATGAGAAGAGTCTCTAGCAGAGGGAGCAGTACATTCTCCATAACTAAGAGATCAGGAACTTCTATCGCACAGTAGGTCAGAGCTCGAGGAAACCACTCCCAGTTGGGCATTTGCTTGAGTCGAGGACATTGTAGTGTCAACCTCTGTGTTTGCGGGAAACGGATCCCAGCAGGTAACTCACAGTGGTGAAATTGATAGCCAATGTCACTAAGGGTCACTGTTATGGTACGGGGTCGCCAGCACCTAAAAGAAGACTCTCTAATAAGCCTTCCTCTATGACGGGCTCTATTGTTATCCACACTCGACTGAGCTTGGATGATGACGTGGTTGGCAATGGTGCTTGTGATTATGTCAATCTTTTCCAACGCAGTCTCAACTTCACCAGCCAGCTCAATGATCGCTATGTGTATACCCTGAGAGTACAACTGCGGACTCAGAGTATACATTTCTAAAGACACCACGTGGGGGATGTTCTTGAACGTTGGATCGAGTCCCTGGTCCAACACCACACACACCATGCTCCCAAGACGAGCTCTGAGGTGTGGAATCGCGTAGAGAGCATCTAAATCGGAGACCTCCAGGAGGAGCAGCACCTGAGAGAGAACCTCGTTAGGCAGATCCTCTAGTGATGGCATTCTCAACAGGCTAAAGGCTTTATCAACAGGCTTGAGGTGATGAGACACAAAGGTGAATAAAAAATTCCCCCACATAAACTTGCTTGCTTTGGCCGGGGCAACACAATGCGGGGGTAGGCGCACATGAGGAATTGGGGGCTGTTCTTTGCTACAATAAGGAGTACACCCTAATTGATTGCAATGTGATTGAGGGAGTGGATCATTAGCACTCACGCTCATCCCCTTGGAGCAAATCGCAGTCAAGCACGTACTGTGTTATAGGCCCGGCGCATCGAACGAGTTCGCGAAAAGGCCTTGACTTCTAAATCCGGTAACACTAAATAAATGCGCTGTATAGGCCTCCGCGCCCGCCTCCCCACGGGACGTTATCTATAAACGCGTGGAGAAGCACTACATAGCAATAGTGACCAGCAGAACGATAGGGTTACTACCACGTTAAGCAGTACACATCAGTTACGGAGATAAGCATTACTCCCCTCAGACATGTCACTTCCTCAGTTTGAGCTGATGCCCTCTATAGGCCTCTCTGATATCAAACTCGGCTCGAACCTCCACACAATTCTTCAACAGCTTTCCCATCTCCAGCTACAGATCGCGTACTCCCCACAGAAGGACGTGCTGAAAGATGTGCTGACGGTGACGGTAAAGGCGTATGGTATCCGTATGACGTTCGAGCCTCATCGCCAGCTGCTGATCCTCATTGAGATACTAGACTTGAAGAAGATCGATGTCTCATATAAAGGCACTCTGATCAGGGATAAGGGATTCAAGACACTCTACGACCACTATATGGGTCCTACTTATCCCGGTGAGGTTATCAGCAGTGCTTATATCCTGACATACCCGGGGGTATCCTTCAAGTTCACCATGCCATCCGGTGTATCACGGAGCAGTGATGATAAGACCCTGGACTCGCTGCTACAGAAGAACCCGAAAGCACAGAGCATTGCCGTTCACCAGCTATCCAAGTGGACCGACTTCACGAAAACACCGAGCTCTGAGCTGGTTAAGAGGCCGTGTTTCAGCGAGATCGAAGTTGATAAGGTGGACATCGATAAGAACATTGAGGTGTTCTTCCACAGCCACCCAACGCTGAAAACACTGGAGCTGATCCTGAATGAGAGTCACCAGCAGGATATCCTACTAGCACTTGGGCCACCCGACGAAGTGTTCAACAAGAACGACTCGCGTACTCTGATCCACAACTCTGAGTGCAAAGATACCAACACAACGTCGATTTTCCACAACTACTTCCGCTTTGGGTTTGACTTGCTATACAACACGACGAGAAGCGGTGCGGTGCTCGCCAAGATCGTCATCCACTCGAACCTGCCGACGAACGTGATGTTTGGAAAGTACGCCAAGTGTCCGTGGACGATACACTGTTATGGGCATGAGCTGAACTCTGAGATGGCCTTCATTGAAGAGATGGACATCGACACGAGGGCCTCACCCGCAGTCCTGATCAACCGGAACGAGATGCTCTCGAGCTCGATCGAGGTCGTCCACGGGGACGGTGGTAAGGACGAGAACGAGATCAAGTGGGGGAAGTCCACGGTGTACGTCTTCGAGGGGGAAGTGTGGGACGTCGTCGACGACTGCGTCAACTCGCTGACCCTCTACTGACTCATATCGTAATTGCTAAATTCGTGATGCTATATATTTTAGTAGTAGCTCCGCTTGTCCCACACCTCGTCCTGGATGAAGCTCACCAGACACTTGCTTCCAGTCTGTAGCAGTGGGTGGCCTGCAACCGTTTGCACGAACTTCTCGAGCCCAGCTCTTCTCGACTCGATGGTCTCGTCGCTGAACCTGTTCGTGAAGACCTTACCAGGCAGCGGAGGGATCACCACCCTCGTGCTCTCCGTCTCCAGCACGGACCGGAACGTCTCGAAGTCCGAGTACCGTCTGCGAACAGAGCTGCTCTTGAGCCTGAACGCTGGTATGTTCGTCCGACACACGATCTCGTAGTCGGTGTACATGGACCGGCCGTAGCCGTGCGTACGCGGGTTCACCACCTCGATCTCGAGGAAGTTCTCGGGCTCGCCGTAGAGCTCGTCGAACGTCTGCTCCTTGATGACCTTCTGCACGGGCTTCTGCTCGTCCTTCTGTGACGTGAGCGCCTCCTGGGCCTCTGTGTTGAACGACCTGAATCTGTGGGACATATGGGTGTTGGATCAGGGTTGATGTGTGAATGTGTGGATGTG
Source organism: Petasospora mycetangii (assembly GCA_003708295.3). Taxonomy (NCBI): domain Eukaryota; kingdom Fungi; phylum Ascomycota; class Saccharomycetes; order Phaffomycetales; family Wickerhamomycetaceae; genus Petasospora; species Petasospora mycetangii. Next base: position 25,657 of record PPNU03000003.1, read on the forward strand.
TGTGGTGATGGATCCTACTAGAAAACCAGGATTATACGGTGTAAGCACTGGTCAGAGAGTGCTCTGTCTATATCACTGTGTGTGTGGTGAGGGAAGTCCAGGAACGCGCGAACTCGTTCGATGTGCACCCCTTGGCAGGAGCTCAGTAGGGATCTGTCTAGGCAGAGCACAGTGGGTAGAATAGCGTAGGCAGAAGCGTAGGCAGAAACGTAGACAGAGTGTGTAGGCAGAAACGTAGGCAGAAACGTAGGCAGAAACACATGCAACCAGGTAAGCCTAGACAGTGGTGGATCCAGGCAAGCCCAGACAGTGGTATCAGCCCGCCCCCACAAGGGAAACCACACCCGCGCTTCGTCCAGTGAAAAACGTCCAGGGTAATCCACACCTTTAGTAGTGCACAATTAGCGCAGCAGAGGCCCAGCTGCTATCACCGACGATGGAGGAGCCCTACGAGAACTACCTGAACGAGGAGCAGATGATGCTGGCGCACAGCCCGCTCGTCGAGTACAAGGACCAGGAGCCCGGTGCAGAGCAGACACAACAACACGACGAGGAGGACGACTCGCCAGAGGGCGATGAGGAGGAGGTGGCCGAGGAGCAGCAGCGTGAGCCCGAGCAGGGAGACGACATGATGGGCGAGAGCGTGTTTGCGAACGTGGGTGCCGGGCTCACGGGCCACTACCGGAACATGATGATGGCGTACTGGCAGGAGACGATCAACGCCATTGAGCACGAGGACCACGACTTCAAGAACCACCAGCTGCCGCTCGCGAGAATCAAGAAGGTGATGAAGACGGACGAGGAGGTGCGGATGATCTCTGCCGAGGCCCCGATCCTGTTCGCCAAGGGGTGCGACATCTTCATCACCGAGCTGACGATGAGGGCGTGGATCCACGCGGAGGAGAACAAGAGACGAACACTGCAGAGAAGCGACATCGCTGCTGCGCTGCAGAAGTCGGACATGTTCGACTTCCTCATCGACATCGTACCCCGTGAAGAGGACAGGCCCAAGCGACACTCCACCTCCAGACAGGGCTCGATGGGGTACCCACCCGCACCACACCAGCCTCACCCTCCACAGCAGCCACCGCAACAGCCACCACACGAGAGTGCCCAGCCCCAGCAGTACGAGAGTGGTGAGTACACCAACTACACTGATATCAACTACGAGAATAGGTATTAGTGTGTTATGATTCCATGTGTTACGTTCTGTTTGATTTCCATATATGTACTATAGCTACGGGGTTATGTAGCTACTTCCAGCGGAGTTATGTGTAGCTACTTCCAGCGTAGGAGTTATGTAGTGTAGCTACTTGCCAGCGTAGAAGATATATGTACTATAACTACACTCTCAGCGTAGAAGTTATATGTACTGTGCTATATCACTTATTCTCAGCGTAGAAGAAGTTGATGGCGTACGGGGCCAGCTTGTACTCCTGGCTCCACTTCAGCACACCCGTCGCTGGCGTTCCGTAGCCCCAGTTGGGTCTATCCTGAGGTGCCTTTGGTGTTAGGCCCGGGGACTGCTTGAACAGGATAAACACGTAGCGGTGCTTTCCCGTGCCCGGTGGTGGGCCGGGCCCAACGTAGTCCAGCAGATCAGTACCGTTAGACAGGTCGATATCGGCAGCGAGGAAGTCCTGGGACGGGTCGTTGCTCTTGAGTGCGATGTCGGAGGTGACGAAGTGCGCGTAGTCAGACCACTTCTTATCGGTTCTCGAAGGAGCATCCGGGTCTGTCAGCACCAGCGTGAACAGGTCCTGCTCCTTGATCTCGGCCGTCTTCTCCTCGCTCGAGCTCGGGACATTGAGCACGAACTGGAACTTCGGCTTGGACTGGGTCTCGGCCACGCTAAGCGTGTTCCCCATAGCGACCTCGTTCGAGTTCCCGTACGACACCTGGAGCAGCCCAGCTGGGCTGAACTGTGGCAGCACGTCGTCGAAGATCTCCTCCTTCTTGAGCGACTCCAGGATGGAGCCCGAAATGGTGTAGAGTGGTCTCAATGGCATTGTCTTCTTCAGGGGCACACGTCTGGTCAGTCCTTGAGAGAGGCACTTGAGCATTCTCTGCCAGGAGGGGCTCTCACTGTGGGCGACGGTTGCGAGCAAGCACCCTTCTTATACCCCCGGAAAGAGCAAGCCCACAAGGGCGGTGTGCCCTTACCGGCGCGGCGATAAGCCTAAGCCCGTCCTCCGCCGGGTCGCGAAAGTCACGTGACCCGCTACTGGCACGGCTCTCTGCCATCATCGTCTGAAAAAAACCCACCAGACACAACAAGTATAGAGGACATCTACTACACGCGTAAGCAAGGGCCCGCTGGAAAGACACAGCCGAGGATGAGCTACAGAGGACGCAACAACCGTCGCGGCGGGTTCAACAACGCGGGCATGCAGTACGGCTCCTCCAACGGTGCGCTCACGGGCCACCAGCTCACACAGGCAGCGTCCCAGCAGCAGCTGGCGAACTCGGTCGCCGTCGAGATCAGAGGCTGGCAGGGAGCGACCGTCGACGAGTGTGTGTCGTTCCTGTCGAGGAAGGCTCGGATCGCCGTCCAGAGCGCAGCCCAGGAGAACGACGCCATTGTGGGATACGTGCGGAACCAGGCAGAGTCCGATGCGCTCGTCAAGTGGAGCGGGGTCCGTTTCGCTGGTAACTCGCTGAGGATCCAGGCCCGCTCGAGCGTCACGTCCAGCACGATCGACCTGCTCAAGCGGTTCCTCCATCGCCGGTACAATCCGCAGGTGAAGCTGCTGGATCTGTCGAGCATCGCCGGCGACCCCGAGCTCCAGCTGAGCAACGCGTCCGTGTCCACGCAGAGCAAGATGTTCCCGGCGCTGATGAAGCTGGCCGACCAGGAGAAGTTCGACGTCGTGAGCGTGGACATCAGCGGAAACAACCTCGAGGACCTCACGGCCGTGACCTCGCTCTCGCAGACGTACCCGCAGCTGCTGAACCTGTCCATCACGAACAACCGCATCGCCAAGCTGAGATCGGTCGAGATCTGGAAGAACAAGTTCCGTGCGCTGCGAGAGCTCCACCTCGCCAACAACCCCATCACACTGGACCCCCAGTACAAGAACGAGATCGCCAGGATCTTCCCCCGGCTCGTCGTGCTGGACGGGATCCCCATCCGCGACGAGCACAAGCTCAAGAGCATCTACGAGCTGCCACTGCCTAGCAAGCAGTTCTTCTTCGAGAACGACCACATCCAGCAGGTGTCGACGCAGTTCATCACCAACTTCCTCCAGTGCTGGGACAGCGACCGCACACAGCTCCTGCCCCTCTACACGCCGGAGTCGCAGTTTTCCATGTCGATGGACTCGTCGGTACCAAACGACGCCAACTCCAACGACATCGCGTTCGGCTACTACACACCGAACTCGAGAAACCTGACCCGGGTATCGTCAGAACGCTCGAGACAGCAGAGACTGGGCAAGGGGCCCGAGCAGATTGCTAAGATCTTCAAAGAGCTCCCCAAGACGAAACACAAACTGGATACGGATCCGAGTGCGTACTCCATGGAAGCGTGGGCTTACTCTCAAGTTAACGGTATCATCGTCTCGTTCCACGGCGAATGGCAAGAAACTGCGGGACCAGAGGTGGATGCTAATGGATCACAGCGTGGCCACAGACGTGGTACTATTGCTGGCTCTTCATCGTCAAAGCCCTCTCCAAAATCATTTGACCGTGTGTTTGTCATCATACCAGCAAATAACACAATCGTCATTGCATCTGATATGTTAATTGTGAGACCAATCACGAACTCGAAAGCTTGGAATTCCACCCCACCACCACCTTCGGCTGCTACAGTGGCCCCATCAGCACCACCAAGTGCCGGTGGTGTTCCATCAACAGGTGTTGTTCCACTGCCAGATACGCTTACCCCTATACAGAAGGAGATTGCTTCAAAACTGATGATTGAGACTAAACTGAACGCTCAATTCACGCTCTTGTTAGCTGAACAGAGTGGCTGGAATTACGAAACTGCACTGCACGGGTTCCAGCAGTCTCATCAACAAGGACAGATCCCGCCAGAAGCTTTCCAGTAAGTGGATGATACCTCGTATATAACATGTCTACCAAAAGTGAAAACATCAAATATATGTTTTATATCTATTAGTAACCACGTAGTCCTACAATGAAGTATATAAGTCATACAAGTATGTCGATTAATTAGGGTCATTAATATATATATAAGTTTCATGCAAATCTATCTTTCCATTTACCACCAATACTCCATTTACCTTTTGGAGACGGCGTGCTTCCACCATTACCCAAAGTATTCATAATTCTCGTATTTTTCTGATCTGGATAGATGACCTTACCAGTTTTCATATCAAATTGACCTCTTTTGATACTTGAGAAAGTGACACGTTCTTGTTGTACCAACGCCTGTGCTGCATAGCTCAATGATGTTTGTGGTTTGTTGTTGTTCTTGACCAGTATCTTCGGTGGATGAATCCAACCTTTCTTCTTAGGTTTACGATCTTCTTCAACCTCAGCTGGTACACCAGTGAACCGGACTTTTTTAACAATTTTCGTTGGAGTGAAATGCTCAGGAGATTCAGGAACAGCAGTGAGTGTTCTACCATCCGATTCTTCATCAAATTGTGGGTCGAAAGAGATGGATGACTCAGTGGAAGTTGTCTCTGTGGTTTGTGCCAATTCAGGGGCAGTAGTATTTGGTGATGAGCCTGGATCTAGAGTCCTTGAAGATTTCAAAGATGATTTCAATACTGGTGATGGAGATTTGGATGGGGTATCTTGATTTGGAGAACGAGTGTAATCCATTGTCTCTTCTTCAATGATTGTAGATGGTGTTGAAACGAGGTCACTCATTAGCGTAGTTGTAAGCTCTGGCGTTGAAACTTTTGATTGTGTTGGTCTTGGAGGAGTACTCATGCTAGATTGCTGTATGGACAAGTCTTTAATATCTGGAAGTTGATCTGTTGTTTGTCTCATAGGAGATGGAGACCTTGAAGAAATGTCACCATTGGGTTTTTGCGATTGTGGTGGAGCAACACGAAGGTAGTTTTGTGTACCAGTTGTGGATAACATTTGACGATGTTGTTTCAACTCGGCATTTGTTTTGAGGGACGAGCTTCTTACCTGTGCTTCCTCTCTTCCAGACCTCAATGCACTGGCAGCACCCGCAGCAGCAGTCATTTGCTGAACATTCGGTCTTGTTGGACGTCCAGTTGGTAAAGAGGGTGTTCTTCTGAGACCACCAGAGGGCGAGGAAATGGTTTGAGAAGCAGCAGCTTTCATTTTCTCTTGACGTCTCATTTCACTTCTAATATCAAAAGCTGGACTTGACATATAGACAGAAGCTGGTCTTCTGGTCTGGAGAGATGGTGAACGAGAAATACCATTTGGCGATCTTTGACTTGCAGGGCCTGTTAATGAATTGTTTTTCATGCTGTTCAACACTGAAGAGTTACTGGAGTTGGATGTCAGTGATGCGTTACTTCCAGATCTTTGTCTCGTGGTCACAATTTGTGGAGGAGGAGCAAATTTAGATGACGATGAGGTTGATGCATTACTATCAGATCTTTGTCTGGTTCTGAGTAATGATCCAGTACGAGAAACTGATGGCGATCTATCTTTGGTCAATTCGTCTCTCAATTCACGTTCTCTAGCCTCAATTCTTCTTTTTGATTTAATCTCTTCCACGGTTTGTCTCTCCTTTTCAGCCCTTTCTCTCTCTGTACGTTCCTCTAATATTGTACGCTCTCTTTCTCTTTGTTGTTTGGCAATTGCTTCTTGAGACTGTTTTTCACGACCAGGATCAAACAGAATACTTGTTCTTTTGGTATCGACTTGCGGTATTATAGTTGGGGGAGGCATAGCTTTCGCAGCTTGTGTATCCATTTTTGATTTTGACCGTTTCCACTTGGCATCAGCAAGCTCCCAACTCTTCAACAAATCTGAAATGACCTCAACTAGACGTTTGTTTAAAAGAATAGACTGTTCTAGTGGTGAGATAAATGATAGAATCGTATCTGTTTTAACATGGAAATATGAGCCTTGACGAGTAGCCCTTGTCAACATGAACATAATCTGTTCGTTTTTTCTGGATGATTTCAAAAAAGTATCAGCATTATTAAGTGCAGCCTCCAATTTGACATTGTGATGAAGGATTTTAGGATTATGGAGTTCTTGTGATACGGGTAGGTAGAGATCACGTCCAATTTTGCGCAGGATGTTGTAGAGTTCACCAAGTTTGACAAAACAAGCAAATATTCTATGATTTGTATTCTGCCATTGGGGAAGTCTCTTGAGGAGAGCATCGGATGTCTTCTTCTTGAAATTAAGGAGTTCAATGTGATAGTTGTTGATGTTGTTGATTGTGGTGCTGATGGCCTCTAAGAGGAAAGGCATCGTCTTGAAATGAGCCACTGGGAGCTCTGACTTCGTCGTGACAAGTTTCGAGAGGTTCATTGTGTCTGATGGTTCAAGAATGTCTTTGAAAGTGGCAAAATCAAGTGGAATGGGCTTGTGGTTTGCATCTGGTCTTCTATGAGCGTCCCTTTCGAGCACGCACTGCTTGAGTCTGGCTTGATAGATGGACAATGAGTTCTCGAATATATACAGGAGATTCTGTAGAACAACCATGTAGTTGACATCTGCCGATTCGTAATCCGGACTCTCAGCAGTCACGTGTTCCTCGTCAACTTCAAACGACACAGCCGTCGTCATCACTGGTGGGTTGATCTTCTTCTTGCAATCAGGGGTAGCTGCAAGCATCGCCAACTGGTCGAGCTTTCTCTTCAAGACCTCCGACGCTCCAAGCACCCACGGTCCCGACAGAGCCACAATATAATGAACCAATGGGATCGTTCCTGGCTGAGACCGTACTTTGATGTTCACAGCTTTGACCTGTGTTGTGAGGGCCTCTAGTTTGCGTATAGCGGCCTGGTACTCCACAATTCTGGCATCAAAGGAGTCCAAAGTGACGCCACCTTTCACGCTGGGCGTTGAAGCCAGTGCTGCCGCGCTAGCTGGGTCCATTCTGGGCTCTAGTTTCCCTCTTTTAGTGCTTCTCTTCGCTATTGATAAGACGTGGGGCAGGGAAGGTGTTGAGGGAAGCAATGGGCCGCTGCGTTCGCTGATTTCCGGATATATCGGCAATCTCACGCTGTGTGTTACTCAGTGAGCTCGAATCAGCCTGGGTTTCAGCCTCTCGTGAAGTTGTTTGTCTCTTCGTCTCTTTACCCTCTCTTAACTAAACCCTTCTCGGCGGCTAATTCTAACCCCTCCCCCTATGAGGTGAGCGCTTTCGCGAATCTAACACCCGCACACCACACCGTTCGCGAATCCGTAGCAGGAGATGAAGAGATTTTGGTGCAAAGTGGGCCAGAGTTACGTCTCGGTCTGTTAATTACAGCTTGAAGAGAGTGATTGGTCTTTTTCGGTGTTAAAAGTGCTTCTGCAGCGCTTCTCGGTCATTGGTGCTTGTGAAATTCCACCCTCCGTGCGGTCTTTCCCACTATCTTTGTCATCTTTATCGGTCGCAAGCCACTTTTGATATACACTGACACACATTGAGCAAAACATGTTAAGGCTTTTGCCAGCTACGCGGCTTGTCTCCAAGAGATTTACTCCCGCTGTCTCACTACTGTCATGTGCCTGTCCTCCAATACCACTTGGACAAAGACATTACACAGTTCGCAAGGCGATCCCACCACCACCAACAGCTGACTTCAACATCCCAAACTCCTTCCCTGATGACCTCACCAAGATTGTTAAGCCTATTACCCCAAACGACTCATTTGTGAGTTGCACGGTGTTTGATATCAACGGTAACGTTACCTCTGTGTCCAAGCACTTCCCGAAGATGAAGTTTCTACAAGAGCACGGTCTGTATCCAAGAGATCTTCGTAAGATTGATACCTCTGCCATTGACGTCATTCCATCGATTGTCATCAGAGAAAATTGCATCCTGGTGAATCTATTACACATCAAGGCACTAGTCACTGCTGATCAAGTGATGATATTTGACACCAGTGACACTAGTGCAGCATCTAAATTGGGGTTATTCGTCTACGACTTAGAATCTAAATTGAAAGCCCATAACCATGGATGGATTCAACAATACGAACACCGTGCATTGGAATCGATCCTAATTAACGTTATGAGCTGCTTAGATACTGAACTGCAGTATCACTTGAAAACATGTGGTTCAATTCTAGCAGAGTTGGAGAATCAAATTGATAGAGATAAATTACAAACATTACTGGTTAAATCCAAAGATTTAAGTGCCTTTTATCAAAAAACTGTGTTGATTAGGGATGTCTTGGATGAGTTACTCGATCATGACGACGATCTTCTTGGGATGTACTTGACTGATAAGAAACTCAAAGCCACTGAAGAGAAAACAGATTTTGGTGAAGTTGAAATGCTACTGGAAGCATACTATAAGCAGTGCGATGAGTTCGTTCAACAGTCCGAGTCATTGATCAGTGATATTAAGAGTACAGAAGAAATTGTGAACATCATCTTGGATGCTAATAGAAACTCATTGATGTTATTTGAATTGAAAGTGACAATTTACACATTGGGCTTCACTGTTGCTACACTACTTCCGGCTCTCTATGGTATGAATTTGAAAAATTTCATTGAAGAGTCTAATCTGGGATTTGGCACAGTTATGCTCGTATCAGTCTCAATGGCACTGTTTGTCACTGCTGCTAATTTCAAGACCTTGAGAGGTGTTCAAAAGCTTACATTAATGTCACCTGGCGAGAGATCAAGACATACAATGGCAAGACAAGAGGCTATCAAACGCAGGTGGTTTTTCCAGAGATGGGGAATGTTCAATAGAAAAAGAAACCGTCATAGTACAGATCAGTCACAGAGAGAGGTTGTGTGGAAGTGGCTTATAGATGAGAAGAAGAAGTAATCATATACAATAACTTGTACATATGCATTTGACGACTTGATGAATTCATGGACCTAATAGAAACAAATGTAGTACTTTATCAAAAAAAGCTAACAATGTGTATGAATGGAGAATAGTGCTAAATACAACTAATCAAAGAATTTTCTAGAAGTGGAAGGACCAAACAACTCCAATCTGATAGCTGGAAGCGACTCTTCAGACAACAGTTTCAATCTCTCCTCCAAAGTGTTATTAACCTCAATCTTACCAGAGCCGTTGGTCAAGATAACACCACCAGCGGCGTCACTGTTGATGAAGGAGTCCTCTTGGATGGTGATCTCGCAGTCGTACTTGGCCTTCTCCTTGAACTCCTTAGCAGCCACCTGGGCAGCCTCCTTGGCCAATTCAACATCCTGTTTACGCACTTTGACGGACACGGCTGGCTCCATGAGTGAAAGAACACCTTCCTCAATCAAACCGGCGAGCACAGGCTTGTAGTGGCTCTTGTTCTTGGAGATCTCCTTCAACTGGGACTCGGCCTCGTCGAAGATCTCGTCCAAGGCAGTCTCTTTCTGTGCAAGGATTTTCAATCTCGTCTTGTTGGCGATGGTGGACTTGGTGATTTGCTGAGCCAGCGAGGCCTTCTTCAGCTTCTGCTCGTAGAGAGCATCGATAGCAGCGATCTCTGAGCGGACAATGTTGGCCTTTTCGATCTCATACTCCTCGTCAGCCTGGAACCGTTGTTAGTACCGTCTCTCTTCCAACCACAGGGCCCATTCAACTTACTTTCAGCTGTATCTCCTTAGCCTTCTCCTCGGCCTCCTTCTGGATGAAGGCCTCCATCTTTCTGAGCTCATCAGCGACCTGTGCAGTGTTAGTTGTCTGAACATGCTGTCTCTTTCTCTCTGGTCTCGACGAGCCATGGCATGCACGCCAATTGGCACCGTTTCCAAATCAGGAAAAGGCACAAGAGACTCTTCAAAACACAGCTTAACATACCTGGTTGTCGCTCAAAGCACGTGTAGCCATCGTTAATTGTCGTTGTTTACCGTTCTCTCCCACACCGAGGCTGCACATGTTGTGGCTGCTCTTTATCTCCCAAATTTCGGGCAGCTCACTGGGTGCTCGGCATAACCATACAAATTTCGCGACACCCACGACGCAACGGATATGCCGAGACTAGTTACCGGATTGGGCAATTAGCATTGTGCCAGAAAAAATAGCGATCTCTGAACAGAACCAAAACAGTGAAATAAAGCAGTTCACTATCTGGCATTGTTATTGAACGAGTGTGTTGTTGCTTGGTGATACAACGACTTTTCCGAATACTTCTGACTTGTGTGTTTTGGGGCTTTTTGTGCTGTTTTCTTTGAACTACCACTATCTATTACTACCGAAGCTGAAAGATGTTCCGCCCTACAAGGAGAGTCACACGGTCGCTGAGCCTGGCTCGATACCAATCGTCACATAGAGAGAGCCCCGCAATCAATGCTGTGGGTATCCAGTACCTCTCAAGCTCACTCGATAAGCAGATATTCCCCTCAAAGAAGGCTAATGATACAACACAGTCACAGTCACAGGCAAAGCTGACTGAGATATCGAGGAATTACTTACAGCAGCACGGACTCCTGGGGAAGAAGACCTCTCTCACACAGCCGTTGGACATTGAACTCCCGAAATTGCAAGGATCGACGCTGGATGAGCATTTTCGCAGACTCGCAATCTTTGCATCTGAGCCATACTTGAACAAAGCCCTAGATTTGGCTCAGACAACGCTACCTCCACGGCCTAAGCGATTCCTGTTTAGATCCGGATGGTGGAAGTACACAGACGGTGAAGAGCCTGTGCAAGTTCTGTACCCCGATGATGACGCGTTGGCATTTGATGTTGAGACTCAGTATAAATGCTCACAGTACGCTGTGATGGCCACTGCTGCTTCTAAGAGCCATTGGTACGCGTGGGTTTCTCCAAAACTTACAGGAGAATCGGATTCATACGAGCACTTGATTCCCATGAACACGCTACAACAGGAGAAAATCCTCGTTGGCCATAATGTCGGTTATGATAGGGCAAGACTTGCAGAGGAATACGAACTGGAAGAGACAAAAGCATTCTTCTTGGATACAATGGCTCTTCACATCGCCGTCTCTGGTATGTGCTCACAACAAAGAGCTCGCTGGATGCAGCATCGTAAGCTTAAGAATGATGAAGAGACAAGTGATGACGTTATACAGGAATTTGAGATTGATGACCCTTGGGTTACGTCTTCGAGCCCCAATTCGCTGGCTGAAGTTGCCCAGTTCTATTTCAAACAGAAGGTTAATAAGTCTATAAGAGACGTGTTTGCTACCGATGACATAAACGAGATTAGAGATCAGTTCGATGATCTCATTGAATACTGTGCTAATGACGTCGTGACAACCCATAAAGTGTACAGCATTGTTCTTCCAGAGTTCTTGAAAGAGTCTCCTCATCCAGTGTCATTTGCAGCTTTGAGATTTATGGGTTCTGGAATCCTCACTACAAATAACGAGTGGGACCAATACATTGACAGTGCTGAAGGCATTTACCAAGACAACAGGCAAAAGATTGAAGATAGTCTGTGTGAACTGGCCGATGAAGCTGTAGAGCTTCGTCATACACCGGAGAAATACCAAAATGACCCCTGGTTGAATCAATTAGACTGGACCATACAACCTCTCAAGCTAACCAAGAAAGGTGAACCTTATAAAAACCAAAAGTTACCAGGTTACCCAGAATGGTATAAAGAACTTTTCATCTCTAAAGAGAATAAGTTGGACATCACCATAAGAGCCAGAATAACACCACTTCTACTGAAATTGAAATGGGAAGACTGTCCTGTCGTCTGGCATGACATGTACGGCTGGTGTTTCAAGGCTCCGTCTTCAGAGTACGAAAAACTCAAGGCCAAGAACTATGTGATGGTTCCTACTTTTGAAGAGACTTTGGGTAAGAAGGTATTGACTAAACGACAACTGGAGAAAGCTGAAAAGGATGGTGAAATGGATAAGATCAAAGAACAAGAAGAGCTCCAAAAAATCTTGGAAAAGGAAAAACAGATGGATATGTTTTTCAATCTTCCCGACTTTATCTATTTCCGTGTCCCTAATTCGGTCGGTCCATTACACAGAACCACAATGCTGCTTGCCAAACAATACTCAGCATCATATGAGAAGGGACTTTTGAAATCTGATAACCCAATTGCTCAAGAGGCATTGACGATGAATGCCTCCTGTAGTTATTGGATCAGTGCTCGTGAACGTATAATGTCCCAGTTTGTTGTTCCGAAACCAGATCAAGATCATTCTGTTATCTTACCACAGGTCGTCACAATGGGTACTGTTACTCGCCGTGCTGTTGAGAAGACGTGGTTGACTGCTTCAAATGCTAAGAAATCGAGAATTGGTTCAGAGCTGAAGTCTAAAGTCATTGCTCCACCTGGATACTGCTTTGTTGGTGCTGACGTTGACTCCGAAGAGCTATGGATTGCTTCACTTGTTGGTGATTCTTTGTTCAAGATCCACGGTGGTACTGCTATTGGCTGGATGACACTTGAGGGATCCAAGAATGAAGGTACAGATTTGCACTCGAAAACTGCAAACATCTTGGGCATTTCGAGAAATGAAGCCAAAATATTTAACTATGGTCGTATATATGGTGCTGGAGTCAAGTTCGCCACGACTTTGCTGAAAAGATTCAATCCCGATTTGACAGATGAAGAGTGCACACGGAGAGCCAAGAATCTCTATGCTGAAACTAAGGGTCAGTCAGGCTACTACTACCTTAATGGTAAATCTCACAAGCTGTGGTATGGAGGTTCAGAGTCCGTCCTTTTCAACGAACTGGAAAGAGTTGCTCACCAAGAACATCCAAAGACACCGGTGTTAGGTGCCAGTATCACTAGAGCATTAATGAAGAAGAACTTGAATGCAAACTCATTCTTGACTTCACGAGTGAACTGGGCCATTCAATCGTCTGGTGTTGATTATTTGCATCTGCTCTGTGTTGCCATGAACTACTTAATCAAGAAGTATGGTATTAAGGCAAGATTGAGCTTGAGTGTTCACGATGAGATCAGATATTTGGTTAAAGAAGAGGACAAGTACCGTGCAGCTATGGCTTTACAAGTTTGTAACATTTGGACAAGAGCCATGTTCTCTGAAAACCTGGGCATGACTGATTTGCCTCAGTCTTGTGCTTTCTTCTCTGCTGTTGATATCGATCACGTTCTGAGAAAAGAAGTCGACATGGATTGTGTTACTCCTTCTAACCCAGTACCGATCCCACCTGGTGAATCCTTGAACATCGATCAGCTGATTTCCAAGCCAGAATCTAAGCTGGGAGAAGGCAGTGACCTTGACTTGCAACAGAGAATTGAACTGGATACTGTCTCTCAAGTTTCCCCCGGTCAACAGGTTTCAGGTCGTGACTTCAAGTACTCATTGGACAATCCCGCATGGAAAGAGACTTATTTGATGATGCAAACGACAACTAATGAGAGTGTCTTTAAAGAACTCTTCAGGACTTACAAGAAATACGGAACTGCTGTGCACAAGCGCAAGACGCCTGGTCGTCCTCGTGCTACCCAGAAACAGCAACAAGACCTTACGAGTGAGATTTCTGCCATAACGTTGGAAGCCGATACCTCCAAGAAAACTAATTCCAAAGAGACAAAGCCACGTAAGAAAAGAATCACCAAGAAGGAACAGGCTGCCCTGAAAGCTCGAGCTGTCCAGGAAGATATCGACCGCATGGTCACTATCGATGCTGTTGAATCGCTGAGACCAGCACCTGAAGAGCCTGTCTCTGATCCTTACTACAACCTCAGTGAGATGGTCTCTTTCATGGAGGATGGTGTTATACCTAAGGCCACCAAGGATATCCTCAATGATCCCTCTGGCTACATTGATCTCGATACTCGCCTGACGAAGAAGAAGAAATCCTTCAACCCGATGAACGCCTCTGAGCGCGCCGTGAACAGCTTTTACACCAAGCAGAAGGTGTACTGATAACGAATTAGTGCTAATGACTGTAATGGATATGTATTTATTTGCTAACCTCAGTAGACCCAAGTGCTGTGTTTATTAACTAGTAGGTGCCGTGGGTTGGGAGCCCCGGCGCGTGTGGCCCCTATCAAATTTCAGCGCCTTACCAAAGAAATTTTGACCTGCCACGTTCAAGCCCAACTACAGTTCTCTCAGGGCAAATCACGCTAGTGGCTTTCACCCGTTGAGAGTCGACCAAAACTGCTCTCTGCACTGGTTGCACGAGACGTCTCCCTCCCACACACACTGACGAATTTGCGGCGTTCCAATTGACCCACAGGCCGCAGAGCTACGATTGTTACTACCGAGACACGTTTGACAGGTGTAAACCCCACAGCACCCGCTACACGATGAGCGAGGAGCGAGAACTCGAGAAACGGCTAGAGGACGGCGTTCTCCAGATGACGAGCGACTCGATGCCCTCTTTCGGCAACAGCAGACACCCTGGAGCTGCGCTATTGTCCCCTCAGGTGCGGGCCGCCGGAACCCCATCAGCACTACTGTCTCCACAGCCCTTCATCCACTCCAATGCATCCAATTCCGGTCTGTTATCCCCAGCTGGGTCCCGCTACTTTGAGTCTGAGGAGCCCTCGATCCTGGCTCCGCGTCCGATGTCGCCGATCATCGACTCTTCTCTCTCGGGCTTCAACAGTACCCAGCGTCCGCTCAGTGCACAGGACTTCAACACTTTTGGCCAGCAGACGTTTGACCCCTTCGGGCCGTTCAGTGCGCAGGAGCCGAACGTGCCAGAGAGACCGATGAGCTCGATGGAGATCGACTCGCTGACGTTCAAGAACGACGTCGGTAACCTCGTGATGTGGCTCAACACGCTGAACTCCAACCAGCAGCGCTCTGTTGTTGACAATCTGCTGTCGAACTTATCTGAAGACGTCTTCTCGTACGCAAGAACTAGAGTGGACGAGCTCGCTTACCAGCAGACACACTCCATTGCACAGCCACAGCCGCAGCCATTGTACCAGTCCATGCAAGAGCCAGTGACACTGGACTCGATTCTTAATGGGTCCCAGCAGCCGTGGTCCCCACCTCAGACAGTGTCACAGTTGCAAAGAGCACTATCACCAAACTTCTTGTCGCCAATGGACCGCAGCAGCGTGCTGGTTCACGAAGCGTCGATGCTGAATAGACCACGCAGTGCTGATCCATACTCCAAGACACCTTCCAAGTATCGGGGGTACCAGTTCCAGGAGAATCAGTATGGCCAGCAGCAACAGCAGCAATTACAGCAGCAGGGACAAGGTCAGGGACAGCGTGCGTTCGACATCACAAATCTGGCACAGCAATTGACTGCTCAGCAAGTTGGTTCTGGGCCTCAGGCCAATGGCAACACTGGCCAGAGTGGTATGGACTATGGCAATGTCAACTCGCTGAAACTGAGTGCTCTATCTACCATCAACTCTCGTGTACAGCTGGACTCTGGTAAGAACAGAAAGCACGAAGACCGTGGTAGAAACTCAGGAAACGACGACTACTCCCGTACCTCGTCTGTGCCCCCACCGCAACGCATCAACTACTACGAGTCGTTACATCACACGAAGGACATGGCCAAGATGGCCAGCCTCAACTCCGCTACCAAGAACTTGACACTAGACGAAAACAATACCCCATTGAAGTCTCCACAGAGCCCAACGAGTGGCCAGCCAAAGTCACCGGCCATAAACCCAAAGCAGATCACCAACCCAAAGCTCTTGGCTGATATCCCGTCGTGGTTGAAGACTCTCAGGTTACATAAATACACACCATGTCTACAAGACATACCATGGAAGGAGCTCATCTACTACGATGAGGAAAAACTGTCACAAAAGGGTGTTACTGCTATGGGTGCTCGGGGCAAACTGCTCAAGGCATTCGAGGTCGTGAGGCAGTACTATGAGGACAAGCTCATTGAATGAGTGTTAGGTAGAATGTTAAGACAGGCATATGGAAAGCGTTGTAGATTGTGTCCCGTAGTGAAAACCCGTAAACTGCACGCAGATACCCAGTTTTTTTCGCACAGTAAACTCTACACATACATACACATACATACACATACAAATACCACTCTACACATACCAATGAACCTCAAAATCCCAAAATGTCAGAGCCTTAGACAAGATCACCGATGTGTGCCAGGGGTAAACTGATGCGGCCATGGCAGGAAAAAGAAACCAAAATCGCGGAATTTCCGCGCCCATAAATTCGCGGCCATTTCTCAGAAAAAGGTTGAAAAGGTGCACGGCGAGTGTGTTTGGTTGGGCTTTGCCAGAGAATAACGCGTCGCACCGTGGCGCTCTGCCTTGTTTTTGTCCAGATAAACGCGTGATCCGAGCTCTACGTGGTGAGAAGTTCCTACTACGGCTTTTTCCGCGCCAATTTTCACCTTCTACTGGCAATTACACCGCCTCACGGGATCCAGAGCAGAGCCGCTAGTGTAACTTCCACTTAGCCGTTTGTGCCTATCCACTCAAACCTGCATCACATTTGGACCCTCCAGCACAATGTCCCAAGTCCTCTACCTCGATGCGGTCTCCCCAGATCACGTGGTTGCGGAGAAGAAGCGGTTGCTGGACATATCTTTGACCCGCTCCTCCGTACACCATTTCCGCAACCTGTCTGATCTGATCTCGTTTGTGTCTGTAATTGGAGCGTCCGAGCTCGATCTGAACTACCCAACGGTCGTTATCATCAACGAGACCACTGTGACCAAACAAACGCCCACGTCATCGCTCCCGTCCGGAGTCAAGAAGACGGGACTCAACTGTCTTCCGTAGAAAGAGGTAACACATCTCTTGCAGAACCACCTCAAACACCTCGTTGTGCTCACATACCCACTATCAGACCTCAGCGTAACGCAGATCAACGACGACATCGCTGCTTATCACTTGACTCTGAAGAACCGCATAGTACGGATGAAGACGTGGGTCGGCCTTAACAATGAAGCTGTCAAACGGTGTCCGTGCTTGCACTCGATGACGAACTGTCTATCCACGATCCTACAGAGTGACTACGAGCTCCAATCACAGATCAGAACGTATGTGGAGCTCATCAACGCCGACGTGGACTTCCTCTCGCTTCTAACATTACCGAAGGACAGCAAGTTCTACAAGCATTGTATCGGTAACTGGGGGTTCATCGCCCATGAGCTGACCTGTGACGAGCTGACTTTTTGTGCTTTGCTGATATTCCAACAGGCCTTCTCCATTCTGGAACCCAATGGTGACTTCTTAAGGCTCAGTGATAACGATATCCTGTCGTTCTTGTTCTCGTTGCGAGACTCATACAGAGGTGGTAACTCATTCCACAACTTCAGACACGCCGTTGATGTGCTACAAGCGACGTTCTACTTCCTTGTCCGTCTTGGTACCATCCCACAGTTTCCCCAGTACACAGAGGACTGCAAGAGCCACCCAAGTGTCAAGTTTGCTAACGGAGAGCTCACCATTCCGAAGCCATTTGACAACGAGTCTTCGCTGCTGGACCCAATCCAAACACTGGCACTGCTGGTCTCCTCAGTGGGACACGACGTTGGTCATCCAGGCTTGAGCAATCCTTTCCTGATCTCTCATAACTCGCCTGTCGCACGTATTTACTCGAACCAGTCTGTTCTGGAGAATTACCACTCGGCAGTTTTCCAAGATATCTTAGGTGTTCACTGGCCTCAGTTCCTCACCAACACGCATACCAAAGAGCCTGAGAACCCGTTGAACACACGCTCACTACAATTGGACTCCATCATGGCTACTGATATGGCCAAGCATAGGGAGTATATATCTAAAGTGGAGGAGATTTCTGAGGTGTTAAGCAGTGACGCACAGAGACTACAAGTGAAGAAGTCCTTCAAACACACAGGGATCATTCTGTCATTAATCATCAAATGTGCTGATATCTCTAATGTTGCTAGACCTCTGGAGATCTCTGCTAAATGGGGTGCTATTTTGGCTCGTGAATTCAACGAGATTTCCACGTTAGCTGAAAACATGACCACAGGTAAGGATATCGACTCTATTCCAGACCGTCGTGATGGTCCATTCTTCCCCTCTGCTGTGGAGGATGCTTTGAAAGAGCATCCAAATTTGCATAAAGGCCAGCTTTTCTTCATTAGCACGTTTGCTGATTCGTTGTTCACAGAGGTTGCCACCGTTTTGCCCGAACTGAAGTTCTCTGCAGAGATTGTCTGTGAGAATAAGAAGTTCTGGCTGACGATATGATTATGATTATGTTGTTATATTATGTTTGTTACATAGTTTGATTGTTGATTGCTCGTTGGATTGTTTGCGTTGTGTCATAGAAATGAAGGCATTTGTTTATATTCTATCACATCAAGTAGGTATTTATAGACTGGAGGGTGGACCTGCTAGGATTGGCTTTCTTCGACTTGTCCAGGATCTTCGCTAGGTGTCGTTTGATCACGTCCTTGGTAACAATGATGTTGTCGCTTGGTTTCCATTCAAGATCGTATCGGGAAGCCAGCACAGCCAGTGCAACACCAATTGACAAGTCAGTTCCTGTATCACACAGTATCAAAGTCCTTGAAGTAGTGCTGATCGCTGACATGATCTGTGCTAGGTGTTTCCTGAGCTCGTTCGAGCCTTTCTTATTGGCAGGGCAGTTATACTTGAGCGCTTTTATAACGGTTTTCTCTGGGAGATCAAAGTCGTGATCTTCTGATAGCAATATCACCATATCATATCCCTGGGTGTACTCCGGTGTAATAGTTCCGCAGGCAGTACCAACACTCAGAGTATCAGTCAAAACAACAATGCCTTTAACACCTTCGCTCGCAAGATTCTTTCTGTTGCCAATCTCTGAGATGAGATGCTCCAGTTCTTCATTGCTTTTCCCACTCGTCAGCTCATCAAAGTTCTCCCAAAACAGCTCAGCACTCAGCTGGTCAGCCCAGAGCTCGTGATCATCAGCAGCACCTTGAACATACGTAAACTGAGAGCCTTTATAGCTCAGCTGTTTAGCACCATCGTCAGCCCTCTCCGAGGCGACACAGCAGATGACTGGGTGGAAGTCGTACTCGTCTGGTGGCTCTATGGGCAGAGCATGGCCTGGATACACCCACAGTGGTCGCAGCAGCTTTCCGTGAAGTTTGTGGTGGAGTTTATCAGCTGTGATGAGCCCCAGCTCAACGACCTGCTTAGCGAGCTGCGGAATCAGCTGTGTGATCGAGTCCGCTTCATTAGCAGAGAGGGTCTGGGCTGGCCAGAAGAAGTAATTGTTCTGTGGAGGCTCGGCGTCGTTCATGATATAGTTGAGCACCGCACACCAGATGGGCACCGTCTTAGAGAGCGCATCGGGCATGGTCTTCCCTCGTCTCGTGGAGTCCACCAATAGGATGCCGTTGTTAGCACCAATCGTGTCCAGCAAGTGGAAGTTCAGTCTCCTCAGAGAGAACTGCCACTGTCCAGTGTGGCCGTCAGTCGACTTGAAGTAGCACCGATCGGTAGTATCTCTCGGATCACAGTACCAGGTACCGCACCGCTCATTCGGGATGAGTGGTCTGCCAAAGGCCTCGTGCACCTCTTTGACCCATTCGCAGTCGTAGCCGATGGAGAGCAGACGGTTCCTCGGCTGTCTGTGTGTTTTGTTCGATGCTCGAAGCAGGGAGTCCATTATAGAGTCCCTGTTGGAGTCGTTAATGCACAGTCTTTGTGTAACGCCGGAGAAAAACACAAACTCCGGTACGATGTATGGTGGTCACGTGTGTGTCACGTGACACAGTACTAGTGTAGCGGACTTAACATGAATGGTGCCATTTGCAAGCACGCAGGGTAGAAATGTATATAAAGGGATGTGATGGCCCCATATGCTCCTCCCTCCTCACTATGAGGTACCACAAGCTACACAATGCTATCTGCTCCACAGAAGAACATCATCAGGGCCTCGATTCCGTTCCTCGAGGAACATGGAGTCGAGCTGACTGCGACCTTCTACGCTAGAATGCTCCAGGCCTATCCAGAGGTGGGTCCCTTCTTCAACAAGTCCCACCAGACCACCAAGAAGCAGCCTAAGATCCTGGCGTTTGCGCTGCTGAAGTACGCTGAGAACATCGATGATCTGACCCCATTGCTCGCTTTCGTTAGACAGATTGTGGAGAAACACGTTGGCTTGCAAGTCCAGCCTGAACACTACGACATTGTTGGTACTTGCTTACTTGCTACGCTTCAAGAGATGCTTGGTGAAGGTGCTACGCCAGAGTTCATGGAGGCCTGGAAAACGGCATACTACGACTTGGCCAACATCTTGATCGGCTTGGAGAAAGCACGCTACGATGAGGTCATCAAGACAGAGCACGCATGGTCTGGGTTCAAGGCTGCTAAGGTTGCAAAGCTTGTGAAAGAGTCCGAAAGCGTGATGAGTGTGTACATTGAGACTGTTGATGGTCATTATGCTACTCCCTTTCCAGGACAGTATATCTGTCTTAGACTGAACGATGGCGAGCGTGTACAATCGAGAGAGTACTCCTTATCAAACCAGCTGCAAGATAGTTACAACTACTACAGAATCTCTGTGAAGAGGGTTCCTGGTGGAGTCGCATCTAACTTTATCCATGACAAGCTCCGCATAGGTGATAACATCGAAATCAGTGCTCCGTATGGAAAACTCTTGGAGCCAACTTTGAAGTCATTAGAAGCTGGTGACCACAAGGCTGGAGGTCCAGTTGTGTTCTTCATCGCTGGAATTGGTGTTACTCCTTCTTTGTCTCTTGTTGAGTACTTCTTACAATCGGGAAATAAAGTCAAGCTTTTCCTATCCTTCTCTGATGACGGGTCCACGGTTTTCTTGTCATTCTTTGGGGATTTGTCTAAGAAGTATAAAAACTTGTCCTTGGAAACGTTCATTACAACTACCAGTTCTTCTAATGGCCATGCTAGAAGACTGCAATTTGAAGATCTCGATTTCATTACTGGTTGCAATGCTAACGACTACCAATACTTCATGATTGGACCTATCGGTTACATGGAATCAGTGAACAAGATGTTGACAAGTAAGGGCGTTGACTTGAGCAAAGTAAACAGTGAGCAGTTTGGCCCTATCCATGTATGATTTACACACCTCTTGTATATAGTAAATAAATTTTTGTTCTCATTCAATCTCAAAGCTATCTTCTCTTCGTTGGCTAGGCTCATCTTCCGGCTCTTCTTCAGCCAGAGCACCCAGCTCTAAGTCATCATCGGAGTCATTCTCTTCCATGGGACTGTAACTGAAATGCGATTTCAACTTCTCAGGCAGCATCTTATACACGCTTCCTATGATGTTTTGCCTTTTAGTTTTTCCCAATAGTAGATATACCACAATCAACAAAATCAACAAGAACGATAGCGATCCCCAAAGTCTATGATCAGAGACATCGTCCCAATCATCATCATCATCGTCGTGGTCATGGCCATGGTCATCATCATCATGATCACTATCGTGTTCCTTATCAACATTGTAGTAATCAACAACGTACGCCGGTCTCATTGGAACGTTCATTGCCTCTGCACCAGGGACGAATATCTGTGAGCTTGGCTCAAAATATCCAATTCTTGGTGTTGTGGTATTATCGAGTCTCCATGCCGTCTCGTAGAATGTGTAAAGAACGGCACGCCCTAAAGTCCATGAAAACCCATCCAGAACTGTGAAGTCTGGTGTATATGTTGCAGCTGTGTCTTCGATGTCATCAATGCCATAACGAGGAAAATCAAGTCCTTGATGAAGAACATTTATGATCCATCCAGCTTTGAAGCAAATCTCTGAGGTTTTCTCCTCGTCATCAACAAGTTTCTCTTCAGAGAGAATATCTGTGTACGACATTGAGCAGATTTTTTGTGCTCTCATATAGCACTCTTTATAATTTAGGAACTCTTTCAAGTTGGAGTAGAACTCATTTATACCAACAAACTTCTTTTCACTGAATGACATCTTTGGCAGGGAGTCTGACAAAAGACACGATGTGGTTGTTTGTGAATCTGAAAGATTGCAATACTTGTCAACTGAAATTTCACTCAAGACGTCGTAGAGAGAGTTGAGACACTGCTTGAAGTCTGAGGAGCCTTTAATATCAACTTTTTCACCGTTTTTCGAAGTCACGGTCTTAATGTATCCATCTGGTAAGCACGGGTCAATCAGCTTGTTTTGTTCAACTAGCTTCTCATCGTATTTGGAATGAGCGTGGTTAATACCACCAAGGAAACTCTGTGAGAAGATCTTATAGCTAAACATGCTCTCATCCTGTGGGTTCAAGAAGTTCAGATCAACTTTGAACAAATAATCAACGTGCTCATCCTGGATGTTTGAAGGCTCAAACGACATCTGTGTAGAGACACCACCCATATCTAGCGCACCGTACGTGGACTTATCAGTTAGCGACGGGTCAAACACACCGTACTTATAGTTGAGGCCGATCCATGAGTATAAGCCTTCCAATTCACCAGTAATGGAATTCACATGGGACGCGCAGTCGGGGAGATAGAAGAGTGAGTGCTTCTGGATGTATGAGCATATCGAGGACAAAATGCGGTCTTGGTCCTCTGGTTTCAACAGCCTCATACCACCAGTGGCGTGAAGAAACACAGGAGTTCTCGCTATCTGATCTTGTGGGATGTACTTTTCCATGTCATCAAGCAACTTACCAATGTACTTTGAGCCGAGTTTCTTAGGATTCGACGCAAAATTGGCGATGCCCGGCTTGACTTTCTTTCTTCTCACCATCTCAATCTGCGGGAAGTTCACCGGCTTGTCAATGTCTTCAATGTGCTTCTTGCTGTCTTCATCGTCAGAGTCTGAGTCCGAATCATCGTGATCCCTCTCGTTGACCGCGTTGGGAGTGTACTGCTTGGACCTGTAGAGGTGCGCTCTCGACCCCTTCGATCCGGCGTCTATCACGACGATGTAGTCGTACGGGTTGCCTGCCTCGTCCACGGAGAGCTTCATCTGTGTCTTTAGAGTCTTGAAGAAAGAGAGCAAGAGTAAAGCCATAAATACATCAAATCGAGGCGGTTGCTATTTGCCCGCGAAAATGGCAGACGGTTACGAGCACTGTCCCAACTCGTAACACTGTACAATGACATGAAACGGGTTGAACAAAGCCTTGTTTCGAGGTGTGCTTTTAATTCTCTCTGTTCAATTGGTTTCTCTCCTAAAAGTGAATCTACATCCACAGAAGCAATGAACACACAGCCCCCACCACAGTTCTTCCAGCAGAACAGCCGTCCAGCTGCGGAGATCCCAGCCCAACAAGTGTCCCAGGCCGAGATCCAAGCGTCTGCCCAGTCCCAGAGTGTCTTCCAGCAGCAGGACGACGGTAACACTGCTAATATCACACAGGCCACGAACGTCCAGGCCCCAACAACACAGCCACAGCAGTTCCAGGGCACCGAGAACTATAAGTACCAGTACTCGAACTGTACGGGAAAGAGAAAAGCACTACTGATCGGTTGTAACTACATCGGTACCCCAGCTCAGCTGAAAGGATGTATCAATGACGTCCACAACGTGAAAGAGTTCCTGCTCAATCACGGCTACGACGAGGGCAACATCGTGGTGCTTACGGACGACCAGGACATGATGGTCAAGGTGCCAATGCGTGCCAACATCATCAAGGCCATCGCCTGGCTCATCAACGGTGCTGAAGCCAACGACTCTCTCTTCTTCCACTACTCTGGTCACGGGTCCCAGGTGTGGGACCAGGATGGTGACGAGGAGGACGGAATCGACGAGACGATTGTTCCCTTGGACTGGGACACTAATGGCCAGATCACCGACGATGAGCTCCACGCCCGTCTGGTTATGCCACTGAAGCCGGGTGTTAGACTCACTGCTTTGTTCGACTCTTGTCACTCTGGCTCTGTGCTGGACTTGCCTTACATGTACTCCACCAAGGGAATCTTGAAGGAGCCAAACCTCGCAAAAGAAGCCGGTGAAGGTCTACTCAACGCTGCCATGTCGTACTGGAAAGGTGACAGTGCTGGTGGCCTGAGAGGCTTGAAAGAGATCGGAACCATCTTCCAGAGAGCATCTGCTAGTGAAGACGCATACGAAAAGACCAAGCGTACAAAGACAGCACCTGCTGATGTCGTTATGTTCTCCGGTTCCAAAGATAACCAGACCTCTGCTGATGCTAACGAAGGAGGTGAGCCAACTGGTGCTATGTCGTTTGCATTCATGAAAGTCATGAACAATGCTCCACAGCAGACCTACTTGTCCCTTTTGCAGAACATGAGAGAGGTCATGAATGGTAAATATGTCCAGAAGCCGCAATTCTCGAGTTCCCACCCTATTGATGTCAACTTACAGTTTATCTTCTGAGCTGTTACGTAATGTTATCTGGCTAACTGTCTAATACAAAACGTGTCAAGGCCATAATCTTTGTAGATCGTACAGTTTTGTGTCAGCCAATGAGCGAAGAGATGAAACTGCTTACGGCACTCCTTTGGGGTACTATCGAGTGCTTTCGCCAATGTTCCATACTTAAACTGCAGAGAGTAGTCATTAGCTTCGCAATACACTAACATCGTCAAAATCTGTTATATTTCCATCACTCCACCATTCAAATTCTTATCAAAAAGGGCTAAAGCCGGGGATGCTACAGCAACCGCGATACTAAAAAGATCTCGGATCATTTAATACTGAGCCCTTTCCGCTTTAAAACCGAGTTATCTTCCCCCTTTCAGACTATAGGAGCTGTTCCTGAATAACCTGCTAACGAAGAGAACCACAAACTGATGCCGTCAGTAAAATCGCCAA
Organism: Petasospora mycetangii; assembly: GCA_003708295.3. NCBI lineage: Eukaryota > Fungi > Ascomycota > Saccharomycetes > Phaffomycetales > Wickerhamomycetaceae > Petasospora > Petasospora mycetangii. The sequence continues at coordinate 50,335 of PPNU03000003.1, forward strand.
AACCTGACTCTCCAACGCCAGAAATGCAGCAATTACAGCCAATACCAGTCTCATTAACAGACGATGAGCTACCCATTACAAGGCCATCACAGCTACAAAGGACCATCGCAAAGGCACTGCCGGTGCTTGGATCGCTACAGAAGTACTCAAGCATCACATTCACAGTCTTCTCTTTCATCCATGGCACCTCTGTGCTCTTAGCACCTGCGGTGTCGATCCCATTGAGCGATGAGCTCATCTCGATGGGTCGAACGGTATACCAGGCACCTTTCTTGGAGGAGATACTAGTGTTTGGTTCATTGGCGATGCATGTTCTCAGTGGGGTCGCTGCTCGGATGCTGAGAGGGTGGCTCTATAGACAGAGACACGAGGAGGGTAAGAGACAGAGAAGAGCTAGGCAACGGCAGTCTAATACCGTTGATTTCGGTAGAGCACTCGAGACCAACGACGGTAACGTTGAATTGAAAGACGATTCTGCTGGGCTAACAGGTGGAATCAGTGGCTACTCTGGACAAAAACCCAAGAAAAGCTTCATCTATAGAACGTTGGGCCTCTCACCTCTACAGTTCTCTGGGTACATCAGCATACCACTTATTGCGTTCCACATAGCACAAATGAGGAAGATCCCGTTGGTAGTGGAAGGCGACTCTTCTTACGTGAATATGGACTACGTTGCACATATATTCAACGAGAGCCAGGGGCTGTGGAGACCGTTGCTGAACTGGGTTGTGTACCCTCTGTTGATCTTACTGACCACCTACCACACGATCTATGGTATCCTAACATGGCTCAGAGTGAAGAACCTGCAGTGGAGGAAGCTCGCTATGAACTGCATCTCGCTGGTGTCGCTCTGGGGTATGTGGAGCTTGTACTGTGTGTCTAAGATGGAATCTTCGCTGCCTGGCTTTATGTCCAGGAGATACGACAGCTACCTGGATGCCTTCTATCTGTGGAACTAGACCAGCTATTTGAACATATGACCTATATAACATATGACCTATATAACATCTGAACACTATTTATACGAGCACTCTTCAAACACTATTTATACATGAGCACTCCATAGATAATCTCCGCAGAGACAATTTCCACCACTGACTCATTAGTCCCCGTTAGTCCCCGTAATAATATTCCAACAGCCCAGTGCCGGAACAAACCGGTGACTCTTCCTGACCTCAGTATGATTCGTCCACCTCTTGGCCCTTGTTTTCCCCATAAAAGAGCAGCCCTTGTGCGGTGCGGTGAGAGTGCGACAGGGCTTAGTAAGATAACACCCGTTACACAAAAGACAATTTACACAAAGACCGCACCATTGATCCCATCATCACCCCACCATTAATCCCCACAAATAATGCCTACCATCACCTCGCTGCTGGACACGGACCTCTACAAGATCACGATGCACGCAGCAGTGCACAAGCACTTCCCACAGGCGGACGTCTCGTACTCGTTCACCAACAGAACACCGTTGAAGAAGCTCACACCAGAGGCCATTGAGTGGTTGAAGCTGGAGATCGCTGCGCTGGGCGAGCTGCGATTCTCAGCCGAGGAGGTCCACTACTTGCAGAGAGAGGTCCCGTACCTCCCAGTGGACTACTTCACGTATCTCGAGGGCTTCAAGCTCGTGCCTAGCGAGCAGGTCAGGCTCACCGTCGACCCAGAGGGGAGCCTCGACCTCACGTGCCATGGAAAGTGGCAGGACACGATCCTCTACGAGATCCCACTGCTCGCACTGGTCTCTGAGGCGTACTTCAGGTTTGTTGATAAGGACTGGTCGCTGGACGGGCAGAGGGAGAAGGTCCAGCTCAAGACCGAGCAGCTGCTGAGCAACGGCATTGCGTTCTCCGAGTTCGGCACGAGAAGAAGACGCTCGTTCGAGGTCCAGACACTCATCGTGGACGGCATCGTCGAGTTCTGCAAGAGCGTGGACCCGTCGAAGGCGAAGCTCTTTGCTGGAACATCGAACGTGCTGCTGGCTAAGCAGTATAGCGTCAAGCCTATTGGGACCATTGCGCACGAGTGGTTCATGGGAATCGCTGCTATCACCCAGGACTACACACAGGCCAATGAGAGGGCTCTGCAGTACTGGATCGACGCGTTTGGGCCTAAGCACGCAGGATTGGCACTCACTGATACCTTTGGTACTGATAACTTCCTGAAGGTGTTCCAGAAGCCGTTTGCTGACTACTACTCGGGTGTGAGACAGGACTCTGGCGACCCAGAGGAGTACGCTGAAAAGATCGCTAAGCACTACGACTCGCTGGGCTACGAGAAGTTCAGCAAGATCATCTGCTTCTCTGACTCGCTGGACGTGGAGAAGTGTATCAAGTACAAACACAAGGCTGATGCTGTTGGTCTCAAGGCCATATTTGGCATTGGAACGAACCTGACTAACGACTTCGTATCACTCTCTACAAACACCAAATCGGAGCCACTCAACATCGTGATCAAACTGTCAGAGGCCAACGGTAAGCCAGCTATCAAGATCAGCGATAACATGGGCAAGAACACCGGCGATGCCGACACCGTGACTAAAGTGAAGGAGATCTTGGGATACACCGAGAGGAACTGGGAGGAGGGCGATGAGGCCCATAGATGGGCCAAGTGATTATGTATACTACTCAATACAGTGAATAATTATTTATTTCCCTTCTTTTGTGTATCTACTCGTCATTTTCGGCATCAGTATCAGAATCGATGTCAGTGAAATCCTCCTCTTCTTCCAAATCACTAACATCCTCATCGTCACTGATATCTTCAACGTCTTCACCTCTCAACGAAGCCATAGCACCAGCCAGAGAATCGGCCTTGAGCGTTGGAATATCGTAATCAACTTCTTCAACTTTTGGTGGTTCTTGAACTTCTAAAACCAGAGGAGTATCGATCTCTGTAGTGAAATAGTCTAATGATTTAACAATAACACGGAACTGGAACTTACCGGTCTCTTTTGGTGTTGGTGTGGACATTGGGATCTTGAATGTGCCGACTTGTAGTTTTTTACCCTCCTTATACTCTGCATCCGAGAGATTCAAATTTGAGAGATCTAGGTTCTTGATGATGACGGGCTGCTCACAAATCTTACCATCTTTCTGCATAACAACAAATGCAATATATCCACTCTGTCTCTCTTCTGGGAAATATGGTGCATGTGTCACTGGTAATTGAGGTTGAGCAAAGACAACTTTGAATGGATCTCTCAGGGACTCTAATGTCTCCTCTTCTTCTAGCTTAGCTGCATCAATTTTGGCCATACCGTGATGAGTAGGTGATTTGATTAACACTTTCAGAGAAACGTATGCTTGAGCCTGTGGAGTGACAATGGTATCACCTGGAACTTTGAACTCTGCCTTGATGATCTCCAATCTTGGAATCTTAGAAGCAACGTCCAATGTCTCTTTCAATTTCGCATCATCATTAATTCCCAACACTTTCTTAATCTCATCCTGTGGCAAAGTGAATAACTTACCTAATCTTACAACGTTCGAGTTAGCAACTGCTTTAGCATCGACATTTGGCAATTGTAGCAGATCGTTCTTTGGGGATTCTGGTAAAGCTTGAACAAAATGCTTGAGTGTAGAGATAGCAGCAAGAGATATATCCAAGTTTCTGAAAGAAGATGAGATGTCAACCAGCCCGTTGATCAGATTTGGAACGATAGAGACAGCAGTAAGTGTATCCTTGGTGAATACTCTGTTTAAGTACTGCTCATAGAGTGCGATAATCTGCTCGACAGATTTTCCTGGCAATAACTCCTCGTATTCTGAAGCCTGAGCCAAGTATCTCATGATGGTAGAAATTCTGATGATTTCAGCATTTTTCTGGTTGAGCAATTGCTCAACGAACATAGAGGCTGTCTCGGTTCTGATTCCCTTCTTTGTCATTCTTTTGGACTTGTTCCACCACTGAGAGACGAAATATGGTAAGACAAACCCGATGATCACGATGTATGCTGCTAATAGTAATGGCGAAGAAGAACCCTCAACAAGCCACTTTGGCAAAGCGATACCGTGCGTAGCTGGCTGTGGACCATCTGGGTTACCGTACTTCTCGTAGTTCTCCTTGGTGACCTCATCTGTCAATGCTTTATAGGCCTTCTGGATCAAGACAAACTGCTCTTCAATGGCCTTCATCTCCTCCTCGGTCTTGTTTCTCTGTTTGTCCGGGTGCATCTTCGCAGAGAGCTTTCTGAACACAGACTTAACTGTCTTCTCCTCAGCACCGTACTCCACACCCAGCAATTCATAAGGATCAAAAGCCTGGCCAACAACGATGGTCTCTGTTGTGTTGATGGTGTATACCAAATAGCTGATTAGAGCCCATCCGAGGGCCAGGAACAGCGACTTCTTCGACAGCAGCGCACTCCGTCTCTTCTTCTGCGCTCTGAAGGACTTCACTTCAGGGGGAACACTCTTCTGTGGGATTGAGCTCTCGGAGACTTTAACATCGCCAGGGGCAAAGGCCTCGTAGATGGCGTGTGCGGTGACGGGCACAACAACCACAGAGGCCACTGCGAGGGCGAAAACGGGCCACGTCTGTGAGTGCTCGTCGTAGTCGTAACTCGAGTTCATCTTGGATTAAACAGACGAAGAGGAGTCCTTTTAGTGGGTTGTGCTTGTTCTCTCGAGTTCCTGGTGTTTTATGGCCACGTTGAATAAGCGCGATCCCATCGCGAAAAAAGGCTACTGGCACATGGAGAAATGGCAGACTACTACTGGCACGTGCAGGATGGCAGATCAGGCATGGTGATAGGGAGGTAATAGGGAGTAGTGGGGAGGTATGAAGCTGAGTTTGGTTCCAAGAGGTGAGGTTTTGTCTACGTCACATGGTTGTGAAAGAAAGCTGTTTCGTATAGTTAAGAGCAAATAAAGATCGTGATAGCATTAAACGTGGTACACCGAAGAGATAAAGCAGGACATAACAGCCAGTTCACTGTTCTGCGACGAGCTTTCCAACAACAGGATACTTCTTTGTGAAGTGTTCCTCCCACCCGTCCAGCGCTTCTTTGTCCTGCGGAGTCAGGTCGCCCAAGTCATCAATAGGCTCGTGCCAGTCTCTTACAACGTCCATGTCGAACGAATTCAATGCTAAGCCACGGGAAGCATCGTGACCGGCGAAATTGGAGTATGGTCCCGATGGACCATAGAACTGACGACCCTGAGAGACATCGAACACAGTTCCTTTGACTGCGATGAAGATCTTCTCGTTGTCGTGGCCGTTGTAGTGTGAGAGTGTACGTGGTGTGAAGACCCCCTCGACCAATGGGTCCTTTGCTGCTGGGGAGGAGTCGTCAGTTGGGTCTGATGTCTTCACAGGGAAGAAGAAGTTCTTAATGAAAGACATTTTCCTTTGCGAGTTACAATTAGTTCAATTGCTAATTTAGCAAAGCATTGGAGGAACTCGTAAACGGCCCACCTTTATTCATCCTTCGTATAGCGCGCGATAACCCGGACACCACTTTTACTCAGTGGGACACCAATACGTGGTCTTTAGAGCTACCTTCATAGTGCGTGTTCCCTTTATCAGTCACTTCTTGAGTATTAGATCACTGTAGTGGAGGCATTCATTATAAAATTCAAATTAAAAGAATATAATAAATATGTCATTAGAAAATGTATCTCACATTCTCAGATCTTATATTTAACATCTTACATTTGATAGAATATGAAAATCGAAAACTCAATTGAAAGTAGATCTGACTAAGTCAAGTGGATACTTCACTGTTTTACAGGCAATCCTATATATTGATCAGTATTCATTGACCACCGTAGCTGTTTCTATAATCAAAGACTCAGGTCCACTGTGGTGTCCGGGCGGGTTACGAGCCCTCGCCGTCTCCAAATAGTACAGATCATCAAAGCAAACAGCTTTATCTTAAAATCTACAAGATTTTCCATAGACAAAGCCGTGTATATCCTAATATCTGGAGATGACAACACCAAACTACAACTGTCATCGATGCAAGCTTCCGCTGATCATCGACACGTCTCTGAACAATCTCTCCAGGGCCCAAACACACCTATTGACTTCTGCAAGACTAGGGTATGGATCGCCCAATACTGATAAGTCACTAGGCAACGAGCCCTTCATTTCCGATGAACGCAAAAGCATGCTTGAGAAAGCACAGAGAAGTGAAAGGAAAGACAGTGCAATGAAATGGGGTAGCCTTGATGCTGGTGCTGACTCGTTTGTTATCTTGCCACAGTTCGAGGGACAGGATGATGATGTTTCGTCTGACGGGGATGGTGAGGATAGGATCATTTCCAACCAAATAAAGACATTGTCAAGCATATTCAATCTGCTATCTTCAAAAGGCGAGCTTGACTTCCCAGTATGCAGCGATTGTGCACAGTATTTACTGGAAAGCATGAAGAGCCAGTACGATAAGACCTCTAAAGAGAGGGACGTCTATATCCAGTTCTTACAGAAGCTACAGAATAAACAGGCACCATTGATTTCCAAATCAGAGGAGAGCCTGAAAGAGATATCCAAATTGAAATCACAAGAAGAAGAACTGCTCAAAGAGTTACAAGATTTGGAGGATGAGAAAGATACCATTGATAAAGAGATCTTGGCCATGGAAAAAGAACTGGAAGAAATTGGCATACAAGAGGAAGAATGTTTGAAAGAGCAGAACAAAAGAGCCCTGGAGATAACAGAGTTCATCAAAGAGAGAGACACAATCACAGCAGAGTATGAGTTCAACTTATCTCAATTAGAAAAACTAAGAAAAACCAATGTGTATAATGATACATTCAACATTTCACACGATGGTCCTTTTGCTACAATAAATGGGCTACGTCTTGGATCATTGGAGAGTACACGAGTGCCTTGGCAAGAGATAAATGCTGCTTTGGGTAATGTTGTATTACTACTTGCAACTGTCACAACAAGACTCAACATCAAGTTACAGGGCTATAGATTGAAACCAATGGGGTCAACATCGAAGATTGAGAAGTATGAGCGAGATGCTACGAATGCTGGGAAACAGAAAGTTACTGTACTGGAAGTCTTCTCGTCGGGCGAATACCAGATCGAACGTCTTTTCAACCACTCAAAATTAGATAACGCCATGGTGGCACTCTTGGAGATCCTTTCACAAATTGCTTCTAAACTTAAAGAGTATGACTCAAGTATTGACTTGCCTTACAAAATGCACAAAGACAAGATAGGCGAAGCTAGCATTAGACTGTCTTCAAAGACAGCAGATGAAGAATGGACCAGTGCATGCAAGTTTCTATTGACAAAGTGAGTACTAAGTCCAAACTCCACACCACTAAAAACATACTAACATACAAACAGTACCAAATGGATTCTAGCTTATTCCAGTGCACACATTCCAGCGAGATCTTAGCGCAGTTAATAAACAATGCCAAAGCAAAACGGTAGAGTAAAAAACATAAAAACATCCCGATCTGGAAATATAACAAATTGTGATAGATTACGTGCATAAAAATGTTGCGCGTACCGCTTCGTGGCCGTAGGTCTGTTTTTGTGAGTTAAAGATCTCATACTGAAAACTCTTCAAAAGAGGCCTTTTGACCAAGCAAAATCCTACCTTTTCATCTCAGTTCCTTCTGATTGATTCACTGTGTGATTCTGTATCTCAAGAGCATTCTAGAGAGCGAAAGAGCGCTGGCTGAGTTACCAACTCGTTCGATCTTAACGTGGTAACGGTGGCGTCTCAAGACTTTACATCTTAAGAAAAAGCATTGGGTTAGCTATACACCGATATAGAATCGATCTATATAAAATATTGGTCTGATTCATACACACCGGGAAAGGTTGATGACTTTGGCTCAAGTGAGACTCCCAGATGGCAAGAAGAGCCCGTTCTCTTCGCAAGAGCTACACAACAAGCTCTCATCGTTACGACACGGTCTCTCTCCACTCATTGATCTGTCTACCATCTGTGATAAGATCGAGGTTTCTTTGCCTGAAGAACTAACATATGATGAGCTGGCGACACTGTCCGCAGAGATCTTATCTACAATGGCTACTGTTCACCCAGACCACACTGTACTAGGAGCAAGATTGTATATTGACAACATGAAGACCAAGATATCGGAGAAGTTTAGTGATAACATTGAGAAGATGTACAATTATCATAAACAAGGAACGAAAAGAAGACACTCTCCAATGGTGTCGAAGCAGCTATTTGACACTGTGATGAATAACAAAGATGAGATCGACGCTATGATTCAACCAGATCGGGACGACAGCTTTACATATTTCGCCATTCAGACCCTCGAGAAATCGTACTTGCTGAAATACGATGGTGTTGTTACTGAGACTCCGCAATTCATGCTCTTAAGAGTATCACTGGGTATTCATGACTCAGATCTCGCACGTGTTAAGGAGACGTACGACCTCATGAGTAAGAAATACTTCATCCATGCTTCTCCTACTTTGTTCAACTCCGGGACCCCAGCACCCAACCTGTCTTCTTGTTTTTTGCTTGGTATTGAAGATGACTCCATTGACGGGATCTATAAGACTCTACACAAGACTGCTCTGATTTCGAAAGCCGCAGGTGGTATTGGACTCCACATCTCTAACATCAGAGCATCAGGTGCTTATATCGCAGGCTCTAATGGTATTTCTTCTGGTATTGTACCTATGCTTCGTGTCTTCAACAATACAGCTCGATACGTGGATCAGGGAGGTAATAAGAGGCCTGGTGCATTTGCTATATATCTGGAACCATGGCATGCTGATGTGTTTGAGTTCTTGGAGTTGAGGAAAAACCATGGTAAAGAAGAGATGAGGGCACGTGATCTCTTTTATGCTCTCTGGATCCCGGACCTTTTCATGAAAAGAGTTGAGAAAGATGAAGAGTGGTGCTTGTTTTCACCAGATGAGGCACCAGGCTTGAACAAGACATATGGCGAGGAGTTTGAGACGCTATACGAGAAATATGAGTCTGAGGGCTTAGCGAAGAAACGGGTTCGTGCCCAGAAGCTTTGGCATGCTATTCTAGATTCACAGGTAGAGACTGGTGGTCCATTCATGCTATACAAGGATGCTTGTAATCGGAAATCCAACCAGAAGAACCTGGGAATCATCAAGTCTTCGAATTTGTGTTGTGAGGTTGTACAATACTCATCACCTGAGGAGACTGCTGTTTGTAACTTGGCTTCTGTCGCTTTACCAACTTATGTGAAAGATGTGGATGGCATCCCAACGTTTGACTTCAAACTGCTTCATGATGTTGTGAAGGTGGTGACAAGGAACTTGAACAAAGTGATCGATGTTGGGAGCTATCCAACACCTGAAGCTGAGACAAGTAACAAACGTCATCGTCCCATTGCTATTGGAGTTCAAGGGCTTGCAGACTTGTTTATGGACTTGAAGATGCCCTTTGACAGTACTGAAGCACGCAAATTGAACATCGCTATCTTTGAGACTATTTATCACGGAGCCGTGGAGTGTTCTGTTGAGCTGAGCAGGCAATTGGGTGCTTATGAGACATTTGAAGGAAGCCCTTCCTCCCAAGGGCTGTTACAGTTTGATCTCTGGAAGGATAGAGATGTTGAATTCTCAGGAATGTATGATTGGGATGTGTTGAAGAGTCAAGTCAAGCAATACGGATTGAGAAACTCTTTACTCGTTGCACCGATGCCTACAGCCTCGACGTCTCAAATATTGGGCTACAATGAATGTTTTGAGCCATTGACATCGAACATCTATACAAGACGTGTCTTAGCTGGTGAGTTCCAACTGGTGAACAAGTACTTAGTACAAGACCTGATTGAGCTGGGTATCTGGAATAGAGAGATGAAGGACCGAATAGTCGATGCAGACGGGTCTATTGCTGATATTCCAGAGATCCCAGAGCGCCTGAAACTGTTGTACAGAACTGTATGGGAGCTACCACAGAGGAGTATACTCACCATGTGTGCTGAGAGAGGACCATTCATTGATCAGTCGCAGAGTACTAATGTTCACTTGAGGGAGCCGACTTTCAGAAAACTTACAGCTATGCACTTCTTCGGATGGAAACAGGGCCTAAAGACGGGAATGTACTATTTGAGAACGCAGGCTGCTTCGTCTGCCATTAAGTTTACAATAGACCGTTCTGTGACCCCAACAACGAAACCACTATCTACACAGCCCATGCGGTTAGGCGGGGACACTGCACCGCTATCACTCACCAGGTCTCCGTCGGAAGCACAGTTGGATGCCTGTGCGTCGAGCGCCAAGAGAGCTAAAAACTCTCCACTGGGTCTTCTCTACAAGACTGCGGAGAGAGAAGAGACCGACATACACAGCGATCGTCCGCTGTCAGTGATTTCGTGCGTAAGCAGAGACGACTCGCCGTGTGACAGCTGCTCCGGCTAAAACTTCACGTAAATACTTGTATATAGCTAGATTGACGAAATGACGAACTGCACGGTAGACTCCCACGTTGTCGCTTGGCGGAGATACCGCTAACGGCGGTCGTGCTTACCGTTATCACCACCACAGCACAAGGACCAAAACAAGAGCTCGGAATCGCCCGGATATGTACAGCTTAATATTTAGCTCCGCATTAACTGACCAATGAGTGCTTCTCAGTGCAATTTGCGACCGCCCAGAGCCGAAGATCACCGGCGGTGTTAGAGCGGCGTTATACGCGCGAGAGATAAGGGGAAGCCCAGGCACCGAGTGCGAGGAGGGTCTCAGGGGTCCCCTCGCTCAACAGGTGGACCCTGAGCGTGGAGCCATGGTGTGGGTTTTTAGTAACGGCATTGTCTGGGATGTGCAGTGCATGCTGTTGATCCAATGGAGTCAAGGAAGTTCCCAAAACGAGCATCTCAGCCACCCACATGGCCTAATTTGTCCACGTTGCACAGAGATCCGCACTAGCTTACAGTTACGTCCCGTGCTTGAATAATTATCAGCGATCTGCGTATAAAGCCCGAGCACGCTGCTGCTCGAGGAGATAAGATGCTGAGATGATTGTTCAATTGCACGATCCCCACCAAGATGTACAAGGCTCTGGTTACACTCGCTTCCTTCATCGTCGCTACACAGGCCTGGAACTTGGACGAGGCATTCACCACTGAGGGCCAGTGTTATGTCTTCTCCACGGTCTACCCGGTCACTGAGACCTTCGAGAGCTCAGAGCTGACTACCGGCACGTTGACTTCCCCAGCTGTCCCAGCCTCTTCTGCTCCATCCTCTGCTCCATCCTCTGCTGCTTCATCCTCTTCAATCGCTTCATCCTCATCCTCATCATCCTCAATCGCTTCTTCCTCTTCAGTCATTTCCTCTTCCTCTTCCTCTTCCTCTGAGGCATCCTCTGAGACATCCTCCGAGGCCTCTTCCGAACTTTCCTCTGCCACTGTTTCCCTCCCAGAACCAACCCCATACTCCTACTGCTCGGCTGAGATCTCAGACCTCCCATACTCGTGTACTAACACCACCAACATGGACGCCGACAGCTGTTGCTTCGAGTTCCCAGGTGGTGCTGTTCTCGCTACGCAGTTCTGGGACTACGACCCTGCCACCGGTCCAGCCGACTCCTTCACCATCCACGGTCTCTGGCCTGACAACTGTGACGGTACCTACTCTCAGTACTGTGACGCTTCTATGGAGATCACAGACCCAGCCTCCATCGTCAAAGAGTACGACCCAGCACTGCTGTCTTACATGCAAGAGTACTGGAAGGACTACACTGGCGACGATGAGTCCTTGTGGGAGCACGAGTTCAACAAACACGGTACTTGTTACTCCACATTGAAGTCTGCTTGTTACGGTGCCAACATGTCCGACCACGAGAACGTCTACGACTACTACGTCCAGGCTGTGCACATGTTCCAGCAGCTTCCATCCTACGAGTGGTTGGCCAACGCTGGTATTGTCCCATCTGAGACTGCTACTTACACTAAGGATGAGTTCCTCGGAGCATTGACCAATGCGTTCGGTGCTACCCCATACATCGCCTGTGACTCTACTGGTGCTATCCAGGAGATTTGGTACATGTACCACGTCCAGGGTCCTCTTGTCGGGGGTTACTACATGCCAATTGATACCTTGACTACACCAGGATGTACCAACACCATCAGATACCCACCAAAACAGCTGGACACTGCTCCAACCTCTACACACACCACCGATAACCCACTGGCCACTGCCCCAACTACAAAAGGTTACATCGAGCTGACCGGCGAGGAGGGCTGTTTGATCTCCAACGGTAAGTGGTACACCACCGGTACCTGTGCCACATACTCCATGATCCAGTTGGCTACCGGTTCCTACTACTTGGAGTCCTCTAAGGGTTACTGTACCATCGACAACAACGTCTTCACCTGTTCTTCCGATGTCACTACTCCATTCGAGTTCAACTACGACTCTGCAACTGGCTACATTAGTGCTAACGGTGTGTCTGTCTTCTCTGCTGCCCAGGTTCCAAGTGGCTCAGACCAAGAGGCCGTTTCCACTGGCTCTGGTGGTGCTGTTACCTTCTCTTTGCAGTACGTCTCTCCTCCGCCATCTTGAGCGAGTCTGTAGATTGTTTTTTTTTCAGTTCAAAATAACACAGTACTGTGTACTATGTAAATACAACAGAGATATCTGTATTATAGCAAGTCAATCGTAGACGTCTAATGTGTGTCTATTGTTGTGCCCCACATTTAAGTGGTGTCTGGATGTTTTCGCGAACTCGTTTTTTTAGTGCGCTTCATCACTAACTCAAATGTTTCTTTGTACTGAAGAGAAGCCACCCAATCACAGCAGTTGAGCGCCCCAACTAGGTCATGAGCTTGGACCTGCTGTCTTTGACCAATGTCCTGGAACAGGCTAACAGTCCTGAGCGCAGTTCCACGCAGAAACTTGCGGAGAACAAACTGAAAGAGTGGGAGAAGCAGCCGGGCTTCCATCAACTTTTACAATCTGTGTACAACGATCTCTCTTTACCATTGCAGACGAGATGGTTGGCTATTATCGGTTTCAAGAACGGTGTTGAGAAGTACTGGAGATCATCAAGACAGAATTGCATCTCGAAAGACGAGAAAATGGCGATCAAGCAGCACTTGTTCGACCTGATCGATGAGCCTAATAAGCAGCTGGCTATACAGAATGCACAGGCAATTGCCCGTGTGTGCCGGTTTGATTTCCCTGGTGAATGGCCCTCATTGTTTGATGACATGGAGCGTATTCTCCAACAATCAGTTATGGATTCGAACAACGTCAAGATTCACAACATGCTCATCATCCTTAATCAGGTCATCAAGAACCTCGCAATGGCGAAAATAGGAAGGACACGACCAGCTCTACAGAGCAAAGCTCCTATCATTACACCTATTATCATAAAGATCTATACCTCGTTCTTCAACGAGTGGGTTGAGTCAATTGATTTCGGTGTCATGGAAATCGGGTATCTATCACTGAAAGTCATGAGAAGACTCATCACTGAAGTATACGATAATGTTCAACAGCACCCTGAGATCACTGAATTCTTATCACTGTCGATCCGCCATTTCCAGTTATTGATACTGAACTATGAAAAGTATGCTCCAAATGACATTTTAGAGAAGTACATCCGTTGTTATGCAAAGATTTACCATCTTATGGTAAAGTCTAACCCTACCAATCTTGTGCTTCTTCCTTCTGCAAAGGATATCCTCTACACAATGCTTAAACTGCTACAAGAGAAAGCTCAGACTGTATATAACAACGATAGCGAAAACGAAACATCTGAAATCTGGGAGTTTCTGGCTATCAAAACCTTGCTGTTGTTCAAGAACTTGATCAACTTTCTTTTCAAAAAAGGTGCTGTGCTCACATTGAAGACTAAGTCCAACAAGGCTGAAGTCGAGAACGCTATAACACTTCTCCAGACGCAGTTCTTCTCCGAGGATCTTATAAAGGCACTGACAGACCTGTTGATTGACTACTACATAAAGTTGAAGCCTAGTGATTTGGAGTCCTGGCTCACAGAACCTGAGGAATGGGCTAACGATGAGGCCAATCAAAATTATGAGTTCCAGATCAGACAATGTGCAGAGAATTTCTTTCAGGACATGATGACCAACTTCAAAGATTTATTGGTGCCTTACGTCTTGAATAAAGTGCAGAATGAGATGGCCAATTATAGCGAAGTGTCAGTACAAAACATTCTGATGAAAGATTCAGTGTTTTCGATCTTTCAGCTCAGTGCTAACTCAGTGTACGAAACCCTTGATTTTAATGATCTATGTGAACGTATCTTCTTCCCAGAGGCGCTAAAGAATGATCTGTCAGAAACCAGAATCCTCAAAAGAAGAGTTTGTTTGCTCATCAATGAGTGGGTTGGGCTTGGCGTCATCACTCCACAAACATTACAAGATATCTACAAGCTGCTCTTGAATTTTTTGGATCCATCAAACTCCATTAATGATAAAGTAGTGAAATTGACTGCAATTCAAGCATTGAAAACCATCATCACTGACTGGGATTTCAAAAAAGAGGAGTTTAAACCATTCATAAAAGAATTTACTATGAATTTACTCAGGTTATCTACCGAGATGGAACTGACGGAGTCAAAACTCTTCTTGCTGAACACAATAAGTGATTTAATTGCCCGCACAAACCCACTGATATCTGTGGACGAGTTGGACCAGTTATTGTCTATTGTTCCAAAGTTCTGGGATGCTTCCAATAATTCTAATGAGATGATCTTGAAAAACAGTTTGTTACGAATTTTGAAAAACTTGGTCGTCTCTATGAATGAAAACTCCAATATGACTTGGGAAATTGCACTGCCGTTGGTCAGGGTATGCTGCTCTCCTTCATCTGAATATCACTCTTTGCTTTCTGAAGATGGCTATGAGCTGTGGCTGGCTATTTTACAGTATTACCCAACACAGATGGCACTAGATCCATCATCGTCATTGATACAAGATCTTTATGATTTTTACATTGACGCTTTGCTGAACCAAACCGAGATCCTTCCTTTAATACTGGAAATCTGGAGAAGTTACACAATGCTGATACCACAGTTGCTTCTATCCGATACGGCCAGACCTTTTACACTTCGGGTCATGGAAGTGTTTACTAAGTATTTACCACAAATGAGGGATGATGCATTAGACATCTTGATCTCATATTTAGAGATTGCCTTACTGCAAAGTACCTTGAACGATGGTGATGAAAAGAGGCTGCTATCGTTGATGATGGAGTCGAAGCTTTTACCTACAGTCATCGAGATGGTGTTGGATTATGAGCAGTCGCATATTACTATTGGCAAACTTTTGTTGATTCTTGCTAGGCTTGCGTATATGAGCTCAGAGTATGTGATAGATGTCTTCCAATTCCTTTACCCGGGGTCTACAGACGAAGCACTCAAGAAATTTGTCACTGTGTGGTATGCGAGAATGGACAGCAACATCGGCAATCCAAGAAACAGGAAGATCCATGTTCTTGGCTTGACATCCATGCTGAGATCAGGACGTGCTGTGTTCTTTGATGACTTGAGTGCTCTTGTTACGCTTTGGATCAGTGCATTGGAGGAGATCAACGAGACCGCTAATGCTGGCGACTGTGAAGCTTACCACCATGACTACTTGTACGAGTTCAAATATCACGACGACTTGTCTATACAGCAGAATGGTGAGAATACCAGATTCTCGCAATTGCTGGAAAGAGCTGACCCAGTGCACACATTGAGAGTCAAAGAGTTCATCAAGGCGACTTTGAGTGGTGTTGAACAAGCGATGGGCACACAGAATTGGGCGCAGGTCATTGGAACTCTGGACAAAAATCTGGTGGAGAATCTGCAGTACTTCCTGGAACTACCAACAAATAACTAAAATGCATTATTAGCATCCTAATAGCATTCTATAGGTATAAATATGCCTGTGTTGTAGCTCGTTAGCGGTTTTGGTATGCGCAACACAAGTGAAATTTTCTTTGTTAGGCTTGACACAAAGGTGATGTCTACTCTTATCCATTTGTGCGTGTTTCTTTTCAAACCAAGGAGATACAAGTAGATGCTGACGAGGAGACTGCTAAGAATAGCCCCAAGGACGGGAACCTCTCTGAGGGTGGTGGTCCATCGCTTTTTGAGGTCCCAGTCAACCAATACGCGAGCACCTCATCATGACACACAGATATTCAAGCCCAAGATGGAGAGACAGACTACTACCAAAGAGACGTCGCTACAGTGCGTGAGCTGTGGTATCAAACTACAGAAGAGTGACTCGAGCGGTGTTGGCTACTACATTGAGCCCAAGCAGGAGACACAGCCCAAGTATCAAACCAAGAAGATGCAATATGTCTCAGCCTTCTCCAAACTCGATGATGAGGGCCGTAAACTGCTTGAATCAGCTACGGGGAGGGCCAGTGCTGAAGAGAATACTCTAAGGGAGAATAGAGAGGAACTGATCTGCCAACGGTGTCACAACGCCCTCCACCACAACGTCTACAGCGAAGAAGAGCACCAGCCACTGAGTCTACACCAAGTGCTTGATACGATCCCACAGCAGAACAACATCCTCCAGGTGTTCTCAGCGTACGACTTTCCGCTATCTCTTGTACCACTACGAGGGAGAAGAAACGTGACGTATGTGATGAACAAGGCCGACATGCTGTGTGGATTTGACAGCGTTCTACGAAAGTACTCGACCTATTTCGGGGCGATGGTCAATAGGCTCGTTGGCGGAGCTTCCAAGCTGTTTGTCGTTAGTGCACACACGTCGTGGTCTGTGAGCGAGCTGTATGAGTCGTTAGGAAGGGTTAACCACCTGGTTGGGTACGTCAACGTTGGTAAGTCGAGACTGGCGAATAGAGTGCAGAACGTCGCTACTGGTAGGAAAACCAAGCCAACAGGGTCCTCACACCTACCAGCTTTGACGAGGGAGAACATCACACACGCGTGTGGTGACAAGACCGTGATTGACACTCCTGGGTTCTTGGATAACAGCCTGTTTGGATTGATAAAGGATGATCAGTTGAAAAGTGTGTTACAGGGCCGTAAGGTATTAGTTAATGACCTACGGAAAGAAAAGTACGAGTCCATCAGAGGAGGCCAGGTGCTCACGGTGGGAGGAATCTTCTTTCTCCAAGCACCTAGTAATACAATTGTCCAGGTGAAACCTGTGTGTCGTGGTAAACCATGGACATTCAGTTCCATGGAGAAAGCTGTTGAGACCATGGCCAACCCACCAGAGGCTCTACAGGATAAGTTTTATATCAAGAGCGAAGCCATGTCTGATATGGTTCGCTACGTTATCCCACCTTTCAACGGCACAGTCGATCTCATCATCAAAGACATTGGATACGTACAGATTAAACCGACCGGAGCTAAACAGACCGATGAGCTGTTTGAGGTGTGGGCACCAAGAGGTGTTGTTCTAGGTGTGCGTGAGACGATCGAGCACTTCATGACTCGTTATTTAAAGTCTTCCACTACCAAGACAATCAAGAAAGGAAAGGACAAAGGACGCGAGAAAGAAGTGGTGAAGATGAAGGTCAAAAGTGTGCCTGATTACAAGATATTCAGTCGTCTGTATGAGATCCCTAAAGAGTGCTCAGACCCTTATGACGAGATGAGAACGCAGTATGCGCACCATCTGAGAGAGTATGGTGCCTCTTATTACAGTGCTAATGCCAAAGACGAGAGAGACGAGACGAGGAACGAGTTTTGGATCGAGAAGGTGTAATTACTTGTACATATCAATAGAACTACAAATGCTATCGTAACGATAATCTATCATACTGTACAGGTCAGAACTTCAGGGACATCAGAACAGCGTCTGGCTTATCCAGCCCTTGTGCAGTGTAGTAGCCTGGGATGGTCTCCTTCTCAGAGAAGCCCATACTCTCATACCACTTCTGGGCCTGGCTCATCTCTTTCCAGACGTGGAGTGTCACCTCATGGACATAGCTCTTCTTCGCCTGTTCAATGACGAACTCAACCAGCTTCTTCCCAATGCCCAGGTGTCGGTACGGCTCCAGCACAGCTACAGACTCAATGTAAACGTTAGTGGGGACGGTCTGGTTCGGTGGTACCTCCAGCTTGGCTTTTACTGCCCCAACAGCGACCTCACCGTAGTACGCAAACTTCGAGAAGCCCGACATGGCCTCGGAGTAGAACTCCTCGGAGTAGCGCGTGGGCAGACACTTTTCGTTGATGACCTGGAGACAGCGTTTGTTGTTGACTGTGATATCGTCAAGCTCGATAGACATGATGCGTTTACCGTCTTTAATTGGTGGTAGGAGTACTAAGTGTTGAGTTAGGCCGCTTTTTTCACCGTCGCGGTGCGGGTAACAACTGGGGGATGCGTATGGAGACGAATTAGTGGGTGGTGGCTCAATTAAAGCCCGAGTTGGTAATAATTGGTTTATATAGCACACTGCTAGGTTTGTCTCAATAAATGGTCTTACATAGTTGCCTATAAGCTCTTCACGTTGTCCGACAAGTCGGACATGGTTCCGCATTGGGAAAGGTTACGAGCGCGCGCTCATCGCCAAAATTTTTTTTAATACCCAAGCACAGAGTCCATAGAGAGTGATCACTGTATTCTGTTGCTCACCGCTTGGATCTTAAAAAGGCACACAATGCAGGAGACCAGAAAGAGATCCAACTCGGACTCGCAGCAGAAGTTCAAGCGCAGAAAACCGCAGTTCTTGCAGCACAAGAGCTCTAATCCCCTCAACGATGATGGCACATCCCAATGCTTCCACAAGATCACAACTTCACTCTACCTCTCTCTCGCTCCTTCCTACCTAAAGCAGCCACTGGAAGGTGTGAAGTCACAGCATCTGGACCCCATGCTGATGAAGAACTTCCAGACAGCCGGTGGTGTGGTGATCGGCTACGACAACCTCAGACTCTCAGGCGAGCACAAGACAGAAGACGGTATCGTCGCCAAGGTCAACGCCCACTCTCCTTTCGCCTTCCTATGGGTCTCGGTAGACCTCTTGATATGGAAGCCCCAGGTCGGCGACGTGCTGGAAGGACACATCTACATGCAGTCGCCATCACATATTGGTCTGTTGGTGAACGACACTTTCAACGCTAGTATCAAGAAGAATAACATACCGGAAGGCTGGTCGTTCGTGCCTAACCAGGCTGACGAGGTGGACGATGAGTTAGAGGACTCATCAAAGAAGCTGCAGTCGATGGGCCAGTGGTACGACGAGTCTGAGATCCCAGTCGATGGAAAGCTCCAATTCACAGTAAAGGCCATCCACAACTCGGGCAGAGTAGTCAGTGTTGAGGGCTCTCTCATAAAACCGGGCTCCGAGTCTGAGGCTAAACCAGTGGTGCCTAACAAGAAGATCAAATTCGATGATACTGATTTCTCTTCTGCTATTGTTGAAGAGGAAACTGGCAAGAAGGAAGAGACTGTCCCTCTTTACCAGGCCAACAGTGATGATGAGGTCGTTGCGGAAGACGACTCAAGTGAAGACGAAGACTCTGACTCAGACTGAAATACTACTACCCTGTACTTTATTTAATAGCTTGTTTGTTCATATGCATGTAATGATATCATAACTATATACAACGTAGTGCTTCACGAAATGTCCAATAAGGCTTTGAAACACTCTTCAAACACATGAGCATCAATACGGCCTTGGGTGGCCCTCATAGCTTGTCCAACAAGGAAATTCAGCCCATTGAGCTTACCCTTCTTAATGCTTTTTACAGTTTTTGCCTGCTCACTTATTATTTCTTGACATACCGTCTCTAGCTCGCCTTTGGAAATGTCCTCTGGCTCAAGTTTAGACAGTCCATATGCTTCAATAACTTCTTCCAAGGAGCCTTGAGTCTCCTCTCTATTATTGAAGAGGTGTTGCAAGAGTAGCTTAGCACTATAATTAGAGATTTTCCCAGTCTGCACCAGCTTGAGTAATTCCACAAGTGTGCTCAATGGGATGTAGTCTGGGTCGAACTCCATGTTATTTCTGGAGAAGGTTCCCAAAAGCTCATGGATAAGCCAGTTACCAGGCATTTTAGCATCAATACCATTCTCCACAACACATTCTTGGAACATAACTCTATAGTATTTGAGCAACTTCAGGTCATATGTCAAAATTGTAGCGTCTTTCAAAGACAAATTATAGGGTTCTGTCATCAATGAGGTGAGCACCTCATCTGGTGTCTCAGGGATAGACTCCCTTACTTGTTCCACGATTCCTGAATCCAGCAATACAGGAGGAAGTTCTGGGTCTGGCATGTATCTATAATCCAGGGCGTCCTCCTTTGTTCTGAGTCTTACTGTTGTCTTACCGTCCCAGCCTCTAGTCTCTTGGACCACTTTCTCACCTTTCTTCACCAGATCAACTTGTCTCTTGTACTCATACTTTATCGCACTTATCACAGCACTTGTGGTGGATAAGTTCTTCAGCTCAGTACGTGCACCTCCCCCAACAGATACATTGACATCAACTCTCATCGCACCCGTTTCCAAATCACCAGTGCAAACATTCAAATGTCTCAGCAAGTTCTGAAACTTCTTGATAAATACCTTCACTTCCTCTGGGTCTTTGAAGTCAGGTTTCGTAACCATTTCAATCAGTGGTGTATTCGTTCTATTCAGGTCGATCTTGGAGAAAGACTCAGTCTCTGACTCGGTGTACACGGACTTACCAGTATCTTGCTCCAGCTGGATCTGCTCTATTCTGATCTTCTTCTCTTCCTCTTTCAGCCCGTCTCTCTTATAAAGCACCATCTCACCAGATTTAGCATACGGAGCATAGTGCTGAGTAATCTGATACCCCATCGGCTGGTCTCCGTAGAAGTAGTGCTTTCGATCAAACGTAGACTGTAGGTTGACTTCACATCCAAGTGCAACAGCTGCCCGTAGGGCGAGTTCTAACGCTTCAGGGTTCAGAGCTGGTTGAGTCCCCGGTAGCGATGCATCGAAGTAGGAGATGTGCGAGTTTGGATCATCAAGGAATGATGTTTGGGATAAAGAGAACAGTTTGTGCGGAGTATTAAGCTGTGAGTGGATCTCGAGACCGCACTTGAGTGGGTACTGTGCGTCCTGCTTGAGGGCTTTTGACAGAAGCCGTATAGACGTTGAGAAGCAGCGCACTTTTGGTGCTTGGATCATGCCTATGGGACTTTTTTACCGATCAGAGAGTCAACTGATGGAAGTAATGTATATAATACCGAGCTCATCGTTTGACGACCACAATGGGCTTTTTGGTAGTGCGCGCGCTAATTCCCTCTTTGGGACACGGAGTTCCGTTCCGTATAGTAGAGTTATAATCTAGAGACTCTTTCCTTAACCTTGAAGCGAGTTGTATGTGCATATAGATGATAAGGAGTGTGTGAGTGCACGTATATCTTTAGTTCATTGTATTTTTGACTAGATAATCACACGATCTAGATGTATGGTTCAGAGTGCGGGTCGTGCGAGGGAGGTACAGAACCATTGCTATCTTCAACTGTTATCCGTACTAGTAAAGCGAAGGCTGAGAATAACAATACGATTGAAATATGATATTGGTACTATGTCCACACAAGTGCTCAAAATTGACATGAGGTCGCTCCACTATCTTGTTGCCATGACAACGCGCTTCCCTCACCAAGTGCCAAAAAATGTAAACAAACGCGACACAGTAGAAACACCACACTCACAGCCCTCGCTAGCTGAACACAAAATGGACCATGCTAATGTCAGATCAACCGAGCTTCTCACAGAGCACCTCGGTTTCCCTCCGATTGCGCTTGTTGACGACATCATCAACGCAGTGAACGGGGTCATGTACAAGTGCACACAGGCTGTGGAGAGCTACTTGGTGGAGAAGGAGACACATAGTAAATTGATCACCACGGGCGACATTGATCTCGGCACTGCTAAGCTGGAAACGCTGCTGGAGAGCTCTGTGGACAAGAACTTTGACAAGTTTGAGCTCTACGCACTACGAAACATCCTCACGATACCCACTGATCTCACGGACGCTGGATGGTTCACACTGAAACACAACGACGGTGTTGCGATGGATAAGAAATCCGATGTCAAGTCGGTTGAGCTTGATCTGAAGATCAACCAGGCTTTCAAAGAACTCACACAACAGCTCGCCATCAAGAAACAGCTGGTAATACAGATGAACAAGGCCAAGGATATCTTGAAGATGCTACAACTGTACAGAGACTCCATCCAGATGATCACATCAACACCCAACCTAACACCCGAGGCCATGGAAACATTCAACTCACTAGTACCTCTAGATCAGACGTTGTACTACCTGGTATCGCAAACCACAGAACTATATGACACTATGAATAAACTGCGTGACGCCTTTGATAAGGACATCAGCGAAGGTGGCATCAGAGGGCTCGAACACACGCCTAGCGAGAGAGATCGCTACCTAATGGTGGAAACGACAAAGCTGCTGAGGATTCTCGGCTTGGCCAAGAATAAACCTCGTGTGGAGAAGCTATTACAAGATCTCGACAACGTCGACCTCGGTGATGAAGAGATACAGAGTGCGTTGAAGGAGAAGTTTGGTTTATGATTGCCCTACAAGACACTTAATAAATAACGTATTCATGACTGTGGAGTATCTGTAGACGTTACCGTCGAGACTGCGTTCCCGTTGATGTCTGGTGCCCCATTGCCATTGATTTGTACTGTATCGTTTACCGTTGTCGCCTCTATACTCTCTGTGTGTGCTTGATTTCCGTTCTGGTCCTTGACGAGATTCTGAATGGGCGTCGGAGCAAACGTCGTCTGTGGTTCTTTCCACCTGTTCACCATGTCGTTCATTAATACTGCTGCAGCGTCTTGTCTAAGTATCTGTTCTCTGAACTGCTCTGACTGCAGCAGCGTCAGCACGTGTAGACAATTGGGATAGACTAGATGCTTCGCATACTCAGGCTTCCTCCAGTACTCCAAGTATCTCAGATAAGCAAGGAACTCGTCGTTCTCGAGGTATTTGTTCTGTGCAAGGAAGTTCAAGTACTGGATGTTGGTGAGTGCTTGCACAAACTACTCGGCTGTTAGTGGTCCATTTCTCGTGCTTCGAGTGACACCAGCATACTCACCTCCAATTCGACTTCCCACCGTGTTGGGAGCTCCTCTGCCATGGTCGGTTGGTGAGCTACCGCACTAAGCACAAGCTTACACAGAGTGAGCTCAAGTCTCCACCCATAACCGATACTTTCGCGAACTCATCCACAACACCCAGACACCACAAGACATATTGCCACACCACGATCACAGCAATTACCCCGATTTGCCACTGTTTCGCCTATTCACCTCCCTCAAGAAGCTATGGAGTCGGTGTATAAGTCGCACAGCACGAGGGTACGCCAGCTCGCTGCTGGTGTGGAGCAGAGAACGAAACTCCGAGTACCAGAGCTGCTATTACTGCTGAGTTACCCGTTTACGATACTGCTGGGCCAGCTTCTCTACCACACGTCTCCAGAGGTGGTGACCAATTACTATACAAATAAGCACAACTGGCTGAATGTGGTGTTTGTGAAGAAGGGCTGGGGCTGGACCATCGCCCTCACGTTGTACCTGTTTGTCCAGCACGGGAGAATAACGGTGAATAGAGTGGCAAGACTGACACTGGGGACTCTTTGGTGGATCTTATTCACTCAGTGGTGCTTTGGACTCCCGTTGATGGACCGAGTGTTTCTATGGACTGGTGGTATCTGTGAGTACGACGTGGTGAATCAGCAAAGCGTTGTTGGGGAGATTGGTAGTGCTGTGTGTCGCAGGATTAAAGGCCATTGGATCGGTGGGCACGACCCGAGTGGGCACGTCTTTCTTCTCGTCCACAGTTCCTTGATAATGTGGTTTGAGCTGGTGGATATTGGTGTTTCCCAAGAGCTCTCTAGGATCTCACGAGAAGTTCAGAAGCTCAGAGAACGCCGACAATCGAACTTCATCGTCAATGTCGCAGTTCTTTACTTCAAGAGTTCCACGCTGCTGCTGATTAGTCTACTCTGTCTCTGGTGGTGGATGCTGCTGATCACGAGCACACACTTCCACTCATTTGTTGAGAAGCTCAGTGGTCTTATTGCCGGTTACATTGGCCTCTCGATCTACGTGGTTCCAAGATTCCTCTAGACACTGCTCTATAGCACAACATATCTTAATAAAATAATGAATGCATAATACTCCTCCCTCGTATCGTCAATTAATCACTCTCCAGGCACTCGTAGGCAGACTTTGTAGATGATTCACTTTTTGTCTAATCCATCCGAAGAACAAGATCAACCCCAGGAAGATGCAAATCATGTTGGTGACGTAGTAACCATCCTTGATTATTGTATAAATACCACCTTTCTCCTCACACTGCTGTTTTTCTCTTTCAGTGCCAATGTCAAATGGTTTATTGAGATCATTGTCAAACGAACACATTGCCACAGTAAACCAATCAATCATATTCAACACAATGTATCTTGGCCATTGTCCACCTAGATTGGAAATGGTGTTTAATGTCGTCATATAAGTACCACCAATTAATGGATCAGAAATCTGTGTATGGAAGGCATTGACTGACACAAACTGAATAGTAGACATAAATGAACCTAACAAGTGTTGCAAGATGACGAATATGAAGTATGAAGTAGTGACGTGACCTGATGATGGGAATGACCATACAACAACAGTCGCTAGAGCAGCAGAGAAAAGACGGCCCAAGTATCCAAGCATCCACGGGTCCAACGAGTTCTTACCAGATGACCACTTGGCGACGTAGTATCCAAATAGGATCTCGAAAGGGAAGTCAATGAGTACCGTGATGGCGAGATCTTCACGAGCAAACCCTTTCTCTAACAGCTTCAGATTCGTGGCACCTTCGTTGGCTTGGAAGCCAATCTTGGATACAAGATGAACCAAGATGAAAGCCTGGATGTTCGGAAGTTTCAATACTCGGAACATGCTGGTATACACTTGTTTTAGAGAGTGCCACGTGCTGTTCGACTTATTCGTTGTTTCTGTGAGATTATCAGTTTTCTTCAAAGAGCGAAGATGATGTGGTTCCTCATGAATAAACAGTGCCAGTACAACTGTTACCAGGATGTAGATACAACCCCAGAACTTCAAGTATGTGTTCAAAGACAAGACACCATAATCTTGCGGTATAGATCTTAAGTACTTGTTAGAGAACCCGGATGAGTTGAAAGCTAAGAACACCGTAAAGGACAAGAAATAACCGGTATTGAGCCCAATAGTCTGTGCTGTAGAGGCATAACTCAATGCACTTGGTGACAAGATTGTTAATGCCCATCCATCCACAGCAATGTCCTGTGTAGCACAGAGGAACACCAGGAGGAAGAACGTCCATGTGATACGTACTAGATTTTCCTCTGGAGTTTCAAGCAGTTGATCCATACCCAAACCGAGGAAAATGAGTGTCAGTCCCGAGATCAATTGAATTGGGATGATCCAGGATTTTCTTCGACCGAGCGTTTTGTTGTAAATAGCATCAACAACAGGAGACCATAGCAGTTTCAATGAGTAAGGGTACGACGCTAGCGAGAACGTTGCAACTTGTGAGTACGACAGCTTGCCCTTCAGCAGGAACGGGATCGATCCAAACGCCAGGCCAACAGGAATGCCTTGTAGCAGATAGAGTATAATGAGTAGTATGAACTGCGGTCTGTCGAGGATCGGAAGTGAAGTCTGAACATTATTGTATGGAGAGGGCGATCTTGCGTGTTGATGTGGTGTATGCGACCTTGAGGGCAGCGCAGAGTGCGACTTCCTGTTGTGGATCGGTAGCAGCTCAATGTTGGACGACTCGGGCATTGTGTCTGGTGCTTAGAGCTTCGGGTTCCTTGAAGTGAAAGTGTTTATGGCCTTAGAGGAAATGAGGTATCCACAAGAGACATGCCGGACATATGTGGTGTCCGGGTGTGAGCACTACGCGCCAGTGCTTCATAACCTCTTCCAAAAAGGATATAGCTTTTTTGGGCAGTTTCGCAACCATTTCCGCGCTCGGTGTTCGCGGCATGCCAGCCATCAACTGATGATGCCTATATACTTGATTAATTGTGTGGGAAGAGCGTGGGACTCTCTCCAGTGGCTCCGAGTGTGTAACTAGCGCTACTAAACGGCCGTGATATCCATAGTAATCTTTCGAGCACCGTGTGTGGCCCGCACGTGACGTCGTAGTCTGCGCGCACCCCCACCCATTTGCTGGCGTGAGCGCGGCGACGCTCCCACGCTTCCATGGCCCCATCACCAAACGTCAAGATCTTCTACCACAACAACGTAGTCGACCGCAATTAGAGCGAACCAAGCGATAAAAGCACGAAGAATGGCATCCAAGCTCCTATCACTCGCCAAGGGCACACAATTGCTGGCTGCTCCGCTCAAGAGAGCCGGCCTCAAGAGCTTTGCTGCGCAGCAGGTGCGCTCCCAGTCCACAGGAACAACCAAGATCACTGTCCGTGACGCCCTGAACGCCGCATTGGCAGAGGAGCTCGACCGTGACGAGGAGGTCTTCGTCATCGGTGAGGAGGTTGCGCAGTACCAGGGTGCGTACAAGATCACCAGGGGTCTTTTGGACAGATTCGGCGAGAAGAGAGTTATCGACACCCCAATCACCGAGATGGGTTTCACCGGTCTGGCCGTCGGTGCGGCTCTCGCTGGGCTGAAGCCAGTCGTGGAGTTCATGACTTTCAACTTCGCCATGCAGTCCATCGACCACATCATTAACTCCGCTGCTAAGACCTACTACATGTCCGGTGGTATCCAGCCATGTAACATCACCTTCAGAGGTCCAAACGGTGCTGCTGCCGGTGTTGCTGCCCAGCACTCCCAGGACTACGCTTCCTGGTACGGTTCCATCCCGGGTCTGAAGGTTGTTTCTCCGTACTCTGCCGAGGACTACAGAGGTTTGACCAAGGCCGCCATCAGAGACCCAAACCCAGTTGTTATCCTGGAGAACGAATTGCTTTACAACGACACTTTCGAGGTTTCCGAGGAAGTCATGTCGCCAGACTTTGTGTTGCCAATCGGTAAGGCCAAGATCGAGAGAGCCGGTACCGATGTAACCATCTGTGCTCACTCCAGAAATGTTATGTTCTCTCTGCAGGCTGCTGAGATCTTGGAGAAGGAGTACGGTGTTTCTGCTGAGGTTATCAACTTGAGATCTATCAAGCCATTGGATGTGCCATGCATCATTGAGTCCGTCAAGAAGACTAACCACTTGATCTCTGTTGAGTCCGGCTTCCCAGCCTTCGGTATGGGTTCTGAGATCTGTGCCCAGATTATGGAGTCTGAGGCCTTCGACTACTTGGACTCTCCAGTGGAGAGAGTTACCGGTGCTGAGGTCCCAACACCATACGCCAAGGAGCTCGAAGACTTCGCCTTCCCAGACCCACCAACTATCATCAGAGCTGTCAAGAAGGTGTTGTCCTTGTAAATGCTTGGTGCTTGCCTATTATTCTTATTCCATCAATCCCATTCTACACTTACACATACACTGTTGGTCCACCCCGCGCATTGTGCCCAGCCATCTATGACACCGGGGTGAACATTTGACGACTCCTATGAAATGAAAAACCCAACTTATAAGATTTTGTATAAAACCACTAAACCCAATACAAAAAAGTCTATAGCTCAACGCTTAAGCCCGTTAGAAGTTAGCAATGGCGGCCCCCCTGGGTGGTGTCCGGGTGTGGATTTTCGCGGCGTTGCCCCGAAATGGCCGATTTAATATGGCAGTCGGGAAAGGCCACAACACAATAATACCGGCCCATACTGAAGCACGGAAAGCCATTGCAATCCGAAGACGAGACTATAACCAAACGCAATGGAACAGATCAACCTCTCTACTCACGGGAAGGCCATCCAGAAGGCATATGAGGCAGTTGTACGCGGTGAAGGAGATTTCACCTGGGTGATCTACGGCCCGGACAGTTCCAAGGCCTATGAGGTCGCTGAGACGGGCTCTGACTTCGATGAGTTCCTTTCTTCCTTTGACGATGGTGCGATCCAGTTTGGTCTCGCCAGAATCAACCCACCGGGCTCTGACGTCTTCAAGAACTTGCTTGTCGGATGGTGTCCAGACTCCGCCCCACTCAAGTCCAGATCTTCCTTTGCGCAGAACTTCGCCGAGGTGACAAAGCTGTTGAAGGGTTACCACGTCCAGGTCACTGCTAGAGACTCTGATGACTTGGACAAGGACGAGCTCTTGTCCAGGCTCTCGGCTGCTGCGGGTGCTCGCTACTCGATTCAGTCTTCTAGATCAAACGCTCCATCATCTTCTAGACCAGCATCTACCCCTAAACCAATTGCTCCAAAACCATCCGTCTCAAAGGCTCCAGTCTCGGCCCCAAAGCCAGCTCCAACGCCAGCCAAGAAGTTCGAGCCAACTATCATCAAGCCAGCTTCCAGAAACCAAGTCTCTGTTGACGAGGACGAGTGGAACGAACCAGAAGTTGAAGAGAGAGACTTCACCAAGAACCCATTGAAGGCAAACACATCATCCTACAAACCAATTGGCCGTGTTAACTTGCAAGACGTCATCAGGGAAGAGAAGGCTAGACCAGACCCAAGACTCGAGGTTGAAAACTTGAAGAAGCAGGACAAGATCAAGAGAGAACAAGAGATGGATGACTACTTGAAGACCAAATCTGCTCCAGTTGCATCCAAGGCCCCAGTTCCTGTTTCAGGACTCAACAAAACACAACCACTAGGTGGTATTTCCAAGAACTTCGGTGCAGACAATGGTAAGACCCCTGCTCAGTTGTGGGCTGAGAAGAAGGCAAGAGCTGCTGGTTCTACTTCCCCTGCTCCGTCTGCTCCAGCTGCCAAGAGTGTTCCAGTCGACGAAGAAGAGGAAGAGTCGGTTGCTGACTTGAAGAGCAAGTTCGAAAAAATCCATGTTGATGCCGAGAAGGAGGAAGAGGAAGAAGTAGCTGCTGCTCCAAAAGCAAAGGCAGTCGCTGAAGATACCGAAGAAGAAGAAGAGGAAGAGGAGGAGCCTAAACCAGTTCTCCCAAGCAGAGGTGCCGTTCCACCTCCTCCTCCATCGAGAACACCACAGCCACAGCCAGAATCTGAAGAGGAAGAGGAACCTGAACCTGAACCAGTTGAGGAAGAAGCTGAAGAAGAGGAAGCCGGTGCCACTGCCATTGCGGAGTACGACTACGAGGCATCTGAGGACAACGAGCTTACATTTGCCGAAGGACAGAAGATAATCAACATCCAGTTCATTGATGAGGACTGGTGGCTCGGTGAGTTGGAATCTGGTGAGAAGGGTCTTTTCCCATCCAATTATGTCTCTTTGCAGTAGATCTGCTTACACCTACTCACTCTATTTGTTCTATTCTTCATAGTTAAACTGTGTATAACTAAGCATTACTGTTCAGTAAATCACCGAGTAGAGAGGGTTTCCAATAAGATAAGCACCTTTGTTTAAATGCCGGGGTTGGCCGAGCGACCTCATCGCGAGAAGCGACAATGAAAAAAAAGAAAATTTTTGGCACATAATCCTCTACAACTCGGACTTTGATTTGATAGAAACAAGATAGAATATACCTTAAAAATGGTTACTTTTAGTTGTGAAGTACGATATTTGCCTCAAATGCGACTTGGGTCGAGCAATACTAACAAATCAAAGGTATGCAATGAGTCTCTCGCTAAGAAGAAGCTTGATGTCCACACACAGAGATGTTACGGAGCTTACTTTACCTGTATCGATTGCTCCACTACGTTCAGTGGAAATGACTACAGAAATCACACACAGTGTATAACTGAGGACGAGAAGTACCAGAAAGCACTATACAGACCGAAGAAGGGTCAGCAGAAACAGCAACAACAACCAAAGAAGGAACAGCCAAAGAAGGAAGAGTCCAAGAAGGAAGAGTCCAAGGCCGAAGAACCAAAGAAACAGTCTAAGAAGGAAGCTAAGGTATCAAAACCATCATTAAAGGAGCATAAAGGTAAGGACCTCTATAAGGCTCTGAAAAAGTTCTCCAAGGATGAGAAGAAGGAGCTGTTAAAGAGAATCTCTATCACAGAGGATGGCTCTCTGGTGTTAAACTGAAACAAAAATACTACAAAAGACGCATCAGTATTGCTACATCAGATAAAGATACAGATGTATATATAACGCTCATTCCATGAATGAGAACAGGGTCATAACACAAAATAAGTTGTAGTAATAGGAACTCCATGAAAAAATTACTTGTTAAGACCACGGTAAATCTTGTGATAGAACTGTTGGAGACTATCCAGTGGGAACGACAAATCATCCAGAAAGTATTCAGGCAAGAATTTTTTCAACTGTTCAGTCTCCTCTTTGCTGTTCATTGGCTCATAGATGATCTCTGAGGAATCTTCTTTTGAGACGATCAAGTTGTAATCTAATATACCGTTAGAGCCAGATTGAGAGCAGGAGAAAGACAGAACTTCGTCTGTTTCTTCAGTCTTATGAATTCTTAGGCCAACAATCTGTTCCATCATATCTAAAATCAACTGAGTTTCGTAACTAACTTGTTCCGACGTATCATTCTTAACAGTAGTTGCCAGCTTTTGTTCCAGCTCTGATATACGAGATTTGGCGTCTTCGAGTTGCTGCGATAGACTTTCATTAGTCGCCGACAGTGTAGAGATCAAGTTCTCAGCAGCACTGTTGCGAGCATCTGCTGCGCTCTTGAGGTCAGCGAATTGCTTATCAGCTTTTGTAGTCTTCAAATCTTCTAATATGGATGAGAGCTTAGGGATGTTCTTAGCATTGAATGACTGGTGGATGAGGGCCTCAGTCTTCTTGGAATCCAGGGACTCCACTGATGGTTTATGTGCGAGCGAGGGCTTTCTCGTTGGGGATGGAATTCTGGACATGTAGCCCTTTGTGGGAGACTTTGTTGGCGATGAAGGTGGGAGGATTGTTGATGTTGAAAGTTGTTTGGCCAATGTTGGTTTTGTCTTCTCCAATGGTGTGTCTTTCTTCGTAGATGCAACGCTCTTGGAAACACCATCCCCATCACGGTTCGAGGTGATAACTGGAGCTTCTTTTAGGGTAGTTGTCTCATTCTTCGACTTTAGCAGATTGGCCTCGTCCTTGGTTGCCTCAGATGGTGTGTTGGCATCTTCCACAGGCTTCTTCCTCGGACGGCCTCTGCCTCTCTTTGGAGCAGCTACGAATGTTAGTCTCATCAACCCAGTTCAATAGAGATCTAGGACCAACTCACGCTCATCCACAGCAATTGAGCTGTTACCACTATTCGATGGCTCGCCGGTGGTCTTGGCCGCAGCTCTCGTTGCTCTTCTCTTTGGTGGCATTCTATGACAACCCCTCAACCAAAGGAGTTACACGTTTGTTTGTTCTCGTTTGTTTACATTTTTTCGAGCTTCGATCTTTGTGGCTGCGGTGGGGATCGGATCGCGGAAACGTGCGTTAATAACCCAAACAAGCACTTCTCCTAATGGGGAAAAAGATGCGGTCGCTCCCGGAATTCGGCGTTTACCCCCGGCAGTTCCGCACATGCTGCGGCGCGTACCGAAAGTGCCCACTCCTAAATGCGCCCGTTGAGCCGTTGTGCCGCTGGTGTGAGTTCCGAGGGCTGTATCGCGCGATTGTCGAAACGGAAAAAACAGGAAGAAATTGCGAGGCCAAAAAGGCCAACACCCACAACAACGCTACAAGACAACGACAAGCAGCGCAGGAAACAACAGACACAGCGGTAGTTGTGATTGTACTGAACGACAATTGACCACAAACCACCGCGCTAAACTCCGGCTGAAGACCCCCGCTTGTGCCGCATTGAGACCGCCTCCGCCGTTGTATACGAGTCGACCGCTAAGCTATACATCAGGATGTCATACGCCCCAAGACCGCAGAATTATCAGAGGCTCAACGAGCTCCTGGACGCCATCAAGGAGGAGTTCGAGAACGTGAGCAACGAGGCCTCCAACTTCAGACTGCACAAGAATGAGTACGACCTCAAGTTCTCCCAGCAGACAAGCGAGATGCAGCAGATTAGACAGACCGTCTACGAGCTCGAGATGGCACACAGAAAGATCAAAGAGGCCTACGAGGACCAGATCAACAGACTCAAGAGCGAACTAGAAATGAAGGACAGACAGCTCGCCAACGCCGCTCAACATCACCACCAACACAGCAACAGTGGCTCGTTGAACAACGGCGCCAACAACATCCCAAAGCCAAACTCAAACTACCAGTTCAACAACTCCAACAACAACACGCCGCAGCAGCAGCCTTCTCAATTGCCACCAGTCCAGCAGCAACTCCCACCAACCCAGCAGCCTGGTGCTCAGCTCCCACCAGTGTCGGCTCAGCAGACCCCAGCACAGCCAAAGACGGAACCTGCTGCCCAGCCATTGGGATCAGCCCAGGCAGCCATCACTGGTACCCCAGCTGCGCAGCCAGCTTCCGTGGCTGCCACACCGGCATCTGCTTCTAACGCTACTCCAACTTCTACTGCCGTTGTTCCAGCTGCTCCTTCCACTAATGACAACAACTACCTGGTCCCAGCTAATGCCAGAGCCACCCATAACAAACAGATCCCTCCTTTCTTGCAGGATTTGGACTCAAATGCAGTTCCAGCTCACTTGAAGAAAATGCAACAGGACTACTACATTTTGTACAACCCGGCATTGCCTAAATCCGTCGACGTTGAACTTGTGCACTCTTTGGACCACTCCTCTGTTGTTTGTTGCGTTCGTTTCTCCAATGATGGTAAGTTCTTAGCTACTGGTTGCAACAAGACAACCCAGGTGTTTGGTGTTGAAACTGGTGAATTGGTTGCTAGATTAAGTGACGATAACAGTGCTGCCGATAATGCTGGTTCTAGTGCTGATTTGTACATTAGATCCGTTTGTTTCTCCCCAGATGGTAAATACCTGGCAACAGGTGCTGAAGATAAAGTCATCAGAATTTGGGACTTGTCTACGAGAAGAATCACCAAGTACTTGAAGGGTCACGAACAGGATATTTACTCTTTGGATTTCTTCCCAGATGGCCAAAGACTTGTTTCTGGTTCAGGTGATCGTACTGTTAGAATTTGGGATTTGGCTTCAGGTCAGTGTTCTCTAACTTTATCGATTGAAGATGGCGTTACTACCGTCGCTGTATCTCCAGATGGTAAGCTCATCGCTGCCGGTTCCCTTGATCGTACCGTTCGTGTTTGGGACTCTTCTACCGGTTTCCTTGTTGAAAGATTAGACTCTGAAAATGAAGCAGGTACGGGTCACAAGGATTCTGTTTATTCTGTTGCATTCACTTCTGATGGTGCTGAGGTAGCTTCTGGTTCTTTGGATAGAACTGTCAAGTTGTGGGCCTTGAAGCAGATTAGTAAATCTGCTGCCCCAGTGAAGAATGTCACTGCTTGTGAAGTTACTTATGTTGGTCACAAGGACTTCGTTTTGTCTGTTTGTTCCTCCCCAGATGGTAACTATATTTTGTCTGGTTCGAAAGACCGTGGCGTTATCTTCTGGGAGAAGAGATCAGGTGATCCATTATTGATGCTTCAAGGCCATAGAAACTCTGTTATTAGTGTTTCTGTCGCTAATACTGCCATTAGTGGAGCAGGTATGTTTGCCACTGGTTCTGGAGACTGCAAGGCCAGAATTTGGAGATGGAACAAGGTCTAAATGCTAGATCTGATGAGAAAAATGCAAAATTGATAAGATTAGACGGGCTGGCTCGTTTTGATGAAGAGAGGGAGTGTAAGAGAGAGAAAGACTTAAAAAAGAGATGAAGATACAATGAAAAAATGAAGACAATGTGTCAGCGCTATCTTTGGATCAGGGGCACTCAAAATACCATTTATCATTGACAAATATAATAATGATTATGGCATTTTCCATTTTGTTTCGTTCGTTCAAACTGTCTGGGACCTTTGTTTTGTTCTATGCTCCTGGTGCTGTTTTGTACTATATAGGTTTGACCCAAAGAAAAATTTCGGATCTCGATACCTACTTTTTATATACATGAGTATTTCTTGTACTTTTTGAAGGCGTTTACGTAGAATTACTAGCACTAGTTTTTGTACAGGCAAATTAGATTAGAAGATAGCGTAAGAAGCAAAACCAGAATCCATCTGAAATGCAGAACGTGATTATTTTTATTCTATGATAGCCAACTTAAAGAGACTTTGGATTACCTTGGGCATCAACAAGACATTCCTTTGTGTCCTCTGGACCACCACCAACTTTTGTCAAGATGACTTTAGAGACTCCCTTGTACAATTCCTCATCTAGTGGGAAATCGATCTTAGATTTCACCTTCTCGAACTCCGTACCAAAGGTAGACAATTGTTCAGTGTCATACTTAGACTCCCAACCTTGAACTTTGTTGAACAATGTGTAAAGGAATGCAAATACCTTGGACTCGTTCTCCTCCAAGTAGTAGATAACAGCATTTGGACCGGCATCAAAGGTGTAAGCTGCGACAGTCTCGCCATAAAATTCGTTAATAGCGTGAATCAGTTTCATGATCTTCTTGGAAGTGTCGTTCAAGTAGAAGATAGGTGGGAATGAATCTAAACAGGTGGCATGGAATGAGTTTGAGTCCTTCATGGTCAAATCAGCAAATCTGGCGAAATCCTTGTCGACAATAGACTTCTTCATCTCGACGAATCTCTTAGGAACGACCTCTTTGATTCTCCACTGGAACAAGTCTGATGTGTGAACAGTGGTTTGCATACCACTGGTGGATGGTGTATCCTTCTTGTCTGCACTGACAACAAGGATAGCAGCTTTCATGTTTGGCCAGTGGCTCATTGGAGCGACCTCAACGGCTTTGGAATCAGAGCCATCAGCAGCTTCACCCATTTCCCAAGCAACGTAGCCACCAAAGACAGATCTACAGGCCGAGCCAGAGCCCTTTCTGGCAATCTTGGAGATCTCAGACATGTTCTGTGGGAGTTGGTAGAGCTTGGCGATGGCACATACCAGAGCAGCGAACCCAGCAGCAGAGGAAGCGAGACCAGCAGCAGTTGGGAAGTTGTTCTCGGAGACGATGTGGAGACCCCAGGTGGAGATCTTAGGAAGGGAGCTGTCTGAGTCCTCGAGCTCCTTACGGAGTGTTCTGAGGTCCTTGAGACAAGCCTGTGTTCTCTCAGACGAGAGCGACTCCTCCTTGCCATTGAGCCAGAGCTTGTCCTCAGCAAAGCTCTCGGAGGTAGCAGCAGAGGTGAGTGTGCGGAGGTCGTCCTGCGAGAGCGTCACCGAGATGGACGAGTTCGTTGGAAGGTTGAGGGCCTTGTCCCTCTTACCCCAGTACTTCAACGTCTGTGAGGGTTAGTACCGGAGGGCTTTTTCAAACGTGAGCAAAAATTAGCAGCAGGTAAGACTTACGGCGATGTTGACTGGGGCAGTGGTGCTAGCTGTGTATACTGCCATCTTCTTGGTTGGTCCTCTTCTCAAGCTCCTCCTCGTACACGTTGTTGAAGCTCGAAATTTTCGTCTAAACGACGGCCGCTAAAGATCTGATAAGGGCCACACAGGCGCGATATAAGAAGCGCGTATTTTTGTTTACTTTTCGACCCGATGTCTTCCATCACCAACAGAACAAAGGAAGAAGAGAAGAGCACAAGGGCCGAAATGTACCGCCGAACAGCAGCTTCGCGGCCAAACGCCGCTTTCAAGCCTCCCAGGATGACAACACCGCAAAGCTCATCGCCTGCGCCGACCCAGCCCCTTAGTCGCCCACCAAGCCGCTCTCTTAGCCGCCCATTAGTCGCCACCATCTCAACGAAGCGAGAAGTCCAAGAAGAAACTCCTGAGGCTAATGAGTCAAGCAAGAAGCCGAGGACTGAATCGTTTACAGACCACACGCGCTACTTTGAAGTGGTGTGGAGAAAGCACACCACTAAGAAGAACAAGACGTGGGACGGCGATGGGGTCGTTATCTTGGGCTCCAGCTACGTCTCCTTCCGTGCTGATGGGTCGGCCAATTTCAAGGAGAAGTCCAGAGTTTCCAACGTCTCGAAATTCAGTGCTGATGGTGTATTCTCTATGGGCAGCTACGAGCTAGAGGTGACTAGTGAGATCGTCGACTCCAACCAGATAGACACGATCCGGTCATATACCAAAACAGGTGCTATGAAAACTGCTATCACTGAAGACGTTGCTCCGCCGAAAGTGTCGAAACACGACTCGACCAGGAGAGAACATGCGAACCTCAATAGTCAGTTTAAACCTGTCGTTAAGAACACTGATGTTGTATCTAAGCCGAAGAAAGGTGAACCATTGCATGATCCAGCACAGCCAGATGCGATCGTTATGCTCAAGTCTGACGTATACGATACAGATGTTGTCATTGATCCATTTCTAGCCAAGAAGCTTCGTCCTCACCAGGTCCGAGGGGTTAAGTTCTTATATGAGTGTGTCATGAATCTTCGAGGCTTTGATGGCAACGGTGCACTTCTAGCTGATGATATGGGCTTGGGTAAAACACTTCAAACGATAACTTTGATTTGGACATTGCTCAAGCAGTCACCACAGGGCGTTGAAGCACCCGTTGCCAGCAAGATCTTGATCGCTTGTCCAGTAACATTGATTGGTAACTGGAAAAGAGAGTTCAAGAAATGGCTGCCCACGAACCGACTCAGCGTTTTAACACTACACTCCAAAAACACCATAGCAAATGACAAACAGGACGTCAAGAGTTTTGCAAGAACTAAAGTTTACCAAGTTCTTATTATGGGTTACGAGAAGATATTGAACATGAGGGAAGAATTGGCGCACACTGACTTTGACTTGCTTATTTGTGATGAAGGCCATCGTCTAAAGAACAATTCTAACAAGACTCTCCAAGCATTAAACTCACTAAACATAGAGAAGAAAGTGTTGTTATCTGGAACTCCGATTCAAAATGATCTCGTAGAATTTTTCAACATCATTGATTTCATTAATCCAGGTATTCTTGGTAACTTCAATCAGTTTAAGAAGAAATTCATGAATCCAATCTTGAGGTCAAGGGATGTGAATTGCGCAGATCCGACTGCAAAAGAGGATGGTGAAATGAGATCACAGGAGTTGATTGACTTGACTAAACCTTTTATCCTCAGACGAACTGCATCCGTTATATCCAACCATTTACCTCCCAGAACCGATGTCATTTTGTTTTGTCCACCAACATCAACACAAGTCAATTTATTCAATCAAGTTCTTAACTCCCATAGATTCATCGATATGCTCAGTGAAAGACAATCACAAGTTGGCTCTCTGGGTCTTATCACTATGTTCAAGAAAATTTGCAACAGTCCCTCTCTTATTGCACAAGACAAGACATTCAAAGATATCACAGGGTCCAATATGTCAGTTCCATCCGCGAGTGGAAAACTTATTGCATTCCAAAAGCTCTTGCTGGAGATATATCGGTCCGGTGAAAAGGTTATTGTGGTTTCCAATTACACTCAGACCCTTGATATTCTCCAAAATATAATCACTGCACTCAACTTAACATATTGCCGCCTTGATGGGTCTACACCTAAGAAAGACCGTGACTCTATTGTTAATGAATTTAATATCAGTCCACAAAGAAAAATATTCACATTCCTTCTTTCATCTAAATCTGGTGGTGTTGGATTGAATTTGATCGGTGCGTCAAGGCTCATTTTATTTGATAATGACTGGAACCCATCTGTGGATCTACAGGCTATGGCTCGTATTCACAGAGATGGACAAAAGAGACCGGTTTTCATTTACAGATTGATTACAACGGGTTGTATTGATGAAAAAATCTTTCAAAGACAGCTTATGAAGAGCAATTTGTCTGACAAGTTCTTGGACAATAAAGGAGGGTCTACTGATGACCTCTTCGATATGGAAGACTTAAAAGATTTATTCACGGTTCACGGAAGCACAAAATGTAATACACATGAACTAATTGAATGTGACTGTGACGGCAGCGGTGAAGAAATTGTTCAAAGCGATCTCGACAGTGACGAAGAAGATGTCAAACCAAATGTTCCTACACTGAAAAGGGGATCCAGCTGGACATCTGCTCTGGAAATCAAGAACACTCTACCAGAAGTAGACAGCACAAAGAGGAATACCATCAAAAAGTGTCTTGTTGGATATCGTCATATTGATCCAACAAAAGTCAGCTCCCCAGATTTCTCTCTGTGCGACGAAGTCGTTGAAAGAGTTATTATAGGCAACCCCAAAGCATTCACATTTATCCTTACAAAGGTAAACAAGCCTACTTTATAGACAATAATGAATAATGAAATCTCTGCATGATAAACACTCTATTGATATCTAGTTACCTTGCATT
Source organism: Petasospora mycetangii (assembly GCA_003708295.3). Classification (NCBI taxonomy): domain Eukaryota; kingdom Fungi; phylum Ascomycota; class Saccharomycetes; order Phaffomycetales; family Wickerhamomycetaceae; genus Petasospora; species Petasospora mycetangii. Next base: position 88,465 of record PPNU03000003.1, read on the forward strand.
CTTTTCAGTCTCTCTTCAGCAGCCCTGGCTCTTCTTTCTCTATCCAATCTCATTCTTTGTTCAGGACTCAGTGTGCTAACATTAACCTCAGACATGCTAACTCCACCCAGTCTTTGTTTCGAAGTAGATACAACAGGTTTGGACTTCCTCAACTCTTCCTCCAATGCCAATTTTTTGGCCCTTGCCTCTTCTTCTTCGGCTTGCTTTTCTGCTCTTTCAACGTCTTCTCTAGAGAGTGGCTCACCTATATGGGCGCTCTCCCAGTCGTAAGCAGACTCTCCAAGGTCGTGTCTTACCACTTGGAATGCTTGTTTCGTACTTTTGTTCGAAGCAATATCATAAGGAGTCTTTCCCTTTGCGTTTTGAACGGCTGGGTCACAGTGGAGAGTCTTGATCAGAGGGCCAATCAGATTCTTGGATCCATTAGCAGCTGCGAAATGAAGGAGTGTTGGGGTGTTGAAGTATTCTGATTGTGGCTGCAGTTGGAAATCTGAGCCTACCTTGTTCTTCTTGATGTATGCCATTAGCAGAGGTATTCTTCCCTTCTTTATGAACTCGACTATTTGTCTTGTATGAGCCACTTCTGGTGCTTCCTCTTTGATCTCTTTCTCCTTTTGGATCTTACTCAGTCTGAGCTGTTCCTGGGCCTGCTTTTGCTTGAACTTCTTCTCATTAACAGCTGGTCTGCTAGTGACAGTCAGATACGACAGGCTTATCCACGCTCTTCTCAGCTCTTTCGTGATTGGCTTCTTAGTCGTGAATGGGAAAGTTCTAATTCTCGGATCAGAGCTCTTTATGACAGCACCGTCATAGCCAACAATTGTCTTGTACTCGTTCTTACTAGCACGGATGAAGATGAGCTCGCACTCATCCAGGTGTGCTCTCCACGATTGCAGTAGTGACCGAACATCCTGCTCCAACGCCATCTCGTTCTGGCGACGCATGTTGGCACCAACAGACTTGGCCTTACCCTTGGCGTTGTCGTTAGCGGACTGGGAGCCACCCTGTTTCTTTCTCGTTGTGTAGCGACGGAAGTTCTTCTTCTCTATGAAGTCCACGGACATCTCAAGCAGCGTCTCACCGGCTTTGGGTGTTTGGCCCTTAGTGGACTTTGGTGTGTGGCTAACAATGGCACCGGAGAAGTAGCCACCACCAAGCATGAATATCGCTGATTTTCTCGGCTTGTTGGACTGCTTCCACTCCGTTATCGTCTCCAGGGGCGACTCAATCTCCTTCAGCGTGAACATCGACTTGTAAACACCGAAACACTTCTCTTCAGGCAGGAGATCCGACTTGAAGAGAACAAACGGTGTTCTGTTAGCGAGGTGGCTGACCACGCCAGCCGAGTCCTCGAGCTTCAGCTGCTCCAGCTGCTGGATACTCTTCTCGAACAGCGTATCAACCGGGTCCTTCTTGTCCTCGTCGTCGCTCTCATCGAACTCGCTGTCCTCAGAGTCCGAGACCTCGATCAGCTCTTGGGCCAGCACGTTGAACTCTTCCTCGGACACAGCAGCAAGGCCCTTCTGGGCTCTCTTGAGGTTGAAACGGTGCAGATCCGACTTGTAGTAGTCCTTGTCCTTCACGATCTCGGGTGTTTGTTCTCTGGGAGTCGGAGTGCTTTGGTCCAACGGCGACATCTCTCGCGTGGTCTCTGAGTCGAAGTACATAAGCTGGAGAGACTGGAGCACGCTTGGGGATAGCGAGAAGACATTAGTGTCGTCCACTGTGAAGGCTGGCTTCGTAGGTGCTATTTGGCTCGACATGGTGGGCTTTTCCCTCTTCAAAGCGTCGTGTTCTGGCTGTGAAGCTCGAGCCATAATGTGTTGATCAAATGTTCCCGGTGCTTTTCCGCGATGCGATGGGGAACCCACTAGAGAAGGCGTCGGCGAGGGCCACACCACAATCTAATACATTACTGAGAGTTTTATCTAGATTACCGTTTCATTATGTGATTATCTATGCTTTTGTGTCTATTTACAAGAAGGCTCACTGGGAACCAATTCTGTGGCATTCCTTCAGGAAGTGACGGATCTGCTCTGGGTCCATGAAAGGGTGTGTTCCGTGACCGAAGTTGATGATGTAGTTCTTCTTACCACCGCCAAACCCTTTGATCATGGCCTCAACCTTCTTGGTGATGGTCTCCTTGGAGCCGTACATAGCACCTGGGTCCAGGTTTCCTTGCAGAGTAACACGGCCATCAGCGACCTTAACAGCCTCAGATGGGTCGTAAAGCCAGTCTAATGAGACACACTGGTATCCTGAGTCACACAGATCGTCCAAAGCGTACCATGAGCCCTTGGCAAAGACGGTGACAGGGATATCCTCGGTAACACCCAGCTCTTTCAAGCGTGGGCCGAGCTTAGAAGAGATCTGTCTCAAGTATGGTAAAGAAAACTCTCTGAATTCGGCTGGGCCGAGCTCACCACCCCACGATTCAAACACTTGCAACATCTGAGCACCAGCAACGACCTGCTGGGCCAAGAACTCAACAGCGACATCGGTGATGCGCTGGAGTAACTCGTGGGCAGCATCAGTGTATCTGTAGATCCACTCTTTGGCGAATCTGAACATCTTGGTACCACCACCTTCGGTCATGTAAACGAGCAGCGTCCATGGAGCACCACAGAAACCCAAGAGGGGAACTCTTCCGTTCAATTTGGTTCTAGTCAGCGTAATGGCCTTGAAAGCCCAATCCAGTTCTTTCAACACATCAACTTCTTTGGTGAGCTTCTTCAAGTCTTCTGGTTTTCTAAGAGGATCAGTGAAATGTGGGCCAACTTTATCGAGCATCTCAACATTCATGCCCATGGCCTGTGGGATGACAAGGATATCAGAGAAGATAATAGCAGCATCGATCAAGCCATCGAAATGGTCAATTGGCTGGATGGTAATGGCAGATGCGGTCTCAGCATCGTGACAAGTCTCGAAGAAGTCACGGCCAGCTTTAACCTCGTGGTACTCTGGCAGGTAGCGACCAGCTTGTCTCTATAGTTGGTTTTGTTAGTAACGAGTCTTCTTTTAATGCATCTCAGAGAGAGGTGTATTAGTACTCACCATGATCCAGATGGGAGGTCTCTCGACCTTCTCACCACGAGCTGCTCTCAGGATGAGGTCGTTCTTCAATGGGGCAAACTCTAGCATCTCCACGGTGTTATTTCTTTACAAAGTTCTCTTCCCAGCTTGTAAATGACGAGACTTTCCAATAGCAAAATTAAGCTTATGTGCCCGAGGTGTCGGTTGCCCGGGAAGAAATGGCAGATGTGAGGAGAAAGTTTCGCCAGTATTCCAGATCTGGTAATAGCAGGACTCTACTGCCTTTTATGGACATTTCGCTTGCTTTGGCATTTTCTTTCGCCGATTTCGCGCGCTGCTACGACAACCCCACCTCACCCCACACAGCTATAACATTCAACTTAGACATCTAATAAAAACCCAATTAGAGGAATACAGCAACTCCTAAATAGTGGTCATCGCTAAGATGTCACACAGAATGCTCAGACCCCAGAAGAGGCTGTTGCGCTTCCACTTCCACGAGTCTGTGCTCTTTGAGATGCCCCCACAGACCTCCGTTATCAACAGCATAGTACTCAACAATCACAAGACAAAGCTCATCAGTAGATCGAACGACAGCTCATTGCAAAGGTCTTTTAACAGTGTGATGGAGTGCTATGGTGGAAGGTTAAACGAGCTGGACGGTAAAGAGCTCGCCAAACTATACATCAAGGCATACCGTCCATTCTTGAACAAACAATTACTGAACAACTACTTCAATGACACTGCGATGCTACAGCGACTGAAACAAGCATCCCTCGCTAATGCATCTGTACAAAAGGAGGTAATGCAGCTCCTCTACAAGCTTTCCCAGTTGGAGTGTGTTGATTACGGTATTCTCAGGGGAGTCTATTTTGTGTCACTTGGTGCACTAAAAGGGTACGCCAGTTTATTGCGAAATTCTCATAAAGACATGTTCAGAGGGCACTATAAGATGAATGTCAACTTCAGCGAGCCACTCTCTATGAATGAACCGACTGCTGCTGAGAAGTCATTGGAAAGGTACCTCAAATCCAATGCCAAAACCAATGGTCGTTCTAAAAACTATATTGTTGTCAATTCTCCTAAAGACTCTGAGTTTTTTGCTAACTTGGCTTCAAAGTTTGGAACCAGAGTGATTGTAATGACAGAAGATAATTTTTCCCTTCCGAGCTCCACAGTTGGCACTTTACTCTGGGAGTCTGAATCTTGTAGGCGTCGTGGCGATGCCTATCGTGTTGAACAAATCAAGACCGAGTTGTTAAGTTTGAAGTTCATCTCGTTGAAAAATCACCAAGAACTTTGGACTTTCATATCTACTATCACATCACCTAGCACATCTACTAACCACTCCTTGGACTTTAGCGAAAGAATGATGGAGATGGAGTTCAGCATCATGGGACATTCGGAGAATGAGGAGACCCTCGTGTTCTGATGTCGAGATTACCCGATGCTGTCTATTTATTGCCTATTTATTGCCTATTTATTGCCTATTTATTGCCTATTTATTCACTATTTATTCACTATTTATTGCCTATTTATTCACTATTTATTCACTATTTATTCACTATTTATTCACTATTTATTCACTATCTGTCAATCATTCATCTATATATCTTACACGCTCGTTGCACAACTTGAATATACACTCCAAGCCAGAGTTACACCATAGTTTCTAGCGACCGTTGGGTTTCTACTACGACTTGCAGGATCATCGCATCTTTCTGCATACACATAGATCATAAGCAAACTGCTACAACAAGAGGGTTTTGTATAGTGAGACACGTATTCCCAGAGTGAGATGACTGTTGCAAAATATCTGTAGACTTACTGGTATTAGTTCTTTGCCATTACACATCAAACTTACCAAACAGTGTTTTTCACCTTCCGCAGTTATGTTGGACTTCTAAAATACAGAGACTTCCAGTGGAATCGATGAAACTGAGAAATCCACTTCTAGACTTTCATGTACATCATTTGACAGATAGTGATGTATGCACTGATGAAAGACATCATCGAGTAAATTTAACACGAGACACAGATTTAACTAGCAGTATTGCGGAGGTTTACGTCCGCAGTCAAGAAACTAAAAGAAAAGAGTTTAAGCGATGACTCTGGACTCGTACACAGACATGTGTCCCCAACCAATATAGCAAGAGGTTATACCATATTCAGCGTTAAATATGTTGCGCCTACAGGGTTGACCGTTGCCACGTAAGTCGGATATATAACAAGGTTCTAGAAGCTAATCAAGGATGACGTAGTTGTTGCCACCGATCGATAATCTGTGGGGGATGGTGAAGAGATGGTAGTCGATGCATATGCGCAATGTTCCCAGTTAGATGTCGTTGTGATAAAAGAAAAGTGATGATCGGGATATAAAAGGACGGACCAGGGCTAATGAGTTGTCGTAGGATTTGTAGTCCTTTGATACTTACTGAGTCTTCATAGTCAAAATGTTACCAATTACAGTTCTTTTCGCTTTCGCACCGCTGGTACTAGCTGGGAACAAGAAATCCCATGCTCACGTCGATGGTAAGAAAGTGACTAATCTGTTCAAAAGAGGCGGAACATGTGATATTCCATCCGATAAAGGCATCGTTCAAGTTCAAAAAGGTGGTGAGAATGCCGGTTGGGCTATGCACTCAGACCAAACGTGCGGTTATGGTACTTGGTGTCCATATGCCTGTCCCCCAGGTAAAGTCATGAACCAATGGGATCCAAAAGTATCTACTTATACTTATCCTGAATCACAGTATGGTGGTTTATACTGTAATGAGGATGGTCAGTTAGAATATCCAAGAGATGGTGATTGTTGTGTTGATGGTGCTGGTACTTTGATGGTTAATAACAAGGCTGGTGATAACATCGCTTTCTGCCAGACTGTGTTGCCAGGCAATGAAGAGATGTTAATTCCAACAAATATCGAAGGACAAGATCAAGTCACGCTGGCCGTTCCAGACTCAGATTACTGGGCTGGAACTGCAGCACATTACTACATTAACCCACCTGGTGTCTCTGTCGATGATGGTTGTAAATGGGGAACCAAGTCAAAACCATGGGGAAATTGGTCCCCTTATGTTGCTGGGGCAAACCAAGATAGTAATGGCAATACGTATGTTAAGATCGGTTGGAACCCTGTCTACTTGGAGAGTGATTGTCCTTTCAAAGACACTAAACCAGACTTTGGAATCAGAATCACTTGTGACGACGGCGATTGTAACGGATTGCCGTGCGAGATTGATCCCTCGAAGAACGATGTCAACGAGATGAGTGGAAGTACAATTTCCGAGGGCGCTGGTGGTGCTAAATTCTGTGTTGTCACAGCTGAGAACTACTCCAAGGCTACTATTGAAGTGTTCGAAGTCGGTGATGACTCCTCTACACATAAAAAACGTGATGTACATGGACACCACCTACATGAGAGCAGACCCACCACGCTGAAGACTCTCACCGAGACCAAGACCGTGTAAAAAGTTCTGCCCAAGGAAAATATTCTCCTCAGTCTAGAGATGATTTGTGTGTGTTTGTGATAATTGTATAATTTGGAATAATTAGGTTTATGTAAGGTAAATGATCCTTTGTACTATTTTATTTTCCCGGGTCCAGGCTCTCGCCACATCAAATCACCGTGACAACGCGGTATGGAAAATCAAGCGGTCTCCTTCCAGAAGGGACCACTGGAGTGAATGGGAGACTACAACGGCGTGTTCCTAAAGCAGACAACGTCATGAAATCATAAATATATAGGGACAGTCACCTAAAAGACCAGCTAAACAACAAAGCAAATAATAACAGAAAATGGGTTGCCGTGGCTGGATCGCGTGCCAGTGTAATATCGGGCCACTTTACACATATCGGCATTCTCATGCCGAGGGCAGCACCTCTGCTTCGAGCTCTTCGAAGTCGATTCTTTTGGCTCGGAGCGGAATGGACGAGTTGTGTTGCACGAAGTGGCCTGTGGTTGATGGGAAATCAGATGTGGCGGAGGAGGTGCCTATAGAGTGGTCGTCCAAGCTGAAGTTGTCGAAGTTCTGGGACTGTGCGGTGCCAACGGTTTTCAGCGACATGTGGGCCCTGGCACGCTTGGAGAATGACGCTGTGGAGGAGGACGACGACGAAGTTGAGGCTTTACGGCTCGACTCGAGTTTTAGTCTCTGGAGCTCTGGGTGGCCGGGCTCAAGCTCCTCCATGACTTCCAGTCTCGACAGCTGGAGATGGCGGGCATACAGAGTCTTGAATCTCCAGGTGACGCCGTTGCCGTTTGATGGGACGTAAGTGGACATGGTGGGTATAGCGAGTGTGTGAGGAAGGTGTATGTGTAGACAAGTGCCCAACTAATAATTTTTCAGGCTACGAAGTTTGTGTTATCTACCTGGCTCGGAAGCAGCGAGGCGAGCGCCTTTTAAATATTTCAAAGGGATGTGTCTGACAACTTAAGTCGTGCACACCTTTAGATCGCGCTGCGTCAACGGGTACACCGCAGTTATGGGAACTGGTAAGATCCGACGCCCCTTGCGGATCTCTTGGGACTACATTCTGGCCAATAAGCAGTGCTTCACAGGGCTGTGAAACGCGTTCAATTAAGGGGATAAGACATGCCGATGCGGCTGGATTGTGCCTGTGGTATGTATATGTAGGAGGCGGGGCATCTCGCATCAGGGGGACCTTTAATCCCCGGCTCAGTCTGTGAGGACCTCGATCTTCAAGGGCAGTTTTTCACCGAGCCAGAGAGCGTGTGTTGTGTGGTCGACGATGTCTCCCTTGTTTGTGCGTGGGTGGATCAGCACAGACAGCTCGCCGTGTTGCAGCTGGTAGAAGTTGAGCAGCTTGAGGAACGTCTCTGGAGATCTTGTGTCCGTCTCGAACATTCCGTAGCCATCGGTATGAGGCCCAATGGGACCCATATGTGTTCTGAAGACTCGACATTGTTTTTGCTGTAGCTCTGCATGGAATTCCTTTTCCAGAGCAGCTCTGAGTTCCTGGGCCACTCGGACTTGTGTTGGGTCCGTGAGCTTAAAATATGTATGGAAATCGTAAGACTCGACGGAATAGTGGAAAGGCATCTGTGCAGAACGGTTTGCGGTGTTTATCTCGGATTTCTGTGATACCAGATCAGTGCTACGAGATCAGTCTGTTTTTATGGCCCACAGGGACGTCAACTAGTTATATACCCCGAAACTGTGGCTCTTCATCGCCTATGAACCGCACCGCAGTGTGGGGCACCTGACTAAGCTGACAATTGGGCCGTGGTGGTGCTTGTCATATGTACCGATACTTACGCGCACGTATCCATTCCATAGTACATTTCAGCACGAGGCCTTATCACGCACCCGGCCCAAAGGAGCATTTTCCCAATCCGGCTATTTCGCGCTGTTTGTCGATAAGATTTTTCATTTTCCTCCACCTCTGGCCACCCAGCAGAAAAGTTTTCTCTCAGATAAGCAACAACAGAGGCCAGCGCAGGCGAACGAGACCCGCAAGATACCACGCTAGTTAGGCCTAAGCCGTGCCGACCCAATCCACCAAAAACATACCACAGTGAACTCGTCTTTAAGGTGCCGTTTTTCCCGATTTTTTTTTTCACATCGTTTGTGCCCCACGCTATCAGCAACACGAGACACAAGACACACTAATACAGAACGATCCATGGCGCAATGAGTACACAGTCAACAGAGTACCAGAAGTACACGGATTCCGTCACTGCCCCGGCCACACAGGCCCCTTCGCCAAAGGAAAAACGCTCGCTAAATAGAGACTCCAACCCTCCACACCCTAACGCTAAGAGCACCACCTACATCACCGCTGATGGTGCAGCCACGAGCAAATCAAACATATCAACACCCATTTGCAAGAACTGTAAGACCTCTACGACGCCGCTCTGGCGTAGAGACGAGACCGGGCAGGTCCTGTGTAACGCGTGCGGACTCTTCCTCAAGCTCCATGGCCGTCCTAGACCGATCTCGCTAAAGACAGATGTCATCAAGTCTAGAAACAGGGTGAAACACCCGGGCCAGGGGCCATTCAATGGTGTTGGCGGGTCCAAATCTGGTCCAAACACACCAGAGCTCAAGGCCAAGTCTGAACAGTCAAAGAAACGGAATGGACAGGAGAAATTACCGTCTATGGGTGCTAAGAAAGATAAGAGACCATCGCCAGGGGCCAAATCACTCACATCGCCACCGCTGGTCCCACTATTACCAAACGGAGACTCAGCAAAGCAAGCTCCAAAGTCTCCGTTCATGTATAACAACAGCAATAACGGCCATCTCTTACACCACCACCTGCCCCCACATCTCCAGCAACAGGTTCCACTACACCACCCTTCATCGGTCCCTACACAGTTCGCCTCAAACTTACAGGCTATCACATCGCCGTTGCTGTTAAGTACAACACCCAAGACACAGGTCTCGCACCATCTGCTTGCAACACAGACGCAAGCAGCAGCTGGTGTTTTGGAAAACTTGAGTCAAGATAAGCGTGAGAACTCCGATTTGGTGTTGCCTAGACCGCACTTGGGCCCAGCTGCTACAGACGAGAAGGTCGCACCGTTCTCACCCGCTTCGGCATTGGCAGGGAACCATAAGCTACCCTCATTGTTAAACCCAGTGTCGTCGTTCTCCTACTCTTCGCCGTCGTTTGGTCCTCAGCACTCTTTGACGAATCCAAGTGCTTTCTCATTAGCCAACAACGGCTCGTCTGCACCTCCACCTTCCTCAACTGCATCTTCCACTACACATCAATCATCCGGTTCTACCCAAGCCACTGGTGCTCCACAATCGCAAGGCTCAATAGCACAGCCGGAGAAGGACGAGGACGTCGTCACAACGCTCAAAACTCGTATCTCTGAACTGGAGCTTGTCAACGATTTATACAAGAGCAGAATCAGTGAGCTGGAGAACCTGGAGCAGCAAAGCAGGTTGAGAGAGATGGAGCTAAGGAAACGTATTGAAGAGTTTGAGAATGATACTATGAGAAAGAAGATCAAGATGGAGGACGGTACTCCTGCTTATGCTGGTTAAGTCAAGACATAAAATTCACCGAGAAGGAACAAACGAAAGGATTTGAATGATGTTGTTGTATTTGTAAATGACTGTATGATGTTTTGAGATGAGGTCCTGCCTTCCGTGTAATTAATATCACGAGAAGACTTAAAACTGAAAATAAGCATCAGACCTAGTAAAAAGAAGCATATATATATAGTGGTCTGGTGGTATGTATATCTTTATTGTATTACTATATTTCTCCTAAGTAGTATAACTTATCCAAAAACGGACGAAGGGTATCGCTTCCCGAACTCTGGCCATCGCGATGAAAAAAAAAGTACACTATCAACACTTTAACTAGCAGCGTATACTCACCATCAGCACCACGAAGATGCCCAGGGACCCGTTGATTGGTATTGTGGGTAAGCCGTCGTCTGGAAAGTCCACCACTCTAAACTCGCTGACGGATGCCTCGGCTAAGACAGGCTCTTTCCCCTTCACAACGATAGATCCAAACAAAGCAACAGGATACCTCCAAGTCGACTGTGCGTGTGCCCGTTTTGACAAGTCCGAGCTGTGCAAGCCTAACTATGGTTGGTGTACGAATGGTAAACGTCATGTTCCAATTCTTCTGCTCGATGTTGCGGGTCTGGTGCCTGGTGCCCATGAAGGTAAAGGGCTGGGAAACAAGTTCCTGGATGACTTGCGTCATGCTGATGCCTTGATTCATGTTGTTGATGTTAGTGGAACCACCGATGCTGAAGGTAAGAACACACGTGGATACGACCCTTTGCAAGACGTTGAGTGGCTACAGGACGAGATTAGACTGTGGATTGAGGGTAACTTGGCCAAAAGATGGGGGTCCATTGTGAGAAGACACACAGCTCTCAAGGCCAATGCAGTTGATACGCTGACCACGCAGTTTGCCGGTTACAGTGCTAGAAGAGAGATGATTGCGCGTGCTCTGGATAGAGTGCCGAACATCGGTAAATTGGAGACGTGGGGTCCTGAAGAGATCACAATGGTGGTCAAGGCCTTCATGGCAGAGAAATTCCCAACTGTTCTGTCTTTGAACAAGATTGATCATCCGGACAGTGATAAGAATGTATCCAAGATCATGCTGAGATATCCAGAAACGAAGGCTGTGCTAACCAGTGCCATCACTGAGGTGTTCCTGCGTAAATTGTCTAAGCAAGGCTTCATCAAGTACGAGGAAGGCACAGAGTTCATTGACACGAAAGAAGATCTTCCTGATGATCCAGACTTGAAAGAACTAGATGAGAAGTTGATGAATCGTATCGAAAACATCAGAGATCTGGTTCTATACAGGTTTGGCTCAACTGGTGTTGTTCAAGTGTTACAAGCTGCAGCCGAGATATTACAACTAGTGCCGGTGTACACGGTGAGAAACATCCACACATACACTTCTGGTAATGGAACAAATGTGTTTAGAGACTGCACATTGATGAGAAAGGGGACCACAGTAGGTAAAGTTGCTAGACATATGATGGGTGAAGTGACTATTGCTGCTATTGAAGGTATTGGTGGTCAAAGAATCAGTGAAGATGACACGATAGATGTGGGAAAGAATGATATATTATCATTCAAGGTTGTCCCTGGCAGTCAAAAGGAATGATGGTCTACATGGGTGGTTATCATCAAAGTCATATAATTATTAGAGGAAGCATTGTTTATGAACAAAAACCAATGTAGAAACTGTAAATGCAAGTAGGTAACGAATGTGTGAGTGAAAACTCTTTAATGCTGCAGTTGTTCCTGATCACTCTCCTCTTTGTGGGAAACGTTTTCAGATGACATCAGATCGTGTCCTTTTTCTTGGTCTCTTTCCATGTCAATAACTCTTGCTATGTATTTCTTGATAATTGGAGAAGACAAGTCTCTGTGGAATTTCTCTGGGCCAACAAACGACATTACCAAGGTGTAGATGAACACAGCACCTGTGAAGCAAGCCATTGTCTTAGCGTAATCCAATTTGGTGGCAACACCTTCTGCGTTGAACTCCAAAGGCCAGTTACTAGCCAAACGGGTCTCAATTGTAGAAGAAGCACTCGAGGCCAAGTTACCCAACTGGTAAGCCAAACCGGAAACCAGCACTCTAGCATCTGGAGGTGATAATTCTGATAAATGAGCTGGAATGACACCCCAAACACCGAGAACACAGAAGAATAGCATGAATCCAGCACCAAGGACAGCAGAATCGGTTTTAAGCATAAAAGCAGGATAAACGAAACAACCACCAGCTACACAGCACATAATCAGAGACAAACGACGACCCAAGACTTCCATGGCCAAACCGACTAGAACGGAACCAATCACACCACCGAGGTTCGATACAACAATTGCCACTGTGATGGCATCTTCTGAGAATTTCAATTGTGATCTAAGCATTGTTGGGAACATATCTTGGGAAGCGTGAGTTAAGAAATTTGAGCCAGCGAGTAAGAGAATCAAATAGATGAAAAGGATCCAGTATTTCTTACACAAGGCCCATGTGTTTTTGCAAGATGATTTGAAAGTTGGCTTAACATAAGTGCCAGCTGCTATTTGGTCTTCCTTGATCAGCTTACGAGCTTTAAGCACGCGTTGGAAGTATCTCGTCTCGGGCATAAGCAGTCTCCAGCAGATCAAAATGACTGGTGGGCCAGCAGAAAACCAGAACAGAGATCTCCATGTCTGTGCAGTTCCAGCAAAGGCTTTCCAGAACACAGCTGCAAAGACCAGCCCACCAGCGTAGGCAGTGAAGAACAAACCGGAAAGGAAAGAACGTGCTTTGACTGGGGCATCATCGAGAGATGTCGCAGCAGCAGTAGCGTAGGTACCACCCATGGCGATACCAGACAAAGCTCTAACGGCTAAGAACTGCTGGTACGTCTGAACGAAACCAGTACCGATCTGGAGGGCCACAAACATAGCAGCTGTGGTGATGTAGGGCCATTTTCTCGATGAGTTATCGGTCCAGAGACCAAATATCACCGCACCTGCGGACCGAACCATCAACACAGCACTGAGACCCCAAGTGATGTCAGCGGTGGAAACCTCTAACGACTCTGCAATGTACGTACCAGCGACGGAAGTCAAGAAGAAATCAAAAGACGCAGACAGCCACGCTAGCATCCCGAGCCAGAACATCGACCAATGGTACCAAGTCATCTCTTTCAAAGCCGGGAACGGGTTTATGTCCTCGATAGAGGTCAAATGTAGCTCGCCGAGCGATGTGAAACGTGTTATTGTGTAGTGCTTAATTGACGACCATGATAAGTCTGGTGCAGAATCGTCCTCGACGATTCCGTCCGACGGATTCTCAAGCTCTTCTTTTGTCATTGTCAACTAAACAGTGTAATGTGTGTATTGTATTTTGTATGTTGTGTATGCGATTCTACTTGTATGCCGCAGACCCAAGACTTTAAAACGTCTTCGTCCCGGGTACTTATATACACATGAGCCATACACCCTAGGCGATGAGTCCTCGCCCGGTCAGCCCCATATATGGATTGAATCACTTCATTCTGACGCGGAGTTGACAGTGGGACTGGGGCTGCATAGGGCATCGGGTGCACCGAAAGGGTAATCGCTACCGCAGCGCTCCACGACTTCCACACGGAGCAGGGACTTTGTGCAAAAGAGCGGAATAGGGTAACAGCCAGTGCTGGAGACGACTAGAGGCCTTAATTGGCGACTTTCGCAGCTCTTTGACCCATAAAAGCGTCGCGGAGTTATGCGCCCTCACAGACACAATGAGTGCCCCTCCCCCTCTAAACTGTAAGCACGCCGGCACTGGGTTTCCGGGCAGAGGTGTTTTACTGAGTTAGGCAGGGCCCGCAACGGGGCCGCAGAGACCGTGCAGAGAGAGCCCGGGAAGCGAACAGCGAGAAACAGTGGATAGCAAACGGCTATGGTGGGTGGGACTGGGTTCCCGCTGGTGTTAGTAGACGGCTGGGCCCTGGGGTGCGCGTTAGAGGCGGAGTTTGGACCCCGGAGCCCTACACCACCATTGGATCTTCTCTGATTACACTGTAGCAACTCTGCTGATCCCGGGTATTCTTATAACCACGCCTTGAAACACGCATGGGCTCTTGGTGTGTTCTTGGTGTAGGTTCTGGGCGTAGGCTCTTGGCTCTTGGTGTACCTCGAACCTTGTAGGCTGGCCGGTACCGGTTACACGCACAGCAGTACCGGCCAATAAACTCTTTTGTTGCAATAGATTCTCCTATTTCTCAACAAAAGAAGTGGAAGAGGGCATTTTCTGGACACCCGTTGGTTGTATCGGACTCCTTTGTGTCTCACCAGCTTTTGCAGTTTTTTGATACCGTACTAATGAACCACGCGTGAGAGTCACCCCCACGCTAGCGTCCGGGGTATTGCAGTAAAGCGTGGGGTCGCTAGTTTAGCCACACAACTAGGTCCCGGGCCCGTGCATTGTTTGTGGGTGTAATCTTATCAAGGTTTATCGGTGTCTACGGAAATGTGGCCCGTTGTAGAGCCTTCCACGGGTACATGCTATGGGTCGATATAGAGGCATGAGGTCTCATGATGGACCAGTTAAAGTATACAGTTGTGGATTTACTGTAGATGTGAAATATTTCTCATTGTCTCATGATGGCACATTTGGTATTGTGACATAGGCCAAGAGCTTATGATAACTTTATATCTAACTCGGATCAATGACCCAATCAGGCAAGTCGAGAAGACTTATATTCAACTAAACGAAAGACACTACTATACATCAAACCATATACGTCAGTTCACCTTTGTTTCCTCAGCGCTCCAGTTTGGGTCTTCCAGCTCGGCCTTCTCAGTGTCTGAACTAGAGCTTTCAGATGCAGCAACACGCTCCATGTATTTTTTCATCAGTGGAGATGCCATGTCTCTATGGAACTTCTCTGGGCCCAGCAGCGTCATTATCAGTGTGTATATGAACACTGCACCTGTGAAACACGCAATTGTCTTAGCATAGTCCAATTTCGTTGCAACTCCCTCAGAGTTGAACTCCAGAGGCCAATTGCTTGCGAGTCTTGTCTCTATTGTTGACGATGCACTGGACGCCAAGTTACCCAACTGATAAGCCAATCCTGAAACTAGAACTCTGGCATCCGGAGGAGACAACTCAGACAGATGTGCTGGAATGACACCCCAAACCCCAAGAACAGAGAAGAAAAACATGAACCCAGCTCCTAATACTGCAGAGCTCGTCTGTAGCATCAGCGCTGGGTAGATCATACAACCACCGAAAACACAGCACAGTATTATCGAGAGACGACGTCCCAAGACTTCCATTATGACACCAGATAATATGGCTCCAACGACGCCTCCGAGGTTTGTTATCACAATTCCAACTGTAACAGCATCCTCAGAGTATTCCAATTGTGTTCTTAGCATTGTTGGAAACATATCCTGTGACGAATGAGCTAAGAAGTTTGATCCAGCGAGTAATAAGATCAAATATATGAAAAGAATCCAGTACTTTTTGATAGTTACTTTAAACTCATCCCATCTTTCTCTCAGTGTCAGCTTGTGGTAAAGGCCGTTTTTTACCATATCATCATGAATTAACTCTTTGGCTTTGAGTAGCCGTTGGAAATATGTAGTTTCCGGGGTAACCAATCTCCAAACGATTAACAAGAATGGAATACCACTCGAGAACCAGAAAAGGGCCTTCCATGTCTTTTCGGTACCTTCAAATGCTTTCCAGAATATAGCAGCAAACACCATACCCCATGCATACGAGGAAAAGAAGAGACCAGAGAGGAAAGAGCGTGCTTTAACCGGGGCATCATCAAGAGATGTCGCAGCAGCAGTAGCATAAGTACCACCCATTGCGATACCCGACAAAGCTCTAACGGCTAAGAACTGTTGATATGTCTGGCAAAAGCCAGTACCGATCTGTAAAGCAACAAACATACCAGCTGTGGCGATATAAGGCCATTTTCTTGATGCGTTATCAGTCCACAGACCAAAAATGATAGCCCCAACGGATCTGACCATTAATACCGCACTAAGACCCCATGTGATATCGGCAGTAGTGACGTCCAATGACTTAGCAATGTAGGTGCCTGAGATGGAAGTCAGAAAGAAGTCAAACGAAGCAGAGAACCAAGCTAGCATCCCCATGAAGAAAAAATTCCAGTCGTGTAATGACATCTCTTTCAGCGCAGGTATTGGATTAACGTCTGAGAGCTGCTGGAAGTGGACTTCTCCCAGCGACGACAGTCTGGTTGCAAAGTAGTGCCGAACAGCACCAGACGATAAGTCCAGTACATCGTCGTCTTCGTCCTTCACAGCCATCTCGTCTAGCAAAGGGTGGCCAGGTCCCAGTGCAGCCTTAATCTCAGCCTCATGGCGAGGGTTGTGCTCCAGCGAGAAGTGGTGGTGATGCGATACGACAAACGGGTCAATTGGCATTGTTACTACACAGTGCGAGTATATGTGTCTTGCTATACTGGTCCTTGGCCCGGTCCAGGTGGGTACTTATACCACATCGATTTACAGTCAACTTCCCCCTCCACAGTACGGAAACGGAAGGGGAAGAAAGTGTGAGATACGAGATATGGCCCGCTTTATCACCAGGGAATTCCACTAATAAAGAGCTAGGCACAATAGACACCGTGAGACGACTCTCCCCAGTGCATCTCCACAATCTCGTAAAGGTGCCACTCGTGCTTTTATACCCCAGCCACGTACAATAGGCTACAACCTGTCAACCGCAATCGGGCATGGGCCGCAACTCCGTTAGTCGTCGCCTCAAAAGCGCTCCTCTCTGGGCGTGCCCACAGTGGAAGTGAAACCGGCACCACCTGACAACCAATGGCTGCCTATCCTGGTAGATCCCAGTAGATCTCCGTGCCCGTGCCCGTACGCGTATGCATGCTTGAGTGTGGGGCTACCAGTGACTATGGGGCTACCAATGACTGCCGTAGCGACCCGATAGTGTGGGTCAGTGGATAATCACTGGCACTGTATATGTATCGCCAACAGTTGCGTAACAATGGCCAGTTATGAGCTCCGGTGGTGCCATCACACGGAGACTGTGCGTCTATACACACCTGTTTCTCCGTGTTTCTCCGGTGCACTGTATTATTCCGAGAGTAACGGACGGCGACGGAGGGGGATCTATAGACACGGACGAGTGGTCAGGGAGATTGATCTTTGATTTGAGCGTTAAGAGATGGGTGGAAAGCTCGCCGTCCAATCGCTTCACAGAGAGGGAAAGCCCTAGTGCGGAAACACCCGCACACCAAGCACCGCAACGGCCCCGACAAAAGTTGAAAAAATTTGTTAGCTCTACCAGTTTTGATCTGTTCGATGCTGGGATCCTATAACCAGTCAGAGTGTCAATTCTGAGTGATACGGTATGTGTTTGTACTGTCCCTTCATAGCCCATACTGAGACGACAAGCTGTGTTTTATCTGATGAGAACACGTCCTTAGGACAGCTTATATAAACCCAGCTCTTCGACTAAAATCTGTTCATGAGAATAACTTTTGTCAAATGCTCTGATTCGTGTTTCAATTACATGCTAATTGGAATACCCAATACAACCATATGTTTGTGTCTTTTGGCGTGGGAGAGGCTTTTCAGGCAATGAAACTCTGTACTAACAAATCTATAGAGGGTACTTCCCTAAATGAATAAACACACATGTGTAAAAACTATAGTAATATTTGTAGTTATATACAGGAACTCTTTCTTCTATTAACCTTTTTCTCTATTAGCCAACCATAACTTATCTAGTCTTACCTCCCACGGCGTTGATCAGCATGATATCACCATCTTCAATCTCATACCCTTTCCCATGTTTTTCAAATTTAACAACTTTATCGACTTGTCCGTTGACAATCTGATCTTTCATTTGAACAACTTTATCATACTTCAATACATTGCAATTGAGGAAACCTTTTTGCAAATCAGTGTGGATCATAGCTGCACCTTCAGGAGCTGTAGATCCAAGTTTAACGTTCCACTCGTGTGCCTCTAAAGGTCCACATGTATAAAACGAGATCAAATTCAACAACTTCTTCATCTCCATGACCATTTCATCAATAACATCTGAACGCTGTTCACTTTCGACAAACTCGTGTTCATGATCTGCACTAAACATTATGACCTTTTCATTTGGACTATTCTGTTTCAACCACTGTTGAACATCATCCAAGTATTTATTCTTACCCGAGATAAAGTCTTCCTTGGACACATTCAAAAGGTATAAAGTTGGTTTAGCTGTTAAAAACTTGTGTTGATTAACAATGTTTACTTCGTCTTCTGTCCAACTGGTGTGGTTCAGTAGCCTTCCCTTTGTCATCATAATCTCACCAAGCTTCTCCAGAATTTCAATCTCTTTCTCAATCTCTTTACGATCGTGCGCCTTTGCACTCTTCATTCCTTTCTTATTACGTTCGATGACACTTTCCACGGTTTCAAGATCTTTTAGCAGTAATTCATCTCCAACGATCTCCATATCACGAATAGGATCAACACTTTGTTCAATGTGTGTAATCTCGTCATCATCAAACCCACGCACAACATGGAATATACCATCAACGTTTCTAATATCGTTTAAGAACTGATTACCAAGTCCTTCTCCTTTGGAAGCACCTTTGACCAGCCCAGCAATGTCCACAATCTTCAAGTATGAAGGAAGAATCTTCTGCGACCCATAAATGGCAGCTAGGTTGTTTAGCTTCTCTGAGGGCACTTTATACAACGCCTCCTCGGGATCCACTGTTGCAAACGGATAGTTATTTGGATTTCCTAGTGTACTCTTTGTAACACTCTGGAAAAAGGTCGACTTGCCCACGTTTGCCAACCCAACAATACCAATGGAAAGTTTTGAAGATGAACGACCAAGAAGCGCATTCACGGGTTTCGCTGATTGCTTGGCCTTCGATCTGGGTGGCTTCTTAGCTAGTAGTACGTGTGTGGTGTGTAAAAACCTCTGCTGTCGCAGCACAGTCGCCATTTTGCTCTTCTATGTTTACAGCGTTGGCAGTAGTGGTACTATTGTAGTTGTATTGACTTGATTTTTTTTTGTTTTTTTTATTACACACTCGCTAGTGATGAGCTATATAACTACACTGAAATAACTATGAGCTTTTTAAACTGCTCTATTTGGATACCAGCTACTTAGGCATCGTGTAACGAGTTATAATGCTCACCCAGTGCGAAAGAGTGCTTGTAGTACACCAGCTTCAACTCTTCACCTTTACCGTCTTCGTTGATCTTCAAGGTTGATCTTCCCGTCATCATAACGCTAATGGGACAGTCGTACTCTTTAGCCAATGCTAAGATCTCTAGATCGGACCCCCAGGCAGCGGTGGTCTCCATTGTATGTGTGTATTCCTTGATGTCTTTCAATGACATGGTCTGCTCATCAAAGAGGTATGGGATAAATGTGTCTGGGTCTGCTCTGATGTGGTTCATTGCTTTAGACCTCAGCTCCTGTACAGTGACATCAACGTTTTGACGCAGTTTCAACTGGTCTGCAATGGATGCAAAGAGACAGTTTCCATCTGGCTTGATATCGAATGGTACCACGCCGGAGATTTGGCATAGCTGGTTAATGTTCTCTTCCTCGATCTTCTTCAGATCAGGTTGCTCATCAGCTTCAGCTTGTGCTTTGGCTCTCTCTTCCTCGATCTGTGCTTGTCTCTTGGCCAGTCTCTCCTTTTGACGATTACGCTTAGGTCCTTTCTGCTGCTGCTGTTCCTCCTGCTGTGTTGGTTTCACCTCATCGGTTGTCTTTTTGTCCAGCTCTAGTTGTGCAAGCAGCATTTCTGGCGTCAGTTCGTCTTCCTCGTCTTCATCGATCTCGCCATTGTCTCTCTGCCACTCTTTGATTTCACGCTCGTGCTTCTCTTTCAGATCCAGCTCCATGCTTAAACACTTCTTATTAACTTCCTTACGCTTGGACTTGGTAGCTTGTTTCTTGAGCCCTGTAACAGTGGCGACGAGGTCCCTCTGCTCCTTCTTGTGTCTCGCGAGCATCTGCTCCTCTGTCTCGTCCATTGCGTGTTTCTTGCCTTTGCTTATGACGCTTCAAAGAGATAAAAAGGTGTTTTGTACAAAGTTGGGTGAACGAGTTTATTTTTCATTTTAGTGCTTTTTTTTCATTTTAGATTTTCTTATTGTTTTTTTTTTCATTTCTCCCAGTACTGTGGGGTGGCCGTTCAAGAGCACGTATTGTGTCTTTGTGCTAATTATATCATCATCTGCTTTAGTGACTTCCCCAACCCACATTCCTCTCCGAGACCAGGCACCATCAGCTACCCCTTTATCCCTGTCTAGAGCCCATACCACCAGCGTACACACATCCGACAAGAACGCCGAGAATAACTACACAGGTGTATAAGTACCAAGCAATGGCCGAACCCTCAGATAATGAAAGCCCGCTACGGCACTCATCAACATCTTCAAGCATGATCCACAGGAGAGAGAACTACCTAACAAAGGACGAGGTGCTGGCCAACACGATGGCTGGTGGTGTTAGAGCCGCACCAGAGGAGATCGAGATTGATACCAAGAAGAAAAGCCTGAGCGACTGGTTCAAGCTCAAGCCAACAGACTCGAAGCCCATGAGTGTGCTGAAGAAGTACCTTCGCTTCGTTGGGCCGGGCCTCATGATCTCGGTCGCTTATATGGACCCAGGTAACTACGCCACAGACGTTGAGGCTGGTGCTTCTACAAAGTATGCCCTGCTGTTCATTGTGCTGGTCTCTAACATCATCGCCATCTTCTTACAGAGTCTTTGCATCAAGCTCGGATCCGTCACAGGACTCGACTTATCAAGAGCGTGCCGTGAACACTTACCTAAATGGCTCAACTACGTTCTCTGGTTCTTCGCAGAGTGTGCAATCATTGCGACTGACGTTGCTGAAGTTATTGGTACTGCGATTGCTTTGAACATCTTGATCAAGGTCCCACTACCTGCTGGTGTTGTCATTACCGTGCTGGATGTGCTTTTCGTCCTGATGGCTTATAGACCAGGCTCTTCGCTGAAATTTGTTCGTCTCTTCGAATACGCAGTGGCACTGCTTGTTGTTGGAGTAGTCATTTGTTTCTGTGTCCAGCTGGGCATGATGCCACCCGTTAACCCACGTGAGCTGTTTAGGGGCTTTGCCCCTTCTAAAGAGGTATTCCAAGGAAATGGCATGTATACTGCTTGTTCGATCCTCGGTGCCACTGTCATGCCTCATTCTCTCTTCCTGGGTTCAGGCCTTGTTCAACCACGTCTTAGAGAATATGATATGGAGAACAACTATTATAAGGTCCCGGAGGGTGAAGACCTCGAGGAGTCTTATTTCTCTTATAGACCTACTGCTAAAGCCATAAGATACGCTATGAAGTATTCCATTGCCGAAGTGGCCATCACCTTATTCACATTTGCACTCTTTGTCAACTCTGCTATTCTTATTGTCGCTGCTGCTTCGTTGTATGGAACTCCAAATGCTGCAGATGCTGATCTATACGCTATTCATGATTTGTTATCTTCTACCATCGCCCCAGTTGCAGGTACTCTGTTTATGATCGCTTTACTCTTCTCTGGTCAATCGGCTGGTATCGTATGTACAATTGCTGGTCAAATTGTCAGTGAAGGTCATTTACATTGGACTATCAAACCTTGGAAGCGTCGTATTGCTACACGTGCTATTTCGATTCTCCCTTGTTTGGTTATATCTTTGAGTATCGGCAGATCTGGTCTATCCGACGCATTGAACGCTTCTCAAGTGGTGTTATCAATCCTGTTGCCGTTTTTAACTGCTCCTTTGATCTATTTCACCTGTAAGAAAAGTATCATGAGGGTCAAAGTCGCTGATGAGAATGCTGACAACGAATTTGAGATGACTGAGACTATACAAGATGAAGAGGAAGACGACGATGAAGAAGGAGACGATAAGGGTAAATATTTGAATATGGCTAATAACTGGTTAACCACCATCATTGCTTCACTCGTGTGGTTGTTTATTTCGGTGTTGAATGTGTATATGATTGTTAAATTAGGCCTGAACCGTGGTCTATGATTGGTTGAATGCAACTTAATACAACTACTGAATGATTGTAAATGTACATATATATAAAAGAGTATATAAAAATGGAGTTCATAACAGTACAGATTTAGTTAATCATATTACAAAGAGATTACACATAATCAACAAATAACAAGCAGAGATGAATAGAAAGAAAACATATATCAAATGGGTAAGAAAAACGGGGCGTATATCAACTTGGAGGGTATATCATGGAGAATGGATTTTATTCCAAATCTTCAGAATCCAAGGAAACGTTTGAACAAATCGATTACTGTGTTACTGCTAGAGTTGTACTCATCGTTGAAAGCTCTAGCCTGGATAGCACCACCAGAGGTGCCGTTGCTGTAGAAGGCATCAGTGGTAGTGGAGGCGAGCGTTGTTGTGAAGTAAGTGTCATTACCAGAAGAAGCTGTAACAGATGGTGTAATCGTAGAAGTCAAGTAAACGATTTCAGTAGTGGTCTGTTCAACATCTGTGGTAGTGGCAGCTGTGAATACCTCACCATTCGAGTTGGTGAAAGTGAACGAAGCAGTGACGGCGACCTTCATCACACCAGTGGAGACAGAGGTACCATAACAGTCATCAGGTGTCTGTGTCACAGTAACGGTAACGGTGGCTGGAGCTGCGGAAGCGGAAGCGGAAGCAGTGGTAGAAGAAGCCAGACTACCGGCATCGGCACCGTAGTTCTTTCCAGAAGTGATGGTCAAAGCCTCAGTTGTTGATCCCAGGGTCTCAACCTCAGTTGACGATCCATCATCTAACGTGATTGTAGTGAGGATGTACGAAGTGATGGTGGAGTCCTGCTCTGTGGTGGCCTCGGTCGAGGTAGGGTCAGAGTAGGTTGTTGGGACTTCGGTTGGTGTATAGCCGGCATCTGATGAGGCATCGGCCAACGTGGTGTAGTAGACGATGGTTGTTGTGGTGAAGATGGTAGTTGGCTGACCGTTAGCGTCTGTGGTGGCGATGTTTGTACCGATAGCAGTGGTAACAGCAGAAGAGGAAAATGGCTCAACTGAAGACAGTGGGAGAGACGAGTTGTCTCTCTTCATCAAGCCGTCGAATCTGAGGGCGAAGTTGGCATAAGCGGAGACCACAGGGAGAGCAGCCAATGGAGCGAGGGCTGAGAGAAGCATTTCAAAGGTTGTTGCTTGAAGTACTTGTGATGTAAATTTGGCTAGTTAACAGCTGGATTTTCTCGAGGATCAAAAGGGACGTCGTAAAGAGTGTATAGGGTTAGGGACGTTCTGCGTAGGTTCGGTAAAGGAGTGGACGAGACTGGAGCTCAAAAGGCGAACGTGGATAGCTGTTAACTGGTAACTTCTTGTGTTGAAGAAGGGGCCCCTAGGGCCAAACGGAGACACGCTACCTTATAAGAGAAACCTTCAAAGGTGTGCGATACCGGCATGTTGTTGACGTTGCCGTGTGAAGGACGCGCGAGATCAAAACAAAGCTGCAGGAGAGGTCACGGGCTCTGGGCTGCTGAATAATGTGTTTAGTGGAGCACTAAAAGTATTTAATTTACACCATTAGATAACTGTTTGTCTGAATATGATTAATATCACAAAACCAAAACTAAAAGCCCAGCCAATTGCCTTAGAACCTCGAATAAGTGCCTCAGAGCTCGACGCTCGAAAGGTACGACGCGTCTTCGAGGACGCGTCTTTTTACCTCTCAACGCGTCAAATTCTAAGCTACGACACAGCTCAGTACCTCAGCAAGATGTGGCTCTGCCGATCAAAGAAGGCTTGTGAAACAGCTGGGCCTTCACTGGCCTGGTCTACAGAACGTCATCAAGCGATGTGCTCTCCAGACGTTTTCAATGGGAGATGAGGTTACCATGCGGTATCATGAGACTATGCTAATGGTCTAGATAGTTCTCAATTGCGGCTACAACTCTGGCTACAGGTTGGGCTACAGGTTTCAGCTAAGACTTCTGTACACATTCGCCAAGGATACGCACAAGCCTTTTCGTTTTAGTGCGCTTCTCACCTCTAGTAGTGGTGCTGTTGTAGCAGGGCTTTGATCTGAGCCCTGGGCGATGTGTGTTGGTGTGGCATGGACCAAGCTTTCTGCATATACCAGTTCTTATACCAGCTATTAGCACGTTCGTGCCATACACTACCCGAGTCCACACTGTATCTACTTCTATAGCAATCTACTTAGCACTGTGTACTTGCTCGCATTATGTCCGGTCTCACGATGGTTAAGCACTACTCCGTATTCGCCATGAGCCCCACCCTAAACAGCTCAAAATAACTCAGATCCGATCGCAGTGTTTACAAAACACAGTGCTCTGTGCTGTGCTTCTCCTGTACTCTTAAGCCGCCTCTGTTTGTTGTATTTGTTGATGTTGACTCCTTCCAAGGACGCGTCGCGCAGAAGCCCCTTCGGGTGCTCCTTCAGCTAAACAGTGGGGATGTGTCTCTAACTTTATGGTTTATGCGTTCATTCTTAAACAGTGTAGTGCAATTGGGGTTTACCTCGTTTCTGTCGAATAAAGGTGTTGGTCTTCCCTTCCCAGTGAAAAGTGGTGAAAGCCTGTCTCTCCTAGTTAAGGCTTTAGCACGGACCTGTAGATTCACGCTATACAACTCAACTAGGGCGATTCAGAGGTCATATCCATTAAGTGCCTCACTACAGAGGCCATAGCCCATTTAATACACTAAACACAACAGCTACCTGAAAACAACTAGTTGTACTCAATGAGCCCGACTCCTCATTAGACTAAACCGGTAAGGGCACACCCCGAGCGATGTCCTTTTCTTCTCGCTATGACACACTGTGGACCCTTTCTTCTCTATAACCGTAAGCATCAATCAAATGGCCTCAATCGCAGAACTACAGAAGAGCAAGACCATTGGCATTGTCGGTCTCGGCGACATGGGCCTTTTGTATGCCCGTCGCTTCTCCGAGGTTGGGTGGAAAGTCGTGGGCTGCGATAGGGAAGACCTGTTTAATGATACGAAAGCGAAGTACAAAGACGAGCAATTCCAGGTCTTGAAGAACGGGCACTTGGTGTCTCGTGTTAGTGACTACATCATCTACTCTGTTGAGGCCGAGAACATTGACAAGATTGTTGAGGCGTACGGTCCTTCGTCCAAATGCGGAGCAATCGTTGGTGGTCAAACGTCGTGTAAAGCACCAGAGATTAGAGCTTTTGAGAAGCACTTGCCGGAAGACGTTGAAATCATCAGTGTTCACTCACTACACGGCCCTCGTGTTAACACCACCGGCCAGCCCTTGGTGATAATCAACCATACAGGGTCCCAGCAGAGTCTCCACTTTGTCAAATCACTTATGTCCTGTCTCAATTCTAAGGTTGTCGAGCTCACTGCTGATGAACACGACAAGATCACAGCTGATACACAGGCAGTAACGCATGCTGCTTTCCTCAGTATGGGTGTCGCTTGGCACAAGTCGAAGATGTACCCTTGGAAAGTTGGTAAGTGGGTTGGTGGTATTGAGAATGCTAAGATCAACATCGCAATGAGAATCTTTTCGAATAAATGGCACGTCTACGCTGGACTGGCTATAACGAACCCCGCTGCTCACAAGCAGATCATGCAATACGCACAATCTGTCACAGAGCTATACACGCTGATGCTTGAGGGTAAACAAGCGGAGCTGAAAGAGCGTGTTTTCAAAGCGAAGGAATACGTATTTGGACATCTGGGCGAAGATCACAAACTGCTGCTTGACGACTCGCTACTACAGCAGTTCTCTCTTAGCAGACAGCCACCTGGAGAGCCAACACCGAACTCACACCTCTCCTTACTGGCGATTGTCGATAGTTGGCATCAGCTGGGAATCGTCCCGTACGACCACATGATCTGCTCCACGCCTCTGTTTAGAATCTTCCTCGGTGTTTCCGAGTACCTATTCTGTACACCTGGCTTGCTAGAGAAAGCAGTCAACGACGCAGTTGACGCTAAGGCTTTCAGACCTGACGATTTGGAGTTCACCATCGCAGCTAGAACGTGGAGTAACGTTGTATCGTTTGGCGACTTTGATCTCTATCGCCGCGAGTTCGAGGCTCCGCAGGAGTTCTTCAAGCCAATGCTTCCTGAGGCGAACGCACTGGGAAACGAGATGATCAAGATGCTGAACCAGAAGCTCAGCTCTTAAATACACAGTATGAATGGGTATCGGATATGTAGCCATCGCGGTGTCCGGGTGTTGTGTAGTTTCGCGAATTTTACCGTTTGTGTGGAAAGGACAGCATGAGATTCAGGTGGACATTAAACAGATCAGAGGCATTGAATAGAGCCAAAACCGTAATAAAAAGGGCAATTGTCGTTCTCCGCCACAGGAACCGAACTCACAGCCCCTCTGTTTTCTGATTTACCCCTTTTTGTCTCACCAGAATCTGCCTTCTCGAAACCAACACACATTAGTAACAGATCACTCGGGGCTTATCACTTGACTGATAAACACACATCAACACAATGGGAAACGTCTTCAGTGGTATATTCGGCAAGCTCTGGGGCGTCAACAAGGAGATCCGGATCCTCATTCTCGGCCTTGACGGTGCTGGAAAGACGACCATCCTCTACAGACTACAGGTATGTGTTTGCCACTATTGCTCCAACGATGAGTATTACTAACACCACCAAGATTGGCGAAGTGATCAACACAAAGCCTACCATCGGATTCAACGTCGAGACGCTCTCGTACAAAAACCTCAAGCTCAACGTGTGGGATCTCGGTGGACAGACCTCGATCAGACCGTACTGGAGATGTTACTATGCCAACACCGCTGCCGTGATCTTCGTCGTCGACTCAACGGATAAAGAACGTATAGACACCGCTTCGAAGGAGCTCCACATGATGCTCTCCGAGGAGGAACTCTCGGACTCTGCACTTCTCGTGTTCGCCAACAAACAGGATCAGGCCGGTGCGCTCAGTGCCGCAGAAGTGTCCAAAGCTCTTAATCTCGCCGACTTAAAAGACAGAAGCTGGAGTATCGTCGCCAGTAGTGCAATCAAAGGTGAAGGTTTGCACGAAGGTCTGGACTGGCTTATTGACGTTATCAAGGATGAACAGCTCTAGAGGCAAAAAATAATTATTATTTGTGTTTTCACGTTCTAATCATACTTTATGTTGTACCATATTCCTTGCCGTAATGAATAATCACTGTCGGTCCAGTCTCTACGAGAGCTGAGTATTCCCCTTTTATTGCATAGCAACTTCTTCAGTGCTGATCATGAAAAGCTTGTTGTCGACCTCTTCAATGTCTAGAATGCGACCAATAAACCATTGTCTTTGAGATGCATTGATATTTAGCTCATCTTTTAACATGAACTTGGCATCACCCATATCATTGAATGCAGCCCACTGGAAACCATTGCCATTAGACTTCGAAGTTGGAAGAAATAGCACCAGATCTCCAACTTCAAAATCTCTCACAGAGATCTTCTTTTCAATCGTTTCTTTCAATTTACGATTCTCTTTCAACTCTTTCTTTGCCAGATGCTCAACTTCTTTAAATCTTTTTGAAATACTAGACAGATAAGATCCGTTCAGATTGGTAACACTGCTAACGAACTTTAGATACTTGTCTTCAAATGATGTCAAGTTATAAGTCGTGACCAACATCTCAACAATGGCGTCCAATGATTCACCAGATGCACTAACATCTTCACCGGTTCCCATATCAAACAGTTTCGCATTAGGCAATTCAGACCATGATGCAGAACTATAGACCTCGCTTTCCAAATCTGGTTTCAACCCCTTAGCCAAATCAACAGTAGCACTGAGATCCCCTGTTGCTTTCTTCAAACCTTTCACTCTGATGATAGTTGTATCGTGCTCACCAGATCTCACAGCAAGCAAGCCCATAGACTTTAAACTCGAACATAGTTGATCATAGAAAATAACAAGAATGTCACTCAGATCCCTTGCTTTAATAACTAATGAGTTGATAATAACGACAAGTTGGACAATAGTTTGTGTTTGCTTTCTTTGGGATTCTGTGAGTTGATTAATCTCTTCAGATTTGGTGGTCTCCCTTTTCTCAAACTCCTCGAGTTTCATTTTGAGTGATTCAATCTCCTCTTGATGAAGAATTTTCTCTTTTGCGAACTCGTTCTCCCTATTAGACATATTTTCCAATAAATCGTTCTTCATAGAGTTCAGACGTTCATGGTTCTCTTTCAGGACCTCAGTGTCATTGTTCAACTTGGACTTCTCCTTGTTTATAGTTGTAATCGTAGATGTGTATTCGGTAATCTCATCTGTGTGCTTCTTAATCAGCTGTTCGATTATGGCGTCTTTCTCCTTTAGTGAAGATGCTTTCTCATCAATCAATCTATTATTATCAGAAATTAAAGCCTCACTTGCCTTCAGTGCTGCATCCTTCTCTTGCAAAAGAGCCTTCAACGCCATCACCTCGGCTCTCAAAGCGTCAGCATCTTCTTTTATGTTCAGACTCGTTTCATGTTCCTTCTTCAAAACATCCATCTCAATGACCTTATTATTTAACTGATCTTTCAATGCACTCAGAACATTCGTATGCTCAGATTTGAGTTCACCAATATATTTGTCCTTCTCCATAGATCTCGTCGCATGATGGGACACTTCCTCTTCAATGGAAGCAAGCTTCCCTTCCAACAGTGCTTTAGCAACTTCCTGTTCACTGATTTTCAGTTGCAATCTTGCGATCTCAGATTCGTGTGTTTCTTTCAGCTTCTCAATATCACTTGTTAGCATTCTAGTCTCAAAGTCTTTTGTTGAAGACTCATGTTTTGCTATCTTAAGTTCTCCGTTTAACATTTCCAGAGTGTCTTTATGTCTTTTTATGTTATTCTTTAATGTTCTGTTCTCTTCTGCGAGTTTCGCCATTTCCCCAGAGTCTTGTAAAGTTGTGCTTGACACTCTCAGTGACCCATCTGGTTGAGCTGTAGATGCCATCAGTTTTTCATTAATGGAGTATCTGGAGGCAATTGACATTCTGTCTGAAGATGATGGCCATTGTTGAAAGTTTTTGAATTGTTCCTGGTGTAAAAGACTCTCAAGTTTCTTTATACGTCCTCTGTATCCCTTTATTACCGAGTCTCTAGACTCAGAAGTATGTGGTGTAGATTCTTGCAGTGATGCTATTTTGGTCATTTTAGTCGGAATATCGTTGAGAGACTTCAAAAGCACATTAATGATCTCGGTGCTCCACTTATTATCCTGGAGTTGCTTGATGTATGAGTTCACATCCTCGAATGAAAAGGCTTGAGCCCGTTCGGTGCTGACGTTCTCATTGATGTTGAGATCAAAGCTGACAAGGCTCTCACTATTGAAATCTGATGCTTCCTTGCTTAATATTCTTAAAATTTCCCCGTAATTGTTGATCCAATTACTTCTTATCTTGATCTCTTTCTCTCTCAACGTGGCGAAAGTCTCGTTTGTCTTAGCAGCTTGGAATTTTAATGACTTCAGCCATTCTGTTCTACGGACACTTTCCACAAGATAAAGCCCATATAGCAATGGAAGATCAACCGTATGGGCAAGATATGATTCATGCTCTTGAAGCTTCTCGATGTCTTCTGATAAAGGTTTCAGTGATTCTCTCAACATGACCATCTCTGCCTGTGCGTGTGATAACTGTTGAAGAAAAGAAGCAAGGGATACTTGTAATTTTGTGAACAACTCTTTATAAGAGATGAAGAGTTGATGAAGTGATAAAGACAAATCATAAATTTTGGTAACAAACTCAGACTTATGCAAAAGAAATGTATCAACAATCACATCAATACTCAGATCATCCATTGAATCCTTTGTCTGCTCGAGTAAATGCCTTGTGTCGTTCTTTACTTTATCACTAAGAACTTTGAGCTCACGATGCCATTCATCCGGTTCGCCGATTTTTATGATCTTGGATGTGTCGGCTTCCAATGAGTCCAGTTCCTGATCCACTTTTGCTCTAGTGGTGTTACTTGTAGCAATCTTTGTTCTCTGAGATATCAGATCCTTGCTAAGACGTTCATGGAGATTGACACATTCCGATGCCTGAGATTGTAGTTGTGTGCCATCCAACAAATCTGACAAAGGATTCTTTTCAAGGGTGGTGATCTGATGTAGTAGCTTGTAGTGTTCTTTCCACTTCAAGCCCAGTGTATGCTTCTGTAAGTTCGTTAAGAAATCAAGTGAGGCATCATAGCTCTTCTTAACCTCCTGGCAATAATTGTCAATGTACAAATTCGCCACTTTCAAACTTTTGAATAATACCCGTATTTTCTGCTCAATTTCCATTGCCTTCTTCAAGAATAATCGCGAGTCTGATTCGATAGCGGCTACCCAACCCAGATTAGTAGTGAGAAGGCCAATGAGCTGCCTTGAGTTCTTGGATGCTGCTAGTCTATCCAAGTCGATATCCAACAATGGCGAGGATATCGGATGTATTAGATTATCAAACGACTCTGTGTAGTGCGTTAGGATATACCTTTGTGTGCCTTGAACGTCGTCTATTGAAAATAAGTTCTTATCGAAGACGTACACTTCATCAGCGTGCTCAATGGATGAGGACTTCAATTTAAGCCCATACGATGAGAGCAAAAACAGCTGTGGAAGCGGTATGTTGAACTGCGTAGCGCAGAAACGCTTGAGCTCGTCCAGTGATAAGAAGTAGTGGCGGTTGACCTTCACAAACCCGCCTGTGTGGGCCTGGAACACTGTGATGTCGTTCATGGGTGGCGTTGTGACATATAAACTATGGGGCTGGGGCTGGCGGCAATAATGGAGTCGGTTGCTGGTGTTTGTGGTGGGCGGGTAAGTTCTTCGTTTCAACTGGTGTGCAGTAGGTGTGTTTATTGAAGCAATGCAGTGTTTAAATCGTTTGCCGCCCGCTGTAAACTCTCGTTAACTGTGTTGTGGTTAGTTTAAAGGTGTTTTGAGAGAACTGATAGCGGCTTAATGAAGGAGGCGATGGCCCTGGTACGCGCACATGCGAGATTCGCGAAACATTATTGGCACGCGCTTCAAATGGCAGAAATGGGCCGGGTTTTACCCTCGAGATGTGTGTGCCCATCCATGAATAGAAAGACCGAAAGGTAACTTGCTCAGCACGGGCAATTCGGTGTGTTGGTTTCGAAAATATATAAGATGACAGATGAGGTCGTGTACCACCAGCTCGATATCGAGAATGAGGCACACTTCAACGCTATCAAGAGCATCATATCGGATGATTTGTCCGAGCCTTATTCCATCTATGTTTATCGGTTCTTCTTGAACCAATGGCCAAACTTGTGCTATATTGCAGAGATCGATAATAACTTGATTGGAGTTGTTGTGTGTAAACTTGAGCCGCATAGAAATGCTCGTCAAAGAGGCTACATTGGTATGCTTGCCGTGAAGAGTCAATACAGAGGTCGTGGAATTGCAAAGAAACTGGTCAAAAATGCAATTGAAGAGATGATCAAATCTGGCTCTGATGAGATAATGCTAGAGACAGAAGCTGTTAATATCGCGGCTCTATCCCTATATGAGAATATGGGATTCTTAAGAAGCAAAAGACTCTACAGATACTACTTGAATCAGCATGACGCTTACAGACTAATACTGCCAATAACTGACAAATCCACTGTTAGATCTGGTTATTTGGATCCCTTGGATCCTAATGTCCAACCGGCTCACTGACCAGTCCCGCTGTCAACCCTCATTTAAACGACCCCGCTCACGAGATTTCTGTTGTTATACAATAACGCATATCATGACTTTTTTTCACGTGTAGAGCTACAATCAATTCTATAAAAGAAGAACCTGCAACCGTTAATATATAGATATATCCTTTTGAACTTACTCGTCCTCCTCGAACTTTGGAGCCAAATAGAAACGAAGATATCCACTAGCCAACTTGTACTCGAACAAAGCTGGAGTCTTATCAGCCAACTTAATGGTAATAGCAGCAGAAAGGCCAGCACCTTTGATGATATCCAAAATGTACTTCAGACCGAAGGTCAAGTTAACAGCTTTGTTCAATTCGACTTTAACAGAGTTTTCTGGCTTATCCATATCAGTGATTGGCTTAACAATGACAGAACCAGAACCGATGTCACCCTCAGATTCAAACTTCACGGTGTCCTTAGTGACCAAAACGGTTAAAGAGTCGGACAACTGAGACAAATCTCTAGCAATCTTTTGGAAATCGGCAGATGGGAGTGTGATAACAGAGTCATACTCCATATCGTCAATGTCCAAGAAATCTGACTCAATGTCCATCAACTTGAGGTTATACTCAGACATTCTGTCCTTTGTCGTATCTTCAAAGACAATGAGCACCTTATCTGGAGAGTCCTCTGCAATTAAAGTCAGTGAATCTGTGTTATTACCAGCTTTCAACACCTTTGATAAGGAAGACAAATCGATACCCAAGGTGATGTTACGGTCACATCTGTAGCTCTCGAATCCATCTTCACCAACGAGTAAAGAGACTAAAAGAACACGAGAATCATCAACAGCCTGGACGGTAATACCGTGTTCTGTACAGTTGAAGTTACAGAGCTGGACTGTGTCTTTGAAAGCGTCGATGATCTTAAAAACAGGTTAGTATCAGAAGCTCGCTTGAGCAAGATGAGAGCGTGTGTACACGGAGTAGTTCATAAAGACCAACGCCACACCCACGAAAAGAACTCAACATACCTTCTTGAAAACAGCGGCCTCGGAGAATTTGGCTTCAAGCATTGTGGTTTGTTTCTGTGTTGTATGGTATGACCTCTAAATGGCTATGGACCCGTGTGATTTGAAAGAGGAAAAGACCGAATTTTCAGCAAAACGCGTCCACCACTTTACGCGTCGAAACGCGTTTTAATTGTATATACATAGGTGTTGCCCGTACCGTGAGATGTGGTCACGTGATAAAATTCTACATAGAGCCTGGGTATTAAGCAAGAAAAGCTCGTCATTAAAAGTGTGTATGTACAGGAAATGCTTACTTCTTAAACTGGTCGTACTGCGTCATGTTCTCCGGTGAGAGGCCCTGTGTTTGGACGAACTGGGTGTGGTTAGTTAGCTGAGTAGTTGGTAAAACGAAGAGGTGTTCACTCACGGTTCCTATCTTGACATTGGCCTTGAAATATTTGGCCACGCATCGATCAACACACACGGACTCTCCCTTTGTGAGTTCCGTCTCCCCGTACTCTTCGGGTATGCATTTGTTACGGCACGTCCTAAGCATTCTGTCAAATGGTTAATATATCTTCTTGATATCTTGATTAAATGACAAGCTTACGTATTGAACGTCGTATTCATAGCATCAAACTGAATCTCTGCTAGTTTGAGCTTCTCAGGGTCGGGCTCCTGGCCCAAAGCAGCGTTTCTCAGAATAAACGACATCTCTCCCTGGCTTCCTGAGACCGTTTGTGCTGGCTCTTCTATCAGTATTAAGTCTCTAGTTTAGACCATCTCGCCTACTGTTTTCTCGAAAATTTAAATTTCGCTAAAGAGCCCACACCGCACACACCACTACCACATCTACTACAATAGCCACACGCTAAGAAACCCGCAACAATGCACGTTCTTGTGAGTAATGAGCTTCAATTGCGAGCTCTGTATGGGTGTGGTACTTCTGACTTCTGTGCTGGGGACACCCCTGAGACACTTGCCAGCTTACCATGACGTATATTACGAGCACATGGGCACCCAGTGGGGAGCAAATACAAGCAGCCAGAATGACTAACAAAGCAGATCACCAATGACGATGGCCCACTGAATGATGAGGCCTCACCATATGTCAGGATTTTAGTGAATGCTATTAGAGAAACGACCGACTGGGACCTGTCGATTGTGGTCCCTAACCAGCAGAGATCTTGGATTGGTAAAGCCCATTTAGCACAGAAGGACCTCACAGCTTCGTTTATTTACCCAAATGACCCAACCTCCAATTCGTTCTTGGGACCTTTCAATGAACCACAACCAGACCTTCAAAAGAGCTATCAAGAATGGGCTCTGGTAGACGGCACACCTGCCTCTTGTTCTGATATCGGTATCAATCACTTATATCAAGATAAAGGTCCTGTTGATCTCGTCTTATCAGGTCCAAATTTCGGTAGAAATACCACTGCTGCTTATATCACCTCGTCAGGTACCGTTGGTGCTGCTATGGAGGCTGCTCTTGGTGGTGTGAAAGCCATTGGTGTCTCTTACGGCTTTGAAACTAGAAAGATGACTCCAGATCAGGTCGATCTAGTTAAGGAAGCTGCGAAGATCACAATAAAGCTTGTCCAGTACTTGTATGACAATTGGAATGGTAACACTGACCTATACAGTGTCAACATCCCTTTGATCCCATCTTTGAAACTGGGTGAAACAAAGGTCATCTATGCTCCTATCCTAGAGAATAGATGGAAATCGCTGTTCACAAAAATGTCCCCAAGACGTGAAGATTCTCAAACCGATATCGTTGACGGCTCCACAAAGAGAAAAGTACAGTTCATGTGGAAACCAGATTTCAATGCAGTGCACCAATCCGTTCTCAGAGCAGAGGCTGAAGGTATTCACAACGATGGTCTTGTCCTTCACAGTGGTAACATCAGGTATGGTATTTTATCAACTCAATTCTTCACCCCATCAACATTTACTAACAACCTATTCACAATAGTGTCACCCCATTGAAGGCCATTTTCAAAGACGTTCCACTCACTGGTGAGATTGAGCTCGAGTAAGTCCTTCCCTTTTTCTTTTATTGTTTATGTTTACGCTTTGCCGATTTGGATATAACAAAATTATCTCTTTTCTTATGAAGCCGTTAAATAAGCTTGTACTACCCTTCTAGACATATATTAACAGTTGTATAACTTAGTAATCTTGCCTCAAACTTTGCCTCAACTTCTTTGGAAAGCAACAGTGTCTTTTTATCCATTGACCAAGATTCATATATTTATCCAGCCATTGTTAAAGCAATCAAATCACATCTCCCATCCATTAAGTTAACAAATAGCCTACCTACAAATGGCAAAGTATTCCAATACGGTGAATATGAAGAACTTGATTTTGATAGAGTCCACACGGATGGTGATTATCTCGTTAATTCATATATATATCGCAAGGCTTTGATCAGAAAGCATTATTTGGCACATACGATTCATTCATACGTCGTCAAACATCCAGAGTCTTCATTGATCAATGCATTCCCAGAGACGTATCAGCTTGAGGTTGATTATGCTGAGTTTTTAGAGGATTCTTTAGATGAGGCATACGAACTTCGTGGTGAGATCGAGAATGGTAATGAAACGTGGATACTTAAACCTTCCATGAGTGATCGTGGACAAGGTATTCGTCTTTTTAAAACAATTGATCAACTGCAAGCCATCTTTGACTCTTTCGAAGAGGATGGAACCGATGATGAAGGTGAAGACTGTCTTGAGGAAAACCATGGGGTCATTACTTCCCAATTAAGACATTTTGTCGTTCAAAAATATCAGTCTAATCCGTTGCTGATTGAAAGATATCAGAATAAGAAATTCCATCTGAGAGTATATGTCTTGGCAAATGGGTCCATAGAGGTTTTTGTTTATAAGAGGATTTTGACATTGTTTGCACTAACAACATATACAAAGCCAAACGATAATGGTAATGATGAGGCAATTGAGATGTTTGGTCATTTGACAAACACTTGTCTTCAAGGTGAAGAATCTTTAACTAACAATTCTGTTGTTGAGTTTAACTATCTTGAAGGTATTTCTGCTGAAGACAAACTCAAGATATTCCAATCTATCTGTTCAATTGTTGGTGAAGTATTCAAAGCTGGTATAAGTGTTGATAGAATGAATTTCCAACCTTTGAAAAATGCATTTGAGATATATGGACTAGACTTTTTGGTTAATGATGATCTAAGTGTTAAGCTGTTAGAAATCAATAGTTATCCTGACTTCAAACAGACAGGTGATGATCTGAAATCATTAATCTATGACTTATTTGACAGCGTTGTTGAGCGTTGTGTTGTGCCGTTCTTTGGTGGCTTAAAGAAAGATAATGAGTTACTCGTTAAAGTGCTAGACGAGGACACAGATGGTTGGTAGACTACAACATCAGGTATACAAGGCTATTATAAATGTACATTAAACAGAAAGTCATAAGGCATATAAAGTAACTATAACATACAGAAAAGCGGTCACTGAGCTCTTCTTCTTCCACCTCTTCTTGATGGCTGTGGAGTAGCATTATCATCATTCGATGATGGAGTAGATGAAGCATCTAATTTTGAGTCTTTTGCCTCTTGGGCAGCTTTTGCAATTGCTTCCTTCTCAGCAACGTAGATGTCACTTTCATCCGGATCACCATTCATTTCCCTACCCCAAGCATATAACTTTTCCTTGATATACTGAGCTTTAACTAACCCATTTCTGACTTTTGTTATGTTAGAGATGAACTCTTCTGTTCTTTGTACAGCTAGCTGTGTTAATTGTCTAACATCTTCTGCCTCCGCTTGTGATAGGCCTTGGTTTGTATCAATTTCGAACTGTGGTAGAGCAAAAAATGGATCTGCTTCGTCGTTGACTGCTTTTCTGGTCATTCTCTTCTCGATTGCCTTCTCTTTGTCCTCTGCCTCGACGGATTCTCTTAGATTATGGTCATATTCTGGCAGCTTCAATGAGTCTTCTAAAAGGACATTAGAGTCTTCACCCAAGAACAAACCAAGTAGAGTAGACAGTTGATTCACCGTGGACTGTTCTTTTTCAATGATTTCAATGGACTGTTGTGCGTAGTGCTTGAAAACGTCATTTGTGTAAGTTCTTGCGATAGTTTCTCTGCCGGATAGTTCTGAAGGGTGGTTGATTGGCCTTAGAATCTCTTCAATGTCGATGTCCAGGTAAGGATTATCGTCTTCATCTTCATCTTCATAGTCTGGATCGTCGTAGTTATACACATCGATTCTTCTTCTTTTGAACACTGTTCTTGTTGACCTGTTGAACTCGACAGGCTCAATAGCCTCGATATCATTGTTGAAACCGTTGATGTGGTCCCTGTGGACGAGCTGTGCACCGAACTTAAGCTTATTGCCCCTGTTAGATGTTTCACCCTCGATGAAACCCGATCCCGGGACGTAGTTCTGTGGACCCTTCTTGACCTTCTCTACAAAAGTGCTGTAGTCGAGTTAGTTAGTGCTCTTCTTGGGTCGTAGATATGTCTACAAGCACCGGTAGGGACTTACGCCACGAGGTCAATCGCCTCTTGCTTTGTGAGCTCCGTGGACATCCTGAAGAGATGGGACTGTCGCTGTGTGCCTCAAATGGGACTCTTTACCCTTCTTTCTCACGGAATACGCCTGCTATCGCCCTTTCGATCAAGTTGCAAAACCCCGGCTCGGTGTGTCCCCTCGCGAATAAGACGTGTTCGCGAAAGAGTGGAACCCGAAAACAGAAGGAGCAAGAAAAGCCGACGCTTATGTAAGCGACACCCGCACACCTCCCACACATTTTCTTCACCACCATAGAAAAGCGCCACTTTGTAAGGCCTCCCACCTACATCCACCATAGTTAAAGGCCCACCTAACAAAAAAATTGTATGTGAGTCTTGATTATTCGCGGTAAGTGAAGGAAACAGGTAAACGCGGGGCACAACGACGACTACTCCACATTGGCATCTACACACATAATGACACTGCTCAGTGGTTGAAGAGTCACAAAACACCATTCGGTAGCAAACAATTCAATTGGTTCGTCGTGGAGTTGTCTTCACCTCCCGTTAGGTGTTCTACGCTCGAGTCTTCAGATCCGGGGAAACACACACACACACAATGGGCTCCGTCAAGACAACAATCCCACTCTGGGCTGCGTGTGCGGTGTTTTTACGCCAGTTACAACGCTAATTCCTCTTCAATTGCAATTGCCAGTTTGTTCAATCCCAATTCCAAGCCCGAGGGTTTAACCGCAAGACAGGTGAGAAAGTGGGCACCCGCTGCGACCCCCTTTTTTTTCCTAGACCCGGCGGTGGGGTCGGGCCCGTGAACTTTCACCGGTCGCGAGTCCCACGGCCTGGTCGCGAGTCTCTGAAAGTTAGGCGCTAGGCCTCGGGTGTCCGGGTGTGCGCTCTTCCCTGTCGGTTGCTATTTCGTTGCCATGGCTACCGTTGTTTATGTTTTGTTTTCCTCCCGAGGGGAGACGCGTCGGCCGGGTGACCGTACTTCTCCCCCCGGTGGGACGGGCCGCTTTTAATACGCGCCTCTCCTGCTTTCCTCACTACCACCATCAGAGCACGCACTAACAACCAAACAGCTAACAATGTCCGGTGCCGTCAGAAAAACCAAGACCCAAAGAAAGAAAAAAGGTATGTCTGCAACGCTGAAGACGATTTCACGTGTACACTCGTGAGGTGTACATGTTTACTCTTGTCTACGTTTGTTTACGTTTCGAACCACATACTAACCGTGCACAGACCCAAACGCCCCAAAGAGATCTCTCTCTGCGTACATGTTCTTTGCCAACGACAACAGAGACGTTGTCCGTTCTGAGAACCCAGGTATCTCGTTCGGTGGTGTCGGTAAGCTCCTCGGTGAGAAGTGGAAAGCTTTGACCCCAGAGGAGAAGATCCCATACGAGTCCAAGGCCGAGGCTGACAAGAAGAGATACGAGCAGGAGAAGGCCAACTACACTGCTCAGCAGGAGTAAGTCTTTTTCCTCTCTGTTTTTTAGTCCAAACTGTACTCTTTAACCCTTCCGTCCACTTCGCTGGTACTCTTCTCTTTTCCCTTCCGTCCCCTTGCCGATCGGGATGTTGTATTTTTGTATAAGATATTTTTGATTACTTCTTTTCTCTATTGTTTTTGTATCTGATTATGGATGAGAGTCTAGGTGGAGTAGGTGATATAAGCTCTCTTCAAAGTGTATAAAATTAAACGGTGTTTCGTTACTTGCATTGTAGATTGCGCGGCTGGTCTCTGCTATAAAAGATCGCGAGTACTTGTTTACCTAACCATCTAAACACATCTTCGTAGTACACACTATACGGCGGCAACCACGGCCAACGCAGCTGAGATGGTAGAGCTCCGCTCGACTGATGAGATTATTAGCCTGTGAGTATAGCGATGTAAAATTCAGCGTTAGCCGCCCACCCGCTCAACAAGGAATACTAATTCTCACCCCAACAGTCTATCAGATGAGGACCCCCAGGCATCGGCACAGCCAATACAACCAAGATCAAAGCTTATCAACGATCTCAGAGTCGCATATGAAGTCATTGAAATTGACTCGAGCCCGCTGAAACCACTCACAACACACAGAGTCGATACTACGTTGCTGGACCAGTTAGTTCAAGTCAGTTCTCAAGACGACAGCCACGACACTGGCTCTGTACCAAATGTAGAAGCAAAAGCCAGAGATAATGCAATAACACCAAAGATCAATAGGGAAGAGCATGTGCCTCCTCTTTGCTCTTCTTCGCCTATTGTGTTGAGAACACTGGAAAAGCCCACAAGGCAAAAGTCATGTGACATATCCTCAAAGCCAGTGGCACAAGCTGGCAATGATCCTGCTCTATCTGAGACTTGTGAAGACTCTATTGTTGATGATACACGGCATTCACCACTATTTGTACCAGATTCATCTTTCATCTTGCCAGATACCTTGTATGATGACGTCCCACCAGAGGTACGTCCACCACGATTCGCTACGCATAGTGTCATTCTGTCCAGTTCTTCCGTAAAGTGTGGTGGTATTGATGTTGAGAAGATCTTTAACGACTCATCGTCTTCTATTGGTGAAATCAGGACTCTTGAGACTTCAGTGAAGCCTCGTATTCCTATCGAAAAATTGAATGAACCCATTGTTAAAACTTCAGAAAAATCTAAATTATCAAATCTGATACTCAATGATCTCGTGAAGGAAACAACAAATGAACGATTGAGCAATGGAGAAGTTTTGACTGAAACTCAGTCAGGAACGAAACACAACGAAGTGCCAATATCTGACCCTGCACAAGCTGAGAGAGCCTTGACAGTACAACCAGTCGAAGAAATAACATCAATCAGCACATCAGCAACAGGGACAACGACTAAAGAGAGAAGAGCAATTGCAAGACATAACAAAAACTTGGAGAAAATCAATCAGAAAAGGTATAAAGAAGCTAATAAGATAAATCGTTCTAAAGATGAATTACTTGGTGAAATGATCATTGATGCTCCAAAGTTGTTTATGGATTTGGTAAGGAAGAAAGAATGTTCAACTGAGTTGGATGGTATTCAAATTAAAGAGTCAACTACAAAAGCCGATAGTTATATACACTGGCAAAGAAAAACCACCTCATATTATGATAAAGAAACTGACTCGTTCATACCAGCAGATTCAGATCTTATTGAGGAAGATAAGTGTGTTTTCATTTACACTGCAAATGAACTTTTACCTATGTTGCAGAAGAAAAGTCTACTAGATACGTTTGCAAATCTTAAAAGGCAAAAGAAAGAGTTCAGAAACTTCATCATTATTGTCATGGAATATGAGCAGCTTCTGGCTA
The DNA here is from genome assembly GCA_003708295.3 of Petasospora mycetangii. NCBI lineage: Eukaryota > Fungi > Ascomycota > Saccharomycetes > Phaffomycetales > Wickerhamomycetaceae > Petasospora > Petasospora mycetangii. The sequence goes on from PPNU03000003.1 coordinate 128,951, forward strand.
AGTTAAGATCCAAGGAGCATAGAGCGTATACAGAAAAAGTTCGATCACAAATGGGAGACGATGAAGCTCCAGCTAAAAAAAGGAGAAAGGAAAACACAGACCCAAAAATTTCATTAGTTGAAATGGAAGAAGCTATAGCTGAATTACAAGTTAATGGGTTCAAAGTTTTTCCAACAAGAAATGTTCATGAAACTTGTATTTGGTTAAAATCCTTTACTTATACAATCGCACAGGCAAGATATGATAAACTGGAAAGGAATCCTGAATTTAGTAACATTGGCACAATTAGATCCGGTAAATCTATTGCTGACACATATTCCCAAATGTTATTACAATTAAAATTCATGACAGAGCCAAGGGTTAAAAGGGTTCTTAGTGTCGTACCAACTTTCAAAGAACTATATGATCATGTTCAAAAAGGCACATTACCAAATGGGAATGATGGTAAGACTTTAATGAATAGTAATGTTCAATCCGTGGTAATGAGACTTTTGAAGACCAAAGATGATAACGAGTTAATCCATGAAGATTGAGCTCATCTATGCTCTATCTCATGTGCACACTACAAAACTTATTGTTAATCTTAACTTGGATGAATACGCCTATTATTACACAATTATTAATTAGTCACCTTTTTCAGACTCTTCAATTGTTTGAGATACTGCATCTTGTTGAAAGATCTATCAGAAAGTATTAGTAAAGACTGTTATTTGATCATCATCATTATTGTTCATTATAGAGAGGGGTATATGAATTCAAAGTACTTGCTTCAAGATCTGGTAATCATCAAGGTTGATAACGTCCATCAACTCGTTTTCAATAACATCACATTTGCTTTTAATCAACGATAACTCCTGATCGTCGAACTTATAGCCATTTTGGATTAATGTAACCAAAATCTCCAATGCCTTATCAATCAATGAAACGTTATCATTTTTTTGAATCAATGATAAGAGTTTGGATACGATATCGAATCCACGAATATGTATCGAGATGTCCTCTTTGGAACCACAACTTAGAACGGAACTGAGTAAGCTAAGACATCTCAGTTTGATTCTATCATTGATTGATGTATCCGATAACACTGGTCCTATGAGATCCCATCCAGCATACTGATCAAATTGTTCATAAGCCTTTGGGTGGTTTCTAATTAGATTGGACAATGCATACAACGCTTTTTGTCTTGTGTTTGAGTTTTTGGCCAGCTTGATCAACTTCTCCACACCTGTTTCATACTGTGTGAAATCGCTCTGTGCCTTTTCGTTATTCTGAACAGCTGTTCCAATGATGGAGCAGGTCAACTGTTGAAACTCCACCTCTTCATCGTCCAACAACTCAATCAAAGGGATCCACATCTTCATATTTTCAATGTTGTTGGCATTGTCCAGATTCTCAATCAGCATTTCAAAGTTCTCAAACGCCGTAGTTTTCGAATCAAAGTCTGCATCTGGGTTCTTGATGACTCTCAAGGCCTCTTTCATCAGCGTTGGATCATCGGCAGTAGCGAAGAGCTTTGCCAATAGCTCTGGGTCTGGAGCACCGACTCTCTTAGCAGTTTCCGGATCGTTCTGTGCCAGGGACCAATTTAAAAGTTTGTCCATTGTGTCTATTCCCCTTTTGTTCCTGTGGCTCTTTGAGTTTAACGGATAACGACTGGGTAAGATATCATATATATATAAAACTTTTCAGAGAGTCTCTAGAAGCTTCTGGCAAAACTAAAAAAGAAAAAAGAAAAAAAAACCCTACTTAGGTCAAACCATGGTATGCGCCACACATCAGACATGTTCGCGCATTGTGGTTATGGAGCATTGGTCTTTTATGCTGGTGATCTTATCGAAGGATAGTGAATAATTGTAAAGAACAGGCCTGACAGTATTTGATATACGCACTGTAATTCAGTATGGTTGTGCCAAGTGGGGGTAGAGAGCTCTCCAATCGCTTTTGTGGCTCCCGTATATGAGGTTGGCAATTAACCCAGACACCACTGAACTGATATCCATTCAATTTATGATACAATTGCTTGTATAGAGCACGATATGATTATAATTTTGGAATAATTCTCTTTCTAACTAGTAGTAAGTGATATAATGTATAGAACTGGGTGTTCTCCACATATATCTTTTGTAAATTAAATTATTTATTTGAATTTTCATGAAGTGCTTAAACTCGAAAGACCAATTTATTCTTTCTGGAAAAAAGTCTGATAAACAATTTTAATTGAATAGAGATGTCACAAATTGGACATGCTTACATTTATTCCATTACATTTTATATTCAATAACACTACCTCCACTCCATAACCGCTCTATACAGAGTGCAATTGTACACTAAACACTTTTCCGGGCGGAAAACTAGTCTCTGTCATCTAAAGACGTGTCAATAGTTTTTTTTGATCATAACCGTCTCGAGACTTTCAATGGTCTTCTTTAGTACTCTTGTAAAGTACCTCGTTAACTTACGTTTCAACTTCTCTGGATCCCCAGAGCTTTAACTAACGGATGTCTGAAGAGTCACTAAGTGCAAAAGATAGCCTCAAAGACCTTCTATTCGGCTCAGTACGTCTCTTTGACTCGATATGCCCCACACATACACTAACACTTTCGTTTCCTAATAGTTATCAGGATGTGTTGGTAAAACAATAGAATACCCATTCGACACTGTGAAAGTGCGTTTGCAATCACAGCCGCACGGACAACCATTAGTGTATAAGTCTACTATTGATTGTATCACACAGACTTTTCAAAAAGAAGGTCCATTGGGGTTCTATAGAGGGATATCATCTCCAATCGTTGGTGCTGCTGCTGAGAATGCCACTCTATTTTTCAGTTACGCATTGGCACAAGACATGATCAAGAACTATGTTCTCAAGACAAAAGAGGAACTGACTCTCCCGTATTTGGTACTGTGTGGTGGTATTTCCGGTTTGGTTGCTTCATATGTTTTAACACCGATCGAGTTGATTAAATGCAAGATGCAGGTACAATCAATCTATGCTGGCACTGGTAAACCGACTACTGTGCTCAGTCACATTGCACAAGTGTATCGTACTGACGGTTTCAGAGGGTTCTGGTTTGGACAAACAGGGACTTTGCTAAGAGAGTGTGGTGGTTCTGCTTCGTGGTTTGGTGTTTATGAGCTGGTCTCGAGAACTCTGAAACAGAATCGGTTAGGTAGTTCTTCTGCTGATGAGAAAAACACCATTCCAGAATTACTTGTAAGTGGTGCGTCTGCAGGTATTGCTTACAACTTATCTTTATTTCCTGCTGATACCGTGAAGAGCATGATGCAAACGAGCAGTGTTGTTCGACCTGATGTTAAGCCCTTGGGTTTCACTAAAGCAGCTCTGAACATATACAGACATGGGGGCATTAGAGCGTTTTATAGAGGATTGGGAATTACCCTGATCCGTGCTGTGCCGTCCAATGCTGCTATATTCTTCACCTACGAGGGTCTGAAAAACCACTTCAGCTAATATCATAAATTATTGCATATATAACATGACAAGTGTATCTATAACAGAGTGGGTCCCAAATCGGTATATCTGGGGAAGATGCAATGGTGTTGAAAAGATAGATCACTTTCTTATACCAGATATCCGATTAGAACGCCGCGCAACTTTCAGCAGCCTGATAGCCAACGTAGTCAGCTCTTCTTTGAAGAAGAACAGGAAAGCAGCTGTCAGCACACTCTGAGACAGCTTGACGGAGATACCGTTATAGAAGCCCTGGATTCCTTCCTTTGAGTAGATCTCTCTGACCCAGCCGGTGATGCTCGTTGGACGTTCATTACCCTTGTTCTGCAAGTGCATACGTGCTTTAAGCGTGATGTATGGGTAAGTAGAGCCGGTCGCAATGAGCTTTCCAAACGCACCAATGAGGAAGGCATGGCCCGATGTCAGTCCGTTCTGTTTGTGCTTGTTGATGAGGTTCTTGATCTGCTCGAAGATGGTATACTGGATGATCGGGTTCAGCACCAGGATGAGCGCAGGCAGAACACCGGCGAAGAGGGTCATGACACCGTCTTTCTTGATGATCTCAATCAACGCAGACAGAGTCGACTGGTTGCTGTTGCCCTTGACCGTTATACGCGTGTTTGCTACCCAGATTGGGTTAGTGGAGAAGACGGTGATGGAGCCCGCAATCGCACCGGTGATGATGCTCTCCAGGGGCGAGAGGATCTGCTTGCTCAGAGGACGTCTCTTGATGATGAGTTTGGCCAGGGCCTCGTAGAAGTAGTAGTAGACAACGTTGTTCAGCACAACGCCGTAGATTGCGCTCTCGAGACCCGAGTAGAACCCACCGAGACCCTCGTGCTTCAGCAGATACTTAGCAGCTGCGAGCGTCGATACCTCGCCCCGTGTTTCGCCCTCTTTGCTCTTGTCAACAGACTTCTGCGACTTCGTCTGCGCAAGTGTGGAGAGCGTCACCAACGGATAAGTGACGGCCATGGAGAGCGCACCGCCGATACCGGCAGCGACGCTGTGTGCGAGAGGGTCTGCTTCGAGTCTGGACATTGTATTGTGCTGTGATGTGGTGCTGGATCAAAGACAGGCTTTGAAGGGACACAGCAGATCCCACACCTTTTTAAAGCCCCAAAGCCGCATGTTAGGTAGAGGCTTATTGGCTTTTTTTCCAATTTGCCGGGGATTATCCGGACATATACTCCGAAACGGGCATATTGCCGAATGCGGTGAAGTGCTGTTTCGGGACATTGGCTATCTTTTCGCGGCCTTTGGATTGTTTTTTCATCACTCTTTAGTGGCTAATAGTGATATAGTGACTGTTTAGTGGGAGCAGACAAGATGTCACAGCTGTCATCGACGTTCAAGAAGAACTTCAGCAACTTCGCGTTTGTGTGCTCTGTTGCTATTGGGTCGATCTACTTTGTCAAGACGTGAGTCGCACAGCTCAAACTGTTTCTCACAGTATACTAACAGACACAGCTTCATCAACCAGAAGAGGGACGCCACGTTCCAGCCAGACCATTTCGCTCAATCATCAGACGTGGACACGAACATCGCCAAGATCCAGCCGGGACTGCCGGAGCCTACGGGGAATTATAAACGTAAATCCGACTATGAAGCTGCACCGGGGGCTTACCAATCGAGAAGAGGAGGTGACAGATTCTCTGGTATTTTGGACTTGAACTGGTTCAGAAGTGGGAAGGACTAGGTATCTTGTACAGGACTTGTAAATATAACGGCTAATGACTACTACTACGATCGTAATTATAGATAAGTAAGCTCCACATGGCGTAGACGTTCATTTTGAGAACCAAGTGAAGTACAAAAGGGATTACAATGAAGGCAAAGAGAAAAGATAGAAAACAGAAGATAGAACACAATAGTCAAGCACAAGCTTAGTCTTTCTTGTCGAAGTAGTCGGCCATCTCCTGGTCCAACTGCTCAACAGTCTTCTTAGCAGGTCTCTTGTTCTTTGGCTTCTTCTCAGTCTTCTTCTGTTCAACAGCCTTCTTAGGACCGTTGGCCTTTTTAGCACCAGCAGCCTTTTTAGGCTGTTCCTTCTTTTGGGTGGTCACCTTAGCATTGGCGACGATTCTAGAAGCTAACGGCTTCTTAGTTGGATCGATGATCAACTCTAATCTCAACTTCTGAGCACCACCATCAATTGGAGCACCATTGTACTTGGTAACAGCTTGAGATGCGGCACGGGCATTCTTGAAATTGACGGTGGCAATACCTTTGGACTGGCCCTTCTCATTGTACTGAAGGGAGACACCACCAACACTGCCGATTTCAGAAGCAAAGAAATCCTATAAAAATTATTAATGTTAATGATCTTGGTACTTGGGGAGAAAGAATACTGGTCTTTCTGTGTAATTAAGTGATCTGAAATGGACTCCATGCAATCGACAAAATGTGTGACAAGTGAGGTACAAAGTTAAAAAGGAGAAAAGGAAAACAAAAAACAGGATCCTGAAGCAGATGATGACATACTGAAATGCTCAAAGCTTCAGGGATTAGGATTATTGGAAGTGCTTATTTCAAACATGTATGAAGTTCATGTTCATGTTCATAATAATGCCTAAGGCAAACGACACTGGAATGTCATGAACTGATGCAGAAGAACAATAGACTTGGATCGTCCTTTCAAACATAGAGAGAGAAAACCAAAGCATCCATTGAGAGGCGACTCAAAGCAGGGTGTCCAATTAGGGACAATAACCTGCGAGCAATACCTCTAGACAGTAGATTTGCAGAGCAAAAATAACCATCATAATCCAATTAAACCTTCCATCCATCCATTGCCCATTAAAAGACAACGACTATGTGGAGAGACAAGCATGGGAGACGTCAAGCACACATGTGAACATCTCTTTTAACCATTTGGCACACATAGAGGTCTGGGTACTTTTTGGGATAGATGGATAGAGGTGAAGGGGTAAATATAAAGATTTATAACTCTTTGACAATGTCATCACACAAAGTGTTGAGAACACAAAGACCCATTGATTGGGAATGAGGAGATACACTGGTGAAGTTGTGTGCACTGGACAGCCAATACACACATCAGGCTAGACCGGACAGTCTCCAGGTCTATGTCCACAACCATGGCAACACTTCCGTGCGACCATGAGACCGTGACACCAGTGTGTAACCATGAGACCAAGACCACTCAATTCACAGCCGGGATTATGGGCCCACAGAGCCAGACCAGAGCGGTCGTTTAACATACCTTGACGGCGTCGTACTTGATATCCTTTGGCAAGTTATAGACAATGACTTTTGTAGCGTAGGAAGCGTCGAGAACAGCAGGAGCAGCAGCAGCAGGAGCCTTTGGTGTTGCTTTCTTCACCTTCTTTGGAACGGCTTTGGAAACTTTTGATTTGGCGACAACCTTCTTGACTTTTGGCTTTGCAGCGAGGATTTCGTCGAGGGACTTGTCGAGAACAGAGGACATGGCTTATTTATTGGCTTGTTTACGGGCTTTCAAGGGCTTGATGGGTAGAGGGTGGTTGTCGGTGCTGGCTTTTGCCACGCACAAATTATTTCCCTTTGTGGGCAATTCGCGAAAAAATGGCATCGACTTCCGAGGGAACACGTCTACTGGGAAACCCGAGGGTGAAATGATACGGGCCACATGGTAGTACGTGAAAAACTCGATGGAGTACTAAGTGACAGCTATGGGAGCGGGCCTGGAGGCCAATGTAAGGGGTGATAGAGAGAGAAGAGGGACCACATGCAGAGGGAATACACGCCGAGGAAGAAAGGACTCCCGGGCTCGGTGTCTGAGAAAAGACTCAGTTGTGTCACGCCTACGATGGTGAACTATGTACTGGCAGCTGAGTTTGATAGCAAGATTGGCTCTGTGGTTAAGCATCAGGTTCCACACCGATTACCGGGATTTAAAGAGCATTTGGGGACTGTGGGCGAGCTCATGATACCGTCAAACAGTGAGCATGTGGATACTTGCTACTCTGTCTTCATACTGTACATGGATTCCCAAGGCAAGTACAGACTACTACCAGATTCTGACGTGGATTTACAAGAAGAAGGTACTCTGGGATTCCAGAAGATGTCTATCAATAGTATAAACACCATATTCGAGAAACCGTGCAGTGATGACGACTTGTTGTTCTGTTTTACCGTAACAAAGTCTATGTCATCAGAAGAACACGAAAGAGGAAGGATCATCAAAGCCATTTCAATCTGTACACATCTGAGAAATTTCTGCATATTCAAGCATTTAATCACATTGACTATTGATGCATACATCAAAGATGGTCAACTCTCACATCTATGCTCATTGTTCAATGTCATTAACAGTACGGACATATCTATGTGGAAGGCATATCTTAATGTCAATGCCCACTTATACAATCTCTTAGCCTTGAACTATGACTTTAATAGTCGTTTGGTCTTGACACACTTCAAGAACATCAAAATAAAAGACCTGAACTCAAAGGCCGTGAAGTATAAAGATGGGGTATTACAAGTTTACCCAACATTTGATCTATCACACTCATCAGAAGATATGATAATGACTAAAATACCATTCCACTTATCCTTGTCAATGCATCCCACAGATATAATAACAGATCTGAATGTCACACAATCGATTATGAAGTTTCTATATGAGCTGTCATCAAAGATGAACTCAATTGACTATAAGAATTTGAAGGTCTTGATCTATACTTCTCATGACGTTGGTTTCCTAACATCATTCATCTTGTCATTATCAAACTTCTTCAATGGGTTCAACAACACATATTTCCACAACGATAAGATTCTATATTTCCCATTAATTGATTTATATAGTTGGGAACAAGTGTTGGAGTTTGATAAGCATAATCAGAATACCAAGATCATTGGCACGAATAATATCATACTTAAGGATAAAACCGACTTTTATGACTTCTTCTATGATTTGGATGACGGATCGTTAACAATGTCTGATCAGTTGGAGACATACCCACTGACACTGAACAAAACTCAAGACTTCATGGACTTAACGTATAGTCTGTACCAGCAACAACATGATTATTCCACAATACGTGTATCATTACAGAGGTTCAATCTATGGGAAATTATCAAGATCTTGAACAGATCAGACACTGACGGCTCAGAAGTAAACTTGAAAGATTACTACCTGAGTAGAAACAAGAATTTGATTATATTTGACGAATTTTTTGAATTCAAGACTATCACACTCATTGATCATTTGCACAGCTTGGTCAAACTATTGTCCATACCATTTGAAAGCCTTACAGATGAGCAACTAGTAAAGATTTCAAATGTATACGACTTCTTTTACACATACACTACAACGTCTGTAAAGGGCCGATTGGAAATGTTCTTATACTTATTAGAGATCTTCCCAATCAACATCAACAAACCAAATGACCTTATATTTGACGTTGAACTATCTCTCAAGTCACAGACTTTGATCAGTGACATCTTTAAGCCATTGTTGATCAATGACGTTATGATTCAAAACAAAGTGATGAAAGTATACCATGTCTTGTCCAAGTGTTCACTAAGAATAGTTCTGGAACAGAGATTGAATCCATTCACATTATTTATGCTGGAACAATATCGAAATTGGAATGAGAAACCACTTGAACGGAAAACCAATGGGGTATAAACTGGAATGGAAACCCACAGGAGGGGGAATATCTACAGATATTATTATAATTAGAATGCAGTTCATGATATTATTATGCAAGCTAAGCTATAGATGTAGATGCAGCGTCCTTCAATGGGAAGATTCTATAGTTATTCATATGATGGAATCTCCATGGACAATCCAGCTTATCCAAGATAACCTCAAAGAATCTCAATTTGTCGTTGTCTTTACCCTCATTAATAGAAGTCATTGCGTTGTCCAACTCTTCTTCATTTGAGACAATAGAGGAAACACAGTGCTTGGCTTTGGATTTGGATTTTTTATCATCAAACTCAAAGAGTTCAAATGCTTTTGACCAATTCCATGCTTTAATGTCATTATATGTCTGAGTTTCACCTCTGATAATTCTTTCCACTGTGTAACCACTGTTATTCAATAAGAAGATGATAGGCTTTAAACCATAGTGAGGGAATGAAGATAATTCTTGAATTGTCATCTGTGCTGAGCCGTCACCTTCAACTAGAATCAATCTTTGGGTCGAACCACAATCTTTCATTGCAATACCAACACCAACAGAGCATGGGAGAGCCATTCCAATTGATAAATAGAAACCTTGGGCAATGTAATCAATGCCTGATTTAAATCTAAAGTCTGGAATACCAAACATAAAAGAGCCAGTTTCACAAACAACGACGTCGTCTTCTTGTAAAAATGATTCAAATCTCTTTAACAGCACAGATTGTGAGATGGAAGCACCAGATGGGATCTCTGGATAACGAGGAGACACCTCATACTTGACCGGTGTTGTCTTTGGCAACTGTGATAGGTCCAATTGGGCTAATAACAACTTCATGACACTAATCATATTAACACCAGCGTATAATTTGCCGCAGACTTTGACGTAATCAGGGTGTAACAAAATCAATTGGTCGTCTTCCAAATCAAAAGAGTAGTGACCAGTGTTAATCTCATTGATATTTGGACCAAAGTACAAGACTAAATCAGATGACTCCAAATTCTCTTTGACACCTTTGTTTGATTCTAAACCGATGTAATCACCAATGAAGGAAGGGTGGTACTCATCCAAGATGGATTTACCCATGAATGTGGTATAGTTGTGGAAGTTTGTAGCAGACACAAAGTCTCTCATGAGTTCAACACCTTGATCAAAACGGCGTAAAAGAATATCTGCCAAGATGGCTGGATTCTTAGAAGAATAGATCTTGGATTTAATCAAATCCGTCACTGTCTGTGTTATTTCAGCATCTGAGTCAATGACATGATGGAAGGTAGAGGCTGGATCGTAATTCAATCTTGAAGAATCAACAATGTCCTCGGCGACATCTAGTGGCAAGAAGATATAACCCGGTCTGGAAGTCTTGAAAATAGTCTTGATAACCTCGTCAACTTCATCACAGGCAGCTTCAGGATCCGAAATGATCTTAGAGCAGCAAGAGATACCATCGACCATTTTGGTGTAGACGAAGTGGTCGGAGTCTTTCAAGGAGTCAATGTTAGGAACCAAGTGGTGCAAGTGCTTCTTCTTAGCCTGCTCATCAAACAGAGCCTTGCGTGTAGGAATTCCAACAATGTGTAAGATCTTAGAGCTCTCTGCAAACGATCCAGCAACGGCATTGATAGCACTCAACTCGCCTACACCGTAAGTTGTGATCAGAACACCGAGGGAGTTAGTGTAACGAGAGTAGCCATCGGCCGCATACCCGGAGTTGAGTTCGTTACAGCCACCGATCCAGTTCAGGTCAGCAGCGTAGAGATGGTCCAAAAGCCCCAAGTTGAAGTCTCCAGGAACACCAAAGATGGACTTAACCTTGTGGACTTGTGCCAAACGGCGGAAAAGGAATTCACCAAACGGCATTGATGTAGCATAGGCTGCAGTTGTTGAGCTCACAGGCTCAGTAGAAAGGGACACTGGTGCCATGATTTTGGTTCGTCGATGAGATGCTTGGTAGGAAGGGAAAGAAAGGAGAGATGAGACGGGCCAAAAGGCCTGTTTTTATATACAAAGCCACCAGGAGGGGAAGAAAAGGCCTTCCCCAATTATGATCCAGAGACAACATAAAAGTGACACATTCGGATATGGCAGCTCGGCACCGGACGGCACTGCGCGGCACCATGCGGCATCGGACGGGGCTTTCGGTGTTTCCAGGGTTCGCGAATAGCCGAAAGTGCGACCTAATTTTGTGTAATGCTACACAAAAGAAGGCGCTACACACTTATAGAGGTGAGCTCATCGACTACCCCACATAAGTATGGAAGCACTCGATGCGTGTGTACGGCAGCTGGAGCCCCGTGTTCTGAAGGAGTGGCTCTTGCAAGGGCGCAGGCCTGTTATCGTTGATGTTCGAGACTCTGACTATCAAATAGTAAGTACACGGTCGATGTATATATAAACACCTATGGCTAACGCACTGGCTAGGCACACATAGCGACATCCATCCACATTGCTTCGAAATCATTCAGCAACGAAGCAGCCGAACAGCTGCTAAAGGAACACCCTCCCGGTAGTACATATATATTCCACTGTATGAGATCAGAGATAAGAGGCCCCAGTGTCGCACGTAAATTCGTACGGTACTTGGCTCTACACATTAAAGATATTGATCAGTGGCCAGAAGTATACGTACTAACGGGTGGGCTGAAACGATGGAACCTGCTGTACGGTAATGACCCCAGACTAATGGTTCCTATATAGCAGAACTACAACTGTGGCGTTTCCTTATCCCTGCAAAAAGTCATAATAGTCATTAAAAAGTAGTACATATGGACCAGCCATATACTTGAAGCACCTCAAATCACAAGTCTAGAACTTGTGGATCAGGAACTTGAAGTGGTGTTGGTATTTCAGCGCAGCAGTTGGTAGTTGATCTTCCTCGACCCACATTCCTCTAAACATCTTATTCTGGAGACGGATGATCTTATCGCTGTCTTGCAATGCCTTCTTGGTTCCGGTCTCTTCATCTTGTAGCACGATGATTATATTTTCAAATTCGTATTTACGCTGTAAGAGATCGATCACATCTTTCACAGTACACAGCTCATCCTCTTTCAATATCGTGGAGAAAGAACCATCGTCCGTACTGAGTCTCAAGTGGTGTTTATGATACAAGATCGGAATGGCTGGATTGAAGAACAAAGCTTTTGGTGGAGTATCAAACGATGCTGTTGATGTAGTGAAGGTGTCCTCGTGGTCAAAACTCGAGAACTCTGAGGATACTATAGACTCTAAGTCTGACTCGTGCATTTCCTGGTGCTGGTTTTTGAGCACAATTCCACAAAGCTACAAAGGCACATGGGACAGAAGCTCCAGATTTTATACCAGGTCAGGATCTGCGAGCAATCTCATAGGTGACAGGGTTGGCTGCACCGTAGATCTTTACGGGGTCTTGGGAAGGTCTGGACTCAAAACAGGGTTGGATACTCGAAGCTGTGCACGTTGGCGATTGTCCGGACGCTGGTGATTGTCTGCACATTGGAAACTATCATTGTACTATGTACTACGTATAGTACACAGTCCACAGAAGTGTCTTGACTGGCTACAATCTTGATCCATCGGTGGGGTCACGTGACAATGATAAGGACTGCGACTGCGTAACCTACGGATAAGTGGTACAGGTAGAAAAAAGGCTGTTACTGATTGGGTGTTCTCAGTGTTCTAGCACTACAGAGAGAACGTGCTTGCAGATTGATCACAAAGTAGAATTACAAAGCATAGTATAAAGCAGAGATCTATAAAAAGTACTAAAAAGGCAATGGGCTTCACGCGTCTGCATTACAGCTGCTGACGCGTCGAAGTCGGAAGTCAGATTAGCTGACGTAGGCTCCGATCCGTTTGATATCTGTTCTTCAACACTGGTTAAAAGTACACCGAGTATTAATTATGGTGTATTAGTTCGTCTTCAAACAGCTTAGTATCACTGGAAAGAAACGGTGTGCTTTACTCGACCAGTAGCTTGTATAATTCCCTGACGATGCGGGTGCCTTTGATGCACATCCGTACAGTTATCCATCACACTAAAACACACGCAATATGATCTGCATGTACAAGGCCAATGCGTTGGGCAGTTTTAGTTGGAAATGTTCATCAAGTGGAGGGGAGCGTTCTTACACAGTTCCGTATACTACCTCTTAGTAGAGCATGAAGTAGGGTAATTGGCTAGGATAAGGCAAGGCAAGTAGTGACTCCAGGGGGATCAGCTGTGTATCTGAGACAAGAAGTCAAGGTTTGTACATAATGATACCTTGCGAGGACCAAACTCTATAGCTTGTCACTCGCTATTTATTCGTATACACACTTGGACAAACTGTTGGCAACCTCAAAAGCCCGTGCCAGACTAGATCAGTCTAGATCTCTTTTTCCTGTCCCAACCTCCTTCTCCGAACCGCAGATCCATCATGCGCCTTATAGATCTGGTCTGGAACTGTTACATGACGGTATTAGGCTTATACGAAGCCAGCTGTCGCTGGCATTGCCGATTTCACTGGCATATGAGGTCTTTGCGGTGCGCCACTGGCATCGATCTACAGATCATGTGACATATAGGAATGGTATACATGTGTCTATGTCTCTATTTAGCAGCTTTATACACTCTATAACTCCTCAGCACTCAAGTCAGCACGGATCTTGAAAGGTCTGTTTCTCCAATCAATCTGCTGACCACACATTGCGATGCACCAGATAGGTAGTGCTAATACCTCTCTTAGTAACCAAATGGGCAACCATTTCACCAGCTGTAATTTCTCTTCTTCTTTATTCATGAAGAAAGGTGGCTCGTACTGTTTCAAAAGGTCTTGATTAGAAAACTTCATTAGCACTTGACATTGAACATAATCTGTTAAGCACCAAAGAGATTCATGAAGAAAGAATAGCAAGGGCATATAGCGACCGTTGAACCACAATCGACTTATACCAAATGATCCGAAAATACCAATGACAATACTTTCAGTGGTCGGTTCCAATAAAGTTGCTGCTAGAACCATGTATCTTCTGACCCTCAGCCATCTAACCCTTCTATTAACATAATCTGTTATGTCATTCTTTATGCCACCAATCGGCTGACAAACAACATCGCCAGTCATTCCAGTACGACCACCAATCGACCACAGTGCAATACCAATCATGTTATCTTCACCGATGTATTTAGCAAAGAATCTGATACCTTCTTTCGGATTAACATAATTCGAGGCATCAATCGCAATGTTGGATTTATTGTTGATGATCTTATTCTCACCATGACTTATTGCTTTGACGGACTCATCCAACGATGAGATACGATACATATTTGACTTACCGTTAACGCATGGTGCAAATGATGCCTTATTAAAGAAAGCATAGAACTTCGCATGCGATGTATGCAAAAACATTTCATCCAATCTTGCTCCCAAGTTGAAAGTATCATTATCGTTTGAAGTTGATAGTGCCAAGGGGATATGATGGACCAGCTTAACTGGTCTATTTCTTGTTAGACGTCCATTGTCCATAGAATTTTTCAATGCATACACTGAACGGGCCAAAGTACCTGGGCTTACCCACACATTGGAATCAATGACCCATACAATATCGAACTTTGCCTGTTTGAACCCTTTTGACAGGTTGTTGATCTTCGGATTAGGGCCGAAGTGGTTGTTCACGTAGTCTTCATCAATGAGTAGTTGAACATCGAGTTCATTTTGGTAACCTCTAATGAGATCCTGGATTATAGGAACAGCCGGGTCCTTGATATCTTCAACACAGAACAAGACCTGGAACTTGTTCTTGGGATACCGTTGTAGTAGTGCACTTTCCAGACACAGCTCGAGCTCGGGATCAACGCCCTTGATAGGCCTGAGGATGGTGACACCTTCCAGTTCATCGCTATCGACAACATCGTTCTTACTGTCCAGTTGCAAAGACCTTGGGACCTGTTTCGGGCTCGAAAACTTGGCGAGGATCTCTGTGAAGCCATATGTTGTGATCAAGACCATAACACACCACCAGATGAATCCGATCCATGCTAAACCCCACGTAATGGGCGAAATTTCAGAGTCGTTCACATCAATAACCGTTGGTACTGGCACGGCCGGCACTATGGGCACAGTGGCTAGGTGTGCCTGTGACTGAGTCGCCAGTACGAGCACTTCCAGACACCTTAGAAGCCTCATCTAAAGTGTGTTTCTCGTGTGTGCGCGTGGTGTCGTTGTAGATGTGGCTATGTTGTACTTCGCCGAAGACCTCAAAACCGAGTCTCGGGGGATGCGATGGGCGTGAGATCTCAGATCCAATACCGGACAATTATGGAGACTGCCTAGTTCGGAAATCAACACCGGCCTTGTGGAAAGTAGAAGAGCAACCCAGCTAAACGAGGACGGCCAATACTCAAAGAGTGAGACGAGTCTCGGTGATGGCTTTACTCCTTCCTGATCCGCTTTGTCCGAGCCTGAGCGCGTGCGATGGGCTCGGTTATGTAGCCCTGTTCATCGCTTCACAAGTGGTAAGAGTGGGGGACGCAGATCGAGCTCCATTGAATAGGCCTTCTATTCTAGACCAAACAAAATCAAGATGGCTGCTAAGGTGAAGAGACTCTCGGGGCTCCAAAAAGAGGTTCTCAAGCTGTACAGGACTTGCCTGCGGGCGTCGTACACAAAGCCAGTGGTGAGTGTGGCTCGGGCTTGCAACTTCAACGGACCACAATATGACTAACGTTTCATCTCAAAGGAAAACCAGCATAACTTCTTACAGTATACAAGGTGAGTGTGCCTGCTCATATATATGCTCTATCTGATCAGCACTAACACCCAACTGCAGGGACGAGTTCAGAAAATACAATAAACTGCCGAAGAAGGAGTACTCCACCATTGAATACCTACTGAGAACAGGACATAGACGGTATGAAATGTTTGCTGCTGCTGAAATCAAAGACATCAAATGAGTCATGAAAAATCTGTGTGTGGAGTCCGTACGTTTGGGGTCATATGAGCGATTCACTTCTTGCTAAATAGTTTATATATATTCTACTTGTGGTATACAATTGTACTGTTAAATTGTCATTAAACCCTTGGAATGCATGCATATATAGGGGACTCACTCAATACTTCTCATCTTCTCAAAGATATCGTCTTGTCTTACCATCATGAATTCAGTCACATTGTTTCTTGGTGCCATGTCCATCAGTTCGCGTTCACCATTGGAAACTCTGGCAAATGTTGGAGCGAAGACAACAGATAGATTATGGTATGTCATCTTATTCACATTGTGGTATGACTCAATTTTTTTCAAGTGTGTTAACATCAAGATTAAGACACGTGCATTTGCTCTTGGTAGCTGCATTATCAATGTTGCTAAGGAGTCAATCTTTTCTTCATCTTCAGTTAATTTGGAAACACCAATGAACTGCTCGTAAACTTGCATAGTGATAACAGGTTCCGGTAAATGGAAATACATGTACCTCTTCAGCGAACTTGTTAATGCATTGACATCACAGTTTTGTAATGAACTTTCAAGCTCCTGGGAAGTTTCAGCTTGGTATAAGTTGTTGAAACTTTTCATAATTGCATTCATTTGAGACGTGGCACCATTCTTACGATAAATGCCCTCAGAATCCAATCCACGTTTCTCAACCTCTTGTACCAATCTAGAAATGATTAGCGGAACAGGTCTTTTTTCATACAAAGATCTCATTTCCAATGTTGAATTGAACAAATCACTCATGATCAAATTTGATCCATTGGTAGCGACCGAACCACCGCTAGAATTTCCATTTTCCAGTGAATAACCTTTTGTGTTCACCAGCTTCTTATTATCGTTACCACCAAGTTCATCGGTTTCCTCGCTTCTTAGCATTGGTGCAGAGATCTGCGGATTTCCCTTTGTGTTACCATCAGTGAGCAATTGACTCAAGGAATACGCAGACTGAGAAACTGACATTGAACTATCCTTTTGACCACCGCCAAATCGTTTCCAAAAGCGGGTTTTAGTAGATTTCTGTTTCGGATCAACATGAACTTGTTCAGCAATGGCAATGGTTGGTGTAGTCGATGAAGTTCCGTTGGAACTGGCGGATTGTGGCTGTGAATGTGACTGATGCTGTGACGAATGTGACTGCTGCTGTTGTGATGTTGCCGTTGATAATGGTTGCGATTTCTGAGATTGGAGATGCGAATTTGATGAAACATATTCCGTGGTCTCATTAATATCTTCTAATGAAGATTTAGAAGATTGACCTTGAACTTGCAACTTCAATTGATTAATCTGTTGTTGAAGTTGTGAAAGTTCCTGACTCATTTCTTCTTTCTGTAAAGTCAATTCATTAACTTCCCTCATAATACCATGTTTTGTAACTTTCAAATCACGAATTTCCGTTCTTAATGACCTTAGTTCCAGTTCGGATTGAGCGACATCATTACTCTCAACATTTGCATCAGATCTTGATCTTCCATGCACTGATTTTTTTCTTGTTGAATTAGTCAAGTGTTCAGAGTCTGGTACGGGTGGAGTGGTGAATAGCGCAGCACCTTGATAAGGAGAGTCTTGTCCCAGTTTTGGCGTATGGAATGAGAATTGGCCGTCATCAAACTGTCCTTTAGATTCCATCAATGGTGAAGAAATTCTATAATTTTCGACTGAAGTCTGTGAAATTGATTTCTTATGCTTTCTGAAATTGAGGAAATTCTTTGGTGATCTAATTGATCTCGATTTCTGTAGTTGTGACGATGATGGCGTGGTTCCTTCTTTCTTCTGTGGAGACATTATGTTGTTACTCCCAGTTGGAGAAACAATACTTTTCCATGACTTAGAGCTTCCCGTTACTTCAGGATCGTAATCTGTATTAGCAGATTGAGAACGTTGATGTTTTACCTGGCGGCTGTAGTTGTTTTCATTAACAGTCAAATCTGGAGATAAATAAGATTGCTTCTCTGTTTCTTTTGCCTTATCATTTTGCTCTTGTAACAGCTCTTTATCGAAATGCTCATCGAAAGACGGCAGACCTTGAATGTTTAATCCCTTTGGTATGCTATCACTGTGTCTAATTTCATTGAATCCAGGTGGCTTCCTCGTGTACTTGACATCTTCATCACTATCATTCATGTCAATGTAGTCATCTTCAGGGATTTTTGGTGGTGGAATCTTCGGTGGTGGAGACTCATTAATATAGTTGGACAATATATTATTTGAAGAACTGGAGCTGATATCACCAAGAACAACAGCTTGTCTGTTTTTACCATTAGGAGTCAAAATGGTTTCTCTTAATGGTGAACGTGTTTGAAGCCTTTCTGGGGTTTCAATTCCCAGATATGTTGATTTTGGAGAAGATTCTGCTGCAATATTGCTCTTTGATGGGTGGAATTCCTCGACACTGATCATTGGTGAAAGATGGGCTGGGAACTTCATCGGAGAAACTGCAACAGGTGGATCCAGTGTAATGCTGTTATCTTGTAAATGTGTGATGAGTGGGGCATTACGCGGTGATGGTTGTACTGGCACTCTTTCTGGAGATCTGGGTGGTACATCTGTTATATCAATCTTGGAAGTGACATTAGAGACTTCAATGCCCGGGGTCGAGATATCAGAAGATGTTCTTTCAGCTGGTGACTCAGCCCTCATGTAATCTTGAGAAGAACGTGGGTGGAGAGTATCCAATGGGACTCTTGGTAATGATTTCTCTGGATTTGGTATGTTAGACTGAGTTCTCTCTTTCAATCTCTTCTCGTTATCATGTCTTCTCTTTTTCTCCAAAAGCTTCTCATGGCAAGACATACAGAATAAACCTTTTGAAGTTCTAGCATACTTCAGATCTTCAATTCTGCGTTTGCAATTACGGCAACAGAAACACGACGAACAGTATGCTTGGTCTCCAGTCAATATCGCCAAATCATCGATTTTCTTTCCACATGCATTACAGGCATATGAACAATCGGAGCAGATCAGGTCGCCAGTACCCAAGACTAAGAAATTAGAAGAAGTTCCCAAAAGTTTAGAGCACTTGGAGCACGAGAAGCAGTACATGTGCCATCTATCTCCACCAAGTTCATATGCGTGTCCTTCAAGAATGGCCTGTGATTGTGTTGTTAGTAAAACAGAGCTCTTGTATACACATTCCTGCTCTCACGGGAATGACGGGTTTCAAATCGAAAGAGACCATGCGGTCTCTTTCAAAGCCCAGAGTAGAAAGTGTAGTAACATACTAAATCGCATCTTCTGCACTTGTGAGACCCATCGTCGTCGTCAATAATGGAGCTCTGTGCCGGTGAAAGAGGCGTGTCATAGGCATCCATTGCAGGTGGTGTTGAAGGCGAGGCGCGGAGATGAAGTGGATTTAATAGGGCAGCGGAAGGGCGAGGGGTAAAAGAAGGAGGCAAGGGAAGGTAATGAGCACGGCGGTTTGAGTATATGGGATCAATGTGCTAGGCGCCGCGTTGGAATTTGAGTTATACGTGCTTGTAGTGGTGTGTTTCGGGCTTTCCTTGATCCGTTTGAGGAGCGTGGGCTGGGGGGCAAGACGCGTTGATGGCTTTTAAAAGGACGGGCGGCAGAGAAAGCCAGTAGGGGTGTGGTTCTCAGGTGTGATGTTGATGGTGTGTGACACAAGACAGGGGGGAGAACACTTCCAACTTTGGCGTAATTGGTGGATTTGTATGTGATTGCGTGGTAAATGCCTGTTTCAGCGCGTAATTAGCGCGTGGTTGAAAGAAATCAAGCGAGAAGATCGCGATTTGAATCTGTGGGGGGGGGGGGCACGCGAGACGTGTGGGCAGGGTAACTGTCCGGTCTCTGTGTGGTTCTAATTATAGTTTAACTGAAAGTGTACTGAATAGGTTGTATTGGTGCTGGTAGTGTAATTGGAGGTAACTGAAACTGTGTAGATGACCAGACCTATGTAATTCTTATGGAGAGCGGGTGGGGAGGCAATGGTAAAACCACCGGTACTTCTACTTATACTTGCGACACCATGAGATCTTATAGTATAAGAAACCATTGTGTGGTGTTCACAGCTCACATATCAAGCGGCTAAATGAGGAGAAAAGTGACTGAACTATCAATCAGCTTTCCACGGCTCCATGATTGTTATCGTATACACCATCTTAGTACCAATGCGTAATTTAAATAGCACCACATAGATCAAGCATGCGTTTGCAGCTCGCACGTGAAATAGCAGTGAGCCCTCAAAAACGCAGTTCCCCTTTGCGAAAAGCTAGAGAACTGATACAAAAGATCACTACACCCCGACACTATAGTGGATTCCCAGGGTGCAATGCCAATTGTGTAAAATATACCACATGGGGGTTGATCTAGTCACGTGATCCTCTAGTCACGTGACTTTTTAATTTTCGCGACCGTTTTTCCTCTCCGTTCATACAGCACACAGGCTCATGTGTGGGCGTTTGGATGTTTCTTACTAAGTAACCCCTGTTCGTCGCTGTTGTTACATTCAGAGCTCTAACCAATCATCGATACGAAATTGTTTTGCGGCTACAACGTAAATACGGTTCCTTGCTCATTTTTCTCATTTTCACAGCACATATAACGGCACTATAACATAATGTCCACAGAAGAGGTCGCAGCTCCAGTATCAGCATCATCAAAGTTCTTGACAGAGCTCACCGGTGGTAAAGTGTTAGTGAAGTTGTACTCCGGTGAGGAGTATCATGGTATGTAACGTTTGCCTCCATCGAAATGGTGTCCACGGAGCCATTGTTGGTATAAAACCAAGCTTGTACTAACACACGCATACAGGAACACTTGATACAATCGATGGATACATGAACATTGCATTAGAAGAGACAGAAGAATTTGTCGGTGGCAAGATGACCAAAAAATACGGCGATGTATTTATCCGTGGTAACAATGGTAAGTTTATTAGCTAGCCCGTGTATGGAGCTCACCTACTAACACACAAGCAGTACTTTATATCTCTCAGGAGTAATTTGCGATTATACTAATGTACATTAATGGGAATGATACCGGATATGCCCTGTAGTGCGACAGTCACTTCGACTTAAACGTATATACAACCAGTGGAGAGAGTGTATATTTATATAATTGTAAGAGATTAGATTCAGTCTATAGTACTTCCGGCATAACCGCAACACCCGCCGTCGCGACTTTTATGCCGTGCCAATTGAATCGCCGAAAACGAAAAAACACCAAAGACGCCCAAACCCAAACAACCGTAGGTGAACTGTTTAAAAGACAACAAAAGCCAACAATGTCATTCATCATTAGACGCCAATTGTCCACTTTGATCCCTCCAAAGATCGCTTCTGCTAAGGTGCGTTTCAACTGTGGGAATTTGTTGTGTGGTTGTGGAATTGAAAGAAAAAGAAAGAGAGGATGGAAGATTGGGTGTCAATATCCCTTGGTGGGTCTATGACATTTTTATTAGCCATGAATTAGAGATTTCATGCTCAATTCGATTACAATGGGCTCTCCTTCATATGTATCTCTAGATAAGACGCTCTCTTCAGCGTGCTTTACATTCTCAGACGAGCACACACTTTCTCCCGTTCACAATGATAAAACCATCCTTCCTTCTATTCCACTACCACACACTCCCTATCACATAGACATCATTGTAAGAGCAAATACTAACATAACATACAGAACATCGGCTCTAACCCAGCTGCCAAGAGATTGGCCTCTGTTGTTGAGTTCTACAAGGCCTTGCCACAGGGTTCTGCTCCAGCCATCAAGCCATCCGGTGTCATTGGTCGTTACAAGGCTAAGTTCTTCGATGGTGACAACGCCACTGGTAAGCCATTGTTGCATTTGGCCGGTTTCGTCTTGGTGTTCGGTTACTCTTTGGAGTACTACTTCCACTTGCGTCACCACAAGGCCGGTGAGCACCACTAAGATGTTTGTTGACGTTGGGTTTGATATTCAATTGAGAGATACGGCATTACTTAAAACACGTTTTTACATTTAACCTTATATTCATGTTCCTTATGACATTTTACAGTATGAACCAGTAGTACTAGTAGGCTCTCACTTGTATGATACCAACCACTGTTTGAACTTGTTGATCTTGTCTTTCTCTGCACCACCATCGTTGATGATCTCCAACATTTTGTCCACTTTTGGAACTTTCCAACGTGCTTTATCCATTGCTTGACCAAATCCTAATTCAAATGCATTCAATTTGTTCCAATCGTCCCAATTTGTAGACCCATCTTCTATTATAAGCTCCTCCACATCACCACCGATAACACCAGATTCATAGTCGGCCATTATAGACGCGGTAACATCACATGAGTCAACAAGTGTATTCAAGATAGGACCTTTCTTACTGTTCTTAATCCACCCAGCAACATATAGACCTGGTAATTTATCACCTTTGGAATCCACAACACGAGACTCAATTGAAGGGATTACACCATTGACAAAACTGATGCCCATTTCAGCAAGACCCGGTATTGGTGTGCCTTTGAAGCCCAAAGATGTTATAACCAAGTCTGTTTGTATTGTCTTGTAAGAACCTGGAATTGGCTTCACTTTCGCTGGAGAATCGGGAGAATCATGATAAATTTGATTCTGTTGGAATGTTATCTCTTGAGTCAAGTCTGGATCACTTTCACTCTGTTTTATGGAAACAGGAGACATCAAGTACTCTAGTTTCCAGGATTTGGTGTATGTTTCTGGAATTGTGAATTTTTTCTTCTTTTTTCTCTCTTCTGCCGGTGCCATGTACTCCAACAACGTATCCAACTTACGTTTAATGACTCTTTCCAACTTATTTTTGACTGCAAGGTAAGGTTGTATGACATATTGCTCAACTCCTTCGAATTTGACACCATGCTTCTCCAATTGTAACAACTCTCTAATCTCTTTCGTTGCAAATGCACTTTCTAAAACACCACGTCTAGCCACTATACTAACTTTTGTAATGGATGAATTTTTCAACATTTCGTAGGCATGTTGTGATATATCACTCTTAGAAATCTCATCAGAGGGCATTAGAAGCAAGCGAGCAATGTCCATAGCAACATTACCATTACCTATTATAACGCAGCTTTTTGCCTTGTTCAACGGTGGTGTGATGTGTTCTGTTGTTGGATTGCCATTATACCATCCAACAAATTCGTGAGCGTTGATGACACCCGGTTGATTTTCCCCCTCAATACCTAGTGTGGATCCATGATCGCAGCCATAAGCAAGCACAACTCCATTGAAGCTTTTAGTCAATTGTTTCAATGAAACATCTTTGCCAACCTCACAGTTACCCATGAATTTGAATCTATCGCTTCCAGCTGCAAAGGTAAAAGTTTCCTCACAGTTCTTAACCTCCATATGGTCTGGAGCAACTCCGTATCTGGATAAACCGAACGGCGTTGGTAATTTCTCAAACATCGTAACATGGACATTAGGCCTCTTCAGAAGGTCTGTTGCAGTGTAGAACCCAGAGGGACCAGAGCCCACAACGGCAATTCTTAATTGGGACAGCAGCCGTCTGTGTATTTGGTATTTGAGCATCTCTAACTTGGATCGGCCTGTAAGCTTGGACGCTGAAAAGACTGAGACGGCAGTGTATTAGTAGCCCAGCTAGGCGTACTTTGTAGGTTCAATTGTTTGTGTTGATGGTCCGAGATCGGAGTTTCGCGGGGACTTTAGGTGGGGGGTGGGGGTAGCGTTTAGGAAGAGTCATCTCTAAGCCATAACTCAAAAAAAAGAGAAGCATATATTCGTAGTTCATAGTCAAAGAAGGAAAAGAAGAAGATAACAAGATAAGTCCTCAGTAGATAATAAGCCATTCCTGAGACACTTAGAGCACCAGATCATTTCTGGATCCAAGAGTAAGTTTTTCTGTCGATACAGATTGTTGAGCCGTATTTCAGAGAGTAAGTGGTGGAATCCTTGCCGGTACAGTTGTGATGTGGCTGAACTGTGATGACAGTATTACTTCCTGCAGCACTGTTATTATAGAACTTGATAGAGATAGCAGGCTCTGTGGAGGACACATTGATACACTGAGCAGAGGCGGTGTTAATTGAGTCAAACTCAGAAACACATTTCTTAGCACTGTAGTAAGTGACAAACAACGAGCTTGCTCTCTTAGCTGCAATAGCACCTTTCATAATATCAACCGTCTCTTCAAAGTACTGTCTAACTCCACTGTACTGGTATTTGAGTGTAGAGACATCTGCAGAAGAGTCAGCTGTAGGGGCACCACTAGACACGGGAAAACCATTCTGACCATCTCCGGCAGGGACCTGAATGGAATCCTTTTTCTCGTAAAACTCAGTTGGACCACCAGCAAAATAGATAATTGGCAATCCTTCAGAGTCATACCAGATAGTGCTTCTGTTTCGCTCGAGGCCAACAGCAGTCTTATCAACAGACTTCAAACACTCAATAAGCAGAGGAACTTTGTCGTTGGTTTCCTGGTCCAAGACATCGACGCCTTCTTTGGGGACAATGCTGAAGATACCATCAGTACAGTAAACAAAGTCGAAAAGATGCCCGGCATCAGCAGCACATGAAGTATAATTGAATTTAGCTTCATCGAACAAAGATTGATCGTCCTCAATACTGGACCCGGAGCATTGACCAAAGAGGCTTGCAAAAAGCAAGAGAATAACGGTAATAGAAACTTTTCTAATCATCAGAAAGCTTTTGGTGATAAGTATACTGCTTAATAAACAAGACTGGTATCCTGATATTAACTTGAAGGATGTTGATACAAAATTCTCACTCTTAATTGACTGACATTATGGCTACAACTTTGCCTTTTATATATCATACTTGAGATTGTTATCCAAGCGAAACATGGGTGTCAAACTGTGTAAAGTCCTTGGCTAATGGTCATCAAGGTGTGGTCCAGTTTTGCTCATTTGTACCATACCTCCAGCTGGAAGTGAACTCCGTACATATACGTGGGGTATACTTTAGCTATACCATGTGTACAAGAGCTCGGCATAGCCAGCACGGCTATCCGCCACAAGTACTACAACACTAACTAGGAAGGCACTTCCAGCTCTTGGCACCCATAGCCACTATGCAAAACATACAAAAGCACTTCACTCTCCCTTTTGTGTACACGGATGGATCATTGCAATTCTAGCTGTGGTTCTATTCAACCCGCCGTAACCGTGGCTCCATCGTCCTTTCCACCAGTGCCCGTCCCACGTGGATTACTACAGTCAACTCTCAAAGGTAAATGTGTATTATAGATTAAAAGATAATATAGTCTACAAACAGATTTCCAAGATAGTTTTTGCTTTTTAACACAGTAACAACACTAAAAGAGAGTGGTGATGTTGGCTGGAAAACCGGCTTGATCAGCAGTAACATTAACGCTCAGTTCATGTCAATCGAAGCCACTAAAATATGGACATGCGGGGATATATTTGAAGTACAGGAGAAGTCTGCTGAAGACCGATAAATGTTTGATAATACACAAAATAGCTATTTTAACTACTGAACAAGTTTATTGAGAAAGGAGGATAACCAGCTATAAGCTACTTACATGGGGATCATTTTACCTGAATTAAAACTAGACAGTGTTAGTTAGAGCTATATATGATATGCCGCCTTCGAAAACGAGTAGTTCATCTTGCACAGAGATGTGTTTCCAAGCTTCCAGGTTAATTATCGATAAAAGATTTCTGGTCAAACGGAGAGAAGCACAATGACTAAAACATTTCCTGTTAAACCGATTTTATCTTGTACCACCAGATACCAACAATTGACCAGATATTGAGTCTTTGACTAAATAGATAAGAAACAGGGTTATCTGAAAACAAACTCATCTAAGCAATCGGTTTTCTGAGAATATATTTGTATAATTACGTCCACAGAGGTAGAGTGTGACCTTGATTATGTAACCACCCACGCACCCGAATGGGAGCCTACACAGCCTTGAATTGCCGATTTATATAAAAGGTACTGGACCCACACCCTCAGTGTTATCCCATTGCTTCAGACGGATAATTTCACCTTTTTAAGCGTAATTAGTGCCACATGGTCAAGCTCGAACCGCTTTTGCCACTGCTTGCACTTTCAGATCACCAACAGAGGGTTTTCTATGAAGCCAAGGCCAATTACACCAATTGTATTGGTGAAGAGGCCACTACCTTCATAGATTTCACTGTTAATACACTTGGCGAGATCTCTGTTATCCCCAAGTCGGATGTGTTGATTCTTCCGATCACAGAAGGAAGGGACATTTACACTGACTGTCTTAGTAGTGTCAATGATGTCATAATGTCATTGATACATCAAAGACAACGTCAAAATTACAATGGGCCGGATGTTATCAAGTACTTTGATGGGCCTGGTGGTTCCCAGGTTTGGTAAAGGTCTATTTTTTTTTTGAATATATTGTAATGGTTCGTATATCATGAGTAGTAAGCAGAACATCGTGTTTCATTATGTACCACGGAACATTTCACACTGCAAACCCTTGAGGAGCATTTCACACAGCTTCCAGGGGCATTATCGCCACAAATGGAGCATAGTTTCTTGTTTGGAACCATCATCATTGTGTTTTTTTTCTTTGTTATGACGTTGAACAGAATAGCAGCATTGCGTTCATCTTCGTCCAGATAGTTTGATAATCCACGTCTCGAAGCCAATATCTTACGAACGTGTTGTAAAGCACTCTGTTTAGACTTTGTCTTTGGGTTTTTCGGTTGCTGGTGTGGATAACGTGGGTAGTCAAACTTCAACCCGACTTTTGGTAAGTCTATACGAGCATTCTCATTGTAGTTCTCTCTATCAAGTTCCAGAAACCGCTTGTTTGAGTTCTTCTCCTCCACCAGATCTTCTGTCAGGGCCGTTCCGTGTAGATTCGATTCAATCGAGGCCAAATTGTACGATCCAGGGGCCAGTCGTTTTCTCGGACGGTTATCCGTGTTTGCAGGTCTTCTTTGTGCTTTGGAAGGAAGATTGATTGTTGAGGTGAAGTAATAGTCCCTGTGATAGGTGTTCGGGTTGATCTCTTCAACAGAGTGCATCGTTCTACTTCTTTTAGTATCAGTGTATCAATCTCTTATAGCCCCAGAGTCCAGCGACGCGTATCTTCCATGTACACCCTTTGAGTTTGCCTCTCAACAGATAACTTCATTACTCGTTGCCGTTATAAACTGGAGAAATAAAAAAAAAAAAAAACATGCGCGAGAACACCCTGATTTGGAAAATATCCCAATTAGGAAATAAAACCAAGACACCGATTGGACCCTCTATGGATGGTTTGGTTCGAGCCACTTGTTACAGCTGTTTCGGCTTAATAGACTATGGCCATTTCGCGGAGATACCCGGATTAACCCGGAGTAATCAGCCGTTTACGGTTTAATGGCACATCTTGAGGTCGGTGTTTAAAACGGAGTTTCACGGAAAAAAACCTGAGATGGCTACACAAAAGACATTCTGGCTTACTATTCTCTTTGTGATCGCAAACTACTCGCAAACGCCACTAGCATAGGAGCACGTGATGGAGAAAAAGGCAGTTGCATGTATTTCGTGTCGTATGCGAAGGAAGAAGTGCGACCGAGCCTCTCCAATGTGTGGTCGTTGTGCGAAGCTGAACATACCTCAGGAGTGGTGTCTATACCATGAGAGTGTTGGACTGTATGACAAGGACTCCAAGGCCACGCTGGAGACGGAGCAGGCTCGCAATCGGGAGCTTAAAAGAGAGATGAGACAGTATACGCATATTCACGGCCTGTTGAAGGACTCGAGTGAGCACAAGGACAAAGGGTTCTTCTTTGCGGGAATAGACACAACTACAGACTCGAATGAAAAGACGGCTTTTGTTACACTGAAAGGTGTTGATGGCTATCTGGGATCCATCTCAATGCCAGCGACGTCATTTCATTCCGGTAGAGTGAGGAAACTGCCAGACATCGATGTTACAATCACTGCTAACGCACGACTAAACTATCATGAGAGGAAGAGACAAGCAAACTCACAGCACCAGGGCTTGACACCCGACGAGTTTCCTGCTTTAGCGAGCTTTGAGAACATGTGCTCCGCTGGTTTTGTCGGTATACCTATACCGAACGGCAGGGAGTTGCTACTGAGCCTTCTGAGAGAACTGGAGAGTCTGTTACCAACACAGCATGAGTATGAACTATACTTCAAGATCTTCATGGATAAGAACGCTGCTCGTGTCACGTTAGGCTCTGGCTGGCCATGTGTGTGTCCACCAAACTTGATTCAACAGATGAAGAGTATCATCCACTTTGGGTTTGATGGTGCACCAACAATACAGATTCAGCTTCCCTCAGCGAGCCATAAGCTGGTTACCTTAGCGCTAACATTGAACATCATCGCAATGGGTCACTTTGTATGCTCAAAAATCCCAGCTCTACACTGCTCTAACCCCAATCTGCACTATACGACTTATGAACGTTATATGAGAGCTGTTTTGAACGCAGAGCAGATTGATAAGAGCATAAGCATATGTCCTGATCCACTATATGCACCATTGTATACGATGGCACACTTCTTGCTGCACGTCTTGAATTTCTACTGTGCATCGACGAATTTCCTTGTTAACCAACCAAATCCACAAACAAGAGTTCATCATACAAAGATGCTAATCGCACTGGCTATGTCTCAGCATCTACATGAAGATCTATCACCACACTATCCCGAACTGCCAACAGATTACTACCGTCTGTATAGGGAACTATGGAATTGCATAGTGGCAGTGGATACAGTCGACTGCTTTGACCTGGGCTACTTTTCTTCTGTACAGATGAAAGACTTCATTGCTTCTAGTATTAGTGCCACCCCAGTGGCTCCAGCATTGAGAAATATCCATCAAATGTTGAATAAAATATCTTTTCTTGATGGTGTTATCACTGCTGAAAAGATGCTAGAAGTTGCACAAATACACATCAAGCAGGTCAAAGAAGATTATAATGATCTACAGGCTTCAATGGAGACCGATTTACAAACCCTCTCTTTATTGACACCTTATAACTTGGCCCAAGATCCAATGCTCATAAACAAATATTATAGGGCAACGGAACGATTACATATCAGAATCATGTCGATTGGTGCACTGCAGTCGTTGTATTGCCTTTGTCTTCATTGTGTGCAATCCTTGGGTGAGACTTGTTCAACATCTAAAAGAGCCAAAGCTTTCAAGATCTGCTCGTTAAAATATGTTTTTGCTATAGTTGACACCTTCAGATCTATTTATGAGCAAGCTTAC
The DNA here is from genome assembly GCA_003708295.3 of Petasospora mycetangii. Taxonomy (NCBI): domain Eukaryota; kingdom Fungi; phylum Ascomycota; class Saccharomycetes; order Phaffomycetales; family Wickerhamomycetaceae; genus Petasospora; species Petasospora mycetangii. The sequence goes on from PPNU03000003.1 coordinate 158,187, forward strand.
TTCACAGGAAATGACAGGACTAATCTAGTTGGTCAAATCCATATGCTTTCGATTCTACAATGGAAAGGGATAGCCGAAGGAACTGCAGTTAGAGCCATCATTTGGTGGGGATTATGTGCAAGAGAGTTCACAGATTTAACAAGTGAAGAGGTTGTTACTTTCTTGAAATACCATAAAATGGATGATACGGGAATGAATTCCGTTGTTATGAAGACACTCAGTGAAAAGAAAGAGTATCAAAACCTTCCAGGTCTAAGAGAATTTATGGATTTTGAGCTTGATGATAATTATGACAATTTACTCAAAGTGCTGGGCCCTCTGTCTAAGCCTAACATCTTGGTTTATTTACTGGAAAGTCGGCTTATGCAGTTTAGAAGTTTCTTTACCACTGAGCTTATCGATTTGGATTTTTTGAGTTTGGGTAAAGCTCTGTTAATTGCTCAGCCATATTGTTCACTTTGTCTCCGTTATTTCTTTATAGATGAAGTTAAGAGCTACTTACATTATTCGAAAGCAAACAGCTCAGACCACGTTTCTCCAGAGGATAAAATCCCTACACCAATTAAAGATCAGGATCATACCATCGACTTTGCAGGGACGTTCAGAGAGCTATTCGAGAAGGTCATCAATACCAAAATGAAACAGGAAGAGGATATCGATCGATGAGAGAGAAAGAAAACAGAGACAGAAAGAAAACAGAGAGAAAAGAGAGGCTGTTTGAGTTTTATAGAAGCACTATGTGAATGTTTAATGAAATGATGAATGTTTATGTCAGATATGTCATTACTGCGTTATATAGATAAAGTGCTACGTTACTTCGCCCACGGTGCCTTTGTGGTTGGTACAGAGTTTGATGCTTGGGGTTTGGACCAAGGGGCCCTGGTGGTCTCCGGTAGAGGACCACGTTGAGTCGGACCTCTCGTAACGTCCTCCTGGAATGAACTTGAGCTCTTCTTCCAAGGAGCAGAAGTGAGAGGCACAGGTGCCACGGTAGGCTCAGTAAATTCCTTCTTCTCAACATTTTCAGCAGATGAGATGGGTAATGGCTTACCTGTCTTAGCGTTTGTCCATGGGAATAACACTCCTCCGAAATAGAAGTGCTGTACAACTGGGAATTTACCAAACACTTCGACTTGGTACATCTTAAGCATACCTTTCAAGATCTTTTCCCAGCTCTTAACATTGGAAACGTCATATAGCAATGGCGAGTGTTCAAAGAATGATCCCTTTTTCACTTTGTAGATGAAAGCGATGGCATTGAAGTACAAGTTCTTAGAGCTGTACTGATACACGATAGATCTGTTTGAAATTGACTTTGGAGAAACAACAGAAGGACCATTCTTTGAAGAACCCTTCGTCAACATTTGTGACGCACCAAGAATATATATAATATGGAAATGGTCATCCAACCCCCAGACACCGTGAGAGCCAGCCGGCTCTAGAGTGTACGTCAATATCAACTTCCTTACCAAATTGTAATACACACTGAACATTACTAGGAAATCAACGCCATCAACGCTCTCATCAATGACGCGAGTCTTCCACAACCCGGTTAAGAATGCTAAGAATGCCAGCTCGTGTCCAGTTCCATAGTCTAGTCTCTCTTTAGACCCAAAGCAATTGACAATGTACCATTTTATCTCCTCTTTGAACCCCTCTTTATTCTCCATCTTGTAAAAAGGCATTACCAGCTCATCCAGCCACACACATATATTGTTCTCCATCTTAGTGTGCCACTCACGACATGCCATGTTACCGTATCTTCTTGGACCAGGATATGGTGGTACCTCATCCACCAGCGATGATAACCGGTTCAATAATCCCACAACAGCACCAACAAACCCTTTTCTCTCCACAATCTTGTTAAGGTCATCACCATGTAGCTTCTCATCAAACTGTGGGACGCTCATCGTTTGGTCGTAGCCATACTTCTTCTGCTCCTCCTCCGTATACAACAGGTCTAATGGCATAACGCCTTCTGGAAGATCAACGCCTTCCACCAAGAAAACAATCCTTCCTAGTGATTGTTGGAGTTCACCCAGTGCACTCGATTGTTGGAAGGCATGCAGTGCCTGAGAGTCGTGGATCTGTCTCACTGGCGCAGCAAAATGTGTTGATCCCGGTATTGACGGGATCCCTGTGTTCTCCTCTGTGAACTGGGACATTGCTATGGTAGTGGGTGTAATTGGTGTATTTTCCATTCAAGAGAGTGCGCCTTTAATACTTGTTGGTCTTGAAGCCCCACGGTGGTGTCCGGGTGTTGAATTTTTCGTTCTTTATCAACAAAGAGTTGGAGACTCCTGGGACAGGAAGAAACACAGAGCTTTGAAGAGAGCCAAATGCCAGAGGAGAAGAAGAAGAGCACAAGGAACGACAGAAGTCGGTCCAGGAGAAGTACACCCCCAGTGGAAGGAGCCAAGGGCTCGAGTAGAGCCTCGAGTAGAGCTTCGAGCAGAACCTCAAGCAGGGCTTCAAGTAGAGCATCGAGTGTTGCTCCCGAGGCTAGATCTCCAAACCGTGGAAACAACACGAGCAATAACAATAGAAGAAGAAGAGACAATGTGCCATCGAAGGATAAGCTGCCACCACTGAGATCTGCTATGAGGAGGCCCGAAAAGGAAGAGACCCGTGATGAGGAGATCTCACTGATAAACCACCGAATCTCGGCAGTTCCCAACATAAGGCTCATCAATTCAACTACAAAGTCCAAAATATACTCTGTTGTATTCGAAGACAACGAAACATATAGGCTTATGGTACCCATAATCAAGCGACTGCCTCCACAACTACAGAACCAACCCGATAAGCCATGTAATCAACATGTCATTAGGAACTTCAACAACAAGACAAAGACAAACGACAAGTCGCTGCTGTTCTATTTCAACCTATTAATTAACGACCACCATCACTTGAAAGTCAAGCCCGAAGAGTACAAGCTGTACAACACTACCAAGTTATTGACAACGATAGAGGAGACACCTGGTCGTCCGAATGCATCGTCTTTGGCTCCACTATATGAATGAATAAAGCATTAGAAGAACTACACTGAACTCTGTAAATCATAACACATCGATCTCACGAATAACATATAAACTAAGAATCGTAACAAATCTTTTTTACTTTTCCAAAACTCACCGTCATCTAAAAGTATCTCTATAACAGTGCGTACCAGAGCTGATCAATTGATTTCCAGCTTCAGTTGAAAGTCTTGACAAATTCAAGAGTCTTCTTGGTCTCCTCCTGTCTCTTAGCGTCGTCCCAGTTGAATTCATCACCCATGACCTTAACAACACCGTCAACAGCTCTCAAAGCGGCCTTGGAGTCCAAGAATGCCAATCTCGTTCTTCTACATAAGAAGTCGACCGGTGTTCTAGCATACTCGTACTTCAAAGAATACTTCAACTCAGCAACAGAGAATGGGTATGCAAAGTTACTGTAGTCAGCAGCAGCAGTCTCAGAAGCCAAAGCAACAGGCAATTGGTTTGCCTTGTCCTTGTTGTACAATTCCAAAACGAGTGGAGCTCTGGAACCGTAATTAGCAGCCAAATGCTCAGCTAATTCAGAAGACACCTGGTACTTCTGTGCCAATCTTGGAGCAACGGTTTCATCAAAGTTTTCACCACCAGCAAGGAAAATAGACTTGGTGGTACATGGCTTAGCAGCCAATTTGTGGACCTTAATCACTTCATCAATGGTCTCTTCGGCCATCTGTCTGTAAGTTGTCCACTTACCACCAGAGATTGTAGTCAATCCAGTTTCGGAAGTCATCAACAAATGGTTTCTGACCAAGTTCTCGGTACCGTTACCAGATGATTTCTTTCTTGGGTCACGAACCAAAGGTCTGATACCGGACCAAGCAGACAAGACGTCCTCACGTCTAACTGGGAACTTAATGTAATGTTGCAATTCATTCAAGATGTCTTGAATGTCGGCCTCCGTTGGTGTTGGGTTCTCTGGGATCTTCTCCAATGGAACATCAGTGGTACCAGCCAACACTTTACCTTGCCATGGCAAGAAGAACATAACACGACCATCAGAAGTCTCAGCATCTAAGATACCGAGATTCTTAGGACAGTAGAAGTCAGGCAAGATAACGTGGACACCAGCAGATGGGACAACAGTTTTTGGTGGCAATAATTCCTTTGGTGGCAAACCTTGTGGGTCAGCATCCATATCCAAGATGACATCAGAGTAAGGACCAGTAGCATTAACAACAGAAGAGGCTTTGACGTTGTACTCCTTACCAGTTTCACGGTCACGAGCAACAGCACCAACGACTTTACCGTTCTCCTTCAACAATTGAATAACTTCGACATAGTTAAGCACAGTGGCACCATTCTCAATAGCAGTGATGGCCAACGAAGAGTTCATTCTAGAGTCGTTGAAAGAACCATCGTGATAAACCAAACCAGCCTTCAAGTTGTTACCATCAAGCATTGGACAAGCAGCTAAAGCAGCAGATGGGGAGAGCAAGTAAGAGGATCTCAAGTTTTGTTTACCGGCAAACAAGTCATAGACTTTAGTACCGACCCAGAAGTATGGCACCTGCCACAGCTTATAAACTGGGATCATGATTGGCAGAACAGTAGCCAAGTGTGGAGCTGTTCTAAGGACGTTACCACGCTCATCGAGAGCCTCGATAACCAAGTCCAATTGTGACTTGGATAATTGCCAGAAGGCCTTCTCCAAGTATCTGACACCACCGTGGGCCATCTTTGTTGATTTGGAGGAGGTACCAGAGGCGAAATCGGTTCTCTCCAAAACAGCAACGTTGAGGCCTCTAGTAGCAGCATCAACAGCAGAACCAGCACCAGCAGCACCACCACCAATAATCAAGACATCAAACTTTGGAGTAGACTCGAGCTTCTTGAGCATCTCGTCACGTGTTGGAGGAGGTGGTCTCGACTCGATCAATGGTGCCAAGGTCTGTTCATTACGAACATACGACTGGGTCTGGTAGGTAGCAACAGCTGCTGCGGTGGCCAAGGAGGCCAGCACAGTGCGCTGTGATATTCTCTTGAACATTGTTTGTAGAGAATAGGCAATCAGCAGAGGAAAGCAAAGGTGGGAAGATGGCCAGCCTTTATAAACCTCGGAGCGAACTGAACGCGGGCAGAAGAAAGAAAAGAAAAAAAAAAACTCCCGACCGGATGACTCTGAGACCGTTTGGCCGGGATCTGGGTGGGTGAAGACTAGACAGTGCGCTTTTCTCTGTGGTTTGGGCTGTGTAGGACAACTTAGTGCGTGTGCTTGTGTATATAAGGTACTGGTAATATTGGCTATTTAACGGTATACTTTTGTAGTCCTATAACGTAGTACTGCCTGTGGAGACCCATCCCGATCAACGCGGCCGAATAGTACGGATACGGTGAACAAGTAGCACGTCAACGATGGTATGATCGTCTCTCATCGTGATCTTACAATTTTTGGGTATACTACCCGACTATCCACAATAGGGCAATAGTCACCGAGGATCTAGTGATACCTGGGTAGCAGCTCGCTTCCATTTTGTAAGTACTTGTATGGGGTCACCCCGGAGCAACGCGTGTGGGGTTTATATAAAAGGTTTATATAGAGCGTATTGCTTCTCTTAATTTAGTGCGTGCTTTGTGTAGTCACACCGTCATATTCTTCAGTTACAATATATATCCAATACCCCAAGCTATGAAACCCAAATCGATTTGTACTTCACACTCCATCCCTATACCTCAAACCAAGCTCATCGTATGTCGCGAGGTTCGCTTAATGACATAATAACACGCGTCTTCGCTTAGCTTTGGGGAATCACTAGTATGTAAGAGTGTGTGCCACTGGACACACTGCATAGGTATATTGCTCTCTCCTCGAGACTATAAAATCATAGATCACAACCCATAAAAATGCTATCTATTCCAATCAAAATAACATCAGCTGAGGTTACAAAAGGACTCCGCTCTCGACGCACAGTTACGCGTTATGGCACAAAACTACTACACCTGTTTCCCCGGGGCTGTTCGGGTTCTTTTTTAAGATTCTAGATAGTGGTGGGAGTGTTAATAATTTGAAGAATTTGGTTATTCATTTGTACAGTGAAAGTTGGCCATCTTAGTGAACGTGTACTTACCGTATCCATTTCTTTTTTGGCTGCTAGCCCGATACTTAGAAATAGGCTATTTTAGCAAGTGCTTTACCCGGTAAAGTTAAATCCCGGAGAAGTGTGAATCTCCGGGATATTCATCCAACACCCGGTAACCCGGGGTCGCGCTTTTCCCGGTCCCCGGCCTTTTACATATTTAATCTTTCGTGTGTACATTCATTCATCATATAAACATTTAATTTAAAAGAGCGTTCCGTATAAAAGAGTCATATAATTCATATACCCTATACCTCCGTACAAATAAAAGAAAAACAGACAATAAAAATAAAATGAAGTCGTATCTTTTTGCATACCTTATGACCTTCTAGCCTTCGGTTTCTGATTCTTCCTTTTAACAACCAGGAACGGACACGGTGGAACATAGTTTGATAACTTCTCACCACTAACCAAAGTGAGATGCGAGACGATAAACATGCAAGGCTCCAAAAATATCATCAATTGGTTCAAAAAATGTTTAGTATACTTGCGATAAGTGCTTTCGACGACGACATGCAACTGGAAATCTGGATCATGAAGTTCCTTCATATACATAACAACGTTATCACTGTACATTTCAACTTTTTGCCTATAGTAATCCAAAGGCTCATTAAGATCATTTGTATGAACAATGTAAATGACATCTCCACTCTTCACAAGACATCCAATGGTATATTGCAATGTCATCATGGCATCTGTGCTACTATCAACGTAAACCAAAAACGATCTGATGTCTCCTGCGTTCTTCTCTTTGGCGAAGAAATCACCCAAAGTAATTGTACGGGAAGCTCTGAAATCTGTTTCGTTAACACCTATAGCAGACTTCACGATCTCCTTATCATTGTTTGTTGTTGTCGGTATTGGCGTTGTCAAATGATGAAGTGGTTTCTTTGACTCCTTGATAACGAATGCTTTATAGTCCTGTGCATTTTTCTCCTTGGCATTTTCCAGCTTCACTAGATCTTCTGTCTTCGTTACATGCTTATAGCCAAGGTCATCCAAGTCACGTCTTATTCTCTGGGCTATATCAGAGGGCACATCACTGTTCATCTCCTTGGCATCTTCCAATGCCTTCTCCAGAGCCAACGCCTCTGCCAATCTCTGTGTGTCAACACCTTTCTTCTTCAAGACCTCTGGAGTCTTATTTGGATCAATGTACATCTTAGAGAAGTTATTAGTCACACCAGCGCCGGACCTTTTCTTATAATGATCGTTGATGGAGGCGAGCGTATTTGGCAGAACGACATTTGTTATGTCGTAATCCGTTGATGGCTCGTCATCACTTATCTGTTCCTCTTCACTAAGATCATCGTCATCATTCGGTGCTCCAAGGGGCCTATCGGTTTTGGCCTCGAATCTTTCGTAAGGGTCGTGTGTCATTATAGACCATCTGTAGTTGATATCCTCGGCCTGGGAGCGTGCACGAGAGCGTGATGAGTGGCGACGACCATTGGAGCGAGCTCTGTCACGGCCTCTGGAGGTCGATCTCACTTGAGTTCCAAAAACTGCCTGCGTTGGGGACAAAGACTGGGGTCTACCTCGTGACATTGCTTTGTGTCTTTATCTGTGGTTGAAGAGCGGGACACCAAAAAGAATGCCAAATAAGAGCGGTAAAGAGGAGTGGCTGGATAGAGGTAGCGAGAGCCGATAACTCTAATGGCAGTAATCTGGCAATGGTATAACACCTCGTTGGCGGTGTGGTTCCTCTTTTGAGTGCGGACTTCGTACTTGTCACCAATGGCTGTGTGGTTTCGTGGCTGTCTATAATCAGCTATCGAACGACTTCGCGAATCTAAAATAACACAATTCCCCTTGCGTATAAAACGTGTTCGCGACTCTGCGCTGGCCTCTTCGCGACGATCCGAGAGCACCGGTGGGAGCCGAGGCTTAGCCTCGGCTTTGTTTCCTACCGAGGTTTTTCGCGCAGTGTGGAGAAGAGGCTCATCGGGGGTCTGATCTTACCCCGCGTTTTTAGTATAAAAGGCCGATGGGCTCTCTTTGTTTCTACCACCTGGGCTCAGTGGCGATAGCCAATAAACATAGCAAACATGGAGAGACTCACACAGATCGGCCAGCATCTGACTTCCTCCCACACACAGCAAATCACTGCTAAGCACGACGACGACGTCGTGATCGTGGCAGCTTACAGAACAGCAATCACCAAGGGTGGTAAAGGTCTTTTCAAGGATGTCAAGTCTGACGAGCTGCTGTATAGATTTGTGAAGAAGTTCCTTGAGACAGTTAAGATTGATCCCTCGAAGATTGAGGACGTTGCCTGTGGCAATGTCTTGAACAAAGGCGCTGGTGCTACTGAGCACAGAGCTGCTGTCCTCGCTGCTGGTATTCCAGATACAACACCTTTCCTTGCCATCAACAGACAATGCTCCTCTTCGCTCACGTGTGTGAACGACATTGCTAACAAGATCAAGGTTGGACAGATTGGTGTTGGCTTTGCTTGTGGTGTAGAGTCAATGACACAGCACTACGGCCCAGGTGCTCTCACAGAGCTTTCACCTTTGTTGAAGAAAGACGTTGATGCTAAGAAGTGTGAGATTCCAATGGGAATCACTAATGAGAACATTGCCGACAAATATTCCATCTCAAGAGATGTGCAGGACGACTTTGCTGCCAAGTCTTATAACAAGGCAGACCAGGCTATCGCTAACGGTCTGTTCAAAGAAGAGATTCTACCTTTAGAGATTGAAGTTGTTGAAGAGGAAGACGACGAGGAAGGCGAGTCTACAAAGACAACAACGAGAAAAGTTGTTGTTGATACAGATGGTGGGCCAAGAAAAGGTGTTACACCACAATCTCTTTCGAAAATCAGAGCTGCTTTCAAAAAGAATGGTTCCACACATGCTGGTAATTCATCTCAAGTTTCAGATGGTGCCTCTGGTGTTCTACTCGCACGTCGTGATATTGCTAAGAAGATGGGCCTACCAATCATTGGTAAATACGTTGACTTTAGAGTACTTGGTGTTCCACCAGAGATTATGGGTGTTGGTCCTGCCTACGCAATTCCAGAAGTTTTGAAAGCAACTGGACTTGGTGTTAATGATGTCACTGTTTATGAGATCAATGAAGCCTTCGCAGCCCAGGCGTTATTCTCTATTAACCATGTTGGTATTGACATCGCAAAAGTCAATCCACGTGGAGGTGCAATCGCCCTTGGGCACCCATTAGCTGCCACTGGTGGTAGACAGATTGCTACTTTAATGAGAGAGTTAAAGCCAGCTCAAATTGGTGTTACTTCAATGTGCCTGGGTACTGGTATGGGTGCTGCTGCTGTGTTCGTTAGAGAATGATTCTCTAAAATATTTATGACAAATTTCAATTCAGATGCTTTCATTCACACATTACATATAAACATATAAATAACTCCACACTTACAGCCCTTCTTCTGCCATTGCACCCAAAAATGATGTCAAATCGAGCCTCTGATTACCAGAGCTTGTATTAATGACTTGTTCGAATAACTCTTTAAAAGAACCAGCAAAATCGACAGCTTCCATTTGAGATCTTTTTGAGGAAGTTTTATCATCGGTTAATAAGCCATCAATGGACTTGTAATACATTTTAACCTCATCTTTGAAGAATAGCTTCATTGCAGCAGAAAGAAACCTAACACCAATGATATAAGCTTTTGTGCTTTTAATAAAATCCAAATTAGCACTACGAGCGCCTGTATAAGTCCCCAATTGATAAACGACTCTCTCACTAAGGAATATCAAGTTCCTAGGATCCTTTAAGTATGAAAACTTAACAGTCAATTGTTCATAATCGTGTTCAATCTTTAAATCTTGTAGTGACTCAAAAGTTGGTATAACTGAGTCAAACTGTCCACTCTTGCATAGCTTTTGATACACAAATCTGTCCAAATCAATATCTTTACCCGTACTTAGCAAGAGCGCTGCAAGCTCCCGGGCAGATACATTAGCATATGTCTTTAACACATAGACGATCCACATAGTTGCTCTTGTTGAATTTGAAGCTTGAAAAACCGTGATAAGATGGAATAAAGACAACATGTGGGCATTACCGACCTCGTTGGTTTCATCATCACCAACTATATAGCCCCATTGACAAAACATTCTTGTGAACTCGATCACTGTTAATGAAGTTTTCAGAGCTAATAATTCAAATGCTTGGCCTTTGACAGAGTCGGCCTGGTCTAATATGTCAAAGCATCGTGTGCATAGACAGAAGAACCTCTGAATCATACCTAATGCCACAGAACGCAACAGAACTCTCTCACCAGCACGATAATACTGCTCAAAGGCCAATGGATTGGAAGAAACACTTTCTAAACTTAAAGATTGCATTATTTCCAAGTCTTCAATGACTGTGTTGTCCATACTTTGGGAAATTGATTGAGCTTTTGCTATGCCGACTTGTAGATATTCCAGCATGTCAATTGTTGTCAGCTCACCATCAAGAAAATTCATCTCTGCTAGGATTTGATGTAGATCTCTAATCTGCGAAGACAAAGGGATATCAGGAGTAACACAGTGTTCAAAATCAAATATGTTCACTGAGGGTATATACCCCAATTCAAAGCATTCCATCAGATCAACCATGACTATAGAGAACCAAAGGTCTCTATATAATCTTGAGTCTTCTTCAGAGATTCCAGGATAGTACCTTTCCAATTCGTCGTTAAGGTGTTGGGCTTTAGCACGTGCCACTATTGCTCTTGTAGTGAATGCTATTGCCTGTAGCTCTTTTTTATCCATTGTAACCTCTGTACCCATTGAATGCTTTAAGTGGACATGAACCAAGAAAGATGCCAGTGTATATAGAGGAGACATCAAATCTTCATTGCTGAATCTTATTTGATCACCAATTCGGTTTATTTGCAAGAACACATGAGCATATCTGTGAAAAACTGAAGATAGTGCCTTGTTCTCGGCAGATTTAATCTCAGTTTTAGCATTCTGTCTTGATGTGACGAACTGACCCGTTGACAAGACAATGAGAGTCAAGACCAGCACAATAATCTTATTGTTCTCTTTAGGAAGATCCAGCGTTAATCTTGGAATGCCATTATTGAAGACAATGATAGATTCCATCTCATTCAGCAGTGATAATGGGTACCGAGGCATGCCCATAAGATACCCCGTACCATTTCTTTCCCTCACCAAACGGAAGTAGAAGGTGTATAAATCTTGACATGGAATCACTGTCATAAGATCAGTGAGCAGACTGTATATTAACACGTCTCCGTTACTTCTTGGGGCACCAACAATAGATGCCCTTATCTGGGTCTCAGTTTCTTGAAGTGTCAACGTTGCACCCTCATAAGGATCAGACTCTGCTCTTTTAGATATCAGTTTTAGCTTCTCATGCTGCAGCACTGCAAAGAACAGTTTCAACACTTCCTGGAAGTGGTTTGGGTATAGAATAGTGCCTGGCAACGTCAATGAGCTTAGGTATTCATCGAGACTACCGTTTGACTGACTTCTTGATTGCATTGGAGTCTGTGTTATACCAGAATGGAACCTTTCCTCGGTGTTCCTCTCGCGTGTTTGCTTCAAAAGCCGTGTCATCAGCTGGAAATGATCCAATTGCCGTTTCAGCTCTTGGTTCTTACCCCTACATCCCACCAATGTAGACTCCGGTGAGCTCTGCTGTAACTCTTGATAAACGCACAGCTCTGTTGGGATGTTCAGCCTGGAACAACGGCCACACGGGCTCTTCCTGTCACATTTCTTACGCCGAAGCTTACATGACACACACGGTCCTTTCTCTGTCATTGGGTCCCCCTCTTTGTTAATATCTCCCCTTTTAACCCAGCTTTCTGTGTGGCTTTTGGACACAATGGTTTTTTGAGGTCCACGCCTGTTCCCCAACTTTTGTTTTTCCGGCCAGGGCAGCACTCGAGCGGTATTATCTAAGCACGAGTTATGAGTGGTGAGGCAGGTAGAGAGAGCTTGGTTTTGATAATGTGCGGTTATTATTGCTATTACTAGCTAGATATCGAGGATACGAAAGAACGGGTGTAACAAAGCCCGGAAACCCCACACTAAACCCTACACCGAGGCCCAATCAACTCCCTTCCTCCAATCTCGCTTACATCTCAAAAAAACACGCGTCACAGTTGCTGTTTGAGCCTGCGCCATTCTCCGGATTGGATAGAAGGGGATAAACTAAGTGTAAATGTTTACCCGTCAGCTCCTTGGTGTTTCGGTATTTGCGCTTTGTGTTATAATGGACTTACAGATGTGTTGATTTTGGTTATTATCTTATATTCGTACTCAGTAGTGGTGTTTCTGTGGGCTGGTCTGCGCTGTTGTATGTGAACTCACGTGACCGCGATATTATATATGCACATTATGACCGATGCTTAGACCCAATGCTTTGCAATTCGTGGCTAATGGTTCGTGGATTGTGTGTAGGTGCTTATGCTTTGAGTAAATCCTCAATCTGCTGCTTCATAGCGTTTGGCTTGGTGATGGAAGCAACACGGTGAGCCACTTTACCGTCCTTACCAACGATGAACTTCTCAAAGTTCCATTTGATACCATTGAAACCAAAGCGGCCGAGGAAAGACACTTTCTGGTCTTTCAACCACTTGTATAATGGATCGGCGTTTGAACCATTGACGTCGATCTTCTTCAGTATAGGGAAAGTGACACCGTAGTTGAGTTGACAGAAGGATTGAATTTCATCATCAGAACCTGGCTCCTGGGATGCAAATTGGTTACATGGGAATCCAATGATAACAAGACCTTTGTCTTTGTACTCCTGGTACAGCTCTTCAAGTTCCTTGTACTGTGGAGTCAAACCACACTTGGAGGCAACATTAACAATAATAATGACTTTGCCTTTGTACTGGCTGAGTGGGTATTCTTTACCTGCTTTGTCTAGAGGGGAGAAGTCGTAGATAGTGGACATGTTGTAGTTTTTTGTTTATAGAAAGACACAGGTTTGATGACACTACCGCTTAAAAAGAAGGGGGGGCATCTCGCCTTTATACAGATACCCGTCCCCCGTCCCCATAAACTGACACAGATAGATTACACATCAAGCATCTGTGAGAATTTCTTTTTTATTTCCTAATCTGGACATATGTTGCGCGAATCAAACGGCGAACGTTGTGCTCTTTTTCCGATAATCCGCTGTAATTAATGCTATTTATTGTAATTAATTTATTGTATTTACTGGAACAATTATATATATCTGTACTCAGCTTATCTCAAAGATTTATATTGTCATTTTAGGTCCGTTAGTGAACGAAATTGAGATACTTATGTTAGAGTTTTCATATTTATGGACATATCATGGGAAACAATGAGCCTCGGCACAAAGTTCGACCTCACCCCAACTTCCGAATGATTACACTCTCAAAGGGTTCTAGCCTGAACGACTGTTTACCCTAAATTGTTGATAATTGGAGCAGCTTTGCACCACTATTACCGTTTTCCGTCGTAGCCGGCGTCAATTCTACATTGCTACTGCTTCTCTGCTACTCAATGGTGTCTCCTTTTTGACATAATCGACTTCCGCGTTATCGATCCCTTCGTAGCTCAACAACTGATCAACACCAAAGATTGACATAACGCTCCACGTGCGCCTATCACAGAGACAAAAGCATAGCCCCGTACAAGACAGGGTTCAGAGATAAGAGCAAGCTTGTCAACGGTTTTAACGGTTGATGTACGTCAAAGAATACTGTAAAAGCTCAAAACACTCACTAAATAACTACTGGGAGCGATAATTGTAGTCAGCCACTGGTGCACAGCCACCAATATACATTACTAATACCGAAGATCATACGATCACAAACTCGATGGCATCTTCATCATACTCGTAACAAGCGAGGTCCAGCCGTAGAAGTGCTTAGCACCCTGGCCTTGTCCAGTAATATCGTTATACTGTTCAAACACATAGCCCGTCTGTTCGAAATTGCGTTTGACGTTATTGACCAGATTAATTCTGAGTTCGGTGTATGTCTGATTTGCGATGACCTGAGTTTCTGTATCCAACAACTTACCATTGGCACCAGATCCATAATGGCGTAATGCCTCTAAAATCAGATAATTAATGTTGTACCAAATTGGTGACCTCCAATAATCTTCACCGGTTTTGTAGAATTCATCTTTTGATGACAATGATCTTATACCAAAGGGCGTGTAGAGCTCATTTGGATCGCTTATCAGTTCTATTATAGCTTTCAAATGATCACTTCCCGGTTTCATATGTTTTAATAAGAATGGGAAAAGTGATATATAGCCTTTATAACAGAAGAATTGATCTTCATCTTCTTTGTTCACGGACACATCACAGTACGTTTGCGCGTCCTCAGACCAATGTAAGTCCTCGATGTTTACCATTATATCTTGTTCAATTTGGCCGTAATGAACAGCATCCTCATCTTTACCCAACAACTCGGCCATCTGTTTCATAGATCTGGTCATTGTTCCAATCCAGCTAATAGCATCAACGTTCAATTCTGCAATATCTGGGATAGGTGCTCTTGGATAGTCGTCTAATCCACTTGGTAAACAATGGGTCAATGTGCGACCTCTCCAACGATACGCTTCTTGGTTCTTAGTTTCACGTTCAAATTCTTCTAATTCACCCTGTTGTGTACGTCTAAACCAATTGAAATGTCTTTGAAGCTTAGGATATATCTCTTCAGCGTAGTTGATCAACAATTCTGGATGTTTCAAATGGGCATCAGTAATATCCTCAAATGATATCTCACCAAATGTATCAATTGTCTCTGGTTCCTCTAAATCACCGAATGATGAATCCATCATATTCTTAGCTCTTGTGAGCAGTTCGACGAATACGAGCATCAAAGTCGGTGGGTTTGCAATTTTAGGACTTTGAACTTGGAATTCAGATGGCACTTTAGAGCGTGCTTCTGGTCCCAAGATCTGTTCACGAGCTATCCATCCGTCTTCATCGATTAAGTTGAACCAGCTCTTCAAAATTTCCAATGTCAAGTCAACGTCGTACTCAAGGACTGGAATCAAATGGAAACCCTCGTCCCAGTAAAACCCACGAGGGAAGAAAGTACGAGAAGGACAAGAAGTGAATAGTTCGAACGGTCCTTCAGGATCACCATCAAGTAGATTGTGTTTAAATGTTTCCTCGTTTAGATCAGAGTCTCTATCAACTAGAGAGTCACCAAAGTAATAGCCAATGCCACCAAGTAAGTTCGATAGTACACTTTTACCAAACTTCAAGTACTCTGGTTCATTGAATGGGGGCTGGAGATCAAATGATTTTTTGAATCTTTCATCGAACTTCTCTTCCATTTTCTGGATCAAGTGAGTGATTTCATCTTTAGTGATCTTGTTTGGAGATTTCTCACTGTTATAGATAATATCAAACTCGAACTCACCAACAAATGTCTTTTGGATGAAATGTAAGTTACCGTTGAAATCGTTCACATTTCTCAAAACCAGCAATGATGCTGGATCAGGTCTAATGTCAGTGTTATGATGTACTTCTGCCAGTCTAGAAACAGACTCCTGGATCAAAACACCAAAGATATCTTTAACTCTCCAGCTTTGGTCCTCTGGGACGTTCATCGACATGTAGTGTGTCCGTTCTGGATCTAATGAAGGTTCCAGCAGCCTCTGTTTCTTAACCCGCTTGTGTTTATTGCTTGATGGGCCATCTGTTATTTCCATTGTAAAGCCATCGAGCTCATCTGATTGGCCAAACAGCTGAATAGATTCGCCAGGCGCAAAGCCTTCAAATGGAGAGCCAGAAGCACTTGTCAGCATACCACCAGCACTTTCAAGGATTGAATACCAAACCAGCGAGTTGGCTCTGGTCTCATAGCCTTCCCTAGGAACACCTCTCACTCTCATTGCCCAATTGTCTCCCTTTTTAACAAAATCAGTATAGATATCCAGGCCTAGCTCATTATCTCTCATCACCTGTCTACCACCTAAGCGAGGATCGTAGCTTTCCCAGCCGAACCCTTGGAAATCCAGCGTCTGGTCACAAGTATGACGCATCCTCTGCAAGTTCTCCATCTTGTCAGCATTGAACCAAATAAGTCCACTCAGCAGCGAGTGCGGTAGTCTTGGACGAACACCAGCATACAGATTCGGTCTATAAGCACCCCAAAGGAGCGACCGTCTCGAGGCCTCCTCGTACGCTGAGACTACACTCTCCTGACATTGTGTCAATTGGATGAGTAGGAGAACAATCCCTAAACACGCCGGTAGTAACCTCATTGTGTGTGGCTTTAAGAACGATGTGTGGTAGTCAGTAGTGAAACTTCAGGTAGACGTTTGATTTGGCCTGCTATTTTCGCGTATACGTCTATGGGTACGATATACTACTATACGGAGTGATTAAACTCTTGAAAACATTTACTGATAAATTGTCATTAAACAGAGAAGAGACTATCCTCTTCACAATGGTGGTATTAGCAGTGGCCCTTTCTGCCCCAGTTGTGAGGGTTTCCGGCCATACCAAATATCCATACCAAATCACCATACCACCATACAAAGTACCCACAGTACCGTCTCACAGCAAAATAGGCTGTCCCTCTGTGCCACCTTCTTGGATTGTCATCTGAGGTGTGAATCCTGTCGGCGTATCGCCGTTCTTCTTGAATGACCTTTTTCTTACGGCTTTCTTGAGCGGCTTCGTTGATAGCTCGAGCTTATCGGGCACTTTAAGGTCCATCTCTTTCTGCACAACTTCTAATAAGGGAACGAGCTTTTTATAACGCTCAACGTAGTCCTCCAATGTCTTCTCAAGGATGCGGACACGCTGGATTGTCTCTTCAAAGACCCTTTGTGCTAATGGGTTTGTTAGTGCCATCTCTTGGGTGTTATGGTGTAATGGTGTAGACCTACCTTTCGCTGTTGGCTGAATACTGGCAAGCCCGGTCAGGAAGTTGGCCATCTGCTGCCTTATTATCGTGATCTGGTTCCATTTTGTTAGCCTCGTCTCGCATCTGTCACTCTGTATTAGTTACCATACCTGTTGCTTCAAATACCTCACTTCGTCCAGAACGTCTTTCAAGTTGATCGTCCCATCTTCAAAGTGTTTCGCACTGAGGTTTGGCGTTGAGTTTATCCTCTCAATGGCTTGAAAGCTCTCCATTGTACGATCAAGCTGTGTTTGCTTGTCAGGTTTGCGGTTTACAAGCTAAGAGGTGGAAGGTCCTTTAACTTCTTTCCAGCTCCACCGCGAGCTTGGTATGGGCACGCTGGTGATAAAGGCGGAATACGCACCTACGAAACTGTGCTACGATACATTAGCGGACCTGTAGTTCCGTTTTTCCGTTATGTACGCATTAATTAAATATTCATTAGTGGTTTATAGTTAAACAATAGCAAAGATTAGGGTCCGTCTACCTCTCCCGTACCACAACCGTACCATTGGCAACTTTCCACTGGCACCCAAACTTATTCAGCTCTGACACATCCATTGCGAATAAGCTCTTGACATAGTTTTCTGGTAGCTGGAAATATGATTTGCCAATACACTTTATTGCGTGTTGACACATCAATTTTTCACCCATTTGCATTAACGTATACCTCGATACATCTTTCTCTTTATGTAGAAGCTCAAACCATGTGAGATATTGTAGATTCCTGAAGGATGTCAGAACTTGATGTAGATGTAAATCTCCAGGACAGTATTTCAGTAATACCTCCAATGCTTTTGTGTGCTCCTGGTTGAAATGGGACAAGTGCAAAGCATGTAAGTATGCGACTTCATGGATCTCAGTCTTGGTAAGCAAATGGTAATTCGTCAGTAGATACTCAATACTGGGCACGTATGTTTGGTAATGTCCAACACGGCAAGACGTACGTATGGAGAATAGGAAAACATTCTTTGTGAACTCATCTGGAGGGCAACTCAATAGTGCCTCTCGAAGTTTACGTAATGACATTAACACGTTTGACAGTTTCTCTTTATCACTAGATTTGTCTCTTGGTACCTCTTGGACCACTGATTCTTCATCCATGGTCAACTTACCAAGAGCATCAGTCAATGGATCAGCCAATGGATCAGTATCACCGTATACCCTTACAAACTCCTCGGTGATCTCTTTAAAGAATGATTCTCTAGCACTGGGGTCCCGCTGAAGTCTGTTATCTTCACCACGTGAAACGAACCCATATCCCTGCTCAAGCTTCTTTGTCTTGGCCTCTGTCTCAAACCGTTGTCTGCGTTTGGCAAGTTCTGAGCTATCACCAATTGACTTGTTATTGTCAGATCGTAGTGAAGTACTTTGTGAGCCTTTATTATTGTTACTTTGCCACTGTGTGCGTCTGTGTGGTGGTTTATAACCCCGTGACTCCATTGCTTTTGCACCCTCTTCTCTTCTCTCTTCTACTGCCCAAGGACTACTGCTTAGTATTGATGTATGGGTCATTTGAACGTCAAACACTATACTGATGAGCTTACGTCAGCAGGGATACTCTATGATTACATAAGCATTAGTCTCTATATACACATAAATAAGGTCCTCAGTGGTTCATCATCAAGCATCCACTGAGCTATAGTACTTCTTCTGTACAAATGGTCTAACATTAATCCAAATTACCAGTAAGATTGCCACAAAGGCACAACCGGCACTAACCAAAAACGTTTCATCATAACAATCATGACCCTTTAAACAGATTCTAGCACCAGTATCATCATCAGTCACTAGATTGTTATCATAGTTTTGGCCAAACAGATGTGTAAAGAAATAAGTAGGTATAATAGTGCCCATGTTGATGAACCCCCAGGCAAATGAGAAAGCATTAACTCCAAAGTACTCTAATAAGATCTGTGGAATCGAAGACCAGGCGAAACCATAGCCAATGCCATTACACACACTGGCTATCCATAACTTATTATAGTCAGTGACAGTGAAGCAGAACACCTGCACAAGTAATAACACCACGGTGGGAACAAAAACTACCCAACTTCTCTGTTGACCGTACCTGTTAGCCAATAGATCCCCAAATGCACCACATAATAAGCGACCAGCACAATTGAAAACTGAAATCAAGGATACTTGAGAGGACTGTGCCCTTTGTACTGTTGAGTCGTCACCTCCGTGCAGTAAGGACTTGATCATGAAGCCGACAGAATATATATACAGCTGGCCTAAGCCAGCCAAGATCCCCAGTATGCTTAAGAGGATCCAGAACCTTGAACTTTTCACAACCTCAAGTTTAGAGAATTGGTGATCATGTAGTTTGCTGTCAACTACCTGTCTGATCAGTGGATCCTCGTGGATTGGAGAAGACATGAACTCAAGTTCGACGGATTGGGCAGGCGTCTGTCGTCCATTGACAGAGTCATTATTGTGTGAAAAAGTTTGTCGTTTAGCTTCTTTATCGGCAAGATATATGGCTGGCATTCCAATAGAAGATATCACAAGGGTGGAATAGCCTAAAAGACCCAAGAATTTAGAGGTATTAGCACCAAATAACAAATTACCAACAGATGAGTATGCAAATGCACTTAGTCCATAAGATGCAACAGGGAAGCTTGTGGCGATTCCTCTCTGTTCTGGGAAAGTCAAGGCAGCACATTTGATCATGGCTGAGTTTATCAACGTAGAGCCAACTCCAATGGAAAAAGACAGCAAAACACTAACAGTGACATTGGGATTCTGGTTGTCAAACTGCTGTTTCAGCCCGATGTAGCCACCAGCAATACACAAAGCACCGGATAAAAGAGCAGGTGAAGAGCCATACGAGTCAATCAAGATACCAGCAGGAACACCACTCAAAGAGACGCCAATAGAGCCGCAAAAGGCTATCAATGACGTTTCTGTTCCAGTATAGTTAAGCCGATGTGCGAGTTGAGGTCCGTAGGCCGAGAAGAGGTATAGAGTGCCCGCCACGAGGCCTATAGTTGTCGCTGAAAAGAGCGTGAAGAGCTTCCTCTTATCCATAATACAACCAAGTAACACTGACACACGGGATCACAGCATTTAAGCGTCTGTTTAAATTGTTTTGCTGTTGACGTTAGTTTTGTATGCTCCGAACGGCTGGAATTTTCGAGTTTCTCCGGCGATGTGTCTCGAAACGGACATTAAACCATAACTTATTTGGATGGAAGCACTTGCGGGATTAAACCCCTAGAATGCTTCTTTATCGCAGTTCTAAGTGGATTGGATGGAATCATGTCGGGCAAAGATGCTTCCATGCTTCTTCCAGCGTTTCAAATGCTTTAAAAGTGGCGTTTTTCGGCTCAGATGAGTTCAGTATCGCTTCGCTTAGACATCTGATACAAGCACAACACGCAGATCCTTCTCTCATTGAAAGCATTGACTTGATAGCTAAACATCCTAAAGCCACTGGAAGGGATCTCAAAGTGACGAAAGATGTCCCAATAACTGAATTTGCACAAGAAAATCACATCAATATCATCAGAGCAGAGTCTAATGCGGAAATCAACGACCTTATAACTCGAGACTACGACATGGCTATCGCTGTTTCTTATGGGAAGCTGATCCCCAAGAAGTTCCTCAGCTCTGTGCAATACTCCTTAAATGTCCACCCATCTTTACTCCCCAAGTATTCTGGTGCTAGTCCACTACAATTTGCATTGCTTAACCATGATATATACACTGGTGTCACAGTCCAAACACTCCACCCAACAGAGTTCGACAAAGGCGAGATTGTAGCACAAACACCAGATATTGCAATTGCAGACGACGAAACATTGATATCCTTAAGAGACAAACTTGCTGAAGAAGGTGCCAAGCTACTCGTGTCTTCGATACGGAGTAAAAGCTACAAAAATCCACAGGTGGTATCTAAGCACACATACTCATACGCATCGAAGATCACGCCCCAGATGAGTGAGATTGATTGGAACAGGTCTAGCTCACATATAATACGTCAGTATAATACCCTGGGCAATCTTCATACTTTCAAAGAGGTCAAACTGAAAAAGAGACGAAAACCATTGATCCACGAATTCAGAAGAGTCATTTTATCAGAGATCACTGAACATGACAAAATTCAAGACTTACAACCAGGTGAGTTTACACTAATCAATGACACAGTAGTGATTCAAACATCAGATGGTGCGATTGCAGCCAAAAGGCTACAGCTTGAGTTCGAAAAGTCTGAAGATGCAACACATTTCATGAAAGCTCTTCCTAAACGCGCTGGTGATACACCGCACATTTTCAGAACGAAAACTAATGATAACTTATAACAGATAAATGTATATATATATAACATAATCATGGAACAACTTGACACTTCTTATTATACTCATTGACAGCAACACCAATGTTTTTGTATAAGAAACGACGTGAGTCTGTATGCGGTAATGGAATAAACGGACCTTGTGCTGAATTCAATCCAATCTTTATACCCGTCTTCTCTTGTGTAATTGATCTGATGGTGTCGAAATCAATGACCCAATTGATAGTTAAATTCGTAGTCGACATCATCATGATAAGTTTATAGGTGACAATAACAGCCATTTCCTCGCCAGGTAAGACGACATGTGCAACATAGTCCTCGTTCAAGTATTGACCGCCACCGGCATTTTTTAACCAATACTGACCTTGTGCTTCCCTTTCATTGAACTTCTGGATCACAGCATCGCGGGAAACATGTCTTGGAAGACGTACTCTATCCAGGCCATCTCCATCAAATGCAGTAGTAGTGTTTCGAATACCCTCACCAACTTGATTAGCCATATCGAAGATACCAATGGCTGTCTTAGTTGGAAGACCTATCAGACCTTTGCCAATGCCTTTAAAGAAACCACTCGTACCTTCTTTAGCAGCTCCTTGCACTGGAGCCAATGCTATACCAGTAATACCACTAGTAATACCATCAACAAAAGAAGTAGCACCATTTTGGAATCCATAAATGGCATGTTTCGGTTTGTTTCTTCTCTGTGTTAAGCGACGACGTTCTTGGAAGTCTTTATCCAAAGTGGCAGCAGTCAATCCTTTGGCAATTGAACCTGTCATTTTAGCAAAACTATCAGAGAATCCAAATACAGTCTTCTTCAAGAAGCTCAATCCACCCTTAGCAAGGCCAATACCTAACTCTTGTGGACGGTCGGTCATCACAAATCCTTGGTATGGTTCGTAGAAGATGTCCATCACACCAGAACTGATGTTGTTAAACAAGCCGACTGGATTACCAATAACATCTGCAGAACCGATAACTCTATATATTTGAGAGAAGAAAGCCTGACCATAATGAGTCTGGATATGTTGTATCAATGTTGGGATAGGAACTCTCACATTGTCGATAAGTAAAGCGTTCAGCTTGATCGAGGCATCATTGATGTTACCAATCGCCATGGTTAACACATTTAAGAAAAACATGATAGTATTCTGAGAAGAGCTTTTATCCTCGACATTGATTCTCTCTGTACGAACGAATGATAAGTTCATGCGCACCGGTTGCAAGTGCAATGCTTCGAAGTAGATGTCACTGCCAGATAATGATACAGATGGCTCTGGTAATTGAATAACCTCATCACACAGCTTGTCTTTTATATCCTTGTTCCAATCAGCTCCAGGAATTTTAGAGAAGTCCAACAAGGCAAATAAGAAGTCTTCATCGATCTCAACAGACATCTCCTGGAGCAATAAAGTCAAATACTTGATATACAAAACACCATGAGAGTCATCTTTAACTCTTGTGACTGAACCAGAAAATGCAGGATGGTTATTCATTTCCTTGGTTGACTGTGGAAGAACAGTTGGGTACAGAACAATAGGAAATATTCCGCCAAATAGTTGATTATCAATCTGAAGCCACTTGAGTTTCCAACTGAACGTCTGATATATTTCAGAGTCATTGAATCTCAGTTCAATGCCATTAACGCTAATGTAACATAATTCTTGCAGACGAGTATTGATAAGAGAAATCCCCAGACCTTCAAACTTGAACATAATATGCGTGGTAATCTCAGAGTCTTCTTCATTGACCTTGAACCGATCCGAGTTTGCAACTGATGTAGTTGAGGCAGATTGAGACTCACTTAGCTTGTAAAGACTGAGAGATGGATCATAACTGGAGATGACAAGTGTTTGCGTAGGACCATCTGCAACAACATTTAGATCAACGATTTTGTTCGTCTTTGGAAGCTTCATCGGTCTCAAAGTACCAATCTCAGCTAGCTGAATACGTCTCTCACGACCTCCTGCTCTCAGCACAAGTTCTTTGTGGATTCCAGCAGGGAAATCCCAGGCGTATGGCATTACGCTCTTCGGAGGAAGCTTATAATACAAAGGTTTAAATTCCTTTCCATTACCTTCAACGACCTCATCGTTCTCATCAACATTTGGATCAGATTGGTAGAACAAAAACTCTTGATCACTGAAGTTACGAATAGAGAACGGCCAGTGGCTCCCAGCGTCTGATATATGAATAAACAGAGATGATTCTTCCAACATGATGTCAATTTTAAATAGGGTGACGCCAACATCTGGTTTGTAGGCTTTCAAATGAACAAGGCCAACGTCCTTGATGTTGAAAGGAGAAGACCATTCTGACTTGCCCCCAACAAGTCTAATCTGAATTTGATTATTTTCCACAGCCGGCAAAGCATACAATGCCTGATGAGCACCAGGTTCCAGTCTGAAAGGCTCAGAGGCACCGACGACCAGACATTCAATTTCCTGACTGAATTTGTTTGTCAATATAAAACGTGGAGACAACGTGATAACATTTGTCAGTTTGTATTTTCCTTCACCTGCATTTACTGACATACCAAGGGAAACCAAGCTTTTTTTGTCGGGAAACATCATGTCAACTTGGGACAATTGTCCAATATTTTGGAAGCTGACAGGCCTACTCCAGTTTGAGCCAGCAAGTTTAATCAAGGCTCGGGACTTGACATCATCTGGTTGTTCAAAAGAAAACATTTTTGGTGTGGTACTTTTCAAATCATCATCGTCAGAAGAGACCTTCGACTGCAAGACGTTGTAATTCTCGCTAATGAACAGATCCCGGGATGTACGATTCAAAACAATGTAAGGAGAGAATATTGTAACCTTCAAACCTGCACCGCCTTGGCATTTACCATAATGAATACCGAGTTTCAAAGATTGACCATCTTCGTGGCTCAAACACAAACGAGACTCTCTCTTAAACTCACTTCCACCAGGGGAATTGATGATAGCAAAGTCACTTTTAGCGAACCCGGAACCCACTGGCTGGGCACTTAGCAGCAAGAAATGCTCCAATTTTACAACGTGGACTGGACTGGTATTGCCCTTCTTGAGGTAGTTTCTCCAGTCACGCTTGGAGCTTTTGTCATAGAGTCTGTACGAAATATCATACGGCAAAAGATTTTCGATCTCTAATGGGGCTGTTAAAACTATCTTCATGTGTGGGTAGACAGTAGTGAGTGGCTCAGATTTGTCGAAATCAGCATCCGCCTGGAAGTAAAAGCTTGTGGTATCTTCTGGGTTAAGAGATGGACATCTGACTGAAGCAGATGATCTTGTAAGTCTCTTCCAATCCAATTTTGTATCCGACCAATCAAAAGGAACCTTGATATCAGGTTTTACAGAAATGCTAGAGCCAAACACTTCATCAATAGGAACAGCTCTGGAATCGCCAGCCAAGATGGTATATTGCTTTTTACCCTTGATTATGACGCTAATCTGAGTAGCATTCTCAAAAACAATGGTAGACCTTAAAGAGATGGTCTTGACGTTGTCATCGCCTAATTTCACGCTAGCACTTAGTCTGTTGTGATGACCATTAATAGCTGGCTGTAACATGTATAACTCTTCACCCTCACTTGTAACAGGGACAGACAAGAGGTCAGAGTATTCAGACCCAACAAACTCAATACTCAGAACTCCTTTGTTGTTATCGGTGTCCAAGTTCTCACGAACTTTTCTCCAATCCTCAAACTCCCATGGGACGGTGTCGCCATCTTTTATAAGTGTCAAATTTGGACGAGAATCATCTGCAGAGGAGACCCAGACGTTCAAATCCAACCCGGTCTGGTTCATGATTTTATATGGCTTCAATGTTCCTCTGGCTTGAATTTCGCTATCACCGGAGATAGAAGAGAAGACATTTGACAACAAAGCAATGGAACGAGAGGAAAGAGTGATTTCGGCAATTTTTCTTGCAATCAAGTCAATTGATAACTGTGGTTTTGGAGGAAGGGCCTTCGCTACATGGACTGCGAGTGGCCATGGTTCCACCAAAGGTTCCCAAGAGGACTTGGCATAGTTGAATATGTTGACAAACGACTCAATGGTGCTGTCAAGTTCGAGATCAGTGGACCAATTCTTAGCAGTAAGCTGGAATGGCTCAACAGACATGTCTAAGACAGGAAGTTCGTTGACGTTACCAATCAGAACAAGACGAAGACCCTCAATGTCAGCATTCAATTCCTCCGCTTTAATTATCACCTCTCCGCCTTGTACTAAAGAACCACGTCTGGATTTAGTACCAGACAGAGAAGAGACAACGCTCGGAGCGTACTGACTGAGTTTTCTTTTGAACTCTTTCGTGAATGTCGTGTATGTGTCTTCTTCAGGCTCTGTGTTTTCATCAGCAGGATTTTGAAGCTGAGATAGCTCCGCGGCCCTATTGAAGATGGAGATCGCTAATTTGATATCAGCCAAGGAAACTCTCATCAGGAGAGGTTCAACAGCAATTTGGATAGCAGTAAGATAACTCTCTGGAGTACTTCCTCTTTCATCAATAGTAATCGAAGACGAGAAATCGTCAATGATTCGTATTCTATTGCTATCAAAGCTGTCCATCTTACA
Organism: Petasospora mycetangii; assembly: GCA_003708295.3. NCBI lineage: Eukaryota > Fungi > Ascomycota > Saccharomycetes > Phaffomycetales > Wickerhamomycetaceae > Petasospora > Petasospora mycetangii. The sequence goes on from PPNU03000003.1 coordinate 184,007, forward strand.
CAAGAACATTCCCACATTATTAACACTGACGGATGAGATGTTCTGCTTGGAAGCGAGAAGCTGCTCTATCTTGAAAACAATTGCTTCTGAATTGCTGGATGTAGGATTAGCCAAGAGAATTACAGACGTGTTGACAATGTTAACAGAAAACCCAAGTCTTGAAATCTGATCTTGAGCACTGGTAGTAGTCTCATCTTCCATTTGCTCAATGGTAGTATCAATCAGTGACGCATCCTCGTTTTCAGATGCGCTTGATTCAGTAGATGTTCTAAGTTCAGCGGGAAGTGTAAACCCTTCATCAATAAATGATTTCAAAGCAAAAAGATAGTCCATAGCGAAAATTATCTTAGGATTATTCACACTAGCCATGACAACAGTATTTTTGTTCTCAGCCGGACCGTTAGTTTTAATGTTTGCACAGAATTGGTGATTGTTACCAGAAATTTTAGGGATTATTTCAGTGAATTTATTATCCTCAATCCCGCGGATATCCTCAGCAGTCAAAGAGCCAATGTGCAAGTCGGCATCGAAATGGGTGCTGTGCTTCTGAACAAAGACAACACCAATATCTGACAGCGAAAACTTCGAGATACCACTACCTGAAAGTGGCAATTTTTCCGATGAGTTTTCGTGTATACTTAAAGACACCTCTGGTATCTCAAAGCGGAAATCAACCTTCACAGCTTCTAGGTTCTGAACAGATGTTGTGTCCAGAGAAGCTCTTGGGGCAACATTTTCCTTGACGTGATATACAGCATTTGGAGCTATGACATTATTGGCGTTTACAGCTGCTTGTTCAATCTCAGACAGGGATTTGGTGTTGTCAAACTCGAAAACTCTAGGAACAGTTTGTAGCAAAGCATATAAATAAGCAAGTTGCTTGGCAGTCAAGTCTCCAGAGAGATTCGTCATATTACCAATGGCCTTCAAAGCTGGACGATCGACAGCACCATCCAAAATTTCAACATCAAATGAAATATCAACGTCATCGATAATCTTGAGAGATTGGGCAGTGGAGCCGTTATAGAAGTTCGACGTCAATTTCGTGGAACGAAGACCAACATCCATACTGTTTAGATAGCCATCGGCCTCCTTCACAAAGTTATTACATGCATGGAACTCACCTAAGTAAACGGTTATATCGTCATACTGATTGGTCGAAAAGTCAACAATTCTTGGGAACATAATGATTGGGGTCTTGATAGTGACATCGAGCTTTAAATTCTGATTTTGAATGTTAACTTGGTTGAATGCAGAGTCCCTGGCAGAATCAAAGTATGACTTCATCTGTTGAAACTTACTGAAAAATCCCATCACCTTGTTCAATGGCTCATCAACGAAATTCAGTCTCAAAGAACCAGCCTTGAAGTTGAAGCTAGAAGCGTAGTCGAGCTCAGTGTTCGAAACAGTATCGTATGTCTCGTAAGTGAACTCAGCCAGTTCATCGCCTTCGAAACTCAAGAGCTTTCTGAGAACTGATTCTCTTGACACACCTTCGTTCACTTCATCATGAAGAGTCAGTGCACCAAGCTTACAATACACCTTCATTTTCTCGGGCAGTACCAAGATGTCAAAGAGTGCAGTGGAAAACTGAATTGTCGCCAGTTTGATACCATCATCATTCAAAACCAATGTAATACCATCAAGGTTGACATTACAACGGATCTGTTGTGGAGATGTCTCAATGTCGGAGGCATCGTTGTGTCTCAAAGCATCAGCTGGAACTTCCGGTGGGTTTGGATCAGTAAAAGTAGTTAAAATGAAATTCAAAATGGTCATGAAACTTTTAAGTGTGAGTATGCACTTCAAAGCTGAAAGCTGAAGATCAACATCTTGATCGAATAGCTCAATATCTTTGCCGGCGTGATTGACTAATCTCCGGACCCTATCGTACTTCAACTTAAATATATCTTTACCAGTTTCGATGCCCTCGGTATCCAAGAAGTTGTTGGAAGAAATCAACTTTCTAAACTCTTTTGGGCCAGCTCTTTCGATCCAATCTTCAATGTTGAATGTTCCAAGTGTCAAATCAACATGCATGTCATTCTCAGTTTTGAAAAAATCAAGGAAGAAGCTTTCAGCAATGATATCAACCACTCCGTCAGAAGCCATAGTCTTACCATCGTTACACTTGGACAGTGACATTTGAACCTTGTCAACGCTAAATTCAAGTTCAAAAACGTGTTGTTTTTCAAGCCCTTCAAGAGTAACAACTTTAACACCAGAGTCAGACGATTCTTGTACATCGTGAATAAGGACACTATCATCGATACTCAATCCAACACCAAATGGAACAGCAAATTTCTCCACATCAGTTTCAGCAACCTCACCAGCAGAGAAATCTGGAACACACTTGTCAAGCAACTGCATCATAATCTTGTACTGGTAGTCGTTCATCTTGGCCATAAATCTTGGTAAATGAGCTTTCGTTCTAATTTTGGCCAGATTTGCAGAGCTTGGCATCATCGACAGCTCAACCAGAAGTTTCATATCCAACTTCTCAAGAACCAGGGATGGACTGTCCTTACCAGAGTGAAGCTGTTCGATTGTGGATCTGATTGTTGGCCCGATGAGAACTTGGGTGTCTTGTAGATGTAGATTGAACTTGTCATACATAAGAGCTCTTAGCTCTTCGATGTCAATATTGGAATATTCCTCTGGTGCCAAATTTTTCATGGCTTTCGTCTTTTCTCTATCCGTGAGATCGCTCACAACACTTATATGACCAGCATCAATGACGGCACATGGTGATGTCCAAGAATTCGGATCCAAGGGAAGAATAATCAAAGGGGCCTGGAGGTCTAGCTGTGTGTTGACTGTCTTGTGGTCCTCCCATATGGCTTCGAGACCCATTCTTGTTTGTTCAGTAAGACCATGGACGGTGGCCTCAGCAGCGTTCATGATTGCGTTGATAGTATCAAGATGGGCCTTTGGAGGGGTGAAAAACTTGATGATCTCATTCACAAATCCCACATGGTAGAAGATAGTCATACTTCTCAATTTGGCCATTAATGCAGCATCAGCAGAGCCATCCAATGGATTATTCTCCAGAGACACTTTAAAGAAAGGCTCTGAGAGAACTTCTTCTGATTCGAGATCTGGGTTCAACGGCTTGACACTGACAACGTTCTTGTATAGGGTAGACTCTGTGCCATCTTCAACTTTGAATTCTTGCAATGCAAAAGAAGACAAAAAAGAATCCACTCTCTGGTAGTGTTTTCCGGAGCAACCCTCCCAAATAACGTTGGCAAGATCTTTCCCACTACCCTTGTTCTTGATCGAAAATCCACCCCTCTTCAACTGTGCGTCCAGCTCAAAATTAACCCTATCCCTTGGAACATTGATTGTATCAGCAATGGCACGTGTTTCGTCAAATTCAATGGCATCGTAAAATTCTTCACGTTGTTCTGCTGTCATCACCAACTTGTCATCAGAAGAGTCACCAGTAGGCTTGCTCCACCAGTTAGAAAACCAGCCAGAGTTGGCAGGCTGTTGTGGTTTTACGTCAGCGATATGTGCTTCCTCATTAGCTAGTCTCTCCTTTCTTAGCTCATTTCTCGCAAGAGATCTGAAGAACTTGATGTCCTCATAAGGTAGTTTTTTCTCAAGGGCATTCAACTCATTGTTGGATCCGGCATCTGGTATATCTTGTGAAATGTCAGGCAGAACTAATTTCAGTTTCCATAACTTAATATATGCCTTTCGGTCATCACGTCTTTGCTTGAGGTAGTCCCAACTCCAACGATAGTTCCTTTCATGAATCTCACTAAGGACAGCTTCTCCAGCATAACGGAACCACTCTTTGGCATGGCCCTCTAATGGAACATCTGGTCTAAATCTCTTGAACTTATGAGTCTTATTATACCAGTGGAACCTTGATGCAGATAGCAAAGCATCCCTATATTGGTGAGAATCCAAATCAACACTAAATTCCTCGAAGAAAACTTCAGTCTTTATGTGTGGCTGGGTCTCAGTTGAACCAAGCTTGTTGAGAGTCAGGTGGCCAACACCGCTGACTGGTCTTAATATAAATTGTGTATCTGTGAATTCATCAATGTTTTCATCGTGAATGATAGATTCTTTGTATTTCTCTAGAAGTTCATCATGGTTGTCTGTATATATGGAGTCCGACTCTGTGTTCCAATAAACGCAAAGAGAATTTAAGGTCAAAAGCTTGTGCGTTAAATGGCTAGACACTGAGATGAATGTAGGGGACCATTTTTCGTCAGTAGAAACAGCAGACAGCTCTTTCAACACGACACCAATTGAATACGGGGAGTCTGTGAATGCACCATCAATGTCTTCGTACCTGAGATGGATGTTCTTGATAGTAACTTGGAGGTTATCGACAATCTTGGTGACTAGCGATTCTGTGAATGACTCGTTCTTAGCGGCATCTTCATCTGAAAGGGCATTGGTTGGGTTTGCTCTAGTTCTAAGTTCAAGGTCCACGAGTCTGCGTAACTTGAGCTGTAACTCTCTCTCCAGTTGTGTCTTATAATCGTATGTGTCTTCGATGAACGGCGTAGCAAGAAGGTAGACGTCTTCAATGGCCACCTTAACGGGTTTCCCTTTCAAGTTGGACCATGGGATCTGTAATGTTAATGAACCCAAGTGGCCAAACTTGACGTCAATAGGAAGCTCGAGCTTGTCAAGGGATTCTTTCTTCAGGCGCAAGTCACGCAACTTAACGTCTCCACTCCATATGCCAATATTCAGTTGTTTGGGATCGAAGTTCTCAACATAATTACCCTGTATTTGTGTTAGTAGTCTTTATAAAATATGATGAGACGATGAGCCCCTTCAATTAGCCGCCAACTCTCATCCCTTTACACATAAAGGAGTGTAAAAAACACGCACCAAGAACCGGTTGAGGATACCAGCAACAAGAGACTCAAGCATGGTAAGCTCTTATATATATGATGAGGCTTCTGTGTGCCAATGCTCTTATGATATCGCTTCGTTGGTGGCAATGGGCAATGGCTTTGAGACGGTTGCTTGTGGCTACAGATCTGCTGTTGCGGATTGTTTAGAGGTGGTAAGGGGCACAATCCCCGCGCTTATTCCCTTGTTCGTCTTCTCACCACGAGCTCTCCACGAAAGTCCGAATGGTGGGGCATCCCCTCTTGGATAGCTCAACACACCATAAAGCAACTAAATCGAATCACAGAGCAACTACGTGCAATGGTATCGCTTATCACACGGTCACTCCTTGCTGGAACTTCCTTTGCCACTGGATTTGCGGTCTTTGCCCGTGCATGGCCAGAACAGCCAGATCCCGTTAAGGATAAACGTGCTCTTCAAGAACAACGCGTAGAGGTCATTGACAAGATCAAAGGTCTCCCAAGCTACCAGCAAATCGTACAAGACCCACGTTATCAGTCAGGGACACACTCATCTAGAATTCCTAAGGCACATCAGTCACATATGGTCTCCCAGGGGTTATTATTTGGGCCAGATCACTTGGAAATTGATCCCATCATCTTCTTCAACAATAATGACAATGAACTTCAGGCCTACTATCACTTGGGTAAGCAACTTACGTCTTATGATGGGGCAATACATAATGGTGTCCTTTCGACACTGATTGATGAATCGCTCACGTTCTGTGGCTTCCCGCTGTTGCCTAGTGGTAGAGGTGTTACGGCTAAACTGTCCGTTAATTTCCTAGAACACGCCAAACCAGACTCAACAGTCGTACTTAAGGCAAAGGTTAGGGAACACAAAGGCAGAAAAGTGGTTATTGATGGTTATATTGAAACCATTGATAAGAATCCAGTGAAGCTGGCGCAGGCAGAGTGTATTTTAGTAGAACCAAAGTGGTTCAAGTACTTCAAATGGCTACAACTCTTCTGAGTAATCAAATCTCCACAATCAAGCGAGCTTAAGCAAACTTGAATCATACAATTCTTAGACCAGTAGTTATCAGACCAACCAATCACAAGCTTTGAGTGTAGCTAATAGGGGAGTGCAGTTCTTTACATGTGACTATTTAGCCACTTAACTTAATTATGGTTTTTGCCTGCATTGCGGTTGACGCATACCCCAACTTTTGACGTGCCGAAACTTATTTCCCACTTCCAGTACTTAAAGCCTCGGAATATTCTCAAGTGACGGGAAAGTCACCAGAACAACTTACCTTAACTGAAGGAATTATTTGTCTGTCAATTATGGAAAGTAATATTCCGGTGACCGAAACTATGATTAATGGGAAAGACATGTCAACCCCTGACATTAGGGCCGCCATCTCAGAAGCCACCCCGGATGGGAAGTTTTACGAAGCTGATGCCGGAGATGGTACCCATGTCTATGAGCAATACTTAACCGGTGCCTCTAAGTGGCTTTCGTTCTCTTCACTTTTCATCTGTTTGTTCCTGACAGGCTTAGATCAGACTATCATTTTTACGATTCTGGAAGTTGTTGGAAACAAGTTCAATGCGTACCAAAACATTGGTTGGTTAACTTCAGGATTTATGCTTACATTGGCGGTATTTTCACAAACTTGGGGAAAGCTATCTATCTTCTTTGGAAGAAAACCTTCTTTGCTGGCATCACTCATATTATTTGAAGCTGGTTCTTTGATGTGTGCTCTTGCGCAAAACATGAATGTTCTCATTGGTGGCAGAGTCCTTGCTGGTATAGGAGGTGGTGGAATCCAGACTTTAGTTTTCGTTGTTGCTACCGAAATGGTCCCCATTCATCAAAGAAGTATAACGTTTGCATTTTTTGGCATATCCTTCTCTATCGCTTCAATCATTGGTCCCCTAGTGGGAGGCGCCTTCACGGAAAACGTCACATGGAGATGGTGCTTCTATATTAACTTGCCTCTTGGAGGACTTGCTTTGATCACACTGGCCGCCTTCTTCAATCCACCTTCCCCAAAGCTCACATTCAAGGAAAAGATTAAACATATCGACATCGTCGGGACTTTCCTTTTAACAGCTGGAGTTGTGTTGCTCTTACTTGCTATGACATTTGGGGGAGTCGAGTACGCATGGGGTTCCGGTGTTGTCATCTCTATGTTTGTTCTTGGAGGAGTCCTCTGTATGGTGTTTTTATTCTGGAACTTTAGGTTTTCAAAAGATCAAATTTTACCAGTTGATATCCTCAAAGAGTGGAAGGTCGATATCCCAGTTATTTCTCTCTTCACCACGTTTTACTGCTTCTTGGGATCACTCGTGTATATGGCTGTCTACTTCCAAGTGATACAAGGGTCGGGGCCAATTGAAACAGCAGTCAACCTATTACCATTTATTATTTCTGTCATTGTTGCTAGTATTATTGCTGGTGTTTTACTAAAAGTTACCAGACAAATTAAAATTTTTGCTATCGTTTTTGGAGGAGTATGTGGTTGTGTTGGTTTTGGTATTCTGACCCTCTTAAATGAAAACTCATCATCAAGTATGAAGGTTGGTCTATTAATTCTTCCGGGCGTATCAATGGGCTTCATGATGCAATGTGGTCTACTCTCATCTCAAGTAAATGCTCCAAAGTCACCAGGAAGTGTTATAATGACCACGACTTTCTTTGGTTTCTCTCGAGCCCTTGGTGGTGCCATTGGTGCAAATTTGTCCCAAGCAATCTTCAACTCTACGCTAAAACAACAGTTGAACAACATCTACAAAACCAATCCCATTGCCTTCTTTGGCTTCAAACCAAGTGACGCTTTCAAGTTCTATGGAAGTCCTTCGTTAATCAAACAGTTACCACTAGAGACACAGAAGATAATATATCGATGTATCATGAAGGGTGTCACCAACGTCTTCTACACTTGTACTGGTGTCTCTTTCCTCACTGTTTTGTTTACATTATTTTATAGCAACACAAAAGTCCCAAAGGACGATGAAGTCAAGACTGCAGAAGATTATACAAGGGACCACAATACCATTTCAGATATTGGGCATGAATACCCATCTGAAGTTGAGGAGATGACCGGTTTAAATGCTCACTCTGAAAACAAAGAATCGCCTTTGTCAGCTCAAGAACAAATGGTCTGAGCTCAGTAATTACCTTTATAGCTAATGGATTGTTGAATGAAAAACTGATTTAGTTAGGTTTGAGAGTAATCAGGTCATAAAATATTAGCTGATGAGTGCAAGCAGTAAAAAAAATGCTTCCACTGAGATTCGAACTCAGGATCGCCACATTACTAGTGTGGCGCCTTACCAACTTGGCCATAGAAGCTTTCTTGAGTTTTTTTAGCTGTCATAAAGTTAACAAAGACGTTCTTAGCATAGTCAGAGCTTAGTCATCACTTCAAAGCTCTTCTCGAATCACCCTAGTGAAAAAAAGCGCCCAATCTGACCTGTAAAGACGTCAAGTGTATGACCCAAGCGTCTTCAAAGCCCTGGTAATCCTTCGTTCAACTCATTCAGAGAGCCCATTGACCTTGCAATTATGTTTGCTACCAGTCGTGTTGCTCGCTCGAAGGCACTGGGTCTTTTAGCTTCCCAGACAGCCCGTGTCTCTGTACCAACACTACAGGCCACCACGAAGGGCATGATCTCTTTAAGTGTGCGTCCTCAAAGCACACAGGCTGCTACAGAGGCCCCAGCTACAAATCCTGCTGCTACAGAGAAGCCAAAGTCGGAAGTCAGAGTTGATACTGCCGCTCAGAAAGCCATAGAGGTGGTTACAACACAACTAACAGATGGTGCCTCTACCAAAGAACTAGTTGAATCTCTCGTTGAACAGCTAGACACTTTGAACCGTATTGGTTCTCGTATCACACTTTGCAGAGGCGTACTCATTGAGATTATGAAACGCTCCGCACAAGAAATCAGTGATCCTAACCAGACACAGCTTCTTCCTACTCCACAAGACATTTTGAATAAAACTATAACTTACCAGGCTACTCCACAGGCTGCCTTCCCGTATGTTGCCCGGTGGTTGATGAGAGAGGGACACTCTGACGAGATTTTGTCCTTGTGGGTCTCATTCCTGGAGTACAAGGCTGAATCACGTGGTGTCCATCGAGATGTTGAAGAAAACATGAAGAGAATTGCATTGTTGGCATATATTGAGACAGCTGGTGTTGCTGCTGACACTAAGATCATAGAGAAGTTGTTACAGAGTTCCATCCCTAACGTCAAATACATCCAAGGTGAGGTAAAGAGAGTGTTCCACAAAGACAGTGAACGCACCAAAAAGCTTCGTGAATCTATTGAGAAGTTCTACTTGAAAACTCGTGATCCAAACTCTGTCCAGTTCTTGACAGATGCCGCTATCTCTGCCCAAAGCGGTCGCCATCAACCAGTTCTTCAGGCTTTGACCACTGCTCGTAAAATCTCTGCTGCCAGTGGTGAGCCATTGAAAGAGGAAACATTGATTGCCTTCATGAGAATGTTCAACACTTTGAACATGGCGAACGAGTCAATGAAACTTTGGAACGAGTTGGTCGCAGCTGGTGTTGCCCCATCGACTCCAGCCTGGAACGCCTTGCTGTTGACTGTCTCAAAGACTGGTCCAGTTGGTAAGCGTTTGGGTCAAGTGGAGGCTGTTCGTCAAAAGATTCCATCACCAGATGCTGAGACTGATGCTGTCTTGATTCAGATCTACGCTCGTGCTAAGCAGATCGAACGCTTTGAGGAAATTGCCAAGGGTAAATTCGAGACATCACCATTGATTGCTCAATCCTACGTGCAAGCATTGGCTATCACAGGAAATCACTCAAAAATCCAGGAAACTGTTGCCTCATTGAAGGAAAAGGGTATCAAATTGAACACTGAAACATACAATACCATATTGTCTTTCCTTGCCAGAACAAAGAAGTACAACGAAGTGCGTTCGGTATTGGAAGAGATGACCGCTTCTGGGTTGTCTCCAGATGTTGCCACATACACCATTCTCATCGATCTTAGAATCAAAGGTCTTCGTGATCGTGGCGAAGCTCCAACTAATGAAACTTTCCAATTATTCTTTGGCGAGTTGTCACAGCAGGGGATTGATCCAAATGAATATACATTGACTGCTATCATGGATGGTCTTTTCAAGAGTGGTGCTATCTCTGCCGCACAGAGTTTATTCAAGCATCTACAATCTGCTGGAAGGGCATCAGTGGTCACTTACATATCAATCATCACTAATGAGTTTGAAAACCGCCGCATTAGAGAAGCTGAAGCGCACTTCAAAGAGTTTTTAGGTGAAGGATATCAGATTCGTCCGCAGCATTGGGCTGCCTTGTTTGAGGGTTTCTGTCGTAACGGATTGAGTGGAAAATGTTTGGACTACCTGAACTTGTTGGAACAAGCCAACAAGACTAGCTCTATGTTGAGTAAGTACTCTTACTATTTCCTTTTAAGATCGGCAAGAGACAAAAAAGACACAGAACTTGCAGAAAGAGTATTTGAAATTTTGGTGAAGAATGGTGCACAAAAGCTATTGACACCAACCACTTTGAAGACAGTAATGACTTTGAAAGAACAAGGTGTTGTCATTCCGGAGAGTGTTGAGGCTCTCATTTAAATAACAACAGGGATGATTGTTGTGAGAGAAAAATGATTATAGTAGTGTTACATATGATCAAGATTTGAACCTTGTATATAAAAAATTGACCTCAAATGAACGTCATATGGAATACTAAATGAAATACGGGTAATTGTTATTATATGCAAGTTTAGGTAATTAATTAAAGACTATATATATTGAGAGACAGGAAATCCAAACACCAAATAAAAGTAACCGTATACAAATCATCGTAGGACAAGAGTTAACACCAAAAGACCAATCACTCTCTAGCGTTCTCAACTGCACTCTCCAAGGTTGTAGCAGTGTTGCCCATTGCTTTATCCCACATTGGTTTTGCCCAATGGACAATTCTGTCCTTGGCACCAGTTGGCCCATCCAAAGCAGGTCTAACATCCAAGAAGAACGTTGGTCTACCGTCCTGATCATCAGGGCCACCATAATAATCAATGACATACCTCACAGAATCCCAAGAGCCTGTGGATTTATTGGCTCTGAGGACGTACCAGTCATGTCTATCAAACGGTGGTTCTGAGTTGAAAACACTTGGGAACAGTCTTGATAGCTGAAGATAAATCATCGCCCTTGGAGAAAGATCATGGGGTCTTCCTGTGAACTGTTCCAAACGAGGCATTCTTCCAGACTCTTCAATGTGTGGCTTCTCCCACTCCAAGATCTCTTGCCATGCTCCTTCGTTCAAGAAGTTGTGCACATCTACCATCGATTCCACAGCATCCTCAGGTATGTCTTCACCTTTGCCCTTGCGTACCATGGCGTTGAACATCTGTTGTGGAGAAGGATATTCCCAGACACCTTCAGATTCGTCCTTTCCACGAGGAATCGTGGAGAAAGTACGCTGTGTTGGAAGATCAAGCTTTTGTCCTGGCATCTTGCGGTCCGGAATTACGTGAGGCATGTTGTTCAGCGGGTTGTTGTCATCTGGGTTGAAGTCTTCATTACTCTTGTTCTTCATCGGACACACCGCTGGAAGCTCCGTCTTTGGCTTAACGGGACACACCGCCGGTGCTGCTGCCTTGTGATTGACAGGACACTTGGCCGGTGGCTGTGATGACTGTTCGGTAGTATTGGATGCCCAAAACCAACCCATTGTTGATCAGTTGGTTGTAGTAATCTTGATAAAAAGTTGATTACAAAGGTGCTAGAAGCAACTAATCTCATCAAAAGAAACGATCCAGGACCCGCGACTAATGTTTTTTTTTATTTTTTTATTTTTTTTTTAAATTTACCACATTAATCTTCCAGTATATGAAGGTAAGCCCACTCAATGGACAAATCAGGAAGCAGCACAATGTCAGCTTGATGAAATTATTTACACCGGTGTTTGAAATGGGCTAAATGGTGTGGACTTTGCTGGAAATCGAAACAGTGATGGCTCTACGTTATCTGGTGTAATATAATATAGTATCTTTGTAAGTTAAACCTCCGATAATGGGCATTATAGACCTAAACCTATAGTTTTCACACGGTCCCGAGGAGCTCCCAACACAAGTGCAAGCTTTCCCACTACACGAGCCCACGCACGCTACGGAACGGCTGACAACAGGCACAAGCTGCATAAATTGGCGAAGCCTTCAATTGCAGCCAATCAGCGCGTACAACTCTGTTAAATGCCTCATCAGAAGCCAAGGAGGGCCTCCAATAGGCCTTTCCACACCATGCCCGCTAGACGGCTTGGCAACCGTAAAAGCACGTAGAGTTCTAGACCTCATGTATCAAGACATTCAAAAATCCGCTACCAACAAACAAGGGTTGTTTATACGATGGCGTGGTATGTGTGTTACATATGAAAGCTACTGTACTGAACCAGCCATTGCGGCTTTGCCAATAGGCTAGTTGATTTAACGTGTCTCTTTCCCCAGACTTACTGTATATACACTGTATATACAGCACGCTGGACTTTTTTTTCTCTTGGCCCTAGAACCGTCAAAGCACTAAAACAGAAGACAAGCATACCACCCAGCACTTGAGTCGAGCCACATGCAGCAGGCAGACTCTGTGTCCGTATTTGGGTATGCCAATAAATCCGCTGTCATGTCCGATCGGCTTTCGTGAATGGGTTTGGGGGGGCATTCGGTTTTTTTTATGTTTAGACTGTAGAAGTTTAGTACACCTACCCTTGTACTAGAGATCTCCATCCGTTCGCCGAAGTACGAGTAACGGTAGAATTGCCGTGCCGCTGTACACACAGAACTATAATGTCAACCGGTGCAGAAGAAAGTGACTGGGTTTACAGAACGTCCCTTGTACCCAAGTTATCGGGGACTCCACTCGTTCTCAGGCTCTAAACCATACTACATCTGAAAATGCGCGTCTCCCCGATTCACAAGTTAGGGATGACACCCCAAAAAATCGTGGAGGATCGTGCACCGTCACCCGTAAACAACTTCCATTTTCCCCAATCTGGCCTATAAAACGTAGCAACTTACAGTCTGAAACCACTAAATGCCTTTTGTTTCAGCCTTATTCTCATAGTTCAAAATCCCTCTTTGTTTCCGAACTTCTGTCATCGGAGCCTAAGCCACACAGCATGGCATCTGCCACGTGAAAACATACCAAGCCAATAACAGGCACATAAAGCCAAAAGCAGGTCGGCTCCAGACCCAGATTGACTATACCCTTAATCAAACCAAACTTAACCCAGCAATCCAGCTCCGTTTGTGCATTTCTACGATGTCCGCCATCAGATCGATCAGATACCAAATTTCTTTTTCTGACTAGGTGTATTTTTTACAGTTTTTAACGCACTAGTCCGGCATATGAGTAGCGGAGACGCCGGCAGATGCGCGGTGATCTGCACGGTGAATGAGATGGATGAGATAACTCTAGAAGGTTTTGGCAGTAACGAAAATGGGGATTAGTAGGCATTGTCATATCAAGATGTGTATATGAGCTTGAGAATACGATAATGTTTGGGCATCCATACTCAAAAGAAGAAATTGGCTCAGAATTCCTCTCAGAATTTCACTTCTGTTCCCTGCTCCCTGGCTTCAAAACACCCGACGCTCGTTACCCTACAGTTCCCATATGACCTGCAGATTCCGCAGCCTTTTACATACTCTACCGGCACCGTTTTCAAGGCCCAGACACCCATAACCTAGCAATAAGAGCCCCCCTTCAAGTTATGGCATGTTTAGAGACCTTCATAGTGGCAAGTAGATTGAACTCTGTGTGTAATAGCCGGTGAGTGGAACAATGGCACTCCGAATGTAACATTATTATTCTCCCCTTGCTGACACTGTATCCGCTTAAAATAAGCTTAAATTTTCCCTCGACATGCACCAAACCGGCCCACGTACGGCCTCCACAAGTCTCACGCAAAAACTTCTTCCACTTGCAGCCCCTTCGTTCGGGTATATAAACACATCTGCTCCTCCGCAGATCTCAACTAACTTCTTTGTATCTCTTTCCTTATCGATACTCTTTCACAAAACTAAGAAATGTCTGAGATCGAGCAAAAGAAGCCGGAAGTTCTCTCTTCCGATGCCTCCTCTGTCACTAAAAAGGCTCCTCCAGCTTATACAGAGAGTGAGCAGCCAGCCAAGCTTTCCACAGACTTGGACTATGAAGATGATGTTAAGGTGGTCATGAGAAAAGCTGAGATAATGGCTGACCAGTACAAGGATTCTTGGATCCTCACCATCATCTTGCTTTTCACCTCTTTGATCATCGGTTATGGTTACGGTTTGGACTCTAACATTCGTTACGTCTACACTGCCATGGCCTCTGCATCTTACTCAGAGCACTCTTTGCTCTCCACCATTGGTGTTGTCAACGCTGTTATCAGTGCTGCTGCTCAATTGTGTTACGCTCGTTTGTCAGATGTCTTTGGTCGTCTTGCATTGTTGATTGTTTCCATTGTCTTCTACGTCATCGGTACCATCATCCAGTCCCAGGCTACCAACATCCAGAACTACTGTGCCGGCTCTGTCTTCTACAACTTAGGATACGTCGGTGTTTTGCTAATGGTCTTGTTCGTGCTTTCTGACGCCTCTACATTAAGATGGAGATTATTCTACCAGTTCGTTCCAACCTTGCCATACATCATCAATACTTGGATCTCTGGTAACGTCACCTCTGCTGTGGGTATCACCAACTGGTCATGGGGTATTGGTATGTGGGCTTTCATTTTCCCACTCGCTTCTCTTCCATTCATCGCTTGTATGCTTCATATGAGATGGTTGGCTGGTAAGACCGAGGAATGGAAGCAGCTCAAGCAGAGAAAGTCCTACTACCAGAAGCACGGTCTCTTGAAGACTCTTGTTGAGCTTGTTCACAGAGTTGATATCATTGGTGTCTTGCTTATGGTTGTCGTCCTTGGTTGTATCTTAGTTCCATTGACCTTGGCTGGTGGTTACACCAAGAAGTGGCAATCTGGTAAGATTATTGGTCCTTTGGTTCTTGGTGTTGTCCTCATTCCAGTCTTCGTCTTGTTCGAGGCTAAAGTTGCTAAGTATCCATTGGCCCCATACAATTTGGTCAAGGACCGTGGTATTTGGTCTGCCATTGCATTGTCTTTCCTTTTGGACTTCATCTTCTACATGGCCTCTGACTACTTATACACCGTCTTGATTGTTGCTATGAACCAGTCTGTCAAAGCTGCTACCAGAATCTCTGTCTTGTCCTCTTTCGTTTCTACTGTGTGGTGTCCATTCTTTGCGCTCTTGGTCGCTTATGTCAAGAGAATGAAGTTTTTCATCATTTTGGGTTGTTCCTGTTGGTTCCTTGCCTCTGGTCTCTTGTTCCACTTCAGAGGTGGTAATGGCTCTATTAACGGTACTATTGGTGCTCTTGTTGTTTGGGGTATTGGTACCACCATGTTCTCTTACCCAATCAATGTCTCCATGCAGTCTGCTACCACCCACGAGCACATGGCCACCGTCACTGCTTTGTCGTGGACACTATACAGAATTGGTTCTGCTGTTGGTGTTTCCGTCTCTGGTGCTGTTTGGACTCAATTGTTGCCAGCTCGTCTTGAGAAGGACTTGGCCAGCTTTGGTAACGCTACTCTTGCCGCTTCAGTGTACGCTGACCCATACACTTTCTGTGCCTCTTATGTCTGGGGTACCCCAGAGAGAGATGCTGTCGTTGGCTCTTACAGATACATCCAGAAGATGGAAACCCTCATTGCCTTGTGTTTCTGTGTCTTATTGATTGTCTTCTCATTGTGTTTGAGAGACCCTAAGTTGACTGATCAGTACGCTCATGACTCTGAAATTGGTCAGGAGAACTACGTTTACACCAAGGACGATGACAAGGTCTTTGAATTCCTTTCTGCTCCTTTCAAGAAGTTTTCCAAGAAGGAGAAGAAGACTGAGGAGGTTAACTGAACGATTCACGTTTCATTTCCTTTGATTTCTTTTTATGTCCCTTTTTCATGTTAACAACCTCTTTAATTAATACAACTAATGACTTTTATAAATATTATGTACATACTTAGGCTAAAAGGCTAGCTTCATATGAAGATACTTATGTAAACCCCCAAATTAAGGTCATGTAGATTGAAGTCACTTCATTACAGAGCTGGATCTAGCCTTTTTCAGTTCTGTACGTTTGTTGAACTAGCAAGTTTATGAGCGAGCTATAAATCGTCCAGGCTTTGTAAAGTGAATGTTTTACAACCCCAGTATAATTGGAAATATTGGTATGGAATATTGTAAGGTTATAAACACCAATTGAAGATTAAAATAAGACCTGTGGTCACAAATTATAGTGTAACGATTAAACAAAAGAAGGGCTAAAATCACTTTGAATCTTGAAGTTTGGTCTTTTTGCTTTTAGAGAACCAGCCAAACAAGTAGTCATAGATTTTATCCTCATCCTTAGTATAAATATATTCATCCTGACCCAATTCAGCATCGTGGGCATACTCATCTGTAAGTTTAGGATCTCTCAAGAACAAGGAAAAAGTCACGAGCAGAACACAGAAACACAACCCCACAAGAGTCTCGAGTCGCTGAATGTATTTATATGACTCAACAACAGCCATTCTTTGAGGAGTGTTCCATGGATAATCAACGACATAAGAGTATGGGTTGGTATAGACATATGTAGCTAGAGTAGCATTACCAAAACTGGCCAAATCCTTCTCCAAACGAGCTGGCAGCAACTGAGTCCAAATAGCACCGGAAATAGAAGCACCAATGGCATTACCAATTCTGTACAGTGTCCACGACAAAGCAGTAACTGTGGCCATGTGCTCGTGAGTGGTAGATGCTTGCATCGAAACGTTCATAGGATATGAAAACATTGTGGTACCAATACCCCAGACGACAAGACCACCAATTGTACCTGCCTTGGAGCCCTCGCCACCTCTGAAGTGATATAATAGACCACATGCGAGGAACCAGCAACAAGTACCTGCCACAACGAAAGGTTTCATCTTTCTTATGTATACGATGAATAGGGCAAAGAATGGTGAATAAACCACGGAAACGAAAGAGTTGACGACAGAAATACGTGTAGCAGACTTAACTGATTGATTCATAGCGACGATGAGTACGGTGTACAAATAATCAGCAATCATGGCAAAGATGAAATCCAAAAGCATCGAAATACCCAAAACCGACCAGACACCACGATCCTTGACCAGCTTGTATGGTGCCAATGGGTATTTAGCATATTTAGCCTCAAAAAAGGTAAACAGTGGAATAAGGACGAATCCAAGCACCAATGGACCAATGATTTTACCAGACTTCCATTTCTTAGCGTATCCACCAGCCAAGGTTAATGGAACCAAAATGCATCCCAAAATCACAACCATAAGAAGAATTCCGATTATGTCAACTCTATGGAAAAGCTCTGTCAGGGTCTTAATGAGACCGTGCTTCTGGTAGTAGGACTTTCTCTGCTTAAGTTGGTTCCACTCCTCGGTCTTACCAGCCAACCATCTCATATGGAGCATACATGCGATTAACGGAAGGGAAGTGAGTGGGAAAATGAAAGCCCACATACCAATACCCCACGACCAGTTGGTGGTACCCACAGCAGAGGTGACGTTACCAGAGATCCAAGTATTGATGATGTATGGCAAGGTTGGAATGAACTGGTAAAACAATCTCCATCTCAATGAAGAGGCGTCAGAAAGCACAAACAAGACCATTAACAAAGCACCGACGTATCCCAAGTTGTAGAAGACAGATCCGGCACAGTAGTTCTGGATGTTGGTAGCCTGGGATTGGATGATGGTACCGATGACGTAGAAGACAATAGACACAATCAACAATGCAAGACGACCAAAGACGTCTGACAAACGAGCGTAACACAATTGAGCAGCAGCACTGATTACAGCGTTGACAACAGCAATAGTAGAAAGCAAAGAATGTTCCGAGTAAGATGCAGAGGCCATGGCAGTGTAGACGTAACGAATGTTAGAGTCCAAACCATAGCCATAACCGATGATGAGAGACGAAAACAGCAGCACAATTGTCAACGGCCAGGAGTCCTTGTACTGGTCAGCCATTATCTCAGCTTTTCTCATGACCACCTTAACATCATCTTCATAGTCCAAGTCTGTGGAAAGCTTGGCTGGCTGCTCAGCCTCTGTATAAGCTGGAGGAGCCTTCTCACTGACAGAGGAACCATCGGAGGTTTCCTTCTTTGGATGAGTTTGGACTTCAGACATGCCGTGACTGTACCAAAGCTCCAATTATCAGTAGCAAAGATCTAAGACATGAAAAAATCCCTAAGTAGTTGCGAGCTTCTCTTTATATACCTACAAAAGGAAGGGTGAAAAGTTTTGATCTACAGCAGCTGGCAGATCGGCAATGCCGTTAAATTACTGCATGGGTATGTTATATAGTTGAAAGCTTAAATGCATATTTAGTCTGTGCTGTTTACGACTTGTCTAGCCCAGGGCACGTTATGGCCAAGAAACTTGATTGTTATCCTGCCGTTACCACACAATCGATGCCAAGCTTTCAGTACCCTCCCACAATCGATCCAACTCTAATCACAATGTTCTATATTTAAGGTTATCTGCACCCCCACCCCTCCACCGTACATGCCATAACGTCCACGTTTTTTTACATCCACTGTACATCATCTCTCCCTCCAATTTATCCTGTCCCTGGCCCCTGGTCGCTATTTGGTGGTTATCAGATGGAATACGAAAGCAAAACTGTTTTGGAGCCACATCCTCCTAATATTTGCGGGATAAGACGCCTGTGCATATCTCATCTTAAAGTCTTGTGTCACTTCAACATCCCCTCTATAAACGTCTCCCAAAATTTCACAACTCCTCAGACCTTCTCTGCACACCCCGGTCCGGTTGCTGTACGGTCCTTAGAAATCTCATATAACAAGGGTCAGCGGTGCATCGATATGCTTACTTTGCATGCAGCAATATAAATTTAGTCGTCGATCTTCCGATTGTACGAAAGTATGGACTGGGACCAAAATAGTCGAGGGTATCGGGGCTCAATCTACTCAGTTGTTGTTTTCTTGTCTGTGGAAAGGAGAAAACAGCAGCTAATTCAGTGACTGCAATAAACTAGTTTTTTGATACCAGCTCCAGAGCATAAAGTGAAGAATACAGATTAAGTTTAAAAAGCCTTATTTATAAATTATACATTACTTGTTTGCATTCAACCGTCCATGGTGTGGACATTTACATCCTCCTTTTGCCGAGATTCAACATCGCTGATTTTAGAGCCCTGGTCGTCATTTTCTACTTCCACCACAGCAGGCTTATCAAGAGCTGTGAACGGCTTCCCAGTAACCTTGGAGACCACTTTCAGCAACACCAACCTCAAGACACAAACAATGGCAGCAATAACGAGTCCACCGAATGGGGCCACCACAAAAGCGGCAAAGCATCCCCAGTCTCCACCATAGACACCGTTCCAAATCAACAATAGTTTTCCACCTTCTTTAGCGCTATCGTAGTAGATAGTACCGAAGATGAACACTGCTAGAAGTCCACCAACACCACCACTGATCACCTCCCAGCCAGTCATGAAGTACAACTTGTCCCATAATCCAAGCATTAATACTGGAATAACAGCGGCAGATAATAAGTCAGCAATAAAGTATATCTGGAGCACATCATCAGCCACTTTCAAACCAACAACGATCACTGGAACAATAATCAAAATAACAATTCCACGCACCCACATCAAGTGAATCTTGTTTCTAAAAATATCATTGGAAATGGTAGAAGTCAATGCACTCTGTAAAGATCCCAGAGTACATACAGAGATTGCTACTATGAAGATTAATGTGAAGGCTGATACCCAGGTCGGTATGTTGTTCAGCACGATAAAGACAGAAGCAGACGAATCCTCTGATCCAATCTCTACCCATCCAGCCCATACCGCAATGAGTCCAGCAACACCAACGACAACAGCGATAACAGTGAGAATGAAAGCAGCGATAGAACATCCAATCCACAAATCTCTATCAGTACGGGCAGCAAATGCCCTCAGCCAAAATCCAGAAAGGAACAAGTCATTGGTAAAAATTGCAATAGGAAGGATATACACCAGTTGCCAACCGACTAGATTTCCTTTCAACAGTCCCGAGGGCTCAATTACAGAAGTGTCGATGTTCACATAAGCACCAACGGAACACGTAACGATAGTTAGCATCAAAAACACAGCACAGATCTGTAGTGTGTCAGTGATGAAAGCGACTTTGAATCCACCTGCAGCAGTGTAAATAGTTGTCACAGCACATTGAACAATAGCCACAGGCAATGCATCTAACCCAGTCAATGTCTTCACTGCATATTGTAAACTGGCAATCTCTGACACCATGAACAAGTATAGTGTCAAGATCGTGCAAGCAGACATATAAAGTCCAGTAATGATTCCAAATCTGTGGAACACCCATTCTGTCAACACAAATCCATTTGGGCATCGTCTTCTGACGATAGGTCCGAAGTATGCAAACAGCAACATAGGCAGTCCACCACTAAGAGCATAGACCAATAACCCTTGGATACCAGCAATGTTTGCAACTTGTGGATACGTTGAAAGGATACCACATCCCAACCCACTTGCCACGAAGTTGAGTGCTAACGGAACACCTTTTTGGGTTCTGTTAGCAGAAAGGAAACCAGCTTTTGCGTCTTTAACCTTCCACGCGATGACCAGTCCTGTGACGAGAAGTACACCATATGTCACATACATTATGGCATTCGACGCCTGTGAGGAAAGCATGATGGGTATCTCTCTTTTCAGTGGTTTTAGTGTGCAGTTCCTATCACTTTGAACATGATGTCACTGATGATCAAAGGAAATATCAAGCCGTTTTTATAATGGTTTGTGGTGTGAGGTGATGTAAAGACATTATGCCCTTAGCGCGACAGCGGTCCGAGAAGTGTAGCCTTGGAGGAAGTGTATGCGAAAAGAGAGCCATTAAATGAGGTTTATAACCAGATATTGGTAGTTAAAATGTACCAAGTGACTGAATATGCTGTCAAATGGGGATTTAGGCTTAATGCTGAGAGCTGGCCAATATTTAAAGATAGACTATTGTGCGACATTAGATTTTATCCACTTTCCACACACTCAGGAATAAGCAGTCTGCTATAATTCTACAGTACTTATTAAAGAAAGAACATTAAGCAACCATCAATTCATTACAAACTTCAGCCACCAAAACATCATCAAACTTTTAAAAAGACTAGACAACTTAAGCCTCAAGGGAGGACAAGATGTCGGAGTCACCAGCATCCAAAATGGAAAGGACACCAACTCTGAAGAGCTTACCACAAGCGGTACCGAGCTCGTTGTTACCACCCTGGAAGTAGTGGACAGCGGTCTTGGAAAGCATGGCGTAGTACTCCAACTCAGACTTTCTCAAGACTGGAGTGTTGGCAGCGACAATGACCAATTTAGCCTTACCCTGTCTCATGGACTTGACGACAGACTTGTAGCCGAGGGTGTACTTACCAGACTTGATAGTCAAAGCAAGCTTCTGGTTAATGTTCTCTTGGTTCTTTGGGGCCTATAGAAGGGTTAGTATGTTATCCAAGAAAACAAGTGTTCATGACAGATAGAAACTGGTGGTGTCTTCTTTCTAAACAACCATAGGAAAACACGGGCTCCCCATTGCTCCCAGTTCCAGCATCAGAGGAACTACCAATCATATGATACTGACCATCTCTGCGTATTTGTATCAATTAAAACACTCCGGTCTTTGTGAATAGAGACTTCACCACCACAGCATGTTAAAGCTTTGGGACTGGCCCTGAATTTTTTCACTGTGCGCGGCACTCCCACACACACAGTGGTGGAGGTGTACGGGTGTAGAGCTTCTCACACGGTACACACCACACAAAGATAAATTTTTCACAGTCACAAAACAATCGTCGCCCGCGCAAACCCATAATGGTGTCCGGGTGTCGGCTCCAGGAAGCAGCTCGCCCAGTCCCGCGCGCTCGCACCAACGCTTTTTCACCAAAATGTTCACAATCAACAAGTCTACACAGGAGTTTTGTAAGAGGTCTAACCAAGTAAACAAGTACGTACCGAGGTGGCAATAGTGGAGAAGAGAGTTGATACATGTTTCCAGAACCAACAAGAGAGCAAACACACGAGTTCCATGGCCTTTTCTTAGGCTGCGCAAGAAAGATTTTGATACACAAAGTGAAGAGAACTAAGAGGGAGGGCATTTCATTCACAACGGCGTAATGTACAAGCGTACGAATACAAAGACTACAAGCAACTTAGAGGAGTCAGAAATTCAAAGACACAAAGAACGATGGTAACTCTGCACCTTGAACTACCAGTGAAGCGCCTCCGCACAGGTGAACTTTGGAGCCCATAAAGACAGTTATACACTCACAATCACCACACTCCAGTATTGGCACGGGCATCTACAACTCTCTCATTCTCTCTCTGCCGAAATATATCCATTACGAACAAGTACTAACATTAATAACAGTCACAATGAAGGTCGAAGTTGACTCTTTCTCCGGTTCCAAGATCTACCCAGGTAGAGGTACCCTCTTCGTCAGAGGTGACTCCAAGATTTTCAGATTCCAGAACTCCAAGTCTGCTTCTCTCTTCCACCAGAGAAAGAACCCAAGAAGAATCTCCTGGACTGTTTTGTACAGAAGACACCACAAGAAGGGTTTGGCCGAGGAGGTCTCCAAGAAGAGATCCAGAAAGACCGTCAAGGCTCAGAGAGCTATTGCTGGTGCTTCCCTTGAGTTGATCAAGGAGAGACGTTCCCAGAAGCCAGAGGTCAGAAAGGCCCAGAGAGAGGCTGCCGCTAAGGTTAAGCAGGAGAAGTCCAAGGCTGCTAAGGCCGCCAAGAAGGCTGAGAAGGCTAAGATCGCTGCCGCTGGTGGTGCTAAGGTCTCTAAGCAGCAGGCTAAGGGTGCCTTCCAGAAGGTCCACGCTACCTCCCGTTAAGAGTCTTTTGACATGTCTGTTGTACTTTTAATACAAATGTGTTGGAAAATGTATATTTGTTTTTACTATTCTTTGTAGTCTTGTGGCTCATGCCACTTGTGGGTACGAAATTGTAACAAAAGGTGCATTCAATAAACTTGTATCACTTAGATTTCTCCTCTTTGGCCTTATCCAAAGCAGCTTTAGCTCTAGCCTCAACTTTCAGCTTGTACTTCTTAGTACCTCTCAGTGTAAATGGCAAACAGATATTGGCTAAGACAATCCACGCGATCAATATACCAATGTATCTCCCCATATCACCTTGATAGAGGTCCAAGAAACAGATCTTCAACAACTCGTGGCCCGAGAGCATTGGCATTGCATAGCCGTATCTATAAAAGACATTCATGACTGAGATAGGAGAAAACACCACTGCCAAATTGATAACCATGAAGAAAACGATCCAGAATCCAATGAATGGTCTATTCCATGCAAATATCCACAATGCCGCATTTTCATTAATACCTCCCATTGCTGCAATTAACAGATAAGTACAGGCCCATGCCACTAAGAACCCTGACTTACCGAAAGCAGCGTCATATGGTGTACCGAATGCAACAGCAATAAGAATGTAAACCAACGATAATACCAGATAAGCCAAGTGAGAGGTGATGATATGATACACGATATACTGTCTCAATCTGACTTGTTGTCTAATAGAGTCATGTAATGCAGAAGCGAAATTAAACTGATGGAACGACATGACTAGAAGGTAAAGTAATCCAATTTGGACAGGCCCAATTATGATCGATAGCGCAGCTGGTCTGTTATCGATGAAGCTGAACCACGGACCATTGAGTAGTGAGGCCCCGTCATTAATGAGATTGAGTTGTTGTGTTGAGTTGAGTTGAGAAACAATTGGCTGGGTGATGTATGATGCTACCAGTGTACCGAATGTCTTCTGCACTTTAATCATTGGTGCAACGACATAATTCTGTGAAGATTGTGGCTTACGGCCAGTTTCATAGATCATTTTAATATGATCTGAGGTGTTGAACGAAGTGTCCGCCATCGACAACGCTGTGTAATAGTTCAACGTCAAGTTTGCCGGAACATAGAATCCACCCCAGTAACGTTGGTCATGAACTTCTTTGACAACTTGTTCATACACTGAACGTGAGCCCTTACTAGCTGCCTCGATAACCTCCTTGGATTTGAAGTGGAAAGTACCAATTTGCCCAGCTGTAGAAGAGTTTAGCATGGAAGTTAAAGTCTCTGTAAACAACGGCTGTAGATCACCGATGGCAGTCTCCTCTGAGACAACAACATATGTGAGTCCTTTCAAGTACGAGGTACGATGGAACCATGACCCCCAGTAAAGTGATAGTATACCAATAAACGCAACAAAGATGATGAAATAGACTTTAAAGAACATCCATGCAATCTTACCAACGGTTGCTCTGTTTCTTTTCCGTTTGACAGAGTTTGTAGTAGCAGTTTTCACTACAATGCCTCCGTCAGATTCGTCTTCATTCTTATCTGACCCTTCGTAGTGCTTGGATCGTACTGGAAGTGTTGCCACCGAAGCCTTTCGCTCGTTATCTGTTGCGTACGGTTCCTTGTTATCAGTGCTCTCTTCTTCATCTTCCTCGATGGGCTCGGTACGTTTCGGGGGAGTGTCAGTTTTCTCTTCTTCAATTGGTGTGGTTATCCGACTAGCAGATGAGCGTCTTCTGAAAGAGATTCGAGAAGTAGTTCTATGGAGGTCCTCAGGCAACGCCGAAGCACCAGCATAGTCGTCCTCGCTAGTCAGTGTACGATAAGCAGAAGAGTCCAATGGGTCAACCTCTGAAAGCTCCCGTCTTCTATTCTCCATTATTCTGTTTATGTGTGTTTCTTAGCTGGTGATGAGGGCACTTTATATGTCGTTGGTCTTGCTGGGTTGGACGAATATTAGCTGTTATGTCCTGTATTTATCTGTGGTCAGATGGCTGGTGGTGTTCAGGTGTCAGGGATTATCATGTGTTATGCGGTGTCCGGGTGTGTCAACATCAGGGAATGGCTTCTAAATGTGCCCACTGAGTCTCATGGCCAGATAAGCCAACGCCAGTCCAGTGCTAAACAAGTTCAAAAGGGATAACATGACAGAGCTCTTTCAGACACGCTCACATGCTTCTGGTGGGGGTAGTTTCTCGTTGAGGTCAGAGGACTCATCGTCAGTTGCTGAAGAAGTACAACAACTCAATCCGGATGTTATGGATGCTGTTATCCTTGAAGATGACCTCGTTGGAACTGATGCAATTAGCAAAACGCTCACCAACAAAGACGCAGATATGGAACAGCAACCACAGAGAAGACGCTCCACCATTGTGAATTCTATTAAACGTACGGCTACTTTCCAAAAAATCTCGAAGATTGGCTTTTGGGACACAGAGTTCAAACGTCAAAGACTCAAAGTATACACCACGTTCTTGAAGAACTATTTGATTCTCTCCATTGTGTTAATTCTAGTATTATGTTTCATGTGGGGAACATACTATCATAGGGAGAGAAGATATCACAATATGAAGATGATTGTGGTCAATGATGACTTATCAGTTGATGGTATAACGCCAATCATTGGTAATACTATCGAGTCGACTGCACAATTGCCATCCGTCAAGGCCGCTGGAGGATGGAAAGTGTACACGCATGATGAGTTTGCTCATCAAGCTGCTAAGCATAGCAACACTTATAGAGAGGAGCTTGAAAGATTAGTCCACCATCAAGAATACTGGGGAGCAGTGTACGTTCATCCAAACGCTACACATCAACTTTATAATGCTATTCTACAGAACGATACCAGCTTCAATGTCACTGGTACAATGGTCGAGGCCATCTATGAAACCGGAAGAGATTTTCTTACTGTTGGCTCATATGTGACTACTTTCTTTTATACTTTTGAAGCAGCTTTCATGCAATCTATCAAAGAGGTGTACCCAACACTCATCTCAGAATTGCCAACAACAAATGACAAGCTAAGTGCCATTCCATTCATTTCGCAGCCAATGACTTTCCTTTACACCGATAATCGACCTGTTGATTCGATCCTCATGGCTCCATTACAATTGGGACTCACGTACCTTGTTGTGTTCACATTTTTCCAGCTGTTGCTTACCATCAGGGTGCAAATTTTCCTTGCATCGGTGATTAAAGGTCCTAAATACCTTCTTGTGCGTGCGTTGGTGTCGCAGTTGTCGTATCTGTTACTTGCTGGTGCTTACGTCGTCTTGAACATGGCATTCCAGATTGGCATCACCAAGACGTTTGGTAATGGAGGTGGTTTTGTGCTGTGGGCATTCGGCTACCTAACAATCGCATCGCTTGGCTCATTGAACGAGATCATGGCAGTGCTGCTGTTTACGTACTACCCTCCTCTGATTGGAGGCTGGCTGGTGCTTCTGATGGCCGTTAACATTGCGCCAACGACATCGCCAATGGCTCTGACCTCTCCCTTCTACAGATACGGCTACGCCCTTCCGATCCACAACTCATACGAACTAGCGAAAGTGGTGTTTTGTGACACTTACAAGGGCCAAATGGGTCGGAACATTGGTATTCTCGTCGCATGGATAGTCGTAACCAACGCACTGCTACCCTTCGTGCTAATCCACGCCTCAAAAGCCAGACAGAGGAAGGAGAGACAGGTAAAGGAGATGGCCGAAGATAATGAGAATGAAAAACCAAACAAGTGAGTTGAGCCCTTACCCCTCCCGTGTATGTACCCTTACCTTATCAATTACGTCATCAACACTCGCCTGTAGCGCCTCCACCGGTTAGCACCGCCAGAGCTGGTGAAAAACCGTAGGAGCAACAGCATCTCCGGCTACGCTCACCGTAGGCAAAGGCCCTTAAGCACGCAATGGGCTCGGTAACCAGGGTGGTTAACAAAGGAATAACCGTCATTGGATAAGCCAGGAATCGAACCACTTTGCTACCCGGCGCCAACACGCCCATTGCCGGCTCGTTTCAACGGCACTGGGGGAGTTCGGGCTTCACCGAAACAACGCATACTTGCGCGATGGGACGATAAGGAAAGTGCCCCCAGGTATAAAAAGACGTGCTTTGTCTCGCTTTGTGTACGACCTGGATCGAGCTAGACAAACAAAACACACACCAACAATGTCCTACTCTGCACTCTCCTCCTCCACCTACGGCAAGGACAACGTCAAGTTCCTCAAGGTCAAGAAGGACCCACACAACCCAAAGAAGCAGGAGGTGATCGAAGCTACCGTCTGCTGTTTGCTCGAAGGTGACTTCGATGTGTCCTACACCGAGGCCGACAACACCCCGATCGTGCCAACAGACACCGTCAAGAACACCATCCTTGTGCTTGCTAAGACCACGGAGGTGTGGCCTATTGAGAGATTCGCAGCCAAGCTCGCTACACACTTTGTTGAGAAGTACAACCACGTGTCTGGTGTATCTATCAGCATCACCCAGGACCGTTGGGTCAAGTATGCCTCCTCCAACGGTAAGCCACACGACCACTCCTTCATCCACGAGGGCCCAGAGAAGAGAATCACCGAGTTGCACTACTCGAGACAGGGTGACTACACTCTCTCCTCGTCCATCAAGGACCTCACCGTCCTTAAGTCCACCAACTCCATGTTCTACGGCTACAACGTGTGTGACTACACCACCCTGCAGCCAACAAAGGACAGAATCTTGTCAACCGACGTTGCTGCCACCTGGGTCTTTGACTCTAAGTTCCTCGGCTCTATCTACGACATCTCCAAGCACGCTGACGCTGGTCTCTTCGACAAGGTCTACTCCTCTGCTAGGGAGATCACATTGAACAGATTTGCTATTGAAAACTCCGCTTCTGTCCAGGCCACAATGTACAACATGGCCACTGAGATTTTGAAGGTTGCTTCCTCCGTGAAGAACGTCTCCTACGCTTTACCAAACAAGCACTACTTCCTCATCGACCTGTCCTGGAAGGGCTTGTCAAATGACAACGAGTTGTTCTACCCATCTCCTCATCCAAACGGTTTAATCAAGTGTACCGTTGTTAGAGATGCCAAGGCTAAGCTCTGATCTCTCATCGGCGCAGCTGCTGGTGCTATATGATTCTTTCACATGCTAATTATCTTGTTTCTGTTATGATATTCTTATGTTACGATTCGATGACTCCGTAGGTAACTTATAATTCATTCGGCATAATCTGTGTCTCTATATACATGTTTACCACTTAAACGTTATCAAAAGAACCAACTCGTCCACTTATTTCTCTTGGTAGCGGGCGTACCAAATTTGGGGTTGTTAGCAACAGCTTGTGCTTTATCAACAACAGCCTTGGTTGCTTTATCCTTAGCTTGTTGAGCAATAGTAGTCATTTTCTGTTTACCAATGTTGAACCCCCATTTACGTAATTGTCCAACCACAGATGGTGTGATTGCAGCAGTGATTGGAACACGAATGAAGATCAATGACTTATGTAAAGCATATGCGACAATGGCTTCAGTGACTATTGGCGACTCCCAAAAGCTCGTCTCGGACTCATCTGTCTGTGTTGTATCTTCACCTGGAACTGGAACTTTCTTTGGTGTTCCCAATCCTGTCTTGGTCTTAATCCAGTTCATAACTTCGGTTTGATATTTGGCAACGGTGTCAGCACCAGCAGAGTGAACAAGTAGGAAACAGCATGGGTAGTCAACAACAGAAATGGCCAAGTACACACCTAATGCAGAGAAGCCATACTCTTGTATTAGCTTTTTCAGACCAGTAGCTTTCTTATCACCATGTGCCTTTGTTGACTGAAATCTGAGGTTTTGGAAACGAAGTTGTTGCTTGAACTGTGCATAGAGATGCTGTCTCTGCCCAGCCAATTGTGGGTTTAGGCTCTGTGCAAGCCCCCTCCGTAATCCAAGGGATGTAATCCTCGTGAACATCTTAGATTTGGCTCTTTTTGCAAATCTATATGTGCTTTTTAACGGTCAAAGGGTATTGAAAGATCGATGTGCGGTAAGTAAAGAAGTGCTGAGTTTCCGAGAGTCGGCCCAAGCTCATCAAACGAGTTCGCGAAAAAAGGATACGGTGATGCTACTCGTACTAAGTGGGGTGTTAAATTAAGATTATTCCTATCAGATCTTTGCCTTCTACACCGGTGAATTGAGATATTAACCTGTTGTAGATGAAACAGTGAACAGCAGTTAAAAAATGACCAAAAAATGCGTAAATGTATAAATCGTACCCAAACCAATTAAACAGTGCAACAGAACTGAACATATGTAAATGAACTCTCTTTTAACGTCCTTCTTTGAGAAGTTTGTTTCTCTTCTCTTTCTTACGCATTCTCTCAACCTTCTTGGCGTGCATCTTGGCAGCAAGCAGTTCGTATCTCTCCTTCTCGGCCTTCTTCTCTCTTCTCTCTTTGATAGCAGCAATACGAGAGTTCTTCTCGTCTTCCTTCTCTTGCTTCAACTCTTTGAGTTTGGCCTTTGATTGCTGCTCTTTAAGTCTTTGTTCCTGTTTCTTGGCCCAAGAAGACTTAACACCAAGAGATTTGACTCTGAAAGCATCCTTTTTGACCTTCCAGCTCTTGCCTAAGTTACAGTATATGTTAGTGATCTGTGCGTGGTGAAGTTATCAAGTTTGTTGCTGAACTTACCACTGACTCTGTCGCCTTCTGTAACAGCTGGAATAGCTCCGCTGGCCTCTGTATCACTCATATTCGAAGGGTTTCAGTCTAAAACGAATCTAGTCTGCTTTTATCAAAAGAGTAAAAGCTCATCGCTATGTACGATAAAAAATTTGTTAGGGTGAGATGTCCAGGTGTTTACGTAATCAGCCCAAGGGCTTATGGGGAAATTATGGTTAATCAATGTACTAAATTAAAATAAAATAGATAAGGGTTTATTATATAAATAATTATTTAATTAAGAGATCAAATCAAGTATCTGCTTGAATTCAACGTGAAAGTGTTTATTATGGACAATTCTCTGCACCCTGTGGAATTGAACTAATTGGAATTGAATTGATCATATATTTTTACTTTTATTTGTTCAACTAAATTTATTTTATATTTCTATTTATTTAGTTAAAAAGATTTTACATATTTATTAAGCAAGGCTACTAACACAAAAACAAGATATGTTTCGATATACTGTAAGATTTTCCTTTAACTTGTGTTATATAGTGTTTCAACTTTTGATAGAATTAAATGAATCATGCATTCTCGTCATCAGGACCTGCATCCAAACGTGTATCACTCTCGTTCCCTGGAAGTAACTCTGCTTCATCATCAATCTCATAGTCATCGTCATTCAGTACATCATCTAAGATGTCATCCTCATCTCTATAGTCATTGGCACCAACTGCTCTGAATCCATCACCTCTAGAAGTGTACCTGTTGTCCCGTAAGAAAAGGCCTCTCACTTTATTCATCAAAGCTGAATCCATCATTCTGACCATCTTATAAGTGGCAATGACAGCAGCAACAACAGTAATGCCTCCCCTGACAATAGAATTGACAACTTTATCTGTATAGTCATTTTCAATGAGATCATCATCTTCGCCAAGTCTAATTTCACCGAATCTGGCAAAGCCACCATTACGACGAATACCTTTGTCATACACAAACCAAGTAGCACCGATAAATATAACAATTGGAACAACGATGACCATGGCTAATCCAAAGCCTCCCAGACTTCCACCATGTTCTTTGTTGAATTCTTTCTCTTTTCCAGGACATGCAACTGGATTCCATTTGTCAAACTCCTGTCCACCAGAACATGTAGACATTGGAATTTTTCTATACCCAGTAGGCTCAAAGTACTCAAAGACATTCTTATCAGTGCTGCAGATTTGGGAACGGTCCTCTGGTTGAAGACCCCTCACTAATTTACAAGTACCATCTGTATCCTTTACATAGTTGTAGTCACACTCATAATCACGTCTGGTGCATGGACAATCTCTCTCAATCTTGAAAGCAGCGTTTAGTGGAGCACTTCCAATGAAGCAATCAACACGGTCACGAAGTTTTCTCAAATACTTGGCTTCATGTCCAAACAAACAATCAGATGCCTCAAATGGATGTTTTGGAGTCCAAAACTCGAAGTCATCCTTATCTGGGTGATCCAAATCTAAGACACATTGTCTCGTGAAAACTTCTTGGAAATCAATAGCAAATGTTCTGGATTCATCACCCCTACTAGCTTCAGATTTAGCGATTAAAAGGAACTTCTTAGAGGTATCGGATGGAAGAGTAACAATGTCATTAACTCTAACAGTATCCTCAGTGAACT
Organism: Petasospora mycetangii; assembly: GCA_003708295.3. NCBI lineage: Eukaryota > Fungi > Ascomycota > Saccharomycetes > Phaffomycetales > Wickerhamomycetaceae > Petasospora > Petasospora mycetangii. Next base: position 215,118 of record PPNU03000003.1, read on the forward strand.
GGTACTCATTCCATGTTTCACCTTCATCCAAAGAATACAACACTGTGTTGGTATTATCAGAATCGTTGACCAAAACAATGATTGATCCTCGGTCACCAAATTCCCATTGATAGACCCCCTTTTTGACCTCTTTCCAAGTGGAACCACCATCAGATGTAAGAAAAGTTGAAGCATCTCCAAGTGGGCCAAGAGATTCCCCCACATTACCAGCAGCCAAAAGTAAACCCGTTGCAGACCCAGAAGAAAAGGTGTCACGAGTGTCTTTTCTTTCAGTGTAGCCGTGGAAATGTAACGAACACTCTTTTAAAGACTTCCCAACACATGGGTATTTCTTACCTTCAGAATCTGTGGATGGCGGCTGAACAAGGTCCCAATCCGAACCATCATTGAAAGTGATCTTGGTTTGAAGCTTTTTCAGGGCACCTTTAGTAGACTCCTCCCAGTTTCTGACCGTATTAATGATGGCAATACCTTCAAGCCCTTCAATCTTTTCATAATCGACAAAGCCCATCTCATTTCTATTCACAAATTTCTGAGAAAGAACATAAGACGTACCATTGGCATTTGACTTCAGAATGGCACCAAACTCAGAGCCAGCACGATCATTAGTGGTAACATGGAAAAAGATGGCACCAGTTTCAGAGCCCAAGATAGTATAAGCTTGTTGACGTTTGACAACAAAGTCTTTAGGGAACTCAGCTGGGGCATACGTCTCTCCATCAAGGGTGACATAAGCTCTCAGGGTGTCATGCTCACTCGCAGCAACAACAGTGTAGTGGGAAGTAGGAGCAAAGCCCACAATGTCTTCAAAGATGACGGATTTTGTCTTGAAATTGTCCTTAGAAGAAACAAGAGAGAATTTGTTGTTATCTATTACCTGGCAGATCATTAATTGTGGGTCAGCCCCCAACTCCATGCTTCTTTCGCCACTAAAGTCACATTTGACAGCACCTTCCAATAAGACATCCCATCTGGCACCGAAGTCTTCAGTTATATAAGCAACAGGTTTGCAATTCTGTGACCAGCTATCTTCACAATCGATTTGACCATAAAACACAAATGAAGCGGTTGAACCATTGCGGAAACTCAAGGCCTGATGTCCCATTGTGTTTACTTCAGTTGGCAACATGATTGGGAAGAAAGTTGAGGCCCGGTCTGTAGAAATAAACATCTTGTCACCAGCTGTCAGCAAAAACACGTCATCTTTGCTATAGTGGTTGGTATAAATTTGAAGAATTTCCTCATCAGTGCCAAATAGAGAGAAAGATGAGCCACCATCTTTAGATATGTACAACTCATTCATACTGTTCTGGATCAAAACAGTTTCGTCACCTTTACGGTATTCAGATTGTTCCAAGAAAATATACCGTGTAATTTTACCTGGGATCGAGTTCTCGTCTGTCTTGATATTACCCGTTCTTGCAGAAGCCTCGTTACAATTGTATGCGAAATCTTCAAGTTTGACGTTACCATTTTCGCACAAGTTACCTGGAATCTTCCTCTTCAATGGAATCCTTATCTCAGGGTCATCAGTAGCAGCACACAATCTAGCAAGAGCAGCTCTATCTGGAACACACTCACCTTTAGAGTTCTCCACGAAACCAAATGCACATTCATAATCAGCATCCTGGCAAGAACAAGAAATCTCCTTAACCTTCAAATCTTCATATGGTTTGTTGACAAAACACTTGGCGTCAGTTTTTCTTCTCTTATATAAATCCTTGTGACCGAAAAAGCACGAGCCTTCTTTATCAGTTCCATGGGATCTACCCCACCAATTTTCGAAATCGTTGTCATCGCAAGTCTTGTCAAAGGCCTTGGAGAAGTCAAAAGAGTAAAATTCAGTAGCAACAGATGTATCATTTATTCTCAAGCCACTGAACAAGAAGTTCGTTGTAGTGCCATCAATAGCAGTAGACAACATGAATGGAAGAACTCCGTGGTCAATCTCAAAGGTATCCCATGATTCGCCTTGATTTAAAGAGTAATAGATTTTGTAAGGGCTTTTAGGATCTAGGTCTTCCTTTCTGGTTAATGGAGCAGCAATAATGATATTACCAAGATCACCGAATGCAAAGATGGTTGGGATGTCTAAAACTTTTTTCCAAGTGTATCCACTGTCTCTGGATATGTATGTCTTCAGCTCATTCAAGTTTGTACTCATGTGAGTTCCAGTAGAACCGATACCCATCAAAATACCAGGAGTTGCACCTGTTGCACCTTGACCATCTCCACGTCTCTCTTCAACAGTGAGCAAGTTCAAACTGCATTCGGAATCTCCGGCACAGTCATCAGTTTTTAACCATTGCCATGAATGGCCATCGTCAAACGAGATTTTAGATCTAAGCAATGGTTCCCAAGTAGTTTGATCATAACCATTGGAAACAGTGGCAATCCAAACACCTTCCACTGATTCTACTTGGTCCAAATCAGACATACCGAACATTCCAGTTTGAACATGGTCCAACAAATTTCTAAAATGGAGACCATCGCTGTCTGAAGACAAGACATTGGCAACACTCATTGATTTGAATCCAGTGACACTAATATGTAATGAATGCGGTGTGGATTTGAGAAATTCAAATCCGTCGTAAACCAAATTCTCGGTCATGATTGCTTTGTTGAAATTGAAACCATCTTTAGAAACGTAAAGCGAAACAGATGATCCAGTATCGTCATATCTATCGGTTTGAACAACAGCAACTATAAAGGACTGAATAACTCTGAGGTCATAAACAAATCCATTAGCCAAATCATCCGAAGCATCGTTAAGAATAGTTGGTGCTGTCTTGAAAAAATCTGTAGATGTCAAAAGACGAGAACCTTTGAGGTACCCATACTTATCGAGCTCCGTTTTCAAACATATAACCCTAGAATCATCACCTTGATCAAAAACAGGATTCGACTTGGTGAAGACACATTTGACGGTTTCCTTCATCATGAGTTTAGGGTTTGTCTTGAGTCCATCAGTTGTGTAGTAAATGTCACTTACACATCTACCCGTAGTCTCATCACAACTGAGGAATGCAAACATGATATGATCAGGATTCTTGTAATTCACATCAACAGCGTAGTTGAGGTCGTCGTTCATCGGGACTTCAAAAGTTCTCCAAGAATGGCCTCTGTCATCTGAATAGTAGTGTGTAGATCCTGTTGTAAATGCGAATGCTCTCTCCTTCTTGACCTCGTCGATGACAAACGAGTCGATGCCTTCCAATGACTTTTCCCATGATTTACCTGAATTCTCCGACAAATAAAGCTTACCATCCGCCAGGAAGAGCACCGAAGGTGCATCATCAAAGTAAATAAGTTGGCTTGATGCCTGATCGAAAGTAGTTTCATGGACTTCTGGGGTGAATGCCGCCGTAGCCATCGAAAACAGCAGCATGGCTGCTATAAAGAAGCGATGGAGCGGACTCATGACGCGCATGACTGTGTTTGTATCGTGGAGTGGTGGCCCTCCCTGATCCTTCTCTAATCAATTGACTTTGAATAGGTCGTTTGGGAGAGTAACAAGTACTTGGATTCTAAGTACGGCAATCAGTGGATGATGACAGTGATGGAGCAAAGATAGGCGCCAAAGCGTAAGAAAGCGTAGCAAGCTAGGTGTTGGTGTGTGGCTATCGCTGTATGCGTGTCGTTCAATTGCTCTTAGTGAGAGTGTTCTTCTCACTTCAAAACAAGTAAGCGCCAGTCTATATGGTTTAACAAAGTCTTGATAGAGCTTACCGCCACATAGCCTGCCCCCAGTAAAAGCAGGCATCCCACGATTAAGCTCAACAAACGTATTCGCGAGAGTCGCAAGTCGATAATGGTTGCTCCGGTAACACTTCCTCAAAACACCCGGACATTCCCCAAAGTTTTTTTTTTATAGGGGGGCAACGCAAGGCCCGCCAAAGTATATAAGGGGCTTTGTTTACCCGCCCATTGCGATGGCGCGAAGAGCTCTGTGGTGGGACTACTGTGGTGACCAACGGCTTTAAATCACTTTTTGTTGTTGTTGTTGAGGCTCTTTTATCCACTCTATTGTACTAATACTTTCCTCTTTTACTTATTTGCTTTTTGTTGAAATAAATAATTCAAGGATCGCCCTGGCATTCACCCAATATCAAAACACATACACATACACAACGATGGCACCGAATCTAGACGACATCAAAACACATTTCCCGGCTGCACGTATCAAGAAGCTTATGCAATCCGATGAGGACATTGGTAAAGTGGCGCAGGCCACACCTGTTGTTGTTGGCCGTGCACTCGAGTACTTCCTTGCATCTTTGGTGGATGCTGCTGGTCAAGAAGCAAAATCTGCAGGAATAAAGCGCGTGACTGCTCAACACGTCAAGAATGCCATTGAGAAGAATGAGAATTTCGACTTTTTGGTGGATACGATATGCAAGAAAGATCAGGAATCACAGGAATGAAAAAAGTGTTTCGTGTGCCCATAGCTTGTTTTGAAAGCTAGGAAAGGACGGCTCGCGAGAAAATTTGTTCTATAGGTTATGAGGATTTACGGGATTGAGATTATGCATTTTATACTTCAAATGTACATTACACACGATTGACTCTATAAGGGTCTGCCAGCATCATTTTCTTTTACAAACTTGAACCACTTCCACTTGTAGCTTGTAGTACCCAATCTGGAGAACGAGTGCGAACCCAAAACGTAACACCCCCACCCAAGAAAAAGATAAGAGTCAACGCTCTTGAACCACCACCACAACCAGATCTCGATCGCAACATAAGATCAGCGTCTCGACAAAAGCAATGTCTGCGATTCTCTCGAAAAAGCTTAAGGTCGCTTTGATCCAGATGACATCTGGTGCCGACAAGGCTGCCAATCTGAACCACGCTAAGGAGTTCATCCTTAAGGCTTTAGCCAAGGACCCAAAGATCGACATGACGGTTTTGCCAGAGTGTTTTAACTCTCCGTATGCTGTCAATGAATTTGCCAATTACGCTGAAAAGATTCCAGAAGGTCAGTCTACACAATTCCTCTCGTCATTGGCGAAAGAGAAGAACATCATCATCATTGGTGGTTCTATTCCTGAGCTTGGCGACGATGGTAAGATCTATAACACCAGTGTCACTTTTGATAGAGAAGGTAACATCATTGGTAAGCATAGAAAAGCACATTTGTTCGATATCGATATTCCAGGCGGAATCACATTCAAAGAGTCGATCACTTTGACCGGTGGTGATAAAGCCACCACCATTGACTTACCAGAGTTCGGTACCATAGGTGAAGGTATCTGCTACGACATTAGATTCCCAGAACTAGCCGCAATCGCTGCTAGAGAGAAAAACGCATTTGCTATGGTTTATCCAGGTGCTTTCAACACAGTCACTGGCCCATTACATTGGCACTTGCTAGCTCGCTCTCGTGCCATCGACAACCAGGTGTACACCATCCTGTGCTCCCCTTCGAGAAACTTATCCTTGAACTATCACGCATTCGGCCACTCTCTTGTTGTTGATCCAAACGGTAACATCGTTGCTGAGGCAGGTGAAGACGAGGAGATCGTCATTGCTGAGCTCGACCCTGAACTGATCACAAAGACCAGGGCAGGTATTCCTGTTACTTTCCAGAGAAGATTCGACATCTACGGTGACTGGTCCAAAAACGTCAAGCCTAAGGCCATTTAGGCCCCTGCATTCACCACTCCACATCTCAGCCCATGGACTCACAAATCCCGTGGTGGTTTTGCCAGTGGCAGCTCCTACATTAGACGTTCTCAATTCTATTTATGTCCGCTGTAGCTTGTGTCTTTCCCCGCCCACCATCAGATAGACTTGTACTACACAGTAAACGGGTTGTGTTCTAGAAGCACTTTTTCGTCACCGCGCGCATCCGGAGAGCAGAGTTGCGAAAGTTGTCCCGCGATGTTTATAAGGCCTGGGGAAGCCCACATTCTCTGTCCACCAAGAGCTTCCAATAAAGCACTAAAGGACAGCAAAGATGGTCACAACGTCTCGCTCCCGCTCCTCTCTCACACTCAACCAGCTACAATTGCTGCAGAACCCGCAGTCTATCGACACATCTGTCTTCTATGTCGGTGTTGACGTGGGCACGGGCTCAGCTAGAGCCGCCGTTGTTGACAACACGGGAGCCATTCTCGCATTGGCGGAGAGACCGATCGTGCGCCAGGAACTGAAGCCAAACTATATCACCCAGTCCTCCACCGAGATCTGGGAGGCCATCTGCTACTGTGTGCGTGCGACTGTCCGTGATGCCGGTATAGAGCCTTCCCAAGTGCAAGGTATCGGTTTTGACGCCACTTGCTCGCTTGCTGTCATTCGTGAAGACAACGATGAGCCATTGGGTGTCGGCCCAGATTTCAGCAATGATGACCAGAACATCATCTTATGGATGGACCATCGTGCAGTGGAGGAAACAGACGAGATCAATGCTACTGGTGACAAGTGTCTGAAATATGTTGGCGGTACCATGTCCATTGAGATGGAATTGCCAAAGATGAAGTGGCTGAAGAACAACTTACCACCTAACCGTATGAAATTGGCTAAGTTCTATGACTTGCCGGATTTCCTTACACACAAAGCCACGGGATCTGAGGCCAGATCGTATTGCTCCACTGTGTGTAAAATGGGATTCGTTCCTCCTGGTGTTGAAGGCTCAAAGACCGGTTGGTCGAGAGAATTCCTCCAGCAGATCGACATGGAGGAGATTATTGATGACAACTATAGAAAGCTCGGTGGTGCCCCTGGTTTGGGTGGTAAATGGCTCTCTGCTGGTGACGTTGTTGGTCCATTGACCCCTCAGGCTGCTGAAGATCTTGGGTTAACTGAGAACTGTATTGTCGGTTCTGGTGTCATTGATGCCTATGCCGGCTGGATCGGTACCGTTGCTGCTCAAACTGATATTCCAATCCCAGAACTTGTTGAGCAGGACAAGACTGCTCCAGGTTTGGCCAAGTCTGCCGGTAGATTGGCTGCTGTTGCTGGTACTTCCACCTGTCACATCTCTCTGTCCAATGAGCCTGTCTTTGTTGAGGGTGTTTGGGGTCCATATCGTGATGTCATGGCTCCAGGTCTTTGGCTCGCTGAAGGTGGTCAATCTTGTACTGGTGCCCTATTGGCTCACGTTCTTAACACCCATCCTGCTTATGGTGAATTAGCTCGTTTGTCTGATGCTTCCGGTTTGTCTAAGTTTGACTACTTGAATACTCGTTTGGAGTCATTGACCCGTGAACGTAAGTCCAGATCCGTTGTCTCTTTAGCTAAACACTTGTTCTTCTATGGTGACTATCACGGTAATAGATCTCCAATTGCTGATCCAAGAATGAAAGCTGCCATTGTTGGTCAATCCATGGATACCTCAATCGATGATTTAGCTATCACATACCTCGCTGCGTGCGAGTTTATTGCCCAGCAGACAAGACAAATTGTTGAAAAGATGACAAAGGCAGGTCATAAGATACCTGCTATTTTCATGTCTGGTGGTCAATGTAGAAATGGTTTGCTTATGAGATTACTTGCAGACTGTACTGGTTTGCCAATCGTCATTCCTCGTTACATTGATGCTGCTGTTGTCTTTGGTGCTTCTTTACTTGGTGCTGTTGCTGCTAAGAACAAGCCAAAGACCGCTCCATCTCCAGTCACTAAACCAAAATCTTTCAGATTGCCATCTGATCTAAAACCACTAAGCTCTGCCCACCCACACATTGCTGATCTGGCCTCTCCTTACACTGCTCCTTCTGCTACTGCATCTACTACAAACACATCTGCTATTGCTAATAGCTCCAGTGCTACTGGTTTCCCATTCCCATTGACAGCTGCCAGCGATATTCCAGAGGAAAAGGAAGAAGACTCCGAAGAAGAGGAGTCTACTATCTCTTTTGGTGCTAAGACAAAGGCTCAGGAATCTGTCACTGAAAAGATCAAGGGTCTAAAGATAGAGTCCAAGAAAGCCGGTGAAGAACTGTGGGATGTTATGGTCAAGCTCACCGGTGGTGGTAAAGTTGTGGTCCCATCTCCAGAAGAATCCCCTGACAGACTCTTGCTCAACACGAAGTACAAGATTTTCCTTGAACAGGCAGAAACTCAAAGAAAGTATCGTGAAATGGTTGACTCTGTTGAGGAAGCTATCGCTAAGGCATAAGCTAGGACTGCAGCATCCCTATAAAATCATGATTTTCCCGTTTGTTTTTACAGCTTGTTAGATTGACGATCCTTAATACAACACAGTTTATTATTCCATAGAAACCCACAGTGGTAGCTCAAACATTTTGAGGAAGCCTCAAAAAAATCCGGGGCTGGCTTGTTATTACGCTCATAGCGGTGTGTCCCTTAGCAATCCGCCCGGAACTCAAATTAACAGCATTCCGAGGGCACCATTCCGCAGCGTTGATGCGCCAATTTCCTCTTTTAGCAAATTGTAAACATGCAAAGGCAGCATTGTCTAAGGTGTTGCCAGGGCAACAGCATGGGCATTTGGCTGTGCGGCCAAAATAAAATCGAGAGCCAAAGAATTCAGTGCTAAAAAACCGACTACAGAACGCCACGTTTAACCCTCTTAAGAAGGTAACAACACATCTATCAGCTCGGTGCCCCCTCATTGGCTCATCACCACAGCTACCCCTTCCACTCATTCACGGCTCGGCGATCACCTGTACACCTTAAGAGAAGTTGACCAACTCCCGGTGATCTAGTGCTCGTCCCACCAGCGCTCATCACCTCTACGAGAACACAAATACTTCAATCGAGTTCGCCGTACCCGCACCACTTCTTTAAGCTCCAAACACTTAGAGACGCTATCATAATTCACCTTTTAACTCGTATCTAAGGTTTTGTTGCACATACGCCGCCTCCAACACCTCGACACCGTTGCATTCAGCTTAGCCACGTACCATACAAGCCCATATCATCGCCATCACATATCACAGCGATGAAAAACGCTCTCACGATACTAGCTGCCACGCTTGGATCAGTGGTATCGGCACAGCAGCTACATCTCGAAACAGTACCCTTCCCGCAGCTTGATTTATCGTCATTCAACAACCAAGAGATAGGCTTCCTGGGTGACTTTGATGCCATCTCCCAGTATAGGTACAAAGGAGCCTCCAACTTTACGAACCAGAACAATCTTACGAATAACCTATATTACACAACGGGAAGTAATGACCAGTTCATCTCACTGGGACAAGTCCAAGGATCGGTCACGAAGATTCTCCCCGTAACGTCAGATACATTCCTCTTGCTGGGTGACTATACAAGTATAGGGAATTACAACGTTTCATCGCCAGCAACATTCAATTCAACAACCAACAACTTCACAGAACTTGACTCTCAGAGTCAGATTGATGGTAATGTAACAACGGGTCTTTACAACTCCTTAGAGAATGTCATCTACCTTGGTGGTGACTTCACTTTCAATAGTACAAGCAGTGCTGCATACTACAATCTGACAAGTCATACGCTCAACAGTACACTCTTCAAAGGATTCGGTGATGACTCCAAAATCAACTCCATCATTCGAGTGGGTGAGAGCATTGTCTTCGGTGGTCAATTTGATACACTTGGCCTCCCACAACTTCTCTCAGCTACATACAACAACTCAAACATCTCTGTCACAACAGATCAGCTCGTCAGTTTGAAGTATGCCACGTTCTCTTCATCAGATGGGAGCTCATCTCCAGACACACTGGCATGTACTGGTAGTGGTGAGTGGTCAGCCAGTGGCTTGACTAGTGCCTCCTTTGCTATCAGTCTACCTTACACCGTGTACCCATCGAAGATCAGAATCTTCAACTCTGCTAGTGAAGACAGTCAAGTAAAACTTTTTAGACTTCTCACAAGTCCAGCTGCTAGTATTATGAATCTGACGTATGTTGATCCGGACACTGGTGATTTAGCATACTGTGATGCCTGGTGTCCGTTGCTTGATTCGTCATCCCTTGATAATGCTGCGGATGAAACTGACATATCAGATCGTGTCCTTCCGTTCTATGACACTAGTTTGAGTTGGGGCCCAACATACCAAGAGTTTGGGTTCATTAACCACATTGATGTGACAGCACTAAACTTTGAGGCTTTGGACTCTTATGGGAGTAATGTTGCCTTAGCTGGCTTCGAAACTTATCAGTCCATGTTCTCAACTTACTCCAATAACTCTTTGAATGAGTTGGCTTGTGATTCTTCTGGTAATTATTCAACTTCTGACCTGACAGGTTCTTGGTCTTCTTCAGGTCATTATCTGTCGTCAACTGTTGACATCACCAATGGTATCCCAGATGTTGGTGTCACATTCTATCCAAACATCTCATACGCTGGTGACTACACAATCCAGCTGTATACTCCGGGCTGTTCTGATGATAACACATGTGATTACAGAGGTATTGTTGAAGTTACTTTAGTTGATAAAGTTACAAATGAAACCATCACCAGCGCTGACATTTACCAAACGAACAACTACGATAAGTACGACACTATCTTCAGCGGACACTTGGATAACCCAGTAAAGCTTGAAATGAGCTTGTTCTCTACAGTTCTCAGTGGTGATTCAGACCAAATTGTCGTTGTCGCTGACAGAATCTCTACAACTATTCTATCTGTTGATCAGCTTGTCAGCACCAATGGTACCGTTCCAATCAATGGTATTTTCGAATATTCACCATCCAACTTCACACACTTCAATGCTGCTAATTTGTCCGCATCTTCTAAGCTTATTGGAAACACTTCATTGAACATCATTGGTACCTCCTTTTCTGATGACGCTGATGTTCAATTAGTCTACAATGATGACAAGATATACGTTGGTGGCAGCTTTGAGAGTGAGTACGGTGACAATTTCTTTGTCATCTCTGTTAACTCTACCAACACAACAGCTACTGATTCTTTCTCTGCTGATGGGGGATTGAATGGAAATGTTTCTTCTTTGTTGGCTATTGACAATGGTGTCCTTATTCTAGGTGACTTTGACTCTACCAACAACGAGACTCAAATCAAGTCATTGACAGGTAGCTCTTACAGCTTTTCTGGTACTACATTTTATAATGGCTCCTGGTTTTCCTTTGGAGATGTTGACTTTAATTCCGCTTCCAATGTGACCCTTAAAGGTTTAGAGTATTGGGTTTTCGATAACAATACTTGGAGTGTTGATAACAACACTTGGTTTGAGCCATCCACTCTTTTGAACTTCACTGTCTCTAGCTCAGGTAAATCGGGTGATGCTACTCTTTTTGTCGGCTCCTTGAAAACTGCCGATGAGATCTCCAACAAAGGTGTAATGATATCCAACTCCACTTTTGACGGTAATATCACTACAGATGAGTTGTCCAATAGTACTTTCAATACTGGTTTATTCATTAATGAGTCTCTCTCTGCATTTGGTGGTGATTTTACCACTGAGTCCGGTATCACTAACTTGATTCTCCAATCTGGAAATACCACTGCTGGGATAAACATTGACTGGGATTCCAATACATCTGTCACTCAATTGTTTGCTTACCATGACAAGCTGTTCATTGGTGCTTCTGGTAAAGGCTCTACCAATAACTTTGACTTTGAAGGTGTTGTTGTTTACAATCTAAATAATGATACTTTCCAATCAATCGGTTCCTTATCTGGTTCTCCATTGAGTGTGAGCCAATTTGGTTATTTCAACTCTACATACCTGGTTGTTGGTGGTGAATTCGACTCTGCTGATAATCAGGACGACTGTTCCGGTCTTTGCTTCTACAACATGAACGAGACCTCGTGGACTCAACTGATTGATGGTTTCTCTGGTAAAGTCAAGTCTTTCAGATTTATCAATGACACCTTGGTTGTTGGTGGTGATCTTAAGGTCAATGACACTAACTTGAGTCTCTTCGCATATGACTTCAACTCCTCTGAGCATAGTATTCCAGATCACTTTGCAGATCTTGATGGTGAGGTTTCCAAGTTCTTGCTTGTTGATAATTCTACCAGTGGAAGAATCATTGTTTCGGGTGAAACCTTTGTATCTGCATTTGATGGTTCCCACTGGACAAACATCACATCTGGTCTTGACGGCTCCACCATTCTTGATATCGAGCTGTTTGATCTTGGTTCATCGAACAGTGCTAACAATGGTTCTTTGTTTGATGCATCTCAAATCTTGCTTGCATCTGGTAACTTAACTGTCAATGGCTATGGTTATGCCAATGTTGCCTTCTTCAACAGCACCATGTGGCTTCCTTATGCTATCTCCACACATCAGAGATCTACATCTACTGTCAATTCTTTCTTCATGAACAAGGATCAAACTCCGCTGTACATTAGTGGCACTACGACTAACAGTACTAGACCTTCTACCACGACTTCTTCCATTCCTACATCAACTTCCTCTTTATCCAAGCAAAAGTCCGGTAAAATGGATAGAGGGTTTATCGTTTTGGTTGGTCTTGCCTGCGCTGTTGGTACTGTTGGTGTTCTTGGCTCTCTTGGTGCATTCTTCCTTTTCAGAAATAAAAAACAGGAATACATCCCATTGGAACCAAGAGTCAATGAAACGGAGATGCTGGATACTGTCCGTCCAGAGAACTTGTTGAAGCATGTTTGAAAGTTCTCTATCTTAAAAACTTCTTCTTGCTTTTCTTCTTTGTCTTTAATTTGTTATAAGGTTTGTTTGTTGGTACGTTTGTTCTTTTTTTTGATTTTCCTGTTTTTTGTTCATGATTTTTCTTCCCGTCATCTTGTTTTTTGCCTATAGTCATTACGAAACGATTGAGTTTGTTGTATTTATGTCATCAGTCGTATTCTATTCTCCATCCTAATATACTATCTAATGTTATCTTATACATCACTGGAAATGTAAGCATATTAATGTTTTTTTTTTTCTATAAAATGCCTAAATTATGCATTGGTAGAAGCTTCCCAAGATTTTATGGCGGTGTCCTGAAGTTTTTTATAGAGACTTGACTGTCTCTCTGCAAAAGACAAATCTTTGTAGACACCATCAGTATAGCTTAGACACATTTGCACCTGTAGTGGTTGTGATACTGGGTCCCAGTTTTTAGCTGCAAGAATGTTCAATAAGGCTGCTTTTCTCTTCCTTGTGAAACCGATGGTAGCAGTGTTGTCTTTCATAAGTTTCCTTGGGTTTTCCGGTTCGATTTTTTCCTTATTTTCGATTAACTTTCTTGACATGATAATTTTGGCTTGGCTTGAAACACAAAGTGAATAGATGTAGCCAATGCGTTCAAGCAAAAGAGATTTGCCTATTTTACCCACCAACTTATCATCAATAGCTTTCTGAACCCATTTAATAGCTGCTGGAGAGTTTGACCAGCTATCTCTTAAAGTACAAAACAATTCGGCCACTATCAATATGGAACGTAGTGCATATGTCTTAAGGCCACATCTTGCCAGGTAGGTATAATTAGAAGAGTCCAATAAGGGATCAATGGTATCATTTTTAAGCTTAGAAGTAATGTTCGTAGCACCCATAAGCAACGAGACAGCTGCCATTTCTTGAACAGATGCCAAGTATGGCCATGCTTTATCACTGAGGAAATCTTTTTTGGCCAATTCATAAGTTGTATAGGCGTACCTGAAGTCTCGCAACATGAAAGACCAATCTGCCAGTTTACGAGTAATGGTCTCAGCTGCAGATTTACCATAGTATCCCTTTTCCACGTTGAAATTACTTGTGTTCTCTTGCTGATGTTGATTCTTATTTGAACCAAAATATTTCTTACCAACGCTGAAAAAACGGCCAGTGATACTTTTCCTAGGTGCAATGACTTGTTCATCCCATGTGGCAATTTTTTGTTCCATGTAGGGGATGATTTTCTTCTGTATTATTTCTTTGATTATTTTATAAATGGATGTGATGTTTGATGCTGGAAGTGTAGGTGTTGATGCAAATGTGAGGTGTGTGTTCTGTAGCTCTTCGTCGACTGATACGAGCATCGGAGGGTTCAAGAGTGTTGGGTGGTTTTCTTTGTCGATGGTCAGCGGAAGTACAAATGCATCAACAAACAGTTGTTTCTTAATATGTTCTCTCAATTGCAAAGCTTTCTCACGTTGCTGCTCATCCGTGTCATCGTGTACGATAACAAAGAAAGGTAGGATATCATCTATGAGAAGGTAATCTGGAACTTTTGATGACTTGAACTCTATGATCAGTTGACGAGCCTGTTCGTATGAATCCTCTGCACTAACAAACAGCACGGACGCAACAGGGTGATTGATGGGCTCAAACGGTGTAATGACTGAGCTTGATAGCATCTTGGTGAAGAACTTCATGTAGATGGAATCCTTGATTGTGTCTCGAAGCGGCGTGTTGTGATCATCGGTTGCTTTCTTCAGATGTGTGTTCACACTCTGCACGTACTCGCTCATCAGCAGCTCGAGCGAGTGCTGGGAAAACAGTGGTGCCTTTCCAGACGTATTTGCATCCTGTACACTGAATATGTCTGCCAATGGTGAGCTGAACCGGAGAGCAAAGTCGTCTGCTGAACGGGACACAAGCTGTGAGTCCTTTATCTGGAACCTGTGATCCACACGGTCGCCGAACGGCTTGATCAGCTGAAGAAACGAGTGGAACCCAAACTGGGTCGCCAATTGGTCGACCTTCGCAGAGGCATACACCGTAACACGCGGGGACAGAGCAGCCAGTGTCAGCCTCTTACACTCAATGGAAGTACGCTTAGCTGTCTCTGAGTGTGCCCTCGGATCCAGCAGCGGCGTGACCTCGCGGCCTGCTGCCAAATGGAAAAGCACGTTGTTCGCTGTGAGGTCTGTTGCCATTCTCGTGTGACCCTTTAGACCCTTTCCTCGATGGCCTGGCTCCCCATGCCTGTGTCCCCATTGAGCTGTTTCGTGAATGTTTAGTGGTTCCGGTGTGTCCCGACCGTGTAATTCACACCCAGACACCACAGGCCCTTGTTGATCCACTCCGGGCGCGTGTAAGCGCAGCGCTTTATGTCCGCCAACACCAACTGGCCAGCCAGGCAACAACTGTTACTGAAGCCACAACGGGGTACACTCACTGGAAAGGGAATACCATGCTGTTCAACATTGCGGCTCTTGCCTCTGTCACTGCGGTTGCGCAGGCGTTCTACCTTCCCGGAACTGCGCCAGCTTCTTACAAGAAGGACGATGTCGTTCCACTGCTCGTCAACCATATCACTCCATCTGTGTTCCATGACAGCCAGAAAGAGAGCTACGTGTTCTCTTTTGACTACTACTACAAGAGACTGCACCTGTGTGAACCTGAGAAGAAGGTGAAACAGCCAGAGTCTCTGGGCTCGATTGTGTTTGGTGACAGAATATATAACTCACCATTTGAGCTTATCATGCTCAAAAATGAGACGTGTAAGGCCCTGTGTACATCCGTCTATCCAGCTATTGATTCGACGTTTGTTCATAAACTCATCAAGAACGGATTCTTCTATAATTGGCTCATCGATGGGTTGCCAGCTGCCAGAAGACTTCATGACAAGAGAACCAACTCAGATTTCTACGGTGCTGGTTTCGAACTTGGTTACGTTGATGAGAACAATATCCCACATCTGGATAACCACTTCAATATCCAGATTGAGTACCACCAGCGTGCCGAAAATGAGTACAGAGTCGTTGGTGTCACTGTTGAGCCGCACTCTTGGGATAGAACCGAACCTATTTGTCCAACTGGTGAACAGTCCCCAGTGACATTGGACATTCATTCCAAAACTTCTGTCCCATTCACATATGATGTCACTTGGATTGAATCTGATACCTTGTGGGCTACAAGATGGGATAAATACTTACACGTGTATGACCCAAAGATCCAATGGTTCTCTTTGATCAACTTCTCTTTGATTGTTGTTTGTTTGTCTTTAATCATCTCACATATCTTGTTCAAAGCATTGAAAACCGATATCGCAAGATATAACGAAATGTCATTGGACGATGACTTGAGTGAAACCGGTTGGAAGCTTGTCCATGGTGATGTTTTCAGATCTCCACGTTATCTGCTATTCTTGTCTGTTATTGTCGGTTCTGGTGTTCAACTACTTTTGATGGCTTTCACCGCTTGTGCTTTTGCTCTTTTCGGTTTGCTATCGCCATCTAACAGAGGCTCTTTATCCACTGTAATGTTTATTTTGTACGCATTGTTCGGATGTGTTGGTTCTTTTGTCTCCGGTTCCGTTTATAAGTTCTTTGACGGGTCTGATTGGAAGATTAACATGGCTCTGACACCAATTTTAGTTCCAGGTGTCATTTTGTTCACTGTGACTATGCTCAATTTCTTCTTGATTTTTGTTGAATCTTCTGGTGCTATACCAATTGGTACCCTTTTCGCTCTTGTGTGTATTTGGTTCATTGTCTCTGTTCCATTGTCATGCATTGGCTCTATCTTAGCTTTGAAAAGAGAACCATTACCTAAACCTGTTCATACCAATCAAATCCCAAGACAGATTCCAACTCAGCCATGGTATTTGAAGACATGGTTTGCAGCTTTGATTGCTGGTATCTTCCCATTCGGCTCTTTGTCAGTGGAGATGTATTTCATCTATTCGTCCTTATGGTTCAATAGAGTTTTCTACATGTTTGGATTCTTATTCTTCTGTTTCTTACTGATGGTTATCACTACTTCCCTTGTGACCATTTTGATGACCTACTACTCCTTGTGCTCCGAAAACTACAATTGGCAGTGGAGATCTATTGTCATCGCTGGTGGCTGTTCTCTATATGTCTTCTTGCATGCAATTGCTTTGACAAAGTTCCAACTCGGAGGGGCTGTCACAATAGTGTTGTACACAGGTTACTCCCTGTTGATTTCTCTGTTGATGTTCGTGCTAACGGGATCCATTGGTTTTATCTCGAGTTTGTTCTTCATCAGAAAGATCTACACAGCCGTCAAGATTGACTGAAACTGCACGAGTATACAAGAAAACTACAACACACACTTTTAAACCCTATCTCGTCCACGCCTGACCTCCATAGGGGTAAAAACAAATATATAAAAAATAAAAGGACAGGATGTTTCGATGGAAGAAGATATACAAGGCTTCTAGAAGCTGTAAATTTAAATGAGGCAGCCGTGCTGCGAGAGACCTGGCCATAGACCTGTAACAAGCAATAATATCTCAATGAAACACTAAAAATAAGTTTGTGCCCAACAAACGACGAAAAATAGTTTCCAGCACATTCAAGCATGCATGCATGGTACCTGAGTGTGCTAAGATTGCTAACGTTGGGTGACTCGTGACTCTTTGAGTTTGCCCCTGAGTGCTTGTGGAAAAACGGGCCAAGCATAGCGAGGAGATCCGCACGGCTGGTGGACACTGGGAGCGTTCTGCTTTGGGACAATTCCGCACTATCTGGGTACCATCTTGTCCACACGCCAAAGGGGCACTTTGGTATAAACTTTTCTCTCTAGTTCTCTCTCTCTGGCCTTATGGGCGTGCTGCCTCTGCCTGTGTGCTGCCTCCAGAGAAGCCCGCCTGGCAGAATTACGTGGCATTCCGGAGCTTCTAGAATACATTTACAGTATTGGAAAAAGGCGTCGCGGGGACGGGGTTTGCAAGTGTGCGTTCAGCGACATGGAGACACTGGATGACAAACCCCTTTGAGCTTTGGCAAACGCCTCGAGAACGAGCAAGGTGCATTGTCATTGGACCAAGATGGAAGTTTGCTGGCACGCTTCGGGCAATACCCGAAGTGCGTGTGTGCGGGAATCTTGCATGGTGCGCACTGGGAGAGGCTAACTTATACTCCCGGGCTTGGTCGGCGGAGGAACACTAGTTGCGAGTCTAAACGATGGAATCGATCCCCTGGCAGCGTTCCATTGGGGTCCTATGTGTCTGTGGGTGTAATCAGTCGACTGCGTGTTTGCAGTGCAACCCTCATCCTCCCAAAAGGAACAGCCGCAGAATCTGGCCCCGGTGTCGTATCTGCGCCTGCTCGGCTCGGTGTACAGTTTTGTCTGGCTGTGACGGTCCAGCCAACGGAGAACAAAGCCTCTGTAAGTCCTTGCACACCCGTCTCCACCCCCTCCACCTACCTCAGCACAGATATGGACATAGAAGCAGGTGCCCTAATTCAACGCCCCTCGAACCAACAGCCCATCTCGTCAGTCGTAACGACTCTTCCACTGCTCGATATCGATCGGCAATACCCACTCGATGTAAGCTGTGCGCTTCTGCTGAGCGTATGTAGCCCTCAAGATGTTCTAAACTGAAGATAAAAGACGACAATAAGAGTGTCTCTTTTTTTAGACTACAAGACTTTATGCACTAATATTAACAGCATACGATCTTTCTTCTCACCGAGGTCTCCTCCGTAAATTCCGTAGCAAACGGAGGTCACTGGGGGACCCTGACCTGCCTTGTTGTCTGTGGCAGCTGTCGACCTCTGCACGCACTGTGCTTTGAGGCAGCCGGCAGCTAAATAACTTCCCACGGCTGTTCCATCTTGCCACTAATTCCCTTGAGCCCTTTGTTTCTGGGGATACTTGGCATGCTAGGTTAGCCAATTGGTGAATACAGCTAGATAAGTCTCATTTGACGTAGACAGAAAGCCACCTTCTTCACAACCGGCTGGTGAAAAAAGAAGCGCGCACTTCTTCGCAAAGTCCCATACATTAGGCCCTTTCTTCGCTAGCAGCTCGCAGATTGCCCAGAGCAAGGCTCCAGCCAATCAGACGGTGCCCGTTCCTGGATGCATGAGATGCTGTTTAGACCATGACACAGACAACGGGTGATGGGGAAAGCCATTCGTGCCCGCAACTCGCATGCCCAGCTTTGTTCTGACAGTGAAACAAAGGCGGGGCATCTGTATAAATACTGAATTGAGTCCACCTCGCCAAACTTACGCTACCGAAGGTAGTGAAAAGGCAGGGTATCCAATCCCTTCCTTTGTTTGTTCCAGTTACTCGTCGATCAATTCAGTGCTCTTGTTGACTTGGCAAATTGACTTCACAATCATTTTCGCAGCGCCCATCTCTGAGGTCTCATCGCATACGTTAGACGCATAAGACCGGAAGCCCAAAGTAATCGCTTTTACCTTTCGCATAGGATACGAGGACATTTTTTTACTGAGAGTCAAACGTTGATCTTTCACAGTAGCCATTCCTGGGATCACAAATCGCTTGTTCACGGTACAATCTATCTTTTCTCACAGTGCTCTCTCTGCCCTGGCTCTGCGACATCCATTCCGCTGCAAAGCCACAACGGTCTCGCGTTCTCAAGATCTCATAAGTGTCTAATTGGGATTGAAGGCAGTCACACCCGCTTTACAACCTTAAAGCATCTTTCCGACTCGTAATCTTAAAGCATTAACGCAGCCTAAACAGCAGGCCAAAAAAAGCTCATTCCTTCTGCGTGCACGGTCTCATCAAAGTCATACCTCCCGTCACCAACATTCCCCAGCTCATCGATCCACCATCCGCGCAGCTTCCGCTTCTTGCCAAAACTCTTTTCTCATCTCTTGTCATCAGAATCCACTAGTGAATACTCTGGATTTGCACAGTCTCTCACTATAATGACCCAACCAGAACCAGAGGACAGTTTACATGAGCCAACTACTCCACCAACACGAAAGCATGCATCGTCTCCACAACCTAAGCATCTCCCATCTGCCGATGAGCTTCCACGCATGTTACCGATGACCCCAACGCAGATGTCATACCCACAGCATAATGTCCAGACTCTCAGATCCCATAGGTCTATGTCGCATATTGGGACTATGAAATTACCAGTCTCATTGGCTTTCAAGAGAACATGTTACAAATGTGGTAATTTAGGTCATCACGCTGATGAGTGTCAATCGAAAGAGAGACTCTGTTACAATTGTAAGCAACCAGGTCATGAGTCGTCACAATGTCCCAATGATAGAAGCACTGTGGCCAAGCAGTGTTATTTCTGTAAAGAGATGGGACATATCCAATCAGAGTGTCAGCAGTATCAGAACCTAAGGCAAGAGCGCAGATATATGTCCCATCTTCCAACACCACACAATCCAAGTATACAACCTCCATCGGCACAGATTGTCTATTATTCGCAGCTGAGGTCTCAAATGCCACCTTCTGGTCCAGGTCAACACACACTGCGACACGCTCCATCCCAGCCTCAATTCTATTACCCGGGCCCTCCCCCTCCTCTACAGCAGTATCCCCAATACCCACCACCACTACCACCACAGATGCCAATGGGCCAACCACAGTCGCCACACCGTCTCCACAGACAGCCTTCAATGCCACAGATGTACTATCCACCACCAATGATGAGACAAGATTATATACCATCAGCAAATCAACACTACGGGAACCAGCTCATATCTATGCGTGGGTACCCAATGTCATCTGCTTCCTCTCAAATGTGTTACACGTGTGGAGAGCACGGCCATGAGAGTAAAGAGTGTCTATTAAGGTGAGCTACTGTTAATGAACTGTCAATAGATGAACTAAAATATACAATAATTGATGATCTCTTATCTTTCTAGATCTTCATTAGTGAGCTACAATCCCATGGAATTAATGCATTTGATATCCAGAAGCTCCGTACAGCTAGAGTTTGCGGTACGCCAGCTCGTATTCATCTTCCAACAGCTGGTGTTACCGACTCTGAAACTTGAGCTTTGAGTGATCATATATAGATTTTTTCTGGTGTAATCTAGTAACATACTAAACAAAATACAGATTTCTTCCACGGCTACTGTCAATGATTTACGTATCTCAAAAAAATTATCTTAAATTATTAAAAACTCCAATCGTTTAATTTCGTATCATAAGCACATGTATATCAGTTACCAAATCTCTCTGGCATCAGAACTGGAGCCACAAGCGACCAGCCATAAATGGCATAACAAATCCAAGCACTGACGATTTTAACCCAAGAGTAGAAATAGGTTCTTCCAACTGGGACAAAGTCACCGAAGTCGTCCTGTTGTACATTCATTGTCAGCAAAACTGCTAGCCATTGTGTAGCAAGGAAGAAGATAATGTGGAAAAGTGGATAGTTATACTTAGTGGCAACTCTTTCATCGTCTTCGTCATCTTCATCGTACATCCAGCTTTGGTCATTTAGTGCACTTTCAGGTAACGATCCAACAGCAACAGCTTCTCTAATAGCTTGCATTCTCATTTCATTTCTTCCCGGTTCCTGTGTGACAGTCTGGGCCTCTTCGTCCGCTAATGGTTCATCGTAATTAATAGCAATGGATCCACCGCCGTTATTACCATTAAAAGCAGAGTTGGCAGCAGCACGTGTAGTTGTGTATGCAATTGTGACTAGTGTAAATATAGCACCCATAACGACAGAGGCAGTACGTGTTCCCCTGTTTCTGATAAGTGGGTTGCATTGCTTATCATCTGGCTCGGAGGCACAAGCGGAAAGGGTCAAGTATGTACAATAGACAGTGACCATAGCCGCTTGAGCAAGACCAGCATTTGGGTTATATTCCTGGATAGTTGGATTCAAGGATAAGAATGTTATTATGAATGCCATTATCAGATTGACAGAGGCAGCGGCCTGGTTCATTGAGCAGCCACCATGACAGAAGTAGACGAATGTGATAACAGACATGACAATAGCACCAACGTACATAAGGGCAGTACCAGAAACAAGCATGGTTTTCCACATATTGGAGTATTCATCCTCGGCCTCAACGTGCTCGATACATGTTTCAGCCCATTCATGAGCAAAATCGACAAGTAAGACAAGTCCCACTAGAAGGAAAAGTGCACCAGAGATAACCGACACGTACTTGGACCATACGATAAAGAACCCCTCTGGCATCAAGAATGACACAACAACAAACAGCAGCCAAATGAATATTTTCAATGCCCAGGCACCATTTTGAAGTTTAGAACGTGGGTTTGTGGTAGAGTGCACGCCAAGTAGGAAAGCACATAGCAACAGATGCTCGAGTCCAAGGGCGAAGTTGAGTCTATGAACAGCGAAAAAGCCACACTCAACACCTTCACACTGACCTTTAGACAGTCTGGTAAGCTGTTTTCGGGCAAAGTCCGTAAGCATGATCCATGAGAATATGGCGTTGACGAGGAAGAGGAAAGCGTAACTGAGACGGGTAGAGAAAGAGGACCCTATAGTCTTGAAGGACTTGCACACCAGTGCAGAGAACATCGAGCCGAAGCACGACGCTGCAGCTGTGCCTGCCATTTGTAGTGGCAGAGATATGATAACACCCATTTTTTTGTGGCAAACGATTCTTTGTGGGTTTTGCTGTGGTTAATGGCTCTTCCTTTATCGGTTGAACCCACTTAAAAAGGGCCATGACACTTCATGATGTTGGCCGAACCGCTTAACCACACCCGGACACCATTAGCCTGTGTTTTCATTTCGGGCCTCCTCTACCACTACTGCTCTTGTTTCACTGGGAAGTAAAGAAACCGCTGTTATTGCTGATATTAGCTTCTGGGAAGGTATGAGCCAACAGTATTATCCAATCATCCTACAAATTGGTGCTCGGTTCATCCGCGCGGGGTTCGCTGGTGATGCTGTGCCCATTGTAAGACGAAGAACTAATGCGTACGACCTTGATGGAGTACAATTGAGACCACTAAGGATAACTCACGCGATTGAGGGGCAGATTCCAGGGGATGAAGGACTCGGCTCTGATGAGAAGAATCAGTTCTTGTGGACATATGACATTGCTGGAGTTGACGGCGATCAGATCGAGTCCGTTCTCGAGAGGATCATCTATGATATCTATCAAATGGACTTACTCATCGACCCAAAAAAATGCAAAGTATTGGTCATTGAGCCTCCTTTTTTTCCATTACCACTAAAGAAAATAGTTGCTAGAGTTTTGTTATTTCATATTCACGCTCAATCTGTTCGCTTCTTTTCGGAACCTGTCATGAGCTGCATCAGTTCCGGATCTCATTGTGCTTTAGTCATTGACATTGGATGGAACCAGACAACAGTCACTCCTGTGTTTGACCTTCGACAGCTGTACAAGCACGCAAAAACAACATTGAGAGGTGGGAGATGGCTACATGAGGTGGTGCGAACTAAAATGGAAGAGCAAGGGTGTCTTGTTGGTGGATTTGAGTTCATCGAGAGGTTCATCTGTGAAGCCATGTATTCTGAATGTGGAAAAGGAGAAACCGATGCTAATTATGACTTTGAAGGGACAAAAGTACCCTCAGAACTGAGATATAAGCCTATTGAGTCTGTCTTTTGCTCAACATCTACTACAGAAGATGAAAACACACGGCATATTTCTGATTTAGTAGATGAGTGTCTGAAAGAACTAAACATGGACCTCCGTGCTTCTTTGAGAGACAAAGTTATCATCACTGGTGGAATATCTTGTATTCCAGGGTTTAAAAGTCGGTTGTTGAGGGAGTTAAAAGAAAAGTGTGGTGCTGAAGGCATTGAAGCTTTAGGTGCTTGGGAAGGGGCAAGTCTATATTGTAGCACAGCACTCATGACTTCCTCTTCTAATCAAGATCGTAAGAAATGGCCAGAACTGGTAAGAGACAAGTACCTCGCGGGCGAGGCTAGTGTCGTTGATTGGACAGACGGTATATATGGGATGGCCGCTACAAGCAAGCTGATCTAGACTAAAAGAAAGTATGTACATTCTTTACTTAACTTTAACCATAGTAGACAACTCCTCTTTTGTAAAAATCAAGTCATCTTGTGTCGCTACTACTTGGTTTCTATAATCTCTCTTACCAGATTTGATATCACCAATTGAGTTAATGTCCTCAAACTTCTTGGGATCCCTCCACTTGAACTTCTCCGTATAGATGTTCTCTCTTCCTTCAATAACATCAACAACGTATTCACCCAGCACTGGCAAGAACTTGAATCCATGTCCGGACCCACCTGTGACTACCATAGCGCCACTCTTTTTGGGGATGAAATCGATGATGAAATCGTTATTAATAGTATCGGTATACCAAAGAAGTTGAGTCTTATAAACACCAAACTCTGTCAGATCTGGGAAGAAGACCTTGATGAAATTTTTCAACTCATTGATAACTTCCTTTGTAAGTGATTGAACTGGTGGCTTAGAGTGAGAAGTGATCGGAACAGACGTAACAGTTCCATCTTTCAAGGTGGTACTGTTCGTGTACTTTTTTTGTCTCATAATGAACTTGACAACTCCATCAGAAGTAACTGGGAATGCACCGAACCCACTAAATGGAGCATTCTCCAAAAGCTCAGTCATTCTCCACATTACCAAGGGGAACTTCTGCGGTGAATATTTCTCCAGGAGGTCCTTTCTATGCTCTGGAATCTTGATGCATAGAACGTTACCATTCTGTGCTTCACTAAGACCGGCCAGTTCTGGAACAAGAGAAGCACTCCACGGTCCGCATGCTATTATTGTTAGATCCGCATTGTGAGAAATGCCATCTTGTGTTGTGATGCCCTTGATAATTCCATTTTCTTCATTTAAAAATCTGACAGTACCTTGCTCACCGGTGATAAAGTTCACTCCACGGGCTCGCAAAAGCGAATTCACATATAGACAAGCATTCGATGCAAACAAGACACCAGACGTTGAATCATACACACCAGTAATTTTCTTGAAGTAAGGATGTGTTCCTTGGCTAATCTTGAAGAAGTCCAATCTATCACTTATTCCCAACCTCTGTGCTCTTTGGAGATCTTGTGGATCATTGATATCGAACTGTGAATCTCTCAACCCTGAGTGTTCGAACTCCTTGAGAGACTCGATCAAGTCGATTGTCAACTCCTTCTCGTTATTAATGGAGAGCATACCACAATTGTCAAGAATTCTGCGCCGCGTGGTGATGTTGTATTTCTGTTTGGCCTCATCAGCAGAGAGACCACTCAGCTCTTTGTCCCACGCAACGAACCTCTCTCCAGCACGGAGTGCTAGGCTGTGGTAATATTCCTTGCCGTCGTAGCAAGCTCTGAATACTTTGTTGATATCTGCAGAGGCAGTGTCAGCACCGTTCTGAAAGGAGTAGCCCAGTGAACGCAGGTCTAGCCGGTCAAAGATGGTGATGTCTGTGTAGCCATTGTCAAGCAAGTGCAGTGCAGACGAGAGTCCAAACACGCCCGATCCAACGACGATGATTTTAGAGTCCTTTGATGGCATGTAAGGTTTCAGTGGTATCTAGCTGTACCGTTAGGATGAAAGCTTAAAACTTGGCACTCGCCAGCTATTTAAAATCGTCTCCCATCCCCGGGACTCTGTCGTTGTTCCCGGAAGAAGCAAGATGTGCGTGCTATCAGTGGATTTTCCCAATGCGGCAACAGACGCGGTGAGAGCCCCTAGCCAACAGAGCCGAAAGCGGAGAACAAGTCCGACACCTGCACTCTCACACTCCACTGTTTCCATGCTGATAGCCTGGTATACAGTTTGCTCCTTTGTGAAGCTGTGAAGGACCACAGAAAGCACAGAGAGCTTCAGCCCACTGCTGGCTGTTGAAGGGCTTCGATGACGTAAGCAACACCAGGGCTCTGAACCGCTTCTAGAAAAAAGGCCTTCTCGATCGTTTACTCCCCGGCCAAGCTGAGCGCCACCTCAGCAGAAACTACAAGATCGCAGGCACACGTGACAACACCGATTTACAATGGCAATTGACTACTCGAAGTGGGACAAACTTGAGCTCTCGGATGACTCCGATATCGAGGTCCACCCAAACGTGGACAAGCAGTCGTTCATCCGTTGGAAGCAGCAGGACATCCACCAGAAGCGTGAAGAACGCAACCAGCAGATCCGTTCGCTTGAGGTGCAAGTGCCAATGTACGTTGAGCTGAACAGACGTGTTGACCAGATGCTCGAGGACAACGACGACGACCAATTGGGTAACTACGCCGGTATCCAGGAGTATTTGCTTGCCACTTTTGCTGGTGACAAGCCAGAGGGGGTTGAAGAGGACGCCCCAACGTACAACGAGATGATTGAGGATTTGCTCGTCCAGCTGAAAGGAAACCTCGAGAAGGCCGGCCAGGACCCAAATAGTGGGTCCAACCTCAGACAAGAGATCAAACTCCACAGAAAAAAGATCGACGACGTGCTCGTCCACCACCAGGACCAGTTGAAGTCCCTGTACAAAGAGCGTGATCTCCACATTTCCTCCGCTGATCTCCACACGGGGTGGGATCGCTCTTTCTTAAACAAAAGTGATGGAAAGTCGGAAACTCCTGCTCAAGAAGCTTCTGCTTCCTCCCAGAACAATACATCTTCTATTCACTCATCCTCCAAGCAAGTGTCTTCTTCCACTGCTAAGGCTTCTTCCACTGCTGAGCCTTCATCTTCAACCACACAGGTTTCCCCTTCACCTTCATCTTCACTCACTCAAACACCACAATCATCTGCTGCAACTCATAAAAATGACGATGATTCGCTCGAAGAATTGGCATCGGCCACCATTGAACTATCCAAGATACCATCAACTCAAACGGATACCATCAAAAATTTCCTGAAGGCCCACACAGAAATCATCACACCAAACCAAAAAGATGCACTGCTCATGTCTGCCTTCGATGCTCAGTTTTCCGGTGATGACCGTTTGACTAAGCAGATCATTGCTCATTCTACATTGTTACAGTACGTTATTGATATAATCAACTTCAAGAAAGCTAAATATCCACAAGAGATTGCCATTATCATTGATGGTCTCTTCTCCAAGATGTTCAACACAAGATCTAATCCTGCTCTGGAGGCTTACCATTCAGAAGTGGAAAGAACTTTTGAACATATCAAACAACGTGCTAAGATTCTTAGCCAAGACGCCGCTGAACAAGGTGAACAAGAGATTCAATTGAAGTCATTGGATGACGACACTGAACTTGTTGTCAACTTGCCAGATCCAGATTCCGATGACCCTCAGGAAAAGAGTCGCTATGAGATCTTCAAGACTTTACCAGAAGACATGCAATCAGCTTTGAAAACTGGATCTCTTGATGCCGTTAATGAGGTGTTCCACGGAATGCCATTGGAACAAGCTGAAAATATCATGGAGATATTTGAAGCATGTGAAGTCATTGGTATCCAAGAAGTTCTTGAGAATGAAGAGGAATGGAAAGAATTGAAAAATGAATATGCAAAAGAAACTTCCAGTGAACAAAATGAAATGCAACAAGCTCCACGTATTGAAGAGCTTGATATCCAGGAGGAACAATTCAACACTGCTGACATTGTTGATTGACTAGTCTTGAATTGCACGTTACATAGCTATTTTCAATAAAAAGAAAGAAGATATTATCGTAAATTGAGATGACATAAATCCGTAGAGGTCGTGAAAACAGTGTAAAGCTTTACAAAAGGGGAAAGGAAAGAATTGAAAGTATATAAGAGTCGAGACAAATGTAAAAGAACTTTATCACAAAACCGTGAACGAAGGGAATGTTCTTCTACTCCAAGTGTCAATGTCCCAACTCATCAAGCCTTTGTCATATCCAATGACAATATGAGAACCATCTCTATCTTCAAACCAATCGATACCACTAATCTCATTATCAGTGTAACCAAACTCTGGACCACCGCCCATACTGCTTGCAAAGCTCGATGCACTTTCTCTACTTATATTGTTTCCTCTTCCAGCAGATGGTGGTACAACAAGGTCATCATCAGATTCATCAAAGACGTCAGTGTCCATTGATGACAGCAGGTTATAATTGTTTAGGTTTCTTGAGGTATAAGCATGGGAATGACCAAATGAGTTTGAAGAGTTATCATACAAACTTCCCTCCAGGGAAAGAATGTCATTATATTCCATAACTCTTGGTGTTATCAGTGAGTTCAAATCTTTATCATCCTGATCTGGTTGCTGTTGGTATGGCATACCTGTCATACTCATGTTCATCAGAGAAGAAGAACCGGCACGGGAGCGTACTGGTATCGTATTAATTGGTAGTACAATGACCTGATGGTTATTGTAATCTCTCGTATCGACAACATGAACTCTTCCAACGTGCTCGCTAATTAAAAGTAAATCATCTGTACCTCTCGCGTATTTGACGCATCTGAATGCACCATTAGATGAGTTTCTTCTTGTTGAATAGATGCGTTGTAGAGGACCAGCTGATACGTTTCTTAAATCATAAATCAAACAAGTTCCATCTTGGAAGCACGTAGCAAATTGTAGACCAGATGGATCAAAAGAAGTTGAAAATCCAGAATCACAACTCGTTTCGATGACCTGATCACGATGTAAAGTTCTTGAATCGACCTGACCTGGATGTAATAGGCAAATGGATGATGAGTCTCCAACGACAACCAAATTTTTCTGATCATCTGATAACGCGGAGTGGTTCAACGGGAAATCCAAGCTAGCTGACGTGTTAACCACGATAGACGAATTTGTAATCACAGTGTTGTATAGCGTCATGTCGTTGTTGCACACAAAGGAGCTGTACTGCGAGTTAGCGACCTTATTAATGGATGCATTGTTGTTAATGTACGATCCCAAGCGAATCGACATAGACTGTTGTGTCTCTCTATTATAGAAAGAGAACAGCCCTCTCCACGACGCACCTGCACCTGTGTTACCATCAAGGAGCTCTGTGTACACTCTATTGCCAAATGAGTTTGTGCTGCTGGAGTTAACAGAGCTGATTACACCTCCAGCAACGATCTTATCGTGGGCCTCCTTGAAGCACCGCGGCTGGAAGTCCAGCTTGCACGCTGTGGTGACTTTCTTCGAGTGGCGATCTGTGGCCTTGATGGTGGAGTCTGTCGTGTACAATATCTCATTGGTGTCCCTCGACGACGGCTGAACCAAGTCTCGAAGCTGCCAGTGACTGAGTCATTGTTGTTAGTAGCTGTTTCATCTCCGTGTGCTCACACAGTGCGTCTACAAGATACTCACTTCACTGTGACCTTAGCCGGATAGAACTGAGGCTTATGGGAGAGCCCCGATAGCCGCCTGGTGTGCTTCCTGTCCTGTTGTCTTCTTCTCGTCATTCTCTGTTAGTACTCTTGTTCTCTCCTTATCGCTTGAGCCCCATAGCACAACACTGCCGTCCCAGGCAGCGCGCTTTCGCTCAGACTTCATCACTTACGGGTAACCAGCTGTGTCGTTTGTTATGGTCATCTCAGCCTGGTGTTTGTGTGTATTAGCCGATGTGTTCCGCCGTTGTGTGCGGGGCGGTAGCAGTTGAATGCGATTTGGGTGGAAGGCCCACTTATAAGTGGGCTGCTCGGGGCGCGCGCGCGCCCACACACTAAAATGACGTAACCCTTGATTTAACGGGTGGGCTCATGGAGAGGGGGATG
The DNA here is from genome assembly GCA_003708295.3 of Petasospora mycetangii. Taxonomy (NCBI): domain Eukaryota; kingdom Fungi; phylum Ascomycota; class Saccharomycetes; order Phaffomycetales; family Wickerhamomycetaceae; genus Petasospora; species Petasospora mycetangii. The sequence continues at coordinate 244,260 of PPNU03000003.1, forward strand.
CGAGAGCCACAAGGCCCACAAGGCTTTGGAATTGGGGTCCAGGCCGCGTAGATCTGGTTCCAAGGTCACGTGTCCACCGTGTATGTGTGTCCCAGGAAAGCCCTAAGTCATCGATGAGGTGACTGACCCTTGACAGGTTTCCCAATGTCCACAGATAAGAGCGGCGTGGCGGCGTGACTCGTCGCGCTGTCGTCACCCCGCGTCGCGGGCTCTCCAGTTTAGCTAAAAACTCACTATTGGGAAGCTGCTATTGCGGTTCGAGAGGTGTGCCCGCTGGTGTTGCCCCTTCCCAGGATCATGGACCGTTTTTTTAGGTTGCTGTGCTTGTGGGAGGGACTGTGGAGTGGGCCTTTGCCCTCCTTCCCCACACACGATAGTGATGAAGTTTATGTGTAAAACACCCGGACACCTCAGTGCACTTGGTCTAAACACCATTTGATACGCTGTGGTATACTATGAAAATTGTAAGAAGAAAGCGTAGGATGGCATCGTATTTAATAGCTTTAAAAAGAATCTCCATGTGTGCATCTTTACATTTTATGAAAATCATCCCAGTATTACAAGTAAATCATTATAATTGTACAAACTACTTGAACCTTTTTAACAACAAACTATTTTAATGATAAAATACACTTTTGTAAACTACAACTTCCATTTCAAAATAGAGAACACGGATGAAAACACCACAAAAATCAATATACTGAATCCAAGAACAAATCTTCAACCCTTCAAGGCTGTGAAGCAATTAAATCTCAAGAGCCGAAATGGAACAATCTTCCAGGTGTCCAGGTGTTTATATGGTGTCCGGATGTTAAAATCTTTATCGTCGTAGATAAGCGGTACTTACATAAGCGTGGCGCGGGTACATTTCCCATAGACAAACATGGTACATATAAGTTCAATTGTAACGATCGTTCATTCAGATACTCGAAGAGACCTTACACTAACAGAATGTCTAATTTCTGCTGTTGGTAAATAACGCCTTCAGTATTTCTCTGGGAGCGCAATGCTATACAGATAATTCCCTAAGGTGATGATGTCCCACACTGGAAGTTTGAACTTCTCATACAAAGCCGCCTTATACGGTGGGATGTTCGTGCACTCAAGAAGGAATCCACCGATATCTGGATGGGCTTTGATGAGTCTATCAGCAGCCTCAATCACCTCGGATTCAATGCCTTTGTAGTCAAACTCAAGACCATTTCTCAATACTTGGTGGAAAATACCACCTTCTTTAACACCCGCAATCGGAACGTCGTAGTCCACTCCAACGGCTTTGAGATGCACTGAAGTCAGGTTAGCAGCATCAAAAGTGAGAATACCAATCTTCTTATCCTCTGCGATGGTTGCCTTAGCCCATGGGATCTGGATCAACGATGAAGTACCCACTGGAACTGGGATCTTCGCTTGTAAAGTTGGGTGGATCGTAGCTAAGAACCCACAAGAAGTGATGATAGCTACTGCTCCTTCATCCACCATTTCCAAAGCTGCTTTGACCCATGCATCGATGAAAGCACTTCCAAAGTGTGTCGACTCTCTAACAACATCATTGTCGGCAGTCTCGTTAACAACTCTGATCTTAACTGGGATTTTCCATGTGTCATAGTTTCCAACGTCACCCGGTGGTCTGTGGAAAGTCGTGGCGACCTGAAGAATACCAAGGAAAGGTTTAGCCATTGCGTTTGTATGTGCTCTGTAGTATAAGCTGAACACATTGTGCTAAAGGAGGCGGTTGTTTGTCCATTTTTTTGAACTGATAAACACCATGGAGCTGGTCAGTGAGACTGTCGCCAGTGTTTCTACTTCGAGTAACATTTGCCGTTTTTCATCATGAAAAGGCGCAACTGTGTGAGCGCGATTTACAGCTCTCTATCTTTATTACTTAGTTAGTTAGTGGAGTAGGGAGGTAAGAGGTCAGAGCAAAACGACTCTGCTGGTAGCTTGACTTTGTAAATCACAGTTCTGTGTCTCTACTCTCATAGCGGTTACTGCCGTCTTGTAATCAGCTTTCAGTCATGCCTCGATATGACGATACCTCAGGTGGAGGTACTGAAGTGTGTTTCCATAAACCTTTACCAAGGTAAGACAGAATTAAAACTAGTATAAGCCATATGTAGAGAACTGCTAGTAAGCAGTGGGATAATTGGCAAAGTAGTCATGAAGTGCATAACAAACATCCAAATCGCACTTCAAAGAACCACTTTCAAAAATCACAATTATGAGACACATTAATGAACCATAACGGGGATGGGGTACACCCTTTGTAGTCTAGCATTAACAATAGCAATTTCAGTTCAATTGTTATCTAAGATCCCCAGCAGCATCCTTCTACAGCAACAAATGTGCATCCTCCTTGGTAGCACTCATACCTCGAAGTCGTGCCATGGGGAAATTAATTCTACGAGAAATATTGCGAGCTCAGCTCGATGTTATCAGTCCTCGACCGACCGATACAGAAGATCTTCCCAAACGGACCCTTTAGAAGATCCTAATTGTATTCCAACCGTCCTCATGGGCTTGGATAATTGAACGCATTGTAAGCCCCGATCTCTAACCCTGTCCCCGCCTCTAATAAACGAGAAACTGGGCTCGTAGAACTGTAGTTGTGTATAGAGCATAAGGCACATCGACTCAAAAGACCTCAGGTAGTTACAATATGATTGGACATGGTAACTGGAAAACAGTATAGTTGAAGACCCCGTACTTCCCTCATGTCCATACTTTCACCTTCCTTGGTTTAGTTACCCCGTTTTTTCAACGTTCCCAAAACGAACAAACCCGATGACAGGCCCCTCATGCATTAATGAGTGTGACCCCTGGAAAGAACACCCAGATCCATATGGGCCTAACCAATTACACATGGGGTAGAAAGATGGATCCCTGTTCGTCGTGAAACTCGAAATGTCCCTCATACCGACCCATATTGGTTTTTTGGTACACGCCTACCTCTATGTTTCTGTTACATTCTCGACGCTGGCTTTTCAGTCAATTGGGATATCTCCAATGTAGGTAAGTTCTCCTTGATGGATACTCGCAATTGGAGATTCGCGTATAGGCAAATTCATGCTACGTGAGGTTGTAATGAGGGGATCTTCTTGGTGCCGAGACGCATAATGCTGATCGCCGCATCCCTGTCAGACCGGGGTCAATGTCCTAATGTCAAAATCTGTGCAGTTGATTACAAGGTTTCCTATGTTTTCAAATGGGTCAATTGAGACCAAATGGCCATCTTTGATAACTACTGGAAAGGTTAAAACAAATTTATACCAAATAATTGCGTGGTGGACAATGAAGCTATAGTACTTGAATCTGTATGAAATCTAAAAAGTGTAACTATCGCAGCATCCCTGCAAGATTGTTGCATTGATGACGCAAGCTTTTGTATCTCGGAGGGCATCACACATGGTGGTATGGACCAGAAAATTCTCAATGTTATGGCCATCTAAGCGTTCTCCAGACCAGATGCTTCTCAATTGGACCCTGTTTCAGTGATAGAGAGGTGAAATGTCGACAGAGCATGTGGTTTGGTGAAGCGTGTAGATCGTTTCGAAAGCAGAGAAGGACCCAAAGATTCCAAAGAGGAAGGGAAGATCGCCCATAAGGCGTCAGAAACTGTGGCGGATCACCCGGGACTTCCAGATGACAGGATGTAATAGCATGACATATGCCTCGGAAAGCCAGCCATCTTAGGTTCCGAATATAGTGTCAAGCGAGACATGGAGGTTACGATAGGCCCTTCTTTCTCAGTAATGTTCAGAGATCGATAGCCCGAGTCTCGGGAGATGTACATAGTTCAGTGTTCTTTTCAAAGTAGAAGCCCATCTTCTCGGTATAGAGTTGAAGGGTACAGCTTCGCATACCTCGAATGGGATCTCGCTTACAGCAACTTCAGTGCTTGAGTTTCATAGCGAAAGCAGGAGATCCATCTGTATGAGACAATCTGGACTAATTAGGTTAAGATCATCACTCGACTTTAGGGTAAACGTGGGTGTGGCCAAGAGTACCCCTGCTCACCACAGTGGTTCCAACATGTACTCTCGCATAAGGGCACATGTGAAGACGTCTTAACAGGGGGATCGATCGTGGACTTATAGTAGAACTGTGTAGATCACCAAGCAAGCTCATTAAGTTTGCACCTCAATTCGTCAGTGAGATTTCAAGAAGGGTTTTCTGGAACCCCTGCTCTTCCAAGCAAATGAATATATAAGAGGAGAGGTACTCCCCTCACTTCGGGTTTTCACATTTTAGTTCTAACATCATCAACACATCCTAATCCAAAACTAAACTAACAATGAAGTTCTCCCAGATCGCCATCGGTGCCACCCTCGCTGCTGCTGCTGTCGCTGCTCCAGTTGCCGTCGACATCCCAACTGTTTCTATTCCATCTGTTACTGATGTTACTGCCCTTGCCTCTGCTGCTGACCTCGGCTCCGTTGCTACCGATGTCTTGGGTGCTGCTTCATCCTCTGGTCTTGACTTGAGCTCTCTCAGCTCTCTCAGCTCCCTTGGCTCTGTTTCCGGTTTGGAGGGTTTGCTCAACGTCACCTCTTCTTTGACCCAATTGGCTGACCTTTTGACCTCTGGTAACATTCCAAATGCCACCGAGCTTGCTCCAATTGTCGAGTCCTTCTTCTCTTCAGTTACCTCTACTTTGAACTCCCTTCCACTTTCCATCTTCGACACCGACACTTCCGGTGTTGACTCTGCTGCTAGCGCTCTCTCTACTTTGCTCGGTAGCACTGAGAACACCTTGGACAGTCTTGTTACAGGTGTTACCAGTACCTTGGGTAACTCTCAGTTGAACGACGTTGTTTCTGAGTTGGAGGCTATCTTGAGCATCTTCGTTGCTGGTGTCCAGGATATCTTGGGTAACAACCTCTTCCGTCTTGGTGTTTCTTTGATCTTGAACATCATTCCAGAGGTTGTTTCCTTGGTTACCTCTGCCTTGTCTTCTTTGAAGTAAACGCATTTCTGTGAAAATTGGCGATACTAAACCTCATACTTTTTCAATTCTTTTATCGTTATCTTTGTTTAGATTCAAACAAGACATTATTCTATTCTATCAAATCGTAGATTTCCTTTATAGTATGTAAACCATATCTAAGAGCCAATCACTTATCTGGATCTTGAAACCGTACAGCTTATCCGCAAAAGAGTCAGTGATTCTTAGATTATAGGCGTCTTTTAATGGATAACGGGGTGTATATCTAAGAGCCATCTAAGAGCTATCTAAGAGGTATGTAATTACTTATCAGGGTCCTAGAACCATACAATTGCCTGTACACAACAGAGTCATTTGCTCTTTCTGATTCCGAGTCATGGGACCCAAGGAAATGTGTAGGAACCAGCCTTAAAGTTCCCGGGGTTGACTCCTTTGGTACTTAACCCCACGGTGCGCCCCAAAAGAGGAAATCAAGCCTGTAAAGGTTGACAGCGAAGGAGAACACAGATATCTCGAATGATCTTATATACGAGGACTGCGGAGATTGCCATTAAAAATGAGCAACGAAGCTGCAGCGGTGGGGTTTAACGGTTATCTTTTCGGATCATAAATATAGTTGCTAAGCTTACGCTACCGCTACCATTCAGCAGTACCAAAGCTCAAAGAGGCAAAGTGGGGAGTTTGAGGAAGAGACTGGCGCAGCGGATTCGTTATCTAGTTTGAAGGTTCCATTAACCGAGACCCTGTTACTGTAGATATCAAAGAAGTCGAACAATGTAAACACACATTCGAAGTTTGGGGCAGTTCCCGCACCCGTCGGTCAACTTCTGGGTCGCGTGGAAGTGCCCGATTTTGACTGCATCGCCGATAACACCTTTCCGTCGGTTACCGCTTTGCTCTGTCACACTTTTGGCTCTCTTGTGCACATAACGACTGTCTCACGCTATGAATCAATGGGATTAATGATAGTTTGAAATGTGTGTTTTGTTGAGCTCGCAATGCTTAATCACCTTATTACATGTCGAGAAAGCCAAGCAGCCAAGCAGCCAAGCGGCCAAGCACGGTAGTGCCAAGTGAGCCTTTGTTCACCTCCACATACCAACGCCTAGGTGCTTGCAACTTGAAGTTGAAATGAGAGACTGATGATAAATCGGACTTGTGATAATGTACTTTGACTCGGAGATCTGGTTCGATCGGGTGCCCTCATTAGAATGCGTCTCTTATCTGAGGTCGCGCCCGCTGTAGCTGTGCAGGGCTGTAACTGATATCACTATCGCACAGATTGTAAAATCCGGTGTAGAGCTATAGACCATATAAATACACGTGGATGCGCTACTTCCGAGCCATTGATGAGCGTCCACAATGATGCTTTCTGTACAAGCACATATCAGCCGTGTTCACAGTCGTGATGAGTTCTGACGAGGAAAATAAAATCGATAGTAAGAATGACATGATTTCACCAGTCATGTCTATGACTAAGGACCAGATTGGTACGGGTGAAGTTATCACTACCGTTCTGTCTCCAAACGGTCTTCCAGTTGAAGTCACCGGCGATGTGGATGAGGCCATGAAGCTTGCTCTTGGTCATCAGCCAATTGAGCTGACTCCTGAGCAGTCCGCTAGACTGCTGAGAAAGACTGATAGATACATGCTCCCGCTTATGTGCTTTCTGTATTCTGTTCAGTTCATGGACAAAACCACAAACAGTAATGCCGCCATCATGGGATTGAAAACAGACTTGAAGATGGTCGGTAACGACTACTCATGGGTCGGCAGTGCCTTTTATTTGGGTTACTTGGGCTTTGAGTTCCCTGCCTCCGCTTTGCTTCAAAGACTCCCATTAGTGAAGACTTTGTCTTTCTTTATCTTCATGTGGGGTGTTGTCCTTTGCCTACATGCTACTCCAAATTACGGTGGTTTTATCTTCTTGAGAGTCATGCTTGGAGCTCTTGAGTCTGGTGTTACTCCAGCCATGATGATCATCACATCTCAATGGTACAAAAAGGAGGAGCAATTCTTCAGAACGTGCATCTGGTTCGCCTGCAACGGTTTTGGTAACATCTTTGGTTCTGCCATTGCCTACGGTATCGCCAAACATATTGACAGCTTCAATCTTCCGGGATGGAAGATCCTGTTCATCGTTACTGGATTGATCACCGTTGTATTGTCCGTCGCTATCTACTTCCATATTCCAAACTCTCCAGCTGATGCCTGGTTCTTAACCGAGGAGGAAAAGCTCATGGTTGTCGAGAGAATTAGATCCAACAACCAAGGTTTCGGTAACAAACACTTCAAAAAGTCACAGTTCATCGAAGCTCTCAAGGATCCAAGAACCTGGGTTATGTTTATGTATGGTCTTCTCACAGATATTCCAAATGGTGGTATTACCAACTTTGGTACCATCTTGATGACTGGTGATTTCGGTTTTACTACTTTGAAGTCTTTGCTTATGGGTATGATTACTGGTGCAGTTGAGTTTGTTGGCTGTCCATTATTTGGTGCCTTCACTCTTTTCTTCCCACACAGAATGGTAATGGCCATTGCTGCTACTTGCATTGTGTTTATGGGCACATGTTTACTGGCTTTTGCTAACAGTAGTAAAGAGGCCAGACTTGCAGGTTACTTCTTACAAGGTATCGGCCCAGTCGGTATGATCTGTTGCCTGTCCCTTTTCTCTTCCAACGTTGCTGGTCACACGAAGAAAATCACTGTCAACGCCATCTTCCTCATTGGTTACTGTGTTGGTAACTTGATCGGCCCACAAACTTTCAGAGATGCTGATGCTCCAGGCTATGCTCCAGCTAAGATCACGATGGTTGTCTGTTATGCAATTGCTATTCTTCTATTATCGTGGTTGTACTGGTCTTATTGGTCAGAGAACAAAAAGAGAGCTTCCATGAGAGCTGAGAGAGAAAAGAATGGTCTATACGACGAGGAAATGGAAAACTTAGAGTTTGCCGATCTCACGGACAAGGAGAACCCACACTTCGTCTACGCTTTGTGAACTATATTTTGAATTTCAGTTTTAGAGTGCGGGTTCATTCTTTACATTCGTTTACAATTTGGGTTAATTTACATTTGAATATTATTAGTTTGAAATAACCATCCTAGACAGTGATGTAATTGTGAAACCGTTTATCGCTAGAAAGAATCAGAGAATAGGGCAGGATACAGGTCCTCTGCCAAGTGGTAGACAAAGATACAAGCCAAGAAAAAAACACCTACAATTTAATCTCAGGATCAAATCTATGAGCAGGAGCAAATATGATTTGTCTAAATGGCCAATCAAGAGAGCTGGCAAGCGGACTTCGCTCCAGCCGGATGCGTGATCCAAGCTCTTGGCAAGTCCGGCAGGCTGATAAGGAAATCAATAAGAGAACTGCAGAACTCAGAACTCCGCACCTCTACGTTATAACGCTAGAATGGTTCTTCTCTTTACGCCTATCAGGAGTGAGGCTACCGCAATGCTTGATAATCCGACATACACTTCTCGTCTAGTTGACAACCGGAAGAAGCCGTTAGTTCAAAAGACCGCTCCTTGTGTACATATGTGCTCCTTAGTAGAGAAATGAGGTGCCAAGGAGCCAAGACGCGGTGTAGTATTGCACATGAGCCGTGATAATTAAAGTCTGGGCAGTCTTCTACCTTAAAGGCTGGAAATCCACTCCATTGACTTCACTTTCTTCGAAGAGTGAAAGTAGAAAGTTTATAGGTTGAAGCAATGAGCGCAGAGACAGAAAAAGACATACAGAGTAAGGATGACATTGTCACTCCGGTGATCTCAATCACAAAGGACCAGATCGGTTCGGGAGAAGTGATAACTACAGTCCTATCACCAAATGGTTATGAAGTTGACGTTACAGGAGATGTTGATGAGGCCATGAAGCTTGCTATGGAGTCTGTTGATATGACCAAGGAAGAGTCTGACAAGTTGTTGAAGAAGATCGACTTGTATCTACTGCCATTACTCTGCTTCCTTTATGCTGTTCAGTTTATGGACAAGATCACTAATGGTAATGCAGCCATTATGGGTCTCAAAGAAGATTTGGAAATGGTAGGTGATATGTACACTTGGGTCGGTACTGCTTTCTACTTGGGTTATTTGGCTTTTGAGTTCCCTGTTTCCACGGTTTTGCAAAGATTCCCGTTGGCTAAGACCTTGTCGGTATTTATATTCTTATGGGGTGTTGTCCTTTGTCTCCACGCTACTCCAAACTATGCCGGATTCATCTTTTTGAGAACTATGCTAGGTGCCTTCGAGTCTTCTGTCACTCCAGCCATGGTGATTTTGACATCCCAATGGTACAGAAAGGAGGAGCAATTCTTCAGGACTTGTATATGGTTCGCCTTCAATGGGTTCGGAAACATCTTTGGTTCTTCAATTGCCTATGGTATCGCTAAGCACTCGCATAACTACGGCATTGTTGGCTGGAAGATTTTGTTCCTCGTCACTGGTCTCATCACCATTGCTCTGTCGATCTTGATTTTCTTTCATATCCCAGACACACCAGCAGGTGCTTGGTTCTTGACTGAGAGGGAAAAATTGATGGTCGTTGAAAGAATTAGATCTAATAATCAAGGCTTTGGTAATCGACACTTCAAGAAGTCTCAGTTCATTGAGGCGATCAGTGATTCCAGAACTTGGATGATGTTCTTCTTTGGCTTGATTAACGATATTCCAAATGGTGGTATTACGAATTTTAGTGCCATTTTGCTGAAAGATGACTTTGGCTACTCCACGTTGGATGCCTTGCTGATGGGCATGATGTTCGGTGCTGTGGAACTAGTCGGTTGTCCATTGTTTGGCTTCTTGAACAGGTTTGTCAAACACAGAATGATATTAGCACTTTCTGCCACTTGTATCACTTTGATGGGTGCTTGTATGTTGGCATTTGCTAATGACAACAAGCAGGCTCGTTTGACAGGTTACGCTATAATTGGTATTTCACCTCTTGGTATGATATGTTGCTTATCCTTGTTCTCTTCTAACGTTGCAGGCCACACTAAGAAGATCACAGTCAATGCGATCTTCCTCATCGGTTACTGCGTTGGCAACGTTATCGGCCCACAGACCTTCAGAGCAGAGGACGCCCCAGGTTATGCACCAGCTAAGATCACTATTGTCGTTTGCTACGCTATCAATATCGCACAACTCTCGTGGCTGTACTGGTCCTACTGGTCTGATAACAAGAAGAGAGCTTCCATGAGAGCTGAAAGAGAGAAGGATGGCATGTACGATGAGGAAATGGAGAACTTAGAGTTTGCTGATCTCACAGACAAGGAGAATCCTCATTTCGTCTACGCTATCTAAGTCGAGGTCTGCTGGCCCGTATCGCTCGACTAGACTCGTATGTACACCAATGAAGTCTCTCATCATTACGCATAAGTGTAGTTGCCAACTGCGGACATGAGAGGTGACTGAACGCGGGTGCGTCGGTGCTGGAAGATACAGCGGCGCTTAGTTATCGAACTGCAGTCGAGGGGCTTTCGCCGGTACCGGTGAGGCGGGGATGTGGCCGCCTTAGCCTTCCCCACGTTGCGACTGCGTTGGGGCCTAGGCGCTCCCTGATAACCGATAGCGAACTCGAAGTGGCTAACACCGATAAGAACAACTCCGACAACCACATGAAAACTGTACACGGGGGGAAGCTGGGCAAAAGCCAAGGGAGTACGAACTGTGGATTGTGGGGTACGATCCCCTCTCTATGTCCCACGCTATTGATCTAGAGCCCGAGGGAGGTGAGGGTGGACAAATTCAGTAAACAGCGTACAAATGAGGGTCAGAGTAGTGCGGTTACCTTTGGAGATAACTCTCGGTGAAAGGCGCTCGTGCACACGGAGGCGCGCCAAATCGGGGAACAGAGCCGTGCGGCCCCTCACGTCATGTCGATACGACGGAACCCACTCCGGTACTCTTATAAAACCCAAACTCCACACCAAAATGCTGCTTTTGACTCATGGGTCCGAGGGAACTCGTACAGGAAAGTCGACATGAGCTTCAGCGACGAAAAGAAAACAGGGGACTACGTCTCCCCGGTCGTCTCAATGACAAACCTCCAGATCGGTACAGGCCAGATCATCACCACAGTATTGTCTCCACGCGGTTCTAACGTTGAGGTCAGTGGTGATGTTGACGAGGCCATGAAGCTTGCAATTGGCCACGAAGGCTTGAAAATCAGTGAAGAGGAGTCCAGCAGGCTTCTGCGGAAGATCGACCTCTACTTACTACCATTGCTTTGCTTCCTATACGCCGTACAGTTCATGGACAAGGTTTCCAATGGTAACGCTGCTATTATGGGTTTAAAGACCGATTTGGGAATGACTGGTGATAAATATACTTGGGTCGGCTCTTCCTTCTATTTGGGTTACTTGGCTTTTGAATTCCCTGTCTCTACCATTCTTCAAAGATTCCCGTTGGCAAAAACAACTTCGCTCTTCATTTTCATGTGGGGTGTCACTCTCTGCCTACACGCAGCTCCAAATTATGCTGGATTTATCTTTTTAAGAACAATGCTTGGTGCCTTTGAGTGCTCCGTCACACCAGCTATGGTCATATTGACTTCTCAATGGTACAAAAAGGAGGAACAATTCTTCAGAACTTGTATTTGGTTCGGCTGTAATGGTTTCGGTAACATCTTTGGTTCTGCTATTGCTTACGGTATTGCTAAACACGCTGAGAGCTTTAATGTAGAAGGCTGGAAAATATTGTTCATTGTCACAGGTCTGATCACAATCTTCCTTTCAGTTGCATTCTTCTTCCATATTCCTGACACTCCAGCTGATGCCTGGTTCTTAACCGAGGAGGAGAAGATCATGGTTGTTGAGAGAATTAGAACCAACAACCAAGGTTTCGGTAACAAGCACTTCAAGAAGTCACAGTTCATTGAAGCCCTCAAGGATCCAAGAACTTGGATGATGTTCTTCTTTGGTTTAATTAATGATATCCCAAATGGTGGTATTACAAACTTCGGTTCTATCTTGATGACTGGCGATTTTGGCTTCTCTACTTTGCAGGCTTTGTTGATGGGTATGATTACAGGCGCGGTTGAGTTTGTTGGATGTCCTATCTTTGGGTTCATCAACCGTTACTTCAAGCATAGATTCGTCGTTGCTATAATGTCAACCGTCTTATCTACTGTTGGTACTTGTATGCTGGCTTTCGCTAGCAGAGACAAACATGCTCGTTTGGCTGGTTACTTCTTCCAAGGTATTTCTCCAATCGGTATGATCTGCTGCTTGTCTCTCTTCTCTTCTAATGTTGCCGGTCATACTAAGAAGATCACCGTTAACGCCATTTTCCTTATTGGTTACTGTGTTGGTAACCTAATTGGCCCACAGACCTTTAGAGCTGATGACGCTCCAGGCTACGCTCCAGCAAAAATCACAATGGTGGTTTGCTACGCCGTCAACATTGTCCAGTTGTTCTGGCTTTACTGGTCATACTGGCACGAAAACAAACAAAGAGCCAACATGAGAGCCCAGAGAGAGAAGGACGGTGTCTACGCCGAAGAGATGGAAAACTTGGAGTTTGCCGATCTTACGGACAAGGAGAACCCTCATTTCGTTTACGCTTTGTAAATGTCGTTCACACTGGCTGTGAAATGTAAATAATGTTTTATTGTTGCTGTTTATTGCAATGTAGAAGAGTATGTCAACACCCTACCGCTGAAAGAAAATGACGATCCCTGCATCTTGTCGCATGTGGCTTGCGAGGGTGTGCGTTAGTCCTCCGATATCTTGCGGAAATCCTATTTGCTCCCGAGACCGAAGTTCTCATTTCCGATGAAAAATTATCGGGATCAAACTTAAAGTCGACTGTAGATATAACAAATTGTGTGATGGTAAACCTCAAGTTGCCGGTTTCTCTGGTTCTAAGGAGGCTTTGCGCAGAGTAAAGGGGCTTTTCATTGTCCGCGATAACCCCAGTAAACAAAGGGTGCGTTTGAAGTCTTTCGCGGTCTTCAAAAGTGGAGATATCGTTCATGAGAGTTTTTACATTTGTAACTTACCCCCTAATCCGACTGATGGCCTGAAGTTTGGCAGAACTGTCGTGGTTTAAGATTTGAGGTCCATCATATCCTATGCAAGGGTTTCAAAACTACTGTACGCTTGATAGCGTTTCCCATTTGAATGATATGACACCCAGGATTCTCTTTAGGCGTTGCAGAAAGCACCCTTTTTCGAGCAAGAAATGCGGAGTTGACCTTATACCGCAGGCCAAGACAGAAAATGCTGCAACAGTTGTAGTGGAACTCACATGTTTTTCTCTGAGATGTCGTATACCATACATATACACGCCAATGTAGAATCATCCAGACTTCCGAGCCGATTTTGTATAAAGCAAGTAGATTTCCTCGTACTGCTCAGCTACTAAATCTCTTTGTTGACGCCTTTCACTCGTTGCAATGCTATTCACTCGCTTAACTATTGCTGCGGTAGCTTCGTCCCTCGTGACGGCTATTGCGTCTCCAATTGCAGAGTCTCTGCCTTGGGCCAATGCTAACCCTGCTGCCAGTGCTGCTGCTGAGGCCTTCGCTCAGGCATACGCTGAGGCCGTAGCCATCGGCCACCCAGATCCTGAGGCATATGCCATGGCCGCATCTGACGATGATTGTGCTACCATCGGATGCCACGCTGCCTGTGGTTTGCTGATTACATATGGTTCCGCCTGTACAGAGAACACCGAGAACGCGTATGCTGGTCCATATAACACAACCTGTTTGTGTTCTTCTGACTCCAAGTTCATACAACAATACCCATCCTGTATGAGCTGTGGTTGGACTTTGTGGAAGTACTACGGTGGTTATGTCTCCTCTGCCTTGGCAGCCTGTGGTACTTTATCTACTGAGCCAACGGGTACCCTTAGATGCTCCACCACTTTGACTGATTCTTACACTATTGACACTAACATCAAGGCCTGTGACTACACTGGTGGTTGTACTACTACTACTACTACTACTTCTAGCTCCTCTACTACCTCTTCATCCACCACTTCCACTTCTTCTTCCACGACATCTACCTCTACTTCCACCACATCTACCTCTACTTCCTCATCTTCCACTTCTACATCCAACACTCTCACTGATACCACTTACACTGCTACCACATACACAGTAACAACCCCACTCTCTTACCACTTCGAGTATACCTCTGGTGGTTCTGATACTGACTGTATTACATCCGTTGGAACAGCTTCCAATGTTGATATTGAGGCGGTCGCAACGTCTTGGACAATCAAGACTACTGACCCAAGCACTTCTAAACTCACTTATAAAACCTACTATTTCCTTAACTTCACTGAAGACCAGACCGACGTTGCTGACATTCAGTGGCTCACTGGTACCACAATGCTCACCAAGAGCGTTGACCCAAGAGCGGCTCCAGTTTCCGAGTTCTACGTCAACTTGCAAGAAGGTGCCTACTACATTCTCACCACTAACTACACCAACCCACTTGCCTATGGTTATGAAATTCTTGTCACCAAGACTGACGGAACAAAGATCATTTACTCTTACTCCTGCTCCACCTCTAGATTAACCTTGTACTACACCACTTACAAGGGTGGTTATGACCAGTGTGCAGCTTTATCTGCTGGATATTACTATGAGAGTGTCTGCTCTCACCAGAACTCTACTGACGTCGACATTGTTTTCAGACCAGACTACAGCGTTGCTTCTGAGTTGTCTTCGGCTTCTTCCGAGTTGTCTTCCGTCACTTTATCCTCTACTTCTTCTGATGTCTCATCTGCTGCTTCATCTGCTCCAGTTTCTTCAGCTTCAGCTTCCGGGTTCTCTTCAGCTCCAGTTTCTTCAGTTCCAACTTCTGAGTTCTCATCTGCTCCAGCTTCCGAGGTCTCATCTGCTCCAGTTTCCGAGGCCTCTTCTGCTCCATCTTCTGAGGTTTCTTCTGCTCCAGCTTCCGAGGTCTCTTCTGCTCCAGCTTCTGAGGTCTCATCTGCTCCAGCTTCCGAGGTCTCATCTGCTCCAGCTTCCGAGGTCTCTTCTGCTCCAGCTTCTGAGGTCTCCTCTGCTTCTGTCTCTGAGATTTCTTCTGTTCCAGTTAACTCTGCTTCCTCTGATATCCCATCTGCATCTTCCTCCGTTGAGCCAGTCCTTATTGGTAACTTCAACGGCGGTTCTCCATTCTGGTCACTTGAAATTCCAGGTGCTATCGGTACATGGTCTTCTGTCAGTGTTACTTTCTCCAAGACTGGTGGTGACTTTTCCTATGACACCACTTCAGTTAAGAGCGGTTCCACTGACAAATCCTCAGATGCCGATGTAACCTCTACTTCTGATTCCGTCTCTGTCACTGTTGATTTCCCAATCTCTTCTGAAGAGTCATTGGTGATCGATGTTGCTGCTTCAATAATTTCTGGCTCCTCATTTACCACTGAGGCACACATCGAAGTTTCCACCATTGATGGTAAGAAGCTCATTAAGAGAGCTACTTTATCCTTCGATTTAAGCAACACCATCACAGCTGATGCTTCAGCTTCATCCTTCGAGTCTTCATCGTCTGCTGCTTCATCTGTTGTTTCATCTGTTGAGTCTTCCGTTGTTTCTGCAGTCGAATCTTCTGTCTCTGAAGTTGCAACGGTCTCCACCTCCACCGCAACTGAGGATGATGTTTCGACTACCGTCATTACCATCACATCTTGTTCAGACAACTCTTGTGCCACCACTGCTGTCACAACAGGTGTCACTGTTGTTACCACCACTCAGTCTGGTGTGGTGACAGAATATACCACTTATTGCCCTCTGACTACCGAGGCTTCCACTGAGGCTTCTACAACCACATCCTCTTCTGTCGAAAACGACGTTTCCACCACGGTTATCACCGTTACCTCTTGTGCCAACAATGCCTGCTCTGAGACTGCTGTAACTACAGGTGTCACTGTTGTTACCACTACTTCTGCTGGTATCGTGACTGAGTATACCACTTACTGCCCATTGTCCACTAAGTCTTCTGAGATCGGGGCTACCACAACCTCTTCTATCCCAGTTGACGAGACGTCTACTCAAACTGTCCAGAAAACCTCCACTGTTGGAGTTTCTACCGGCGTCACCACTGCAGCAAATTCAGCATCCTCATCTTCCTCCACTGAAGCATCCGTCTCCACTTTCCAAGGTGTTGCTGCTAAAACCACTCTTTCCTTCACTGCCATCTTCGGTCTGGTGTCCTCTCTTTTATTCTTCTGATCACTTGAAAGTCTGTCTTTCTCGATCTAGCTACACAATGAAGCTTCAATTTCGAAGACATAATATTTGTGAGCTATGTATGTTTCTACTACCCTTTAGATTTATCCACGTATTATTCAATTCACCTGAACCTTTAGATTTATCCACGTATTATTCAATTCACCTGAACCTTTAGATTTATCCACGTATTATTCAATTCACCTGAACCTTTAGATTCCGAAAATATGCATATCGAAACATATTCTAGCCATAATACAAATGTTTATTGACTACGTCTTTAAATAAGGTATACTCCTAATGAGTAGTACGAATGAGAAAAACTGTTTCAAATCCGATTTTCGAGAAAGATCCCTTGGCCCAGTTGGTTAAGGCGTGGTGCTAATAACGCCAAGATCAGCAGTTCGATCCTGCTAGGGATCACTCTTTTTTTGCCTGCTATAAAGCCTACAGACTTTTAGGAAATATCTTCTATTTGTTGCCACTTGAGTTTCTTCTGGACATGATTACCACCTTCTGTTCTCGGATGAAATATTCTTGCGGAATGTCTTCTTTCACAGCTTACGTCTGGCGTTCATCTTGAATCTGTTTCTTAGTTTTTGGTCATAATCTCGGTAAAGAGCAATTGCTTGAGTTCATCAACAGAAAGTTCATCCTTGACTTTATCGAATTCGAAGAACTCATGTGGAATAGGTGGTGCATCGGGCTCGTCATTTGGATCATGGTAAGCAGATAAGTATGGATGAGCAAGTGCTTCAGTGACCGTGATTCTTTTAGCTGGGTCGAAAGACAACATTCTTGACAAAAGATCAATCGCTAAACCGTTAGCATATGGAAACATTTTGGTCAATGGAGCTTTTTTGAAATACGGAAGAGATCTAATGTACTCTCTAGCACGTCTAGAGTTGATGATTTGGTAGTCTTCGCCAACAGGGGTACCAATGACTTGGAAAATCAAGGTTAGTTGATTTCTGTAGTCTTTACCTGGGAAGAGTGGCCGCCCGAGAAGAAGCTCTGCGAGGATACAGCCAACAGACCATATATCAATAGCCGTGGTATACTTGGAAGCCGTGAGCATGACTTCTGGCGCTCTATACCATCTTGTAGCGACATACTCTGTCATCACGTTGCTCTTCATCTCTGGAGAACTAGTCTTACGGCCCATCCTGAGATCTTGGATCCTTGCCAAACCCAAATCACAGATTTTCAAATCGCAGTTGGAATTGAGCAAGAGGTTTGAAGGCTTCAAATCTCTGTGGATGACCTTGGCACTGTGAAGGGCCTTCAGACCCCTAAGAGTTTGGTAGATGAAGTATTGCACATGATCATCAGTAAGTGTTTGAGAGTTGATGGCCTTGTGGAGATCAGTTTGCATGAGTTCTTGTATGATGTAAACCTCTTTGAATTCAGCAAAAGAGGCTGGTTTTTGAATGTCAAAAACAGATATGATATTTTCGTGTCTGAAGTGTTTCAAGAGTTTGATTTCTCTCAATGTCCTGACACAAAAGAGAGTTCTGCCGAAAGGATTGATTTTTTTAATAGCCACTTTCGTTCCTGTTGGTTTGTGAAGGGCAAGACAAACGACACCATAGGCACCCTCACCAAGAAGCTGCTGAACTTCAAAAGCAGTTGAGATGTTGAAAGTTATTTGTTTTTGTCCCATTATAGAGAATGTGCGAGGGCTAGGACAAGGGTATAATGCAAACGTTTAAGTGTTGGTGGTGAAGTGATTGTGGTGCTCACGCAGAGGGTGGGCAAGGCAGCAAGCTTTGGAATTAAATACACCAAGATGAACAAATCACATGGCATACACATCCGATAAATTCCTGGTAGCCCTGGTATCACATTTGTGAATTTACTTGGATCAAACCTGAGGGCCTCAAAAACAGCTGTTTCAAGTTCAAACAGGGCAAACCTGGAACCTTGATTGCACGAGATCTGAGACCCTCTATCTACGAAGTACACATATATTATTCACCACTCCATCCTTGTACTCCTGAAAAGTCAGCTTGAGGTCTCAGTATAATGAGGACAATTGAAAGGTAGAATGAGAAAGATCAAAATGTGGAGAGAGCCTCAAGATAATGGGCTGTGAGTTAAGCATATCGAACGAGTTCGCGGAAAGCATACGCCCCGATCCTTGGCCGATGAGCTTCGCGAAATTTTTTCTTGTAAGGGGATGCTCTCGAGACCCATAAAAGAACAATACGGCACCTCTCTTTTGTCGGTGAGTTTGGAAGCAGAGCAACTGCTGAAGGATGAACTCTGGAATATTGTTCTGTGGATTCTTTGCATGCTCCCTGCGAAGTATGGAGCGAAGTGTCGTATCACGGCCTCGAATGACAGCTGTGAGGACGCTCATTGTGGCACCACGCAGAAGGAAGACCAGCCCAAAGAGACGAGTTGTGCAGTCAAAGAACGAGAGGTCACTCGAAATGAAGAGACAAAACGAAATGAGAACACTTGACAAGAAACTCGAAGAACTAAGGAAGTTCACTCGAGATCTCAAGCTTGATCTGGCGAAGAGAGACGAGGAGAAGGTCAAGCAGGAGCTAGCTGATTTAGATGAGACGGTTGATCCAGAGTCCGAGGATGTGGATATCATATATAGGGAGCTTCTTGGCACAAATTCGTCATCATCAGAAGAGCCCCTTTTGTTGTCTAATGAACCAAACTTAGGTAATGTGTCTCTGTTTAATGAACCAGCTAGAGGCATCAGCATACCACCCTCCGTCCTCAGTAGGATGGGCGATTCTGTCAAGCACATTGTATCTAAGAATAATCAGAATTGGAACGCCGTTATAGAACATCTTTACACTGATACCGATGGACTGAGAGATCTTTCCAAGAGTGAAGTCTACAATTTTCTGAACCAAATTCCTGTTGGAAAGCTTAATGAGCAGAGTCTAGCACATGTTCACCAGATGCTCGTTGATGGCAAAGTAACATATGGTACTAGCACATACGACTTTATGATGAGGCACTATGCAGAGTTGAACCAACCTGTTATTGTTCAGAGCCTCTTCGACTCTGCAGTCCAAGCTGGCGTACAACCAACAAAATACATGTTTGGCCATTTGGTTAAGGTTAACTGCAGAGTTCAGAACTTGGAAAGAGTGAATTTGACATTGAACAAGATGTTTGAGTACGGACTCGAGCCAAGTAAAAAAGTATACACCAATGTTCTTCAGATGTGTGTTAAAATGAAGGATGAAGAGGAGGCAGATGAAGTATTTCAGATGATGAAGTTTAGATCTTTGCAATCCCAACCAGATACTGAGGCCTATAATACTATGATCGAACTCACTGCAAAAACTGGTAATGTCCATAGGGCTCTTGATCTCTATCAGGAAATGTTGGATGCCAAACTCGAGCCAACAGTGTTCACTTTCAATTGTCTTGCTCAGGCTTGTTCCAGGAAAAAAGACTTTTATAGACGTGGTTGGCAATTCATACATCAAATCCATGAGAACAAGATGGAACCAAGTATAAGCACCTTTGAGATCATGTTGAGACTGGCCGCAAAAGATGGAGATCTGGAACTTGCTCGTGCTCTCTACGTCAAGATTTTCGAAATGAGATCAGAAATGCCAACTGCTGGTTCAGAAGCCCTGAACTATCTGATGATTGCATACAGAGACTTCAAACCGGACAATGTCCCACAGATTACTCTCTATAGGGAAGGTTTCATCATCAGAAGGAACATTTTGAATATCGTTGACTTCTTGGGGTTGCACCAGACCCTGGTTAACGATGCTCAGATCCAGAAGATCAGAGAGGTTTACCCCCCACTGTTACCAGTAAGAGGATTGAGACGTTCAGACCATATTATTGCTGAATCTAATGCTATTTGGGCTTTTAATGTCTCCAAAGACCCAAGCGTTTTGACACTGAGTGCTCTTCAAACATATTTGAGAGTGGCCATTGAGCATGGTAACCAAGAAGAGTTCTTGAGAAGATATGAGCAGTTCACTTTCCCTAACGAAGAAGTCGGTAAACATAAGATGGTCCTTGAAGAAGCTGAAGACGCCCACACAATAACAGAGGAGGTGAAGGGCGTCACTCCACCACCGGCAATTGCTCATGTAAATACGATGAACTACAAGATAGAGAGAGAAAGTTCATTGTACGTCACATTACTGTCCGCTGGAAAAAAATTCGAAAATGAAGAGTTGTGTCAAAGAGCATGGACAGAGAGAGGTGAATTCAGAAGAACGAGTGCATACCAAAATTTGGACATGCTGACAAGAAAGAGACTGGACTTTGAGTTTTCAAGAGAGATGGTCAATGCATTGATCGCTTTGAAGCATTACACTGATGCTGTTGGTGTTGTTGCCTCATCTACCCAATTCCCTTGGTCCTTCTACTACTTGAAACCATTATATGTTGCTTTGATTGACATTGGTGACAACAAAAATGCTCAATTGATCAGTCAGCTTTGTAACAAGTGCTCCAAGAACAACCAATTGCTAAGGAGAAGACGATCATGAGAAGTGGTATATCCACATTGTGGGGACACTCGGTGTCCCCCTTACTGACACGAAGACAAACGACAGCATGTACATAGAAACCCCTTGTAAATATCGCCTTTGAATTGTTACGATTGCACGAGTCCATGATTCTGTTACATGCTTACTGTAGACTACTTAGTAAAACTCTACTCTTCTCAGTTTTTTCTTCTGTGACTTGTGCTGTTTCTCTCGTAGTCGGTTCTCGTTAGTCCTTTTCCTTACTTCTTGCCACTTCTTCTTATCTTCTTCACTGGCCTCACCTGGGAACTCAACTGACCTCTTGATCTCGTCGCACAGCTTCTCGTAGCACAAGTGAGAGTTCATCTCCCTTGATCTTTGAGTGTCGTCCTGAACAACCCAGTCACCAGACTTTGTGGCATAGCGAAACCCATTCTCCATGAGCTGTCTCTTCACCTCCTGTGGGATCCAGTGTGACTCTATCCAGTTGGCCAGCGTCAGCGTGGCTTTAGAGCTTGTCTTGTTGACTTTTTGCCCACCGGGTCCCGAAGATCTACTGTAAGATACCCGGAACTTGGACTTGGGCAGTGTTTTCGGTGAGAGCTGATCAAGCCATTGTTTCGCAGCCTCAATGCCGTCTAGCCTCGTATTTGTGCTATACCCCCTGAATACTCGCAAGAAGCTTGCCAGGAACACGACTGGTTGCATGCCCTCACAAGCTTGGAGATCCACAACTGGAATGTTCTGCGCGTCTCAGTTTATATGTCCCCCGCGAAGAAAGTCTCGCTCTCCGAATGAATTCCCACGTTGCTGCCCACACTCTTTCCAACTCTTCAACAACTCAATTGGCCTCACCCAGACCGTCTCTTAGTCTCTATTAACTCAATAATGCTTTCCCGTTTTGCTAAATTACCAGTATCTGCCCGTGCTTTCTCCACGACCACTTATCGCGCCATCCAGGCCGGTGCTTCCATCCCATCCGTCTCTACCATGAAGGAGGGCTCTCCAGGCAACGACGCCGACCTCGCTGAGCTCACCAAGAGCGGAAAGTCCATCATTGTTGGTGTTCCAGGTGCCTTCTCTCCAGCTTGCTCTGCATCGCACGTTCCAGGCTACGTCAAGAACTTGGATGCCTTCGAGTCCAAGGGCTACAAGGTCTTCATCACCGGTGTTAACGACTCCTTCGTCTTCAAGGCATGGGCCGACTCCATTACGAACGATTCCAGAGTGAGTTTACTATCTAGTCCTGATACTACTACCCTGTCCAAAGAGACAATCACTAACAACACATACAGATCCGCTTCATCGCCGACCCAGCCGGTGACTTTGCTAAGGCTGCCGACCTCGCCATTGACGCTGCTGCTTTCTTCGGCAACGACAGATGCAAGAGATTCGCCCTTATTGTCGAGGATGGTAAGGTCGTCAAGGAGATTGCTGAGCCAGACAACTTTGGAATCTCCGTTTCCAGTGCTGAGGAAGTTCTTAAGCAGATCTAAGCCTGCACTCCGGCTTGAAGACGAAATCTTTAGCTTACAATAGGAAGCATATAACTTCGTGATGATACTGTGTAGTGTAGAAGCATCAAGGCTTCCAATTAATGCTATGTATGTTATAACTTCTGGTGACTTGTGAAATACGCAAGTTTCTCCATACTTAAGCTCCCTCACCGGTTCGCGTAAAAGATCAACACTGAAAAGCCTGGCGACTTCACCGGCCACCAACGACTGCGGAGCACTAACTCTCAAAGCTACCAAGACTTCACATTAATGTCCGAAACACCTGAGAAGCAGACGGAAGAACAGCTGGCGTATGCGAACGAGTTCTCGCTATACACGAAAACACTGACGTTCAACGTCATTGGACGTTACGACCCCAAACTAACTAATCTGCTCTTCCATACATCACACTGTCAGCTCTACAAGTTTTCTGGGTCAGAGGACTGGGAAAAGCTGGAGTACTCCGGTGTGCTTGCAGTATACTCTCGTGAATCATCCGGGGACAATTATGACCATGGAATCATCATCTTGAATAGATCTGGGCCCGAGAACTTTGCACTTGGTGTGCTGCCGAAGCACAAAAGTCAACAGCTGGGTATTGGAGAGATGAATATCGAGTTTCAAACTGACTACATCATGATAAAAGACACACTAGGGAACGTGTACGGCTTCTGGATTCACGATACCAACGACAGAGAGAGCGTGTATACTCTGGTAAAAGCACTGATATACGGAGAACAGTTGACACAAGTCGTTCCTCAGGATAAGCAGTGAAGATGGGTTACAATCTTCTTTAATAAAAAATGTACATTAGTAAACTAACAACCAGGCCCATAAACATAACTAAAAGCGTAAGAGAAAATATAACACAGAAAATAGAAAGTAGAGATCACTCAAAGTTCATTTTGCCTCGGTCTTGGGTTTCTTCTTATAGGTGCCTCTCTTCTTCTTTGAAGGCTCCAAATCACCACCCCCAGGCAAAGTCTTATCGGAATAACCAGGAATAGTCTTTCCAGCAACATTCTTTAGTGGTTGTGCTTTCTTCGGAGCTGGCTTTTTCTTTTTGCCCTTTTTATCATCATCAGCAACACTTTCCACCATCGGGCTATTCTGTTGAAGTTTTTGCTGAGTTAGAGCCTTTTGTTGTTGCAGTTGTTGCAGTTGTTGTTGTTGTAATTGTGACAAATTCCCTGTCAAATTCCCAGGTAGATTACCATTTTTACCTTGCATCTGCTGTAACTGCATCTGTTGTAATCTCCTCTGTTGTAGCATTTGCTGTTGTTGTGGAGTCAAGTTTGTGATGTTCGGTGTACCATTGCCCATTGGTGATCGGTTTGATAGATTGGCATTCATTGACATTTGTTTCATTTTTTCTTTGTTCAACCTCAACTGTTCAACAAATCTCAGTCTCGTGAACTGAGAAGCCTCAGATGCGTCTCCAATAGAGTTCTTATCATTCATAGCTAACATGAATTGTTCGTACTCAGAGTTTTGTTGAGGAGACTCTTCGTGTAACTCTTTGAATGGATGGAAGGCCTTCGATCTTGGATCCGTGCATTCGACTCTATGATTATGCAAAATTTCACCTGTTTTCTTGATAATTGGGTATTCTTGGGTAGGCTTAGTGAAAGGAGTGGCCTTGTACGGATTCAATGGTGTTTTCAAATTCAAGTTTCTGTGAGTCAACATTAGAATTTCAGTTTCCATACTTGTAGCAAGTGAATCAGTGAATCTTTGTAGTGCTGAGTCTGTTTGGTACAATAAGTCATAAAACAATGAAAGTTGTGTAGGTCTAAGGATGGTTCTGAAAGAGCGTGGTACCCTTTGTGACTCCACTTCAACGGCATTTCTATGATCCAGAACTTTGAGGATGAGACAACCTTCGTAGAATTTAATTCCCGCGTCTCTCAGCACTTCGACAGTGGCATGTGGAATTTCACCACGAGCAACATATTCTAGGAAGTCCTTAACAAGTTGGTTGTTCTTGGAAATGATACCATCCTGGAGTCTTTGTTAGTAAACCCATTCTTCATTGAGTCATTGGTGGACAGAAAGACAGAATCAATGGACACATACTTGGCTTCCGAATCTGTAGTGGTTCTCGTGGATGTGGAACTCCATTGAGGGTGGCACTTTGGAGTACTTCTTCAGCAGATCGTCGGCATTCTCTGAAAAGTTGTACACTTTCTTTTGCATCACCGGGTTGTGAGCGAAGCCATGTGCATTACCAATGAGCATGGCCTGTCTCTGTTGTTGTTGCATTCGCTGCTGTTGCGCCTGTGTCATAGCCTGTTGTTGTTGCTGCTGCTGGCCCCTCGTGGTAATCGCCCCGTTGACACCGTTCTGTGGGGAGTTCTTCATGTCCATGTAGGACCGCTTGAGATCGTTTGACATTGGTGATGGGAGTAGTAAGTGCGATAGAGACGAGAGATTTCAACGAGGAGTAGTATACGTGGCAAAGGAGCAGCAAAAAGCTTTAATCAATGAATAAAAGGTCAAACCTCGATCGAGCCACCTTGATAAAGCGCCTTAGTTGTGGAGCTCACGTTTGTTTACCAATTATCTCACACTGCTTCTTTGTGGGTACTCATGTAGGTCCGCCCAACCTTTCCATAGGCGCGCTCGAGGCGGTTGGGCCCACATAAAACCCGGACACCTCGACTTGGGCTACGAGCTGAGCTACTTACTACTGTTATGCGATAGCCAATGACCAGTGTCTATTGTATACAGGGAACCCAAAAGAGACATTATTCCGCCCAGCAGACACGTTATTAGATTTTAGTAGCGTTCCAAATGTCCTGAACACCAAGAATGGAGGTGATGGTACCTGCGAGACCAATGGCACCTTCGTTGTAATGGAGGAAGCCCAAGTTGTTAAGAACGATGAAGAAATCACACGAGTCCCAGAAGAGTCTTTTAGATGCCTTATACTTCTCCAGTTCAAGAGGTTTGACCTTTTCGTCGTCCTTCTCGGAATCCAACGATTGAAGCTTTGAGGTGGTGATGGAGATTTTTCTGAGGTCGTTCACTAAACCGGAAACGAGACCAATGAACCAGAACCAATTGGCCCATTTTGGAGCCTTTGGCAACGTCTTAGCAGAAACAAGTCCCATAAGCTTGAACCAAGCAACAGAGTCCAAAGAGAGATAACCAACGTAGGCCAAGTTCTTAGCGACAACGGTAGCTCTGATGAGCTGGTCTGAAAGCTTGTTGTCATAGGCCTTAGCGGCATCATGCAGGTGGTTAAGCGGCTTGAGGAATCTCAGGGCCTTTCTGATAAAAGTAGCCTGTCCTTGAAGACTCTTGAATAGCTTAGCAAGCTCAGGGAGACCCTGCTGTGCAACGTGGAAGGCGAGAAATCTCACTAGGTACTGCACGAGACGCAGTGTCTTCTCTCTGCCTGCTGTGGAGTCGAGGTATTTGATGAGCTTGCGCAGCGAAGGGTGATAGATGGCTGTGTCGAGAACCATTGTTGTGTGCAATTACTTTTTGCGGAGTTACCACTAAGCAAAAGACTGGGGAAAAGTGGATCCGACAGCCTTTTATAGACGCGTGCGCAATGACCCAGAAAAAGCTGGGGCAACGGAGGAGGAATCCCCGGGCCTCGGCTTTTGGTGTGCGGGTGTGGGCCGCGGGGCAACTCGGGTACAAGGCGAGGAGGTGAACGGGAATGATTGTTGGAGCCCCGGGTAACGACCTTGACTATAGGGGTGGTCTCTATTTGGGCATCCAGCGCGTCAGACCCGGGGAAGCACATGGACAAGCGGCTACGATCTCTTAGGACTGAAATGTATGTAGGACTTTCTTGATAGCTCTATTTAGATGACAATAGCACGCGAGGCCTCACGAGACTTCTGGATCAGAAGAAGGTCTGCGAGAACGAGGGCGGTCATTGCCTCCACGATTGGGATGGCTCTAGGTGTGACATTAGGGTCATGACGGCCTCTAGCGGCGAGCACACCTTTCTTACCGTCATAGGTAGCGGTGGCTTGTTCTTTGGAGATGGTAGCAACAGACTTGAATGCAACAGAGAAGTAGATGTTTTCGCCGTTGGAGATACCACCCTGTACACCACCGGAGTTGTTAGTCTTGGTTCTTAGTCTCTGCTTGTCCTCGTCGAAGTAGAACATGTCATTGTGTTTTGAACCTGGGATTTCAATACCAGCGAAACCGGAACCAAACTCGAAACCTTTGGTGGCTGGGATAGAGAGCATGGCATGGGCCAAAACTGCCTCCAGCTTGTCGAAGACAGGCTCACCAAGGCCAATTGGGCAGTTACGCACAACACACGTCACGACACCACCAATGGAGTCTTTACTGTCTCTGTACTTCTCGACCTCCTTTATCATTAATTCCGAAACTTCTGGGTCTGGACAGCGGATTGGTTCAGCAGCATCGACCTGTTCCCTTGTGATAGTGTTCAAAAACTCCATGAACTTAGGATCCTGTGGGTCTCTGTTCATCTTGACAGAACCAACTTGAGAGACAAAAGCGACAATCTCAACGTTATTTGCTTTTACTAAAACTTTCTCAGCAATAGCACCGGCAGCAACTCTACCAATAGTCTCTCTTGCAGAGGAACGACCACCACCGGAGGCAGCCTTGATACCGTACTTAGCCAAGTAGGTGTAGTCGGCATGAGATGGTCTTGGATACAAGTCGGTCTCAGAGTAGTCGTTAGGTCTATGGTCCTCATTGGCCACAAGCATGCCGATTGGCGTACCAAGGGTCTTGCCCTTTTCTGTACCACTTTGGATAAAGACTCTGTCCTTCTCGTTTCTTGGCGTAGACAACTTGGACTGACCTGGTCTTCTTCTCGTGAGCTGAGGTTGGATGTCCTCTTCTGTGAGCTGAAGACCTGGAGGAACACCTTCGACGATGCATCCAACAGACTTACAGTGTGACTCACCGTATGTGGAGACCTTGAAAAGAGTACCGAAAGAAGACATCGCTTTGCTTTTGGAATTTATGGAGATTTTGCAACATATAAAATGTGTCAAAGGTGTGAAAACCCGTTCCATCAACAATCTTCTCGAAGACTCATCGCGGCGCGGGAAAAAAAAATAAGTGCGGTCCCTACCGCAGACCTGATTGTACTACGGGACTACAATGAAGTTATTTCAACGAGGGACATTTCAATGAGAGATAACACTCATTGGGCAAGCATCATTCATTGACTAGTTAAACTAAATTAGCATCATCATGTACTGAACTCCCATCACTATTATAGATTATAGCTTGTGTACGGGTGGTGCAATACCCTCCACAACGTGCTCATGTGTTCCTCTTAGTGACCATAGGTCTTGAACTTTTTGCTTCAGATCCACTGCAGGTAAGTTGTTTTCCAAAAGGAAAATACTTTTTTCAACAATGCTAATAGGTATAGCGAGTGTGAAGTTTGGCATCACCTCTCCTGTAGAAAGTCTCCCGTTTGATGTCATGATACCAATCAACTCGTTTTTCTTGTTAAATAGGCCACCTCCAGAGGAGCCATTCCAACACCCAGCAGAGGCGATCAACATGGCTTTCGAACGCTGACCGAAAACGTCTAAGTCAATCTCAACGACGTTGTTGATTCTTCCTTCAGCAGCCAAAGGATGCAAACAATCTTTGGAGAAGAAGAGACCATGCCCGACAGACTTTACTGTCTGCCCAATGTGTAAGGACCCCATCCCTTCTGTGAACAAAGGGCATATATTAGCTGGCACCAGACTATCACATGGTGTCTTAAGCTTGATGAAACAGAGATCAAATCCATCTAATGGTGTATCATGTAATTTGACGTCTTTCAAAGTGAATGTTAAGTTTGGTTGGAAGGGAACTCTGATCGAGATATCTTTCAGCATCTCAATGGACTTAACAACGTGTTTATTCGTTACAATCAGACTATTAGAGAGACAAACGCCACTTCCCCAAAAGTTTCCCTCTTTAGACTGAACAGATATTCTGACAACGGACTTGGCTGGCTCGAAGTCTTCATTGGCCTCTATCAAGGCAGAACTGGTAGGTAAGGCGGAGAGTGGATCTGGGAACTTTAATTCTGAGTTGTTTAACAAACCAAAGATGGACTCCCAAGAGGCAATGAGAAGGAGTTCACCATCTCCGTTCGATTTGCTCAAAGACCCGCACACGAGGCCAATTGATTCTTTTTCTTGAACATCAAGGAATGCTATGCCACCTATAACGTCATCAAGGTACTTGATGTCACTCAGGAAGCCGGCCCCTCTGAGATTAAACACTACAGAGCCATATAGTCTGTGTTTGATGAAGATAGCGACGTTGGTGAGACTGAATGGGCAGCAGTGGATTACCACCTTGGTTGGGACCTTCACATCCTTAGCTTTCTTGAAGGCCAGGGGGTGCAGGTTTTTGGTGTCAAAAAAAGAGAGTGACAGTACATTATCCACGTTAGCAGGCAGCCGGAGATGGAGAACAGTGAGATGTGAGCTATCTGTGGGCTTAAATTGGAAACGATCCTCGCGTTGAAGCCCTTCTGCGAAGTCGATCAGAGTCCTGGCCGTTGAGCTCTGACCGTGTTCGTTGAAGCGTTTGGTGTTACAGAGGGTCAATGGGAGCCAACTGATAGTAGAAGGACCCACACACCAGGGACCCACAAAATGATAGCTATAGCGGTCTGGGTGTGTGATGTCTGTGATGGCAAGGACATAGTGCTGGCCAGTGAATGTGTTGAGCAGGAAGGCACCGCTCACGGCGTGCTGCTCGCTATGGAGCTTTAAGTGGATGGCCACGGGTGCATACCGCCAAGTCATGAATCTTTTTCTATTGTGCACCGGCTGTTGACTGGATAAGCGAGCCTGGCTGAGGAGCCGTTGGCGGTTTAAAGTGCTGGTGGTGATGAAAGCTTTTGTGTATGGCTTCTCCACAAAGAGATAGCGAGTCCGCTCCGAGATTCCTAATTGGGGATATGTCCATATTTGGTTGTTACGCGCCATTTTTGCCTCACTGCCCCCATCGCATTCAGTTTTAACTACGCGTGGCACCAATACATGCCGGTGTCTCCATAGTTCAACTACAAAGTGCTACACCAAAGCAAAGCTTTTAAGCATGTCAGAGAACCCCTTCATTGCACACACAGACCAACAGCCGCAACAGACGCAATCGTCAGTACAATTGGCGTGGGCTACGGCTAGGGAAGAGGGCCTCAAACTTTCAAAGACTCTTATAGACATATGGAGAAGCCAGTCTGTGCTCCGAAAGTTCGGTATAGTGCTTCTTGGGCTCATAGGTGTTGTTATTGGAGGTGTTATGGTTGTATTCCATGAACCATTACTTGAGATGATCGTTGAGTACTCCGATAAGTGGTCTCAAATTCCATGGGTTCCATTTGTTCTAGGCTCTGCCCTCTTTTTCATATCTTTCCCTCCGCTTTTCGGTTTCAGTTTCACCAACACAGTTATCGGTGCTCTATATGGAATAACATTTAAAGGCTGGCTCATCATTGCAATTGGATCTATCTCTGGCTCTGTTGCAGCTTTCCTTATGTTCAGACACTTCTTCCGTTCCCGGGCACAGGCATTGATCACTTCAAACAAAAAACTGTATGCCTTTTCATCGGTGCTTCGTGACAACAATAGTTTTTGGCTAATAGCACTCATTCGTGTCTGTCCTTTCCCATACTCTCTGACAAACGGTGCATTGGCTGCCATTCCTGGCGTCACAGTAACGAACTTTGCATTGGGATCTATTATTAGCTCCCCAAAATTGACCATGTATTTATTCGTCGGAACTAAGATAAAGGATATTGGTAAAACCAAAGACTTGATGTCGAGATTCATTGATTTGGGATCTATCGTATTGACTATGGTGGCACTCACATTCACTGGATGGCTGTTATTCACAAGGACAAGCCAAAGATTGCAAGAATTGGAAAGAGAAGATACACCGTCTGAGGCCGTCCCAGGTGTTGATGACTTCGAGAGACATTTGGAAAATGATGATGATTATAATGACACATTTAGTTTGCATACTCAGGACGGTGTTCTGAGAGACGAACGTGATTACTTTTGACTAACTCGTCTGAACTGGCTCTACATAGTTTTGTAACAGATTGAATTACATTTCATTAATGTAGCTAGATCATATAAATAAATAAATAAATAGGTAAACAAACAAACAAACAAACGAAATCTCATGACGATGATTGCTCAGAGCCAGAGTAGTCATTGGCTTTGACTGAGTCCTGGGACTTACCAGGACTCAAAGTAGGCTGAGATTTTGGTGGAGATAATCCAAACAATCCATCGCCATCATCAACATTGTTATATCCTTGTTTCTTTTTTGACTGAACGTTCATGAACAGTTTATCAGAGCTGGAAGATGTGGAAGAGAATCCTGTACTGGCTTTTCTCAATCCCAACGAAATCCTTGAATTTTTGTTGACCGGAGAGGATGCAAATGAAGGTTTGAAATAACCATCAATTGTACCATTTTGATGCTGCGGTGTATTATGAGTTGTGACATGATATCCTGTTGTATCTGGTGAGGGCAGTGCAAACTTTTGCGGGACAAAGAAACTGGATGTTTCCTCGTTAGAAGCAGAGTAAGATCTGTGATATCGGCTAATAGCACCAGCAGAAACCGGACTAGATTGCCTAAACTTTGTACCTGAAATACTTGTAGCACATGAAGCATCAGAGTTAGCATGGACACTAATATTGGATTTAACAGGTCTTAAATTTTTCATCTTACCAACTGCGATAGTCTCTGATCTATGGCGAGAATGGTTTTTCTCAAGAGTTGAGAGTTTGATATCAGTCTTAGAATGGGTTCGCCTCTCATGCGGTCCTTGTGTCTTTGTATTTTGGTGTTGATCTTCTTGAGGTGCCACGCTTGGAGAGTTCACCAAAGCCAAAGATGGGTTAATGTCTTTGAAATTTCGACCTTT
The DNA here is from genome assembly GCA_003708295.3 of Petasospora mycetangii. Lineage (NCBI taxonomy): Eukaryota > Fungi > Ascomycota > Saccharomycetes > Phaffomycetales > Wickerhamomycetaceae > Petasospora > Petasospora mycetangii. The sequence continues at coordinate 275,270 of PPNU03000003.1, forward strand.
CAAAGTTTTGATAGCACGATCTAATGCAAACTCGAGACTGCAATGGTTTTTGATAATGGACAACTTGGGCCACGTTGCTCTTGCACCTTTCATAGTATAATGTAGTAGGAACTCAGGGGTTGGATTTTGAAGCATCTTGTCCAATCTGATCACCTCATTGATATCTGGAAGAATTGTGATATCGCCAGAGTACTGTTGCGATATAACTGAGCGCAGTTTTGTGCACAAATTCCTGGAAATACCGACCTCAGCTGACATTTGAAGATAATGTGCAACTTCTGCAGACCAAATCTCGTAGATTTGGCCTAGTTTGGTTTTCAATCGTGCACTATATTCGGTTTCAATTTCACCGCCAACACATGTGACAGAGAATTTCAAGAACGGTACGACATGGGGGTTCACTTGGCAAGCAATGATGTGATCAACATTGAACATCTCTGATAATCTAGAGATCGGCAAGTCATTGTACACAGAACCGTCAACAAATTTAATAGATTGATGGTGCCATTCTTGCGTAACACCAGTTTTTGGGTTTTTCTCATAGATGGTACAAGAGGCGAACACACCAGGGAGCGAACACGATGCACACACAGCAGACCAGATAAGCACAGAAGGGGCAGTCAAATAGTTCAATAATCGTGGATGTTCATGGACACTTGCTGGAGAAACAGTGATGTTCAGAATCTTACCTGTACGATAAAAGGCCTCTCTGAAAGTCAAATCGCCTAAAAAGCCTCTCATTGTCTCTTTGAGATTTTCACTGTCAAACCAAGTACCGTACTTCAAGAATCTAGAGAGACACATCAATAAACCTTCTTTCTTTGTGTGATCGTCAAATATATCGAATTTACTATCGACAATGGTACCAATCAACTCAACAATTTCATCTTTGTTATGAACACAGAGAATACTGGCAACAATGGCACCAGCTGAGCTTCCCGAGACGATCCTAGGCAAAACATCATCTTCGAGTAAAGCTGCAAGAACCCCAATATGGAAAAGTCCGAACGTGCCGCCCCCTGAGAGTAACAATGCTGTTCTTCCAATGTTCTTCCTTGTTTGTATTAGCATACTCAAAGTGTAACGATCATCAATGTCATGGAATGACTCCTTTGTTAGGTCTTCCAATGCAAGCTGACACTCATTCAAATATTCCTCGATTAACGTCTTTGTGCCTGTATGGGAGTGTCTGTATAAGTTTACGTTTCCAATACCACCAACATTTCTTGTCCAAGTAGTTCGGATAAGATACAACAACCTTCTGGCATCACCAGCCATGCGGGCCTCATGGATATCTTTTAGCTGATTCTGGATCAGTTCGTAGTCATACAACTTTGATTCCTTCTGTTCTTTCCATTTGTTGAACCCCTGTAACTCATCTAGCTCTTGAGAGGCGGCTAACCATGCCTTATAAGAGATAGCCGTCCTCTTCTGCATGAGTAAGTTATCGATGTGTTCCTTGTCGGCGAAGTTCGACCCACTGACAAGCCATGACCAAGCGGACGTTGCTCGGGAACTTATGAAGGACGCAAGCAGCTGCAGTGTTGAAGTTCCATCATGGAGCTCATCAACAACCACAGACGTTAGCGCGGGGTCCTCATCCGCAATGGCCTTCTGCTTGTAGCGGTTTAGCAACGTCTCTGTTACAGAGACGTGCGGATTGTTGTTCTCCGAGACCTTTGTGGCCATATTAGGAGACTTGTGGTAAGTTTGTGATTCAAAGCCGGCGCAAGGATGGAAAACGTGGACCTCCGCTTGGTTGTGTCAAACGGTGCTCCATACTTGTCTCGGCTGGTTGCGAGAGAGGCGAGACCGGCTGCTTACATAATGAATTACGCTTCGCGGAAATCTGGCAAGAGCAGCATGCGATGCGGCGGCAGAAAACCCGTCAACAAAGGCCCGACGCGTTCGTAAAAAGCCTTCTACAGAGTTTCAGCTTTTGTGAGTAGGAACCACACACTTGCAGTCTTTATTAGATAGGCAAAACGCCAGCCACTGAACTTGCCCGACTCTCCAGTCTCCTTTCCTTCCTTTTCACTCACGGCGGTACGCGTGGTTGCCTCATACTGTCTCTTCCTCCTGTTAGCCGCTCGGTAACACCAGCTTGAGCCACACACAGCACAGCGCCCAAAGCCCCCAAAAATCTCACACATACAAACACCCGAGAACGGAAACTCCATTGCACTTTTCATCTTCTCCGCTTTGTTTGTCTTTTTTTGCTTTTGATTCTTCTACCGACACTTCATACGATCACGCAGTTTTCGTGTCTGTTATTCCAGATTCCTACCAGCAGAGCGCCGTTACTTAAACCCTGCCCTTAATTGGATTGAGAAGCTCGTTGGAAACCACCGTAATGAGTTACCCCAAAGAGGCACAGCCCAAGAAACCGTCTTACTTCAAGACCCTCCCGGACAGGATCGCCCAGTCGCCGACAGGAATCGTGAAGATTCCCAACTCCCGTTTCCCCACAATGGCACCACTCAACCCGGCTACATTCAAGTCAGTGTATGAGAGAGCGGGATTTGATGTATACAGACCGCCACAGGGATCCAGTCATGAGTCAGCTCCTGCAACACCAATAGTTGGTTCTGGCTTCAGATCAGCATCTGCATCACACATTCCTTCAACGGCGAAGAAAGGAGTTATTGCCAACCAAAAGAGAAACGCATCTACTCACTTTTCGACACCGCATTCATCAGATAAGTCTACTGTCGCACCACCAGTGCCCAAGCTGCAAATTGATGCTACTTTGGCAAATAGACTAGCCCAGTCGGTCACCACGACTCCGAACTCTGCCGCCACTGCACCAGCTGGTCCAGTCAAAGAGGTGTCCCCGTCAACACGCCAGTCCTTACCAACTCCACAGAAAAATGGATATGCATTCAACAAGTCCGACAAGCTCTCGCCCCTCAAATCTAGTAACCCATATGAAGTTGCAAAATCTTCAATTCAGGATTCACACTCACAAAAGAGCGTCCCACAAAGTACTACTTCTTCTAGATTTGAGACTGATTCACAGAAAAGTGTTATCTCTCCAGGAAGTGCCACTTCTAAATCTTTCAACAAGTCTATCGCACCACAGAATTCAACCTCTTTTGACTTCTATCAACAGAATACGACAGAGACAGTCCCACAGAATATTCCTCAGAGTGCTACGTCATCGAGATTCGATGTGCAAACAAACTCTACCGTTTCATCAGGCCAGAATGATAATGACAGTGTTTACATGAGCACCCAATCATTCTCTAACCTAGGATCTACATCGAGTTTTGTTGATCGTTCACAGCTCAATAAGGTGGCTCCGCATGTAGAGTGTCGTTCATCTGCAACGAACTCAAAGGATACACTGAATAACACAATTTCAGGCCCTGGGTCTTCCAAAACAACACCAACATCCTCCAGATTTGGTGTTACTAGCCCAACTTCTAGATCGTTTCAAGATCCAAAGATCAGTGCTTCCATTCCAGCGCTTGCTAATCGTTCTATTGACAGTGGTGTTGATCAACCCTATGATCAGAGTATTCAATCGACAGGAACAGTTAATTATCAACCAGCGTCTACACGTACATTGACACAGCAATCTGACAGTGATGACAGTGATGATGAATTGAATTTGTCTTCGGAGGATGAATCAGATGAAGAGTCCATGAAATCTGCTATTCTTTCACCAAACCCTAATCTAAGACGTTCAAGAGCAACAAATACACCTGATATTGCCCAAGTACAGAGAGATACTGCTGGTGGATCACCTCCAGTGCCACCAATGCCACCACAGCATGCTACAGTCCCAGCTTTCATGATAAGTGATCCCGAAGGTAATATTACCCAACATGGCAACCCATTGAGTCCACCAACTGTTGCTAAGAAGTTGGAGAGTTTCTCTACAAGGAGCTCAATGTATGGGAGTGAGGATTTCTCTCCACAGAAGAGATCCATCCGTGACTCTCCAATTACCAGTGGTGGATATGAGACTTTGCCTGATTTGACTGATGCGAAGACGTATCCACCAGTTCGTGATTCCTATATCACTGATGATGGTTATGACAACAGCGACGCATTTGAACAAGTTGAGAGTCAATTGGAAACTTTGGGTATGAGTTCTTCTTTTGTTCATTCTAAGAGTTCATTCGATTTCACGAATGACAGAACACATCTCTATTCCAACACAGAGCAATCACAATTAATGACACCTTTAGATATCAAAATGCACAGTGTCAAGGAATCTAATACTGATACGGAAAGTTTTGATCATGGATCCCTACCTGAACAACAATTATCCCAGAAGTTCACACCATTGACACAGACAACTGGTGTTTTCGAACCAGACACACCAGCTTCCGCACAATCACGTGTGTCTACTTCGCCATTACATGTTCGTCAACAATCGAATAGACTACACCCACCAGGAGAAGGTCCATGTCGCAAATGTGGTCTTGAAATCACCACCAAACCGATCTATTCCAAATCTGGTGAGTTGTCTGGACAATGGCATAGACCTTGTTTCACATGTACATTATGTGATACTCGTTTCAACAAAAACATCAGTTGTTTCGTATTGAATAATGAACCATATTGTGAATATCACTACCATTTGACTAATAACTCTCTGTGTCGTGTATGTGGTAATGGAATTGTTGGTAAATGCTTGGAAAATGATACAGAGGATCGCTATCATGTCGATTGCTTGAAATGCCTCGGATGTTCTAAGCAGATTAATGGCGATTACGTCTCTATTAATGGCCAGGTTCATTGTGAAATTTGTGCAGAAAAGTATACTACTCAAGGATTGAGCGCCGGGAGCAGTAAGGTTGAAAAAAGAAGAACAAGGCTGTACTTCATTTGAAATTAGGTTGATATATAGAATTACAAACAATCTGCATATAAAAGACTATTAGTCTCATTTCACAGCTGTAGCAGTTTACAATATCATAGTTGAGAATGCAGTGATTGTGTATAGATAATAACAGAACTGTAGTATACAGAAATTAATTAGACACCGGAATAAAATAAAGGAATGTTGAAGTCATAATAAAGCAACAACTATACAAAAGCACAGACAGAAAACAGGAAAATCCAAACATGTACGACGTGGAAACATTAAGAATTATTGAAGGAGAGTTATCTTGTGATGTTGGGATTCATACAACGGAACAACATTTACTTGCTCTTGAAAAAAGGATGAGCCAACGCTTCCTTCGCTGTGAGTCGCTCATTGTGATCATATCTAACCAAGCTATCAATCAGATCAATCACATCATCGTCATCAGCCAGAGCACGATTAGCATTAGTAATAAGAGATCTCCATGGGACCTTTTCTCTATATGTCTTTGGGTCTTTCTCACCAGTTTTTGAAGGGTCACGACCAATTACAGCATTGTATTCCTTAGGCAAAGTGAGACCATACTTGTTCAAGTATTTGAAAAGGGCATCCGTTCCCAAGATATCGTTGATCTTGAGCAGTTGGTCAAAGTTGGAGTCACCTCTGAAAAATGGTTCTTTCTTGAAGACGATGGCGGCAATCATGGCACCGACCGGCCAAAGATCAAGGGAATAGTCATATTGGTTGCAATTGACGAGGAGTTCTGGACTTTTGTGATGTCTGGAGGCAACACGAACGTTGTAGTCAATGGAAGGGTGATAGAACTCAGCTAAGCCCCAGTCGATGAGCCTGAGTTTCTTTTGGAAAGGATCGATCATGATGTTCTGAGGTTTGACGTCTCTGTGGATAATTCCCATCGAGTGGGCATAGTCCAAAGCCATCAGAAGTTGCGTGAAATAGTACTGAATATCAGCCTTCTTGAATTTGGGGTAAAGCGTTCTGTAGTCAACGTTCTTAACTTCTTCGAAGATCAAGGCTGGAATCTTGGAGTGTGAGTCTCTGACAAGGTCGAGAAGACCAATGATGTTAGGCCCACCAGTTAGGTTTTGAAGGATCTTGACCTCTCTATAAATCTTCTTGATCTTAACCGGCTTGAGCACTTTGATAACGCACGGCTGATTATTGATTATGTTGACACCCATGAATACTTCAGAGTATTTACCTCTACCAATCTTGGAGATGATCTCATAGTTGGAGATCTGACCCCAATCGATCTCAAAACCATGCTCGTAGTCATAGTACTCACGCGGTCTTTTCTCGTTGGCATCACAGTAGACACGTGCAACAGAGTAAACTCTTTCAGCCTTTGGATATGAAGTCATTCTTGGAGGTTGGAACGGGTGGATGGTATGGTAGTGTGCTAGTGCGGTGATAGAAGGGAGATGTTGATGGAAGGCCCTAGTCTCAAGATGCCGTGGCACTCAGTAGGTCTCTCGCGCCAGTTGAAATGCGTGTATGGCCCTTGAGGGATAACTGGTAACACTGACACAGCAGACAACGGTGCCAAAAGGGTAAGCTGGCAAGCTGTTAATGACCTTTAACGGCTTATAGGTGGATTGTAGTTGTTCCGCACTAGAAAGTTTTTCCTCCCAAGGCTTTTTCGCGGCCCATTGATTTAGGTAGACCTCTCTTAGTAACGGCATAAGGCTCTAATAGGGAAGACGCAGATATCCTCCTGGAAGATGGATGAGATACTGCTGAAGAGTGTTGAGATAGTACTGAAGAAGGAACAGATCTCTTCATTGCAGTCGTTTTTTCCGCAGTTAGATAAGCTTATTGGTGCGTATGCATTTCATGGTATCATAGATGGAGAGACATTACTAACAAGGGTCTAGACATTGAGATATGGGCAAGTAGGAGTAAGATCGTCAACGAGCACCTGAACTCTATGAAGTCATCACTGGAACTTGTTGGTCTTGTTGACCCTCTTTTTACGCCGCTTTGGAGCATTGTGGATAAACCGTACAACGTGTAAGTAGTGTTGATGACAGAACAAATGGTCAATTGAGAGTGCGGGAAAGACTGGAATGAACTTATGACTAACAGATGTATACAGGTATACGTTCAATAATATTACTGAAAGTGTATTCACACGATTAGTGAACCACTCAGATACAGAAGGAGGCGTGTCTCGTGCTGCCTTGCTAACGAAGTTAAGCACTGAGGACGTGTATTTGCTGTTCTACACTGAAATTCAGGCGGGTGACGCGTGTGTCAAATGCATTGTTCTGGAGCTGAACGTTTCCAAGCTTTTGAGTATTGTTGAAAAGGATAAAGGAGATCAGAGTGTCAACAGATTCATCGATGAGCAAGAAAAGGAAGAACTGATGGACACACTAATGAAGCAACGGGTTGCAGTGTTTAATAACCTTTCGGCTAAACGGCAAGCTGAAGCTACAATGCAGGAGCAGCAGATGAGGATGAAACAAACGAGGCAGATGTTTCGGAAGATTATCACAAAAGAGGTCAAGATAGCAATGGAAGGGAGGTCCAAACCTGAGCAAGTCGAAGTAGCAGAGATCTGCTATAAGGCGATGAGTTACAAGTTTCGACAAATTGTCGAGATGAGTCAAAGGGACCACGAGGAGATTCTGAGGTGGCTGAGACTAATACTGGACATGATGCTTTAGTAGGTGATTTATGATTTAATGACTGGGATAATTAATGGCTTATTTAGAAGTTCTCATGTAGTTAGCGAGACATGGTACCGCGCTCATAGGTACTGACGCGTAAGTGAAAAAAAGCACCTTAACTACCAGATTTTCCACTACTTTAACCTAGCCGTTCCAGTTGCGCTTCGCCTGAAGATAATTTTACTCCATGACAGAAGAGGATCCGTATTCCATGCTCGCAGGCCAGTTTCAACGACTTTCACAGCCTTTAAAGACCATGTCACAGCACTACGGCGAGTTCAGGGCTGTGTACGATGGGGACAAGGCGAACAGGCTCGACAGCGAAGTGAGAAGAGTCCGCGACGTGATTGAACAGGGAAAGCAGAGGGACAAGCAGATGGATTAAACGATAAGAACACACTGATGTCCCACGTTCTACCCATAGAGTAAGCTGCAATGATTAAGCACTTCACTATCTCTTATAAAGGTCAGCATTGCATCCACGTCTACAGTTGGCCCGAGCCAATCGGAGAGTCACTATAGTCTATCTTCCAAGGCAGAGCCCATGTGAGATGTGGGGTCTCCCTCCGTATCTGACTCGCTCCAGGCCAATTATTGGTGCACAGCGTACAGTGGAACTGTGTAGGTCGGGCATCTGCCGGCGGCCGGAGCGGACTTTTTTTTTATCACTGCCCTAAAAAACCCCTGAGCGGTCGCTGATAAGAAAAAGCTTGGAAGCTCAGCGCCGTCGGGGCTGTCGAGCGGGATGGTATTGGCGCTATGTATGTAAATATTATAGGATAATAAGCTTAGAGTCGGTGATTATGTGTAGGCTCCTAAGCCGTGCCGTTTTAGTGGCGTCGTCGCCCGCATTAACTCAGCGTTGATCATCGGACTTGTTCCATATTGGTGAAACGGCCAGGCGGAGATGCACATAATTAGGCGCACTTTTCAGGGTCTCCAACGGCCGATTTACTCTTGGCTCAATTAGGGCTGAAAATGGCCTAGACCTGCAGTCGAGCACTCACTGTATATGCCCAAAGTGGAAATTGGGCTGTCCTCTTATCGCACCGTGCACAAATGAACGGCAACAGAGATCTGCACTGCGCCCGACTTGGTGCTCGGGCTGACGGTAATATATAAAAGCCCAGAGATGCCCGTCTGGTGGTGGTATACAGTACTGGAGCTGAAGAAGTCCTCAGTCCTCTACAAAGAAGATGAAGTTCTCCACTCTTTCTATCATCGCAGCCTCCCTCGTTAACTTGGTTCAAGCCAAGAAAATCTTCATCGAGAACGATGGTCTTGCTCCAATGCAGCTTCTCTTCCCTCTCGCCGCCGGCCACGAGGTTGTTGGTATGTCCATGTCCATCGGTTCTGCCTCCGTGGTTGACGGCATGGGTATGGCCAGTAACATCTTGGACACATACAACTTGACTGAGTGTGTCCCATTGCACATTGGTGCTCAACAGCCATTGCTCAGAACCAACGAAACTTTCCAACTTTGGCAACAAATGTTCGGTGAACTTGTTTGGCAAGGTGCTTGGGCTCCAGGCTATGCTGATGCCTACACCTGGGACAACGTTACCACTTACGACGCCACTGAAGGTGCTATTGCCCTTATCAATGCCGTTAAGGAACACAAGGACTCCGATGAGCAGGTGACTATCTTTATGGCCGGTCTCGCCACCACCGTTGCCCAGGCTTTGTCGATTTACCCATCCTTGGTCAATGACTCCGCTGGTTTGTACTTGATGGGTGGTTACTTTGACACACAATATGCCGCCGCTGTTGGTGACGCCATTACAATCGACATTAACACTGATATCAACTTCATCCAGGACCCTGAAGCGGCCCAGATGGTCTTGACTGCCGGCTGGAAAGAGCTGTACATTGGTGGTAACGTCACCAACTACTTGGTTCCATCCCAGGCCCTCTATGACAGAATCATTGCCAGAGCTGGTGGTATTGACAACATCTTTGACACTCCATACATGTCTTGGGTTTCTACTTTGCTCGGTACCGGTAACTACACTGAGAACAACGACCAACAGACTTTGCCATTCTGGGATGAGGTCGTCTCTGCAATCATGTCTTACCCAGAGATGATCTTGGAGACTACTGAAGCCAAGGTTGCTGTTGACACTTCATTCTACTCTCCATTCTACGGTTCTCTAAGAATGTGGAACCCAGATTGGGCCCCAACTGCTGGTTACAAGACCGCTAACGCTACAATTGTCGACAAAGTTGACGATGACAAATTCTACGACTTGCTTATTGACTACTACTTCACTAACTGGACTCAGTACTGTGTTAGTGGTACTTACGGTTTGACAGAGGTCACTTTGTAAACCTTCCATTGATGATACCCCCCTACTATTATTTCAAAAGGGCTCGACGTCCTGTCTCCTTTCTATTTACGTTATATCGGATACCCCGCTTCCACTTTCAGCAGGGTGTTTCACTTTAGAGTATTCTGTCTTTACCCCATGTAATACAAAAGTTGTACTGTTATTCTAGCAAAGCACACCACAGTAGGTTAGTAGTTAGTAGTTGGTTGGCGGAGATGAGTGAGTGAGCGCGGGCCACAGCGGGGAAAAAAAGTTTAGCAGGCTTACTTGTGAGTGCGCTAACTCTTTGACACGGGTGATTACTCACAAAATCGCATACACTGACTGATACAATGACTGACTTCGAGCCTTTAACATCAACGGTAAAGCCTCTATCCAAATCTGTTCTCACCATCAGAGTTATTAAGTCTTTCCCATACAGAAACGTCAAGAACATCATCCTTCACGACTACGATATAGCTTCAAAGACACCAAAGGACCTTCTAATTGATGTCCAAAACAAAATTAACACAGAAGGTGCATACAGACCGTATAGAAATGTCCCTTACGACTGCTTAAAGATTTACACTCACGCCCATGGATCAAAGACGGTAAATCTCGTGATAAACTTTGAGCATGATGAGGACTGGGTCTTGGACTTAGAGTCAGATAAACCACTGCATAGCTTTGGTATTGGTATGTTTTCCTTGTTGTCGCATTTTTCCAACACACCAGACTTACTAACTCGAATAGACAACGAAACAGAGATCTCTATGTTCAAGAAAGCGGATTATGAAGAGTTCAAGAAGAATCCCGAGGAGAAATGGTGAGCCAAGTTCGATGGTTCAATGATAGTAAATTTTATAGGGGCATAGCTAATAGAGACAAAGTCTTCAACCTTTAATCATTCAATTTAACTGATATAATACTAATATTTGTAGTTGACTCACCATAGCATACAGATCAGTGTAAGACGGTCATGCTGAAAGAATCGCGCATGCACTAATTAGACTTGTGACAACACTACTTTCTACTTTCCGAACTCTCAGCGATAGGCTAGAGCTGCGGATAAGAACTACAGATTAAGTCAAAAGACGATGAGCACAATAAGTGATCACAGCACACCACCACGCGATCCGAAGTTCCTCTCACAAATTGTCTCGTACCAACTTTCACAACTAGCATCAACAAACACGATAACACTAACGATACACAACGAATCCATTGGCCAATCACGAACTTTCACTGAGTATGACCCCTCAACGAAACTCACGACTATATTCTTCAATTATCTCGAAGAATTTGTTCATGCTGGCGAAAACAACCTCATCAAATTTGACATAATAGTGCCACACACAGATGTTATGTACCGTGGATTAGTGTTACCTCTCAACACATCATGGGGCTCTGAGGTGAAACTTTCTGATATTGGGGTCTTGAATTCAGATGTGCTATTTATGAGAAATGTTCAAATTATCTCAAAGGATGACTTTAGACCGAATTTTCCTATAGGAGAACTTGTTGATCGTAATCACATGGAGATACCACCAGAGCAACACCAAGGAGAAGAGATTATGCAAGTTGATGAGCCCGAAAAAACGGAGGGCTCTGTTGTTGTTAAGCAAGGGCTGTTGCATAAGCCTTCAAAATCGATTGAGTATTCCAGAGATATGGACATTGACGATCACGGCATGAGTAGTCATGACCCAGTTGTGTTGGGCAATGAGAGTCTAGAAGGCGTCTCAACATCAATAGAGATGCCCCCCGGAAATCAGCAACAAGAAGAAACTCCTTTAAGAGAACAGACGCATGAAACTATACTACCAGCTCTTTCCAAACATCGCAAAGAAAGCTCGGAATACACACCAACAAAAGCTGCAAAACCAGCATCCATCTCCGCCCTAACCGACATCAAGAATTCACCGCAGCTTAAGCATCCAGAAGCAGTCAAATCCAACAGTGGAACAAAACAGTCAGAATCCTATCATTTGCTTGCCAAGATCAAAGCAGACCCGCCATTCAAAAGCTGTTCGTTCCTTATAACACCTACCTCTCATTTTGGAATCCTGGCACAGTTATACGAGAACAAACTACTAGGTGATTCAAACGATATGAGTCAGTTAGATGTCTCATTATATCTTGGAGACCGATTTCTACATTCGTCTGACACTCCAGCCTCTATTGGCTTAAAATCAGGCGAACGCATTGATTTGAAAGCCAATGTCATTGCTCGAGTTTTGTTTAAGATCATTCCAGTTGGATTTGAAGCCCCTTCTATCAATTACAAGATATCCAGAAGTAAACCAATGAACAAGGCTTTCAAGAGGTACCAAAAGTCACTAAATTTGAAACAAGGCAAGCTTCAATTCTTTTTCATGGGCAAAATTGTAAATCCACGGCTTTCAGCACAAGAGATTGGACTACACAGTGACGATTACATCGAGGTGAAGCTGGTTTGAACAGGGGATAATTGAGCTATTCATATCTAGTATGTCATACCTCACAAAAAGAGCCTCTACATCTTCTTTAGTAGTAAACACTTCTCCGTGTACTAGGGATGCTACAAACGGCGTCCACACTGTATACCTCGGTTGACATCACGCTATAAACATATGTGTACACCAGACGTAGTATTTACACACGACATTTCAGAAAGTCTCCTGGTGTGTGTTTGTAGCCATAGTAGACAACTAAGCATGAGCTAGTCTTGGATTAGCACATTAGCGCATTAGTATACTAGTCAATGACTTCCCAAAAGGGAAAGCTGCGGCCCCTTACCGCGTGTCTGCCATTTTCACCCGTGCACGGAGAGCGACGCGTTTTCTTCCACTACCATGGGTCCGCTGCGTGTGATTTACCGTTTGCGGATGGGTTTTGAAACAGGGATTCACACTTTGTGAAAAGGATTGTGGACTTATCTTTCTCAGAAACACCCAGCAACCAAAGCCACATACCACTCCTCTCCATATCAGTACTCTTTTATATACAAACCCTGACACTCCACTCTCTTTGATCCAAGACACACAGGCACACAAGAACAGGCACCCAATCCCCTTCACAGGTTTGAGAACAGTTGCAAGCCACATCAGATCCCACCACTATGTCTATGATCTACCCAGACCAGAATCAATACTCGAGGTAGGTCTTCTTCACCAGGTGCTGAGCCTGCTTGGCTTCGAACAATACTAACTTTTCACTGCTAGCAACTACGACATGCTTAGCATCTCCACCCCAAAGAACGACAGGCTCCAAGAGCCTGCAGATGCTCCAACACCGAAGCGTCGCCGTGGGAGACCTCCAAAATGTCCACAGATCCCAGACGGCCAACCAAGTCCTGCTGCAAACTCCTCTGCGGCTGTTGTGAAACAAGGGACTCCAAAGGCCTCTGCCCCTCTCATGAGAGTCTCCCCACTCAACACGGAGCGCAGGCTGGAAAGCTCTCCACTCCAGCACAAGGGAGTCAACCCTTCTCCAAAAGGTGGTACTCTGATGAAGATGGACACCTCTTTTGCGAGGGGGTCATCTCCAAAGAAGCAGAGAAAAAACACTAAGGCTACAAGAGCAAAGAAAAACAGCTTCTACACTATGCTTCCAAATAAGATCACACTGGCCACACAGCAAAACATACATGCCATCACCAGTGACAACTACATGGAGAACAAGTTTGGATCTCTCAACCCATCTCTTTTGCTTTCCTCTCCAATGAGTGCTTCCAAAATCAACGAAATCAACAAAAATAGAGTCCCCGTTGATGTTAAGAAGAACACGGCCGCTACAGATACAACTCAGAACAAGATGAACCCACCGCTATCATCGAACATGGCTTTGTCGTCTTCTCCAGCAACACCAAACTCTGTCAGCTCTTCATGTTTCTCCTCGATCATGCGTTCTTCCCCTCTTTATCATGGTTATTACGCCCATCAGTCATCTCCGGGAACTAGCGTTCTTGCATCTAGTCCAATGAGACTTCAAATGAAGCCACTCAATGAGGTTAAGGCTGAACTGAAGAAAATATCTCAGATTCCAATTCCAGAGGTTAAGACTGAAGAAGAAATAGAGGATAGCAAAGAACAACAAGAGCAAGATACGAAAAAGGAGTCAGAAAAAATGGAAGATCAGTCGAATTATAAATTATCATTTGGCGTTGATGAGTATGGTCAAGCTAAGATCATCAAAGTAAAGATTGTTCAAGAACTAAAACCTTCTCCAATTCATTCTCCAACTTTGAAACAATCAATGAAATTGACAAGACATCAATCTTTGGCCACTTTGCCAACTTTATCATCAATTGGAAGAACCTCATCATTATCTTCTATTCCAACTCTGAAAAGTAACGATCTGGGACTGTTCATGGAACCATCGAAAATTGCGCATGATAACTCTTTTTTCAACAGTATCAGTGATGAATTAGGATTCGAAACAATGTCAACTCCACCACATCAAGAAGAGTTCAACTTCGCTGATGAAATGAGCACTGCCAGTGAGGAAGGCTTGATGATGGATGACGATGACGAGAGAGGTGATTGTGATGCTAGAAATGCTTTGATGAAAATGATTCGTCGTAGCATTTGAAACTATCTTATGCTTTTTTGTTACTTTCCTAATGTCTTTTATTGATGCCTGTATGAATTTTTTACCACTGCTTATCGTCTTTTTGTTTCCCACTTCTACCCTGTCTATCTCATTATCACTGTCCTCTACAATTTACTCACCTTTTTGATTTCTCTGTGGCATTGCTCTGACTTTGTCATATTCACGTGCTGCATTTTATTGCGCTTCTTCTTCTTCGATCGGCTAATAATGTTTGTGAACCTACAATATCTTTATCAGATCTGGGACTGGTTCTCATGTTTGCTATATAACGTCTCTAAAATAATGCGTCATTTCTATACCCTGCTGTAGATTAAATTGTTGTAGATATTTACAGGATGGTCATTAGCAAGGCAACTGTCATTTTGCAGCAAATCTCTACATTTCAGTGTACGATCTAAGTATTTCTGGGTCTTTATTTGAATTTAAAGTATCACAAGGTCCATTATTGATACCGATACCTTCATTTGTTGAGAATGTATGAACATAAATCAGCGACTTCGATTCGATAGCTTCAAACGTTCCAAGACCAAATCTAGAAATCCACTTACAGCGATAGCTCGTCCACTAATTGAAATGGTACACTACAAACACATCGATAATAAGAGATAATAAATCGTCAATTTATAAAAGATCACCAATAGACAATACTAACTTCAACATATCTCATCATCATGTCTCTTGTTTTGCTCACACAATCAAAAGATTTAGATGTCCTTCTTGAGGGTACCCAAGAAAGCAGCCTTCTCAGCCTTGGTCTGGAATCTACCCTTACCGAACTTGGAAGCAGTGTCGATCCACTTGAGGGAAACCTGCTCCAAAGCCTTTCTGGAAGTGTGGGTGTAGAGGGACTGTCTCAAAGTGACAATTCTCTTTCTGGTACCTGGGATAGAACCCTTGACAACAACGAAGTCGTTGTTGACGTTACCGTATCTGACGAAACCACCAAGTGGGTTAATAGTCTTAACAGTTCTGTCGAACTCAGTAGCACCGTTAGATTCGTCACCAGCCTTACCAACTCTGTAAACCTTGTGGTTGATAGAGGTTCTGGAGTGGTAACCTCTCTGACCAGCACGAGCAACAGTCCAGTTGACGTGGGCCGGGTGCCAAGCACCGATACAAGCGACCTTTCTCAAACCTCTGTGGGTCTTTCTTGGCAACTTCTTGGTACCCCATCTGTGGGTAACACCCTCGAAACCGTGACCCTTGGTGACGGCAATGACATCGACCATCTCGTTCTGCTCGACGACAGAGTCGACAGAGACGGTCTTCTCGAAGTGCTCCTTAGCCCAAGCAACCTTGTCGGCGATGGAACCACCGTTGATCTGGATCTCAGCCAAGTGAGCCTTCTTCTGGGAGAGTGGGGTCTTCTTGATCTGAGTGTGAACCAAAACTCTAACAACAGTAGCGTACTTCTGGATTCTGGCCAACTCACGCTCGACCTGCTCAGCGTTCTGGGAAGAGTACTTAGCAGCGTACTTGGTGAAGGCTTTCTTCTTGGACTTGTACCAGTTCTTGTAGAATCTTCTCTTGACCTCATCGGACAAGTGCTCAGCCCAGACGGTGGTCAAAGATCTCATACCTCTTGGGGTCTCAATGTAACCGACAACACCAACAACAACGACTGGTGGGGTGTCGACAACAGTGACGGCCTCAACGACCTCACGCTTGTGCATCTTAGAACCTGGACGGTCCAAGTCACGAACAATGGTGGTCATACCGGCCTTGTAACCCAAGAAAGCAGTCAAGTGGACTGGCTTAGACTTGTCGTCCTTTGGGAAAGCTTTCACTCTACCTCTGATGGAGGCGGCTCTCTTTCTTGGGAGGAAACCCAAGTGACCGTGACGTGGTGCTTCGTACTTTCTGTGAGACATGACGACTGTGTTTTGTTAGTAGGTTGAAGTTTCTTCTAATACGGTGTGTGAAGGAGGTTGAAAAATTTGAAAAATTTTTTATGGTGGAGCCAAGTCGCGAGACTCGCGCGAAGTAGTGGGTCTGATGAGTAAATATCAGAATGAGTACTTTTTTCTTTAGGGTCTGGTTCGCGGAAAGATCGAGAAACGGCCAAATGAGGAAATATCTGAAAATGGAAGAGAGCTTCTCCGTGGTTTTCGGTAGGGTCTTTTTATTTGTCCCGTGTAGAGAAACATTAACCAATCAATACACACACAGCGTGTATTGAAGAGTCATGGTTCATGTTTCCATTTAATCACTCAAACTTGGGAGTTATTGGGGTGCGGGTCTGTGTGAGCGGAGGTAAAAAGTGCAAGGCGTGCTGTCAGTCTCATAGAACTCGGCACAAGCTCAAGTAACTCTCATAAAACCTGGAGAAGAGAGTGTGTGACTATACCTACCGTTATGTGCTTTCAAGAAAAGGGTTGTTTTCGTCATCTGTGTGGATGGCCATGTTTCTATCCTAGATTGTATACCACACCTATACTGTTTTGCTCCTGCGAAGTGTGGGGAAGTGTACTAGCACGGGTGAGGCCGGGTGCCGGACTTTACTACGCCCGTGCGGCTCTATAAACATGGTACACTGGAAACTTGATGCGAAAGAAAAGAACAGACAAATCAAGTCACTATCCCTCAGCTGCGACTGCTCATGGTGTCAACGTCACTCAATTAGTAGGACACACAGGTAGGAATCAGTCGAGGCCATTACTTTTGCGCAGGTAAATCCGGTCGCGCACGCACTAACGTCCTAAGTATATACGTCGGTCTTTGTGTGGAAGGGGTGTTAACTTTTTGATGTGTTATTAATAGCATGATACTACGACGAAGAGATATCGGAGAGTGAGTTAGAAATCTCGGCTCGCCAGAGTGGGCTTTTTGATCTGAGGATGGAGGCTTAAGCAGGACCAAACTTTGACGCAAAAGAAATGATGTGAACCTGATAGTAGCCTAGTAATCTCCCGAGCATTAATAACTTGGACATAGTCTTAGGGGCTATGTGCTTCTTGTCGACGACGTCATTCGAAGCCTGACCTTCGTGGTGCTGCCTCGTTTAGGCCAGCCCTGTGGCATTAAGAACCTTGGGTTTGTAGATCTGTCAAGTAGGTATATAGTTGAGGTCCCAAGATATCCCTGAAACACGCACCCAAACTGGACTATGACGTGTAGATAGGGAACACCAATTAGAGTTTCTAAAGGCTCGCTGGTCCGTAGAAGAATGCACGTTAGTGATGACTACAATAGACGAGCATTATTAATATCGATGTCGTATATACACATATTAGATACAGCATGGAAAGTGCTCGGCAAGGTGACCCAGCATTAAGTTAAACTATCGATGATGCTTGAGTGACGTCTGTGCAATCAACATATATTCCCTGTCTTTTTTGAGATCCATGGAGCAATGGAGGGAAGCACGTAAGACTAATTTGTGTGGCAAAGTACAAGATTTCTTTATTTTGGGAAGTGGACTTGAGGGGAAGCAAACTAGAGTGAGGAGTACCAAATAATCTTATGAGAGCTCACTTAGAGAGTACCCATTAGTCCATACAGCAAACTAATGGACCACCTTGAGCTTCATGAAACGAAATGTGCCGGAGCACCGAGATACCTGGGGTAAAGAAGTAGACATGCACCTGTCAAGTATCCTCCTGATCATGCACACTGACGGTCATACGGATATCTACTCTTCTATGCAGTGAATTTCACCAACTGAGAGCACCGATGAGCCGTCACTGGTGTAACCGCTTATCTGGAATGGCATGTCATGTATTAAATATGTCTAACTGTGCTAGCTATGGTCCGGGGAGTACTCTTTCGGGAGTCATCCATCCCAGCACTGCTGTTATGTAGTGATTCTCCGAGGGTGCAACCGGTGTATGCTACCCAAAAGCTGGGATTGCATGGTTTAGGTTCAGGGTTTAAGACGTCACAGCTTCTAGAAGAAGCTGTGCTATATAGCAGGGATTACACCAGCATCCAATTCACTGTGTGAGATGTTGTTTATTTTGCTGGTATAGGCACAAACAGCAGCTGAGTGTCTATGTCCGGTTCGCATGCAGAGAGAAGTGAGGAAGCATTCTCCCTGGGTTGAGCAGTGGGCAGTGACTCGAGTGCGGTGGTAGAAAAGATGACTCCAAAAGGGCGGAGGCTGGGGTCAATGGGGGACCGGGAAAATCACAACAGTGGTATGTGGACGGTGTTAAAGCTCATTGAATGACCAGATTTTTGCACTGAACACAACCATATCGTCCATTTGACAGTTTTCCTCATTGGCTTTATCGATTACGGAGACAAGGAACCAATCCCCACCACCCTTTAAACCCAGTCCGAGGCATGGGCCCGGGGAGCTGCAAGCGGACGCGGAGAGACCAAAACCCTCAGCGCCCCGGGCACTCCGAACGCTGCCCGCTATATAAACTACGGAAGACCCGCTTTCCCCAACTTGAACCTTGGCTAAGTCCTTGAGGATTACCGCAACCAACAAGCAGTAACATGATATATTCCTACGACGACCAGTACAATGTTCTCATAAAGAGCGCGACTAACCTTGCCTCGTCGCACCACTCTCTCTCCGACTTTGCTGCCATCGACTACTTTCAGTTCGACTTTTCAGAGCTCCAACTACACAACTGCTGGAAGCTTGTGCACAGACAACAGAGTGTCAACGATGCCTTTATTCCACAGAGTACGGATGTCACGCGTCTCGAAAATCTGTCGTGGAGAAGATGGACGAAGATGAAGTACGCCTTGACTGAGGTGACACCAGAGTCTGTTGACTGGTACAAAGATTGTGATATTACCTGGCTGTATGGTCCTCTTGTCTCTGGCCACACCTCCGATGAAGATTTCGGCTTCTCCAAACAGTTGAAACCATTCAATATACCATCCAGACGTAATGAAAGCGTCACAAGTCTAGCCAGTGCCAGCTCCGTTGATAGCTCGCCATTCTACAGTGACATCAGTGATGAGGACGAGGATCACGAGATGGTTGAAAAGTGTTATAAAGATGTAAAGCCGATCCTCAAGCACAGATTCTCGTATGGTCCATTGGGTTTGGAGAGCTTCGAAAAATTACAGAGACACGAAGTTGGCACTACTGAAAAATTCAAGAAGAGTGTCAGTTTTGCAGATATGGTTCAGATCAGACAGTTTTAGATACTTCAACACATAAATACTGCATCATATGAGCATTTCTACACATTGGCATTCATGCATTTCTTTCCCTCTCAGTTCCGTGATCAAAACAGTCCATAATTATTCCACACAACAAGCAGTGCAAAGCACTTAATAAGATCTCAGATACCCAGCATATTACACTGCTCTTCTACTCATGTATTAAAAAAAGTTTATGATTTCCATGACATTTATTCATTCGTTTGTTGACCAAATGCATTTATTTATTACTATCTGGTATAACTGTTTCATGTAGCATTTGATATTTGGTCTTTGCGTCGAAGACTCAGCACCGCACTGCACCCCCACATATACGCAACGACGTTGGGAACCCAGATGTTCGGCTCACATGATGAATAGGTATCTATTGGAAATGTTTAGTCTAATATCCACTTCTCACCTCCTACAATGATGTTCCCCCACCTCCGTTTGACCCCAGGACTTCCCCAGCATCATCGCATGCCGACTGTCAATCAGCGGAGGTGCAAAACTTTTCTGTGGCAACTGACACAAAGCGAGAATCTCCACAAGTCCGCAGAACTGGGCGATTTTTGTTGCGAAAGCCCGGGGAAACCGTTTGACGCTTTCGGTAAAAAACGAAGGGTTCGCCGTTAAGCACGCACTTCATCCGGAACGAGTTTTTCCGAAAAAAGTTCCGTGGAGTCAAACGTGGGGTGCTTGGAGCTGCTTTCTGCGCGATGGGGGAATAAAGCAAGAGCTCTACAATGTACAAAACCTTTAGTTTCCACCTACTACACTGAAAATAACAGCACAAAGCAATATGAATAACTGAAATAATTAGTAGTAACTACAATTATCCGACGTACTAGATTACGTAAGCGTGCTCGTTATGTGCACGCTGAGTGCTACGAACAGAGAGCCTTTCGGAGCAGCGACCTATCAACCTCTAGCCTCTTTTGACTTGCTAGAGCCTGTAGCGAAATTCTATATCTTTACTTTGCCATGCTCAATTCATGCTGCTTCAATATTTGCCTGTGTTATATGTAAGTGGCCAAATAGTTATCGAGATCTATCTTTGGCTTATGTCATTAGAGGTTGTGCGAATAGCTCCATCATGACTAAACGACAAAATCTTTCAAGGCGAGCTAAAATTTCACGATTAGGGAAGATCTAGACATCACCCAAGACCTTAGGTGCTTGTAAATTGGTACCGCTACCAACTTCGGTGAGTCTCAACGATCTTAAAACATTTTGAGGCTCGCTTGGCTTTCCGTTCTCCATTGTTCTGTCCCGGTTAGGAAATCCCATCAGCTCTTGAAGCATCATTTAACACTTTCAAGACAACAAAAAGGCACCACAATATAAAAATTCCATGTTTCACATTGCTCTGTCTCAAACCACTTAGGATAATAACAGCAGGTACATTGCCTGATACGACGAGGTGGTGTCATATTGTCGCTATATATCTGATCAATTTTGCACTCTCCTCCATTCACTGCTATTCTTTGTACACCTGCTACCTCTTTTGAATCAGCTGAGCAACGTCTAGTAACAATGGCATCTGAAGATTTTGGTTACTCAATT
Source organism: Petasospora mycetangii (assembly GCA_003708295.3). Taxonomy (NCBI): domain Eukaryota; kingdom Fungi; phylum Ascomycota; class Saccharomycetes; order Phaffomycetales; family Wickerhamomycetaceae; genus Petasospora; species Petasospora mycetangii. The sequence goes on from PPNU03000003.1 coordinate 296,350, forward strand.
CCAGAAGGATTTGACCCAAGATACCAGATCCTGAACTACACATCCATCGCCGGACCTATGTCTGTCGAATTTGAAGACATTGATCAGTTTCTGAAGATACTGCTAAAAAATGCTCTCATATATGGTTGCAGACTAGGTGTTTGTGGTCTGACTATGATTTTATTGTTTCTTGTGTCGAGAAGTAAGAAGACGCCAGTGTTCATTTTCAACCAGATCGTATTGCTCATGGTCGTCATCGACTCTGCTTTCTACATTGCCTATTTACTCGGTCCTTTCGCATCTGTCACTTTATACTTCACTGGCTTTGCCGACATGCTTCTCACACAACACGACTTGAATATCTACTCTGCCACCAACTTCTTTCACTTGTTCACGATCATTGCGATTGAGGCCTCCATGGTTTTTCAAGTTAAGACCCTCTTCCAGTCTCCAGATCAGAAGTGGATCTCTCGTGCCCTGGTTGCCGTCTCCAGTCTTATCGCTATAGCAGTGTCAGGCCTCTGTTTATACGTTTTTGCAGAGTCTGTTATTCACATTAACAATGCCTCTGATGAATCTTACACTTCTCAGTCTGTTAATGCTTACCCTATCCTCTTTGCTTCCTCTGTCAACTTCATGACAATCCTTCTTATTGCTAAGTTGGTCATGGCTGTAAGATCTAGAAGATATCTTGGTCTGAAACAATTCGACGGTTTCCATATTCTGTTGATTATGTGCTCCCAAACTTTGGTCATACCATCTGTGGTACTCATTGTCTCTTACGCTGTTGATTCTCTGGCTAGTATAGCCTTCTTGTCAATATGTACTATGCTTGTTGCAATTTCATTACCGTTATCATCAATGTGGGCTGCCTCAGCTAACAATTCCGCTGCACCAACTTCTTCTGGTTACCACACGTTCACACCATCTGGTAGAGGTTCCAGTTATTATTCTGAGCAAGGAACTGCTACTTTGAAACCAGACTATAACTCTGTAAAGGCTAATGTGTATGACCCAGAAAAGAGTCTCCGTACACCTTCCACTGCTGCAGACGAAGAGGCTAAAAGATATTGGACAAACGATGATGAAGGTGATGATGATGGTGTCCTTGGAAGAACTACACATCGACTAAACACTTCAGCTTGATCTACGGGTCGGTTTCTATTACTCTTTCGCTTGCTTCTATTCTACTATATTCTCCTCATTTATATCTTAAACTTCGATTAGTGTCAAATTGAATTTATGGCTTTAACTCCTAATAGATTTATAATGCTAGTTTTACCGATGATATAGGCATGGATCAATCAACTCTCATAATGATTTTCAGTACATTAGTATGAGGAATCGATAATGATCATGGTACAATACAAAGTCATAGTGAAAACAATATATCGCAAGGCTTCTTCGTACCGTCAAACTAAGAAAATCAAAGAAAAAGAAAACTCATATCGTCATACATTAGTTTATATCAACAGTCATGAAACCTTCCAAAAAGATAAGATGACTAGCCATGCGGCAAAGAAATTTAGCAAATAATGCAACCAGTAAAGGTGTCGTATTCCATATATCAATGTGAAAATAGCAAAATATCCTAGAATACCGTAAGTGACTTTACGTTGAACACCAAGCTTCGACACTGGTAAGTGTCCACCTTGAACATTCTTGCCGACCAGTATAATGATTGGTAAGACTGCCAAGATGTTGTGATGTGAAGTGAATGGGGTCTTCCATCTTACAGCCATGTTATGGAAGAAGACAACTAAAACTGGTGCATTGACGGGTATGATCCAAAGCATAAGCATTAGTATCGACAAATTATAATTGGCAATGCTCTTCTTTCTAGGATCAATTTTCTCCTTATGGTCTAATTCACTGGCAACATGTGTTTTAATCATGTTTATTGCCTGCACCAAGCAACAAACAATATAAGCAAACTGGTATGGAATGTAGAACATAACAAATATGAGAAGCACAACAGCGCCAGTGAAACGTCTTGTGTTTTTCATAGAACCGGTGGTAATATCTTGGACACCTCGGCTAACGCTGATCTCTCTAAGTACCCCGATTTTTGTCTGTGTGAAGGTCTTTGTAAGTAACATGATAAATGGGACGAGGTATAAAATACATCTTATGATCAAGAGGAGCACAGTAACAGCAGTAAATGATAGCAAATAAAACATCGGGCCAAGTACCCAAGCGTATATGTCCACAACACCAAGGTAATATGGATTAACAATTACATCAAGATCTCTTGGGCTTGTTAGTGCAATCGGATCAAGCAGGTAGAGCAGCTTCTGAAATACAACATTGGAGCACATTGGCACAAGAAGAGCCAAAATTGTAATGATTATTGGTGTCTTTGTAGCAAGCATTGAAAGACTTTCTTCGAAAGCCGGGAACGTCGAGGTCTCAAAGAATTTGTAGAATTGTATTATTAATGTCAATATAATGACAAATGTTGGTAACGATGCAACACCAAGTCTGTAACGAAGCACTAAAAGTTTGAGACTTCTCAATATATCAATCTTCATAGTCACTGTAATCTTGGATGTGGACTCTGGGTACCATATATTCAATTCCAGCGGGTTAGAAAGTGTCTGATATGGGGTAAATGGGGAAATTGAATGGAATGAGACGTGTTTCAATTCATCAAGATTTAAATGCCACTTAGTCTCCATTGGATCCTGAATAGATTGACTAGCAAACGGCGGAAACATGTGGTCCTTTCCTTCGACGTCGATTTTGAGCTTATACGCAAAGAGAGAACTCCATATGTTTGTGTATGTGATTTTCGTGAGAAGGGAGAGTGAATTCGAGTTGATCGCCACTGATGAGCCAAGCGCAAGACTCAGAATCGATTGATTGATTTTGATTTGTGATTCAGGCGTAGATGTTATTGAGATTGTTGTAAAGTCATTTTCAGAAAATTCATCAAAAGACTGATACACCACATATGCATAATTTTTCAGAATTGACGAAGGGATATCAGCAGAATAAAAACCGTTGATTGAACCGCCAGTAGATGAATCTTGGACGTTATGGGCTGGATGTGGTACGTGATAAGCATCTTTAGAAATATCAACACAGTCGAAGTCAGTCTTTTCTAATGACGGTAAATCCTCACCAGAATCAGGTGAAATGTTGCAAAGCAAGACCGATGATCCGGAGATTCCATCAAACTCAGTGATTTTCAGTGATGAGAGTAGGGAAAGATGAGGTTCGTTAAACTCTTTGAGTGTGAAAGCATGGTAGTTATTATCAGCGAGTGTGAATGTTCTTGATTTACCATTTAAAACCAGATTATCGTTCTTGATAGCCATTTGTAACTTTGGAGTATCCTTGCCAATGAAATCCTGATGAGCATATATCTCTGAACCTGAAAGCAAGTCACGACGGAATAACCTCATTCTATCACTGAGTTGTTTCGTTCTTGTAGAAGAAGATGGATCAACAATGTCAAACAATGTAGATCCTATAACTTTTCTAAACTGGTCACACCAAACAATGGCTAAATGATCAATGGGTGTCCATACCCCTGGGATACCCGTTGTGTAAACCGTAAATCCGTTTGTGTCTGGGACCAGTCCTCTCAGTGTTGTGTAATCTGCGGGGAGAATTGTATCTGAAAGGCCGCCTGTGATTGAAATGACGGAAACATTGGAAAGTCTCTGCTTGGCCATATTGTTCCCACTGACTTCAGAGTATCCAGCTCTCCAGAATTTATCTGTGGCAGCATATATTCTCATTATGTCACCATCAAACGTCGCTGGGGCAGCAGCGTGTGGTGCTGCTAATGTTATGATAGTATTAACAGAATCTTCAACATAATTCGGTAGTGTAAGCATAACACGACTAACAACACCACCCATTGAATGTCCCACAAGAATGACCGATTTGGGGGCATTTTCTTGGTGTTTATACAATGAGAGGATGAAACGGATAGCATCATTCAAGTACTCAGCTTGATCGAGCATTGTACGTCCATGGAATGCGGTGAAGTCTTCATTGAAGTGAGCAGCAAAGAAGTCCATGTTTTTACCTTTGAATGATAAATCATGTTTGTTATCATGGTATATGTTAGATGTTTGGGCTGCAATGGATCTCACTTGTTTGAAAGAGCCTGCGTTTCCAGGGATGAAGAGCACTGGGATGCCGTCTAGCCCTTGGAATTCGCCATGGCCTTGTGTGGTGTCTGGAATTTTGTCTTTGCCCTGCTCTCTATAGAGGTATAAATTGTATTTGGAGGCAAAAGCGGTATGGGACGTATCAAATCCTTTTAAATGAGCATATGAAGGGTACATGTAGATGGACCTACAGTGGGGGGAGTCGGCACCAGTTGGCACAATGAGAGATGAACACGTCACGGTGATGGCAATAAGCAGGCCAAGTAGACTCCATAGAACCGTTCTCCTCGAGAGTCTCGTCCTCGTGCTAGCCATTGACGGCAGCGGCGATGGTGTCATCAGATTCCTCGAAGGTGTAGTGGCCATTAACGTTTATGAGGCTTGGATAGCTATTGTGTAGTGTAGTATTGGCGAGGATGGTAGCTGGTGAAGCAGGGGCACTGTGGGGGAATGGAAGAATCCAGTACTAAGACCTCGTATGGCAGTCTAACGGGGCCGTTTGAAAGAGCGGCCAATAGATACTGGCTGGTAGTCTGTGTATGTGTGTTCGCCCGAACTGCCGCCCACTAAAAAGGTGCGAGTGGCTGCCTTGAAGCCTGACTCGATGGTGCTGGTTTATTTTTGTTTTTCCCAGCTTGAAATAAACACAGCCCATCTCAATAAGCCTGTCGGTAGGGGGCTTTGATAGCCGGTGTTCAATCCACTTGCTACGGATTAGTGAACTCATAACTAGTTAGTCCATTGTAACTGTGTCCTCTTATTGGCATCACAGTCGTCGCTATAGCACCTCAAACGCCGCTTATCTACAGAATGGCCTGAATTGAGCGAGACGTGCTCACGTTGACAGGCGCTTAATCCTAGCGATTCGTGTCCAGCTCCAGACACGGCGCCTAGCGCCTAAAGGGAGCTACAGAAACACCCCAATTAATACACCAGTGAGCCTTCTTTTGGTGTATGACTCCTCGATGTGTGGCCAGAGCGCCAACTGAAAGAGCTCAAACCACTGTCCAGCTCTGCCCAGCCTTCAGTACCGTCCGCGACGCGTGCACACAAACAATAGACAATAGACAATAAACAAGATCGTTAGAGCAAAACAAAATCAAGCAGAACGAGGCGCTTTGGTCGCCGATAGCCTGGAAGAATGGATACCCAGACAGATACGGATATCGTCAAGAAGGTGATGGACCATGCCAAAAAACAGTTCCAGCTCGGGAATTATGACGCCTGTCTAAGGCTATATACACGCGCAATATCATACACGCGTTCGCTTGATCAGGTTGCCATTTCGTCACTAAGGATCGGATATGGGCTAAGTAGCAAACCATCTTACCATTCTGAGGGTGACATTCTTTACCATCCGAAACTTGCGACGTTGCTGGACAACAGGGCTGCTGTTTTGGAAAAGCTCAAAAGGAACAAAGACGCTTTATCAGATGCTAAAGAGATGATCCGTGTTGAGCCGTACAACGCTAGGGGATACTTGAGGACTGGAAAACTTTTACAACTACGTAAAGAGTACCAAAAGGCATGGGATATGTATGACCGGGGGCTTTCGCTCATTGAAAAGGGTAAATTAAGCTTCAAGATGAAGGTCAACCAACATCTGGTTGATAACCTTACAGATCAGAAAGCTTTGGTAGAGCTAAAATTACCCAAGAAGAGACCAATACCAGCTGTTCTTGAAATGGAAATGAAAGGAAGTCTGATACCTTTTCCACAAGTTTCAAGACAAATCAAAAGGCCCAAGACAGAGGAGACATCGAAGCAATGCACTGATCCATTTAAAACTTTACCAGCAGAGCTCATACTCACCATTCTCGTGACGTTGTCAATGAAGCAGTTGCTACGATTGAGAACTGTCTCTAAGCAGTGGAATCATGTCATCACTGGTTTGCCATTATATAATAACCTTATGCTATCAAGCAATACTGGTTCAAAAGAGATATACAACTGCCTACGGCTTGTTGAAAAGTCCAAACGTCACTCCACATTCAAAAGCATGAACAAAATCCATATCCCTTCAATACGAGTTACTGATGAGAAACAGATCATTAATCATCTTCTGATTAAGTCACCATTGTCAATATGGGGCTCATTGGAGTTAAACTTTATGGAAATCACTATGCAACAGTTCACTGATCTACTTGAGGTATCACCGCACGCAAGAGGCCTTCTATCAGATTTACGCACTTTCAAGCTCAAGTGTGTTCTCACACCGACGTTAGAAGATCGTTTGTTAACACTGTTGCCAAATCTTGAATCGCTCACAATTACTTCAGCTCCATATAAGAAACCACCAGCACTTCCTAAACTTTACACACCACCACATTTAGCATTTTCGAGCCTAAGGTCATTAGTTCTCCTTGGTGATATCAATAAAAAATACCCATCTATACCCTTCCGTTATTTCTTCACACAACCTTCAGCTCATCAATTACCTAACCTTCAATCACTCGTTATTGTCGGTTACGATTTTACAGAACTAAACTCAACAAACGGTACATATAATTTCCTTCAACATTTTTCCCACTTGGAGTCGTTAGTCTTTGAGAATAACAGATCTTTGAACTTAAGAATGTTACTCAAATCACACGACTTATTGAACTTGCCAAATTTAAAGCGATTTGCATTAAGAGAACGTGAGATCAGATACATTGAGGGACTTCAAATCTATGAATCGATATACATCGATAATGTCTTTTCTCACGTTCGTCATTTGGACTTGACAGGTTCTTCGATTTCTTTCCAAGGATTGCATAAACTATTAACGTCATGTGGTAAATCATTAGTACACCTTTATATTGGCCTTTGTCAGAATATCACATTCAAAAGAGGACCTTTTGCTACACGTATTCCAGAGGGTGGTTTTTTTGAATTTAACGAATTTATTCGTCTCTGCCCATTATTGGAAGTGTTATACTTGAACCAGGCTACTGATTTCGGTGACTACGCACTAGATGAGATGACAAAGGCTATTAAAGTCCACGACGGACTGAAGCTACTTAAAGTTTTGGATTTATCCTTTAATAGTTCTATGAGTGGTTACAAGCTCTTGGACCTCTTGAAGGTATTAAAACTGGAAAAACTTATGTTGCATAACATCGAAATCCAGAAGTCTACTTTACAATTGATCGAGAAGAAGTACGTTAAAAGGGTTGAGAGTAGGCTTGATAAACAGTATTGGAAAGAATTTGGAGTTAATAGTTACAATCCATTCTAAGGTACTCATTAAATACATGCATTAATCATATCATTATTTCATGACATTCTTTTTCGCTACTTTGAAAGCATTTATCTTCTTTAGTGTTGGCGCAGGCTTCTTAGAACTAAGAGAGATCTTAATAGGACCAATTGGAGCGGCAGACTTGTTTTCATCATTACTATTATCATGTTCTTCTTCAGTGGGTGCTATGCCTGTACTCATGCCTCGTTTGATCTGCTGCTGTAATAGTGTCTGTGTCAGCTGCTCGTCAGACTTATCGGATGCCTCCTTTTTTTTAAGGATAGCCTTACGGACCACCTCATCTCCAGAATTGTTGATGTATGCGATATCGACACCACTCATATCCTCATCGTCGTCGTTGGCCTTGGCATTTATTAACCCTTTTGAATGCAAATGCTTCACAAATTGTGACAGTGATGACCACTTGGTGGCATTCAGATGCACATGGTCCTTTTGTTGGATAAGCTGGTTGTAAAATCTATTGGAGTTAATGTACTTCTCACCGTGGTAATTTCTAAGCTCAAAGATGAACTGTTCTTGGAACTTCCTTGAATATTCTTCAATATCGTCTTTACTAACATTCTGTATCTTTCTCATGTGAGTCTCGCTGCGAATGTGTGATTTGAAGCCATTGTCATCTCGGCACTGCTTCTCGCACACTTGGCAGTACCACTTAAGCTTCTGCAAACCCTTCAGTTTCATCTGCTTCGAAAGGTACTTGGGCGTACCAAACTCTGCCTTTGCCATTTCTGTGCGTGTTCCTATAATACAAATGTTCCGATAACCGGCGGGTGCCTTTCCTAGCGGCGTTACACGATGTCTTCATTCATTGTTGTGTTGATAAAAGTTTGTCGCGCAAATAAACCTGTCAATATTTGATGTTTCAACCACTGCAGAACAATAGCTATTCACCAATCACCACACACCAAGTAACTGAGACCTGCTTTGAAATGTTCCGTTTTTGGAGTGCACAGCGTCTTAATTGGCGAAACCTTGGCCACTTTTATCGCCCAAACACACAGCAGTCGTTCTTTGCCCGCAACTCCGCAAGGTTCTACGCCACTTATCGCCGCTTTGATGGACAGAGCTCACGCACTACAACAGGGCTGCTCCAAGACCCAACGTCCCGCAAATTCATTGGTGGATTCATTGCTCTAGGATCTGTTTTTTACATCTCTAACTTGCACGAGGCTCCTGTGACAGGGAGAAAACGCTTTATCTGGACAAGTGAGTCCATGGAGAGGACCATGGGCGACTACTCCTACCGCCAGCTCCTGGGTCAGTTCAGGGGCAAATTGCTCGCTGATACCCACCCAACTACTCTTCAAATCAAGCACATCTTCAAGCGAATCCTGGATGTCTCACCAACGGATACCTCAAGCTTGGACTGGAAAGTTCATGTGATTCATGATCCACAAATGCCACCAAACGCATTTGTGTTGCCTGGTGGGAAAGTCTTTGTGATATCTTCCATCTTGCCAATCTGTCAGAATAAGGATGGAATCGCAACTGTGCTGTCCCATGAATACGCTCATCAGTTGGCCAGACACACGGGTGAGAACATGTCACAGGCCCCAATCTATGCTATTCTATCGTTGGCTCTATATACACTGACTGGTGCTGATCTGTTCAGTCGTTTCATCCTTGATGCTCTTGTACAGAAACCTGCCTCGAGAGAAATGGAAACTGAAGCCGACTTCATTGGTTTGATGCTCATGTCAGAGGCATGCTTCGACCCAAGAGAGGCTCCACACGTCTGGGAGCGCATGACCCAATTTGAAAAGAGCATTGGAGGCCAACATGTTCCAGAATTTTTGTCTACACATCCAGCATCCACAAGACGTATTGAGAACATGAGAAAATGGTTACCAGATGCCTTGGACAAGCGTCAGAGAGCCAACTGCGGCGATGACTTCCTTGGTTTCAGTGATTTGAGAAGGTCACTCTTCTAAACCAAGCCATTTTCTGTGCACTGAGACCAGCTCTCACATACGACTCTCCACCACTACAACCTAGCCAATTAATAGATACCATATACATGTACTAAGACCCAATACGTTCAACTTGTAGAGTAAGGAGTGCGCGTACCGATATAACAGCCATAGAAGAAAAATAATAGTGACACACTTGTTTACCATTAGGCAGAAGCACGACTAAGCAGCTTTTTCAGCACAAGTACGAAGGCTTTGTTATTGCTTGTTTACAAGCCACATAGACCACTGTGTTTGCTTTTTTACAGACATTGTTCTTCGCACGCCTAGCTGTTGCTTCCTCTGTTCACTGACCGGGGTTTTCCCACATCACTGCTTCGCAAGACATAATACAACTACACAGCAAGCTAACGCCAAATGTCTGAGAAGAAGAGAGCGATCCAAATCAACCCTCTGGATATTACCGAGTCGCTGGGGTACACGACGTATCGTCGAGACTCGCGTAAACCATGGACCAAAGAAGAGGATATCTTACTTAGTGCCCTTATGAATGATAAGCTCGTGGAGCTAGGATATCCAGACGGAATCGACTCACTATCTACATCTTCGTGGGAGGACCACTCCGTTGACCTTCCACAGAGGATTGATTGGGATCTCATCAGTGATCGGCTCAAGACAAGAAAGCCGAAAGACTGTCGAAAGAGATGGACAAACTCGTTGGACCCAACTCTAAAAAAGGGCAAATGGACACTTGAAGAGGATCAAAGGTTGTTGGCTTCGTTCGAAAAACATGGCTCATCATGGCAGAAGATTTCTTTGGATATCCCAGGAAGAACCGATGATCAATGTGCTAAGCGTTACATCGAAGTATTAGACCCAAATACTAAAGACAGATTGAGGCCCTGGTCATTGGATGAAGATCTCAGCTTGATCAAGAAAGTTAAGACCTATGGAACTAAATGGCGTACAATATCTTTGGAAATGGAAAGCAGACCAAGTTTGACGTGTCGTAACAGATGGAGGAAAATTGTCACTGATGTTGTCAGAGGCAAAGCCACTCCAGATATCAAGAAGGAGATTGACTCTATTCAAGGTGGACTCTCAAAAATTGCAGAGATCAGTGAAAACTTAAAGAGTCAGACAATGAAGGAGAAAGATGAGCCAGTGGGAAATGAAGATGATGAATTATCTGGAACTGAACTGGACACTACAGCTGCTACTTTCCCTTCACATGGTCTCCTGGCACAGCCAATTATTCAATCACGCCAACAACAACAACAGCAACAGCAACATAGTCAACAACACCAGCAACATCATCATCATCAACAAACCTCGCATCAGCACCAGCAATACCATCAAAACCATGATCATCAGCAAAAGAGAAACAACAAGTCAAATGTTCAAGCTATGGGAAATTTGGGCTCTTACGGCTCCCCGCCATTTGGTTTACCTTCTTCTGAACCAAAGCCTGCTTCTACAGAAGTGGATTGGAAGTACACATTAAAGGATACTTCTGGCCTTTCCATATCCTCTGGTGCTATCTCTACTACGGAACTTGCTCGCCAGCTGATTCAAACTGCTAAACAAAATGACCTAAAAATCTCCATTCATCAACACATTCATCACCATTATGCTCCAACACCAACACAAATGGGCAAAGGTCAATCTCCAGATCAAGACTCAGGTTCTAACATGTCTGGTCATAACGATGAGCATCTTCCAAATAGATACAGCCACTTCAACTATCTTCCAGCCATGGTTCGTCCTCAATTGGAGAGCTCAAGTTTGGATTCCAAAGAGAGTGATTTGAATAGGTTGTTGAATCCAGGACACCACAATCAGGTAAATCAAGCACCAAACCAACACACACAGAAACTCTCACCTTATCAATACCAATCCACTGCATCCAAACGTCGACTCTCCAACTCCAGCAACAGCAGCCGTAAAAGGTCTATCACACAACAGTCCAATACTCATGACCCATTTAGTCATGAAGAACTTGATGGTGAACTCGATTTCTGGGAAACTATGCGTTCTTTGTCTCAAGTTGTAAACATAAACAGCAGTTTGACCAACAACAAAGTTGAATATTACGATCAGCCAACTGCTATGGATGTTGAGAATGATACTGGTGCAACAACTCCTGGAACACTCACCAACAACAACAGTAACAGTAATGAGAACGACGCCAATAACTCCTCTAACATTAATAGAGGGCTAAACGGCTCTAATAAGAGGAATAAGACTAACAGATTGGGCAACTTGTTTTACAGTACCCTGGCAGAGGAGGATTTGGAAGATGATTTGAATGACTTGAAAGGAATTATTCTTCCTTTCAACCCATCATAAAGGCGATGGTATGCTGTTGTGTCATTAATATTATGTAATGAATCATGTCTACGATCAAGGTGAAGTAGTGATGTACGTATATAGAACCAGCGTGTGTGTTCGAATATGTGTGGGAGGCTGCTGACGGTTGTGCTGTGTCAGTGATATGAGATAAGGATTAGATTGGAAGGGTGGCAAAACAGATTATTAGGCCTCACTTTCTGGTGAAATAGCCGGAATTATTCATGATTCCAACAGTCGTATCATAGACGTATTCGCCAGTATCCAAATACTTCTGAAAATAGCCTTCAAAGTCCTTCCCCACGCTGTCTGCCTTCGGAGTGAGACCTGTGTTTCTTCTAATTCCAGCTAGTGCTGTGGAGACAATAACTAAGTCTACTCCAATATGGAATGCTTTCCCGATCTGTAGATGTCGTTAGTGGCTGTCTATAGATGATAGCGACTACCAGTAGATCATTCCACTCACCAACGTCATAGTAGTTTGTGTGTTGTTGTTTCTTGGTCTGGAATTTCGTTTCTAAAGCCGTTGATCTCTGCCTAAAATGAAATGTTTTGTGGAGAGCTTCACCTTTCCTCTTTGAGGTGCTCTGTGCGTGCTCTTACCATATTTCCCACTAAAGTGATTCTCTCGCTGTCTGGCAAGGGTGCCCCTGCCTAGTGGTTCGCGAACCTCTGCCTACGACCGTTCTGTCGGTGGGCCAGCCGCCATTTCGCGGTCTCGCTACCTTCTCATCAACAGAAAAAGCAGTGGACAAAGTTCAGCAAAGCCCGTTTACAACGCATTTTTCTTCTTCAGAACAACACAACGCTCACGACAATGTTTACTTTCAGAACCACATTCCTTAGGGCTTCTAGAGTCGCACCACTCAACACACTGCGGTCTTCCAGAACCGCGGTGTCCTTATTAACACTCCGTCAGAAGAGCACCTCAGCTATTGACTCAACTATTTTATCCGAAGAAGATGCTGTACATAAATACGGTGCTGAGAAAAGGCCCATGACCATTGATCGTGAGCTTCCAAACCCTTTAAAAGACCGTACAAGAAACCGCGTGCAATTTGTTGCATTTTGGGTCTTGATGGGTGTTGCTGCTGTATTAATGTTTAACTATGAGAAAACAAATTCCCCTATTGTTATCACAACGTTGCATTTTTTGAGAAGATCTAAAGTGATCAGAGAAGTTCTTGGTGATCAGATCGATTTTGCTAGTATGTACCCATGGATCTCTGGTGAGCTGAATCAGGTGAAAGGTGTGGTCAACATCACATTTGAAGTTAAAGGTTCAAAAACGCAAGGCACAATTAAGTTGATTGCCGATAGAGAAAACAGACATCACGATTTCTTAATTCATGAGTGGAGTTTAACTGTGAACGGTGAAAAGATCGATTTGTTAGGAGATGACTCTGTTGATTTCAGTGTTTGATCGATTGAGCAGGAGCCTTGTATAAAATTGGGAACGGATTAATGTAAATATGAGATCTATAATTTGGTGGTAGTTTTGTCTAGAAGACGACATAATATTGTCACTTTGGCTATAAATAAAGAGCATGGTCTCTCCGCTTGGTAGATATACAAAATGTCATCACCGACGAAGACGGAAGAGAGCAAGGAGAACTGAGGATAAGAGACTTCAAAAACCAGGAGGAAAAGCAAAGAGCAAAAGAATATGAGGGAAAAGCAGGTCGTTAGTCGTTAGATATGTGAAGATGAAGTATATGTGTCAATGCGATATGGTACAAATGTAGATGGATAATACATGATTGGACGTGTAAACATCGAGTCTTTTTTGTCTGTCCTTTCTCGTTCAAATTTCTTGTTGGTCCCTCTTTGGCCTTAATCCTTCAATGAAAGCTCTCTTATTCTCAGAATAATTTGTGAATTCATTCTCATACTGGTCTTCCTCTTGGATTTCCTCTTGGTTTGTCATATCGTAGTTATTCTTCAGGTCATACTCGTCACTCATGCTCGATGCAGATAAAGTTCTGTTTGTTATTGGCTTCTTGGTATAAGATGGAGTAGGCACATGTAATGATCTAGCGAGGTCTATGCTATTCGTGGCAGATTCAACCTGATTGTCATGATGGGTATCCAGCACAGGAACGTCTTGGTAAAAATTATCATTGATATTTGTCTTTGAAGAGTTGATAGAAGAGTTGGACCCAATGGCCTGTGGTTGCTGTTGTGGAACTGGGACCGGGTTGAGATTTGTGTAAGAAGAAGATCTAGAGTTGCTCAAGTTCATGGACGACTTCATCTTCTTTCTATAAGCAGGAATGTATCTATCCTTTCTGCCTTCCTGCGTTGGTGATGAAGCAACACCATTCTCGTCGGACTTCTCAGAGCAAACCTTGCCGTCGTCTGAGGTGTCAGAGTTATCGAAAGGCGGAGTAGCAGCACCTGTTGGTGTGGCAGGCCCACTCTTCTTCAGTTGTTCCAAGTTGTCGTAATGAAGATCCTGGTTGATCTGGTGCATGTCCTCGTCCTTTTGGTACTCGATATCCTCGCGTGCCAGCCTCTTTCTGGTCTTGACGAAGAAGTAAAAAGCGATGCAGAGCGCAATAGCACACGGGATCCCGACGGCACAGCCGACTGCAATGTTGGTTCCGTTAGCCATGGAGTGCGCTTACGGTGAGAGTGTTCCCCTTTTCGAGTTGGTGATGGTCGTCCAAAGAGACAAAGAGTGAGTGAGGCCTATCAACAAGACGGGTTGCTAATAATAGACAGGACTGTAGCGGGCGGGTAGCTTGGAGAGTTTGTGTATAGCGAGCGGTGCGGGTATATTTCCCTGGGGTGTCCTTTCTGTGAGTTCGTAGCGTGATTGCACTGGGCTGGGGTAGGCGGTTGCTTGCGTTCTCAAGTGGAACTGTTGTTGACAGAGGTTTAATTGGTGATCTGGAATTGTCGCGGAAGTTTTGTTGCTGCGCTGTTGTGCTAGTTCCGCTTTGGGCGACAAAAGATGAGCGGCCTGCTCGCGGGTCGATGTGGCCGGTCTCAAGTCGGTGCTGCCTATCTCTGGGGAACAGGCGTGTGGTGGGATCGAGAGATGGACGTCGTGCACATTACTTTCTGAACATGTCTCTACGTTTCCCTTCGTAGCCTCTGGGATGCGCCGAAGCGTCGTGAGTCCCGATCCCGGCTATGACGGGCGCTCGGGACTCTTAGGTGCTCCTGGGCCTAGTGAGATCTAGGCCGGTGACAGCCTGGAATGCGTGGCCAGACCATAATCTTGCTTAGGGACGCCTATGGGTTCGCCAGTGGTAAGTGAATTAAGGGGCTTGGGTTGTACGAACCTTGCGTTGTGGTGTAGAGACAGGAAATCTGTGGGGCTGTGTTGCACTAGTCTGTAAAGTCCTCTTCTAGACCTCGAAACCGTGTAGAAGCAGGGCTTACAGCTTATTGCACAACAGCTTAAGGCTAATACTGGGAAGTCCTTGTGGAAGCTGCCATTTCACATGCGCTAACTAAGATTCCAGGACGCAACATATGGATAGCATGCAACCATTGAAGATGGTCCGTGGCTCCCGCCACTGTTGTTCCCCTCGACCTATAAGCCCATCAGCCTTCCTATCCCCCCGCCCCCACAACTTAGGCAGAAGACAATCGCCGTTTTCGCGCTGAGCTTCTCGGTGCCTTGGCACGCTAGGCGATCTCTCTTCATCGATATAGAGCACCAATAAGGCATTAGCTGCCCCCAAAGTCCCATGGACTACGTAAAATCAAACTTCAACAGCACATCACATCACCTCCTTCCGTATAAATGATCCCCGTTGTCTCCCGTGCTACACTATGAAGCGAAAAAACATAGCGGTTAGGGCAACAACAGGCGCGTCCTACAGTAACTCCTTGTTTTGATTTCACGCATCACGAAACACGCCCACCACAACAAAAGCTATATAGTGTACTAAATACTCGTTACCCACGCCATATACACGCGACAACACACTCTCGCTGACCAGTAAGTGAAGTGCTTCGATCTGAGGATGTCAGCTGGACTAAACCGCGCTACTTTAATGCTCGCCAGGTGCTGTTGCACAGGCACGCTCACGCCCAACTCACATAAACAACTGATCAGTTTACTAACAACCGTGTAAGGAATGACGCCAAATAACGCGTTCAAGGACAATTATACACTGGACACAGTACGGCAGGATGATACTAAGCAGTCAACTCGCTTCAGACAGAAAGCGCCACTGCGAGAAGTACGGCGCTCCCTAACTGAAGCTTCCAGACTAAAACCACTGCCCAAGAAACCACAGGCTAGCGTCGCTGATCTGGGTCTTGATATAGTGGGAATTGGACTCGTGGGTGACCGTAAGACACGTGTCTATCAAGAACAAACAGAAGACAAGCCGAGTGAAGTACCCAAGGACTTGGACTACCAATTTCTCAACTACGACAAATCACAACCGCCAGCTGATGAGATTGTTGAAACGCTGTTCGCTGAGCTTCTCACAAAGAGCTCCTTCTCCCCAGAGGCCAAGCAGAACTTAGCAAAAAGTACACTTTCGAGAAAATGGGCATTGGTGTGTCATGATCACCAACACCCTCCTCAAGCTCGTAAAGCAGTGTATACCCCAGACTGGTTTCTCTCAAAAGTAAAATTCCTAGATACGAGCGATCTTCACAAGCTTGAAAGACTCTTGAGGCGTGACGATTTCCTTGAAGAGTTTCTACGTGCACATGGACACGATAAACTCATGGATGTTAGTATGGAGCAAAATGAAAACGAGAAAGAGACCTTGTTGATATATTGTTACAAGATGATAACTCACTCGAAAAGAGGCATCGATCTAATCTCCCAAGAGTTTTCCATAGTCTCATATCTCACCGAAGCTCTTCTTTCTTCAGAAAATATTGGTAACAGGATACTTCTCACTGAATTACTCAATTCTATTGTGAGAGCCAATGCTCCAGTGGGAAGAAATAACGTTCTCAAAGCGTTTATCAGATCTTCTGCTCAATTGGATATATTTTCCCCGTGGCTTCATTCCCTTGACACAGTTTTACAAGATAATTCAATAATCTTTACAAAGTCCATTGTCAAAGAGTTAATCATTACATCATTACAGCTTATGATTTCCATTTGTGAATTTTCATCTTCGGAAAACGATAAAAGACTCGTTCTTTTGAAATTAAGAGAAGCTGGTATATTTCTAGTGTTTGATAACATGAAACTCATCGGTGATAAAGATGTTGATGACTTGATTGAAAGTTATACTCGTGTGCAAATACTCACATTCAACAAAGATTTTGGCTTAGAGCTGAAATCGGAAGAAAATGTAATGGAGCAATTCATGAGTCGTATTAAGGTCCGTGGCTCTCATCAGGAGTTGAATGATTATGTCAGTAATATTATAAGAGCATTCACAGAGGTTATTGATAAAGATTCAGTTGCTGATTCTTCCAAATTTTTCAAATTAATTAATGTTTTGGTCACAAAGGTAAAAGAGAATCGAGGTCTAATGAACAATGCCCCAGATAACGTTCTAAACTCTATCATCATGCAATTGAGAGAACAGATGACAACAGACGAGATTGCCATGAAAACCATCAATGAATCCAAAACTATTCTACAGAGAGTGAAAGATTTGGAAGAAGAGAATACTCGTCTCAAAAATCTGAAGAATACGGACCAACTTATTCCACATAAAACCAGTATGGAATTGGCTGAGAAGAACAAAATTATCTCTGATTTAAAACAACAACTCAAAGAGGCATTATCTATTTCAAGGCAAACCCAGAAGCCGATATTTTCTTCAGCGATCAAAGACTATAAGAAACAGTCTAGCTCTCTTCTGAAATCTCTTAAGCAACGTGCTGTCTCTGACTCTCTATCACAGATGAACAAAAGTCAATCGAAAAGATCTTCGCTGATCCACAGCAAATCTTCTTTGTCTCTTCTTTCAAGCATAGTTCTGGATCAAGTACGTGAAAGCTCTTCAATCAATGGGAGTAAAGGAAGTGTTGGGTCGAGCTCCTCATGCTCGAGTTGGGAATCTATGGAGTCTGTCCAGGACAGTAGCATGTTCACTCCAAAACTCACGGCAATAGCTGGTTCAAGACCGTTCAACATATCGGGTTTTACTGGTAAACCGGGATCTACTAGTTCAAGTTCTTCCTTCGACAGCACAATTTCAGGAACTATACCGTCCATCGGTGCTCATTCTGTGTCGAGAGAACGTTTATCTCCTGGTAACGTTGCTGTTCCTTCTGATCAAATTGATGAGCAACCATTAACAAATTGTCACTCCAATGGTTCAAGCTCTTTAATTTCCAATGTGCAAACACCGCCACCTTCTACGCTCAACGGTTTCTTCTCTAGTGACTCTGCTGAATCTGTTGTCAGTGGTATTGTCATTCCGCCTCCACCTCCACCCATGATGCCAGAGTTTCTGTCAAGTGTTTCATCCAATTCAGTTGTATCTTTGCCTCCTCTGCATGCATCAGATCTTATATCAACAAATGCAAACCACTCGTCGATCTCAAGCTGTCCACCAGCTCCTCCATCTCTTCCACCAATCAAAGCAATATCTCCGGAGAGTGAGCAATTCATGGACAGTTCCTCCATTTCTAGCGAGGTCGCATCTGCCTCTTCTTTGCCCCCACCTCCGCCTCCACCGGGTATGCCAGACTTCCTGAAACCATGTTCAGCAAGTGTTCCGAACCTTTCATCACAAACCAAGTCCTCTTCACCTCCACCCCCACCACTTCCAAATTTCTTGGAGAACTCTATCAGTGCTAACTCAACTTCTGCTGGTCCACCTCCACCGCCACCACTGCCTGGGTTTATGTCTAAGTCAGAGCCGGACCTCACTGTTGGGGCTCCTCCTCCGCCGCCGCCACCACCCCCACTGCCTGGGTTTATGTCTAAGTCAGAGCCGGACCTCACTGTTGGGGCTCCTCCTCCGCCGCCGCCGCCACCACCCCCACCACCGTCTCTGAATATCAGCTCACTTAATCCACCAAAACTGAGAGTCAATACTACAGTTGTCAAGGAGAGACTTCCATCTTCCAAGCTGCAAGAAATCTCAGCCTCCTTGGTCAATGCTAAGAAACTTAAACAGATTCACTGGAAAGGTGTTGATCGTAACGTTGATGAGACTTTCTGGGGTGCGTCCAAAAATAGATTCAAGTTGCAAGAGTTGAAAGCGCATGGTATTCTTGGAGAGATCGAGGAACTTTTTGCTGTTTCAGACTCAGTGAAGAAGCTCACGGTACAAACACCAATGGACAAACCCGAACTCATCAGTTTTTTACCACGAGACTTATCACAGCAGTTCGGTATCAATTTGCATATGTTCTCTGGTCTTTCTGAAGACGCATTCGTCCAAAAGGTGTTAAAATGTGATCCCGAGACTCTAGAAATCAGTGTTTTGGAGTTCTTCACAAAAGACGAACTGTGTGAAGTCCCCAACAACTTGCTGAAAAACTTCAAGCCATACACCACAAACTTTATAAACGGTAAAAAGGCTGAAAAGCCTACGTCTGAGTTAGCCAGAGCCGATTGTATCTATGTCCAACTATCAGTAAATATGAAACACTACTGGAGATCACGGGCAAGAGCTCTTTTGATATTACAGACTTACAAGAAGGACTATTTGGCATTAGTACAGAATCTAAACTGTGTTGAAAGCTCAGTGAAAATCATTCAGGACTCCAGAAGTTTCCAAGATTTATGTATCCTCATCAAAGAGATTGGTAATCAGATGAACAGAAAGCAGGTTGAGGGTTTCCAACTAGAGGATCTCTCTAAGTTGAGCTTCGTAAAGAGTCAGAACAAAAAATCCTTCTTGCACTACATTGAAAAGGTTGTCAGAAAGAACTTTCCTGAAATTTTGACATTCATCAAGGAATTTTCCCTGTTGCAAGACACGGCTCGTATTCCGATTGATCAACTTTCTACAGATATCAAACAGTACATTCAGAGTGTGAAAAGCGTCGAGAGCTCGGTGCAAATTGGAAACTTAAGTAACCCCGAAGTGCTCCATCCTGATGATGAAATATTGGCCAACATTAAACCACATATTACACCAGCCCTTGCCAAATGTGCTCTATTGGAGGCGCAGCACCAACGTGTTCTTCATGAATTTGACAAACTGATGCGCTACTATGCTGAGGATCCTTCAGACGAACTTACAAGATCTACCTTTGTCCTGAAGTTCCTGGACTTTGCTAATGACTTCAAGAGGGTGCACAAGCAAAACATTGAGGATGAAGAAAAAGAGAGAATTGTTCAAAGAAGAAAAGATATCATCCTTCAAGCACAGAAGACTAAGAATGAGAGGCTAAATAAAGTAGGTGGGGATGGCGCTGAGGAAGATGACGTCCTAGAAAGTCTTGTGAGAAGATTAAAGACAAGCGGGATGTCGGAGAAGAGAAGAGCCAGCTCAGGTAATATCCGCTCCAGACCTTCTGAGAGTGATGAGTTATTGGCTCGTACCCAGACAATGTTAAATGACATCAAGGCATCCAATAAGGTTGCTTAATATAATAATAATGACCGAATTAATGACTATGAATAACTATATATCACTGATACCCTGTAGGCTGACCCTTAGACAGGAAGTGGGATTGATCCAAAAAAAAAAAAAACACGAAAACAAAAACAAAACAGTAAACGCGTCAGATTAACCAGTTTAAAGAGAACATCAGCAACAAGCAAGGAAACATGTCATTACAGCAAAGAATTCACGAGAAAAGAAAGGAGCTTGAGTCTCTCACGCAAATGAAGGACCTTGCAGACACACTGTGCTCTCAACTTGAACAGTTGGAGGCCAAGCTCGACACACTGGCCGACGGGACAGAAGGTAAGTTGGTATCGCCGTATCCCCAATGTTTTGGAATTGGTGCTAACCATATACACCCAGCCACTGCTCTGGTGATGTCCAATTGGAATCACATCATCAAATCCGTGTCATTAGCTTCCAGTAAGTTCCCTTTTGATTGTCTGCTGACACGATATACTAACGATGTAAACAGTGAGTCTTGCTAACTATACAGAGACGGACTACGAGAACAAAGACGAGCCACCACTCCCTGAAACTCTCGTAAGATTGAGAATCCGCGAGGATAACGACTAATGTACTAGGATTTGGGTTTGTAATATATTTCTCTCGGCTACATAGGGTAATGTTGCCAGCTAATATAATGGGATTTCGTTTTTTCGTTTCATATTACAAGCAAGCATGAGTGTCACACGTTCTCAATAGTCAACTGGTTGTAGTTGATGACTTTGTCCAAACCACTCACCTGGTTAGCGGTACCAATGAGACCCTTGATCCAGTTATCGAGATCAAAGTCTGAAACCAAAGCCTTGATCTGGTCCATCTCATCCTGAATCTCCTTTTTCAACTGCGGCAAATCAGATGGTCCAATGAATTTATACCTTTCCAAAAGAGTCTGGTCTGAGTCCATAGTGGTTAGGACCTCAACATCAGGTAGTGAGATCTGGTAATCGTTGTTTCTAGTGAACAACTCGTCCTTGAAGTAATGCACTAGAGTCTCGAACAGGATGGATTCCTCCGCACGTTCTCTGACCCATTCCGCAGTTTTGTGCTCGCTATTTAATATGTCAAGCCAGTCGTCACTCAGAATGGCCCTTCTCCATGACATCTTCTCGTTGAGAATTTTGACTGTTTCTGGTTGGTTCGACAAGTGAAGAATCTTGAGAGAACAGTAACAGTTGGTCTTGCTCTGTGTAATCTTAGAGTTCAAAAGTGTATAACAGTCAACAAGCTCGTTGACAGAAAGAGACTTGTTACTCAGTAATCTGGAAATACCTCTCTGGAATGACTGTTTGTGAATACTTGATGTCATACTGTTATATGGCTGTATAAGAACGTCTTTGACAACAGCATCGGCCTGGGCAGCAGGATCACTGTCTGACCTAACGAAGTCTGAGATCTGAGAAATGACACCCTCTTGAGCTTCAACAAAATCAAGCTCTTCTTGGATGTCCTGAAGAAGTTCGACATCGGTGGCCATTTCGCAAAGAGCAGAAAGTTTAGCGATACTCAACTGCAAATGTCTGTGAGATTGTTGATCATCATTCTTTTTAGTGACGGAGTATAAGATGCTGGATGCTTGGGAATAGTTACCAGCCAATACGTCATTCATCCATGCGATTTTACCATGGTCAGTCTCTTGAAAGAATCTCTGCAAGTATTCAGAGTACTGGGGGAAGGCAAACAGCAAAATTTGATACTTTCCGGTCTGAATATAGTAATTATAAAGGGTCTCAGCAAATGGATAACCAAATTTGTTGAAAAAGTAGTCAAAACGAAGCTGAACGGTGGCCAACTCTTCCTCTGTAGTAGATTGCTCACGGTCGTCTTCTGAAATCTCAACCAATGATTTCAAGTCCTTATATGTCTCTGCAATGGCCAATGCTTCACTCTTCGCGCCAAATCGAACCAAATTCTTGGTCCATGTACCAGATCTGGCTTCAAAAAATGTCAAAGCTTTCTCCAATGACTCCTGGTCGTTTCTTGTCTTAGTCTGTTTATTTTTAAGCCATTCGATTTTCTGTTGCAACTCGTAGAATAAGATCTCGGTAAATTCAATACAAATCTGAGAAGCCTCTGTATCAGTTGGGTTGGAAGATTTCAGGTCAACAAATTTATGCAATACCTCTGACAAAGTAATATAGATCTCGTTTGTTGTGAACCATGGTTCGTTGGTGCCGATTTGAGAGCCACCAAGACCAAATAAGTCATAACGGAACTTCTTCTCCGAACTCAAGATGGACGTATACACAGATGTGGCTATCTCAGCAGCAATCGATTCCATTCCCCTTAAATCGTTGATTCTTTTGAAGAATACGTCTAAAAAGTCATTCAGGCCATCAAGTCCATTGAGGAAGAGATCGCCAGAAAGAGATCGCTTATCCTTGTAGTCATTAACCGCTTTATCAAACTCAGCAACAAGAACGGTACTAGAAGAGTGTTTGGAGATGACCTTCTGCAAGCTGAGACCAGCAACAATCTTCTCGTATGATGTCACAAGAGCAACTTTGGTATCCTCATCCAGGTCCTTGGAAAAGTTCGAAGCTGCGTAATTTAGGAGTTTCTCGGACTTATTCTGGCGGAGTTGGAGATGATCTTCCATTGACGATAGTCTTGGTGGAAGGTATGTGGATGATGATGTTAAAATCTCTTCGGCAACTGCTAGAAGATCGGTTTTTAATTCATGTGTGTCGATCTCAATATCTTCTGGGATGTCGAACTCCAAAGGACCAAGTCCGGACTCGCCATAAAACACCGCTTGTTCGATATGAGTCTTTAGCATACGGGTAGATGATGATTCATAGACATTGTCATCTAAAGTTTGTAGTCTTTCAATTCTAAGCACACCAACCTCTGGAATCAAGACGTGAACAGATGGGTAACGAACAATTTCATCTTCAGCTTTTTCGAAATCCTCTGCGCCGCAACCAATTATGTTTATGTCTGTTCTAAAAGTGATGATATCTTCCCACTTTCTTAATCTGTTGTTCATTTCATGGTCCAAGACTGTTGGAAGTTGTGCAAGCACAACAGAGTTTTCGAAAACAATGAAAGCAGTTGAGCCTGGTGATGGCACGAAGAGTTGTGGCTTCTTTTCAAATGGCTTGGTATATGTGCGGATTCTGTAAGCAGAGAACAGTAGAAGTCTGTCCTGTTCTCTTCTGACAACGAATTGGATGTAGTATGTCTGACGAGGTGAAACTTCGAGAGCTGCCAAAAGTAAGAACACGTCTTGTCTTCCAAAATGTGGCAAAAGAGCCATGTCGACAATGGAAAGCTTTTTGGTAAGATCTATACCCTGGTATCTGGTGTCTTGCTCAATGTGCTCAATAAGAATTTCGGAGAGATCTTGCTCAAGTATCACCTTGGATTGCCCATCTCTGGCACATGATCTAACTTGAAAGTGACCGCTTCTTGTGATGGTGGCAGCGATGCACTCACCTTGGGCAACAACCAATCCAGATTTGATGGCAGCCATCTGCTTCTTTAAAGGAAGAGACGTGCTGAAGAAAGATGCCTGTCTGCGGATAACCTCAGATGTGGAAAGAGAAGCCTTACCAGCAGAGTCTCTCAGAGAAAGTAACACGACACGGCCAGTAGATGTGGCCATGAGAACACCAGCAGGCTCAATGGTCTCCGCAGTGGTGATGACCTCTCTATCAGCAAGTCTTAAGTACAGCTCAATGCCTTTACGCTGGTGCAGGAGACCAACGGCTGACGCACTTTCAATGTTCTCATAAAATCTGATGTGGCCTGTGTGGTTATTGATGACGACAACGCCTGGTTCTGTGCTTCCGGCGCTTGGAGATACCAGCAGAGCTAACGGTGGGAAGCCATTGTTCAATGGTGTGACTGGAAGCTGTGTAGTGGTTGGAATGGCATCATTGGAGTTGTACTTCCACACGTTGATTGCTTGGTCCGAAATGAGAAGAGCATGGCTCGTGTTCTCATTGACGACACCTGTGCAAGAAGCGGCATTAGCGCACAGCAGAGCATTTGGTGTAGCAGTCAGTTTGGAGACAACATAATTTTTGTTACCTGTGAGCTCTGCCGATGTGTTTGTGAAATGATGTGTCCTATTTGGTTGCTCTTTGGCTGGTGATCTGCTGCCGCTGAGCTCTGAGCGTGCAGTGAAGCCACGCGGCGTAAATGGGGCCGTTTTTCTCAATTCGAAAGCAGACATTTTGGCAGTTATCAGGACAGCCTAGTCAATTTTGAGCTGCGGTAGCAGATTCCCTTGATGATTAGCAAAGTGATGAGCAGCTCTCCATTAAAGTGTGTTTGTTTACGTTTTCTTACCGCCCAAAATTTTGAGATCCCATAGTGATGAAAGCACCCTCGGAAGAGGATCAACAATTCGCGAAAACTTTCCACCCTCGGAAGTTGTCTCTTATGGAAAAAAATTTGTGACAGTGCGATGCCCTTGAAAGTTTTGTATTGGAGAGTGAGTATACTATTGATTTGTGCTGTGCTTATCTTTATTTGCCCATCATGATCAGAACTGTCAAGCCAAAGAATGCCCGCTCCAAGAGAGCATTAAAGAATAAAGAGCCAAAGCTTGTGGAGAACGTGAAGACCGCACTTTTTGTCCCTGGCTCCACTTCTAATCAGGTTCTCCACGATGCCATGGTTGACCTCAGCGCCTTGAAAAAACCTGACATCAAGAGATTCACCAAAAAAAACGAGATCAGACCATTTGAGGATGCTACTCAGATTGAGTTTTTCTCCGAAAAGAACGACACATCTCTTGTCGTCTTCTCCAGTAACAGCAAAAAGAGAAGAAACAACCTTACATTTGTAAGAACTTTTGGCTTCAAGGTCTACGATATGATCGAACTCATGATTATGGACAACTTCAAGTTTTTGCACGACTTCCAGAAGAAGACCTTTGCAGTTGGCCTCAAGCCTATGTTTACATTCAATGGCGGTGTATTCGAAAGTCACCCAGTGTATATGCACGTCAAGTCTCTTTTCCTTGATTTCTTCAGAGGTGAAACCACCCAACTTCAGGATGTTGCTGGTCTTCAATATATCATCTCTTTGACTGCTGGTGACCACGAGGAAGGTCAGCCTTTACCACAAGTACACTTCAGAGTGTACACATTGAAGACATTCAAGAGTGCTGAGAGAGTTCCAAGAGTTGAGTTGAATGAGATTGGTCCAAGATTCGATTTTGCCATCGGTAGACGTGAGGGTCCATCTCCAGAAATGGAGAAGGAGGCCTTGAAGAGACCTAAGCAGTTGGTTGGCAAAACTGTTAAGAACGTGGAGATGGATGGTATGGGTGATAAGATTGGTAGAGTCCATGTTGGTAAGCAGGACTTGGGCAACCTTCAAACAAGAAAGATGAAGGGTCTTAAAAAGAGATACGATCAAGTCGGTGAAGACTTTGATGACCCAGTTTATGATGATGAACCAGACGCACCAGCTCCAAAGAAGGCCAAGAAATGATATAGCCTTCTTTTCTTTGCATTCCAAAAGTTTCGTTCTTTTCTATGTTCTTATGTTTTTCCATTGCATTTTTGTACAATAGGGGTTCTTTAATTATAATTCAAAGGGTAAATTAACTAATCAGTTATTGGTTTGTAGAAAATGTGGCTACATAGTGTTAGCTTCAAAGTAAAGCCTACACTTTATTGTATCATCGGTGTAGAACAATATGATCAATATCCTAATTAATAGTACCTGAAAACAAACATGTATATGCAAATAGTAAACCCAATATATCTTTCTTTCTTTTTTTCTCTATATATAAAAAGAAAACAAATAAACCAAAATGATAAATAAACGCTCTAGTTGGAAGTTTTGTTACCAGCTAATCTCAACAAGTTTCTGAGCAACATGGCAATGGTAACTTTACCGGTCATAGGGACGTAGAGGGCAGCTTTTTCCTTAACGTCTGGATTGAAATTCTTTTCACTTGAGAAGTTGACACAAATAGCACCTTCTTTAACGAATTCTTTTGGGAACTTGTAAGTAGGTGACGGGACACCCGTAACGATCACATCGGCATTCTTGGAAACCTCTTCCAGTGTCAAATCAACGTCTTCCACTTTGTGTCTTGTAAGTTTGATACCTTCACCTCTTGTGAACTTCTGGATACCGTCCAAGTCAACAGAGTAAACAGTGGCACCGTCATTAGCGAGGAGAGCAGCGAGCGGACGACCAACGATTTCAGATCTGTTAACAATGACAACCTGTTTGCCGTACATTCTATTACCATACTGTAAAAATGTGTTATAAGCACCGAGATATTCCAAAATCTTGACAACTGCAAGTGGTGTACATGGCAAAATTGACTTCTGCAAGCCTTCTGGGTCAAGGAATCTAATATTGTGATACATGTTCTGAATGTACTTGTGATTTAAACCTTCCACATCCTTCTCCAAGGCAACAACTTGTTGTAAATACTGATCTTGTCTGTTTCCAAATACCGGGAAGTACACCATGATTCCATCAACTTTATCATCGGTATTGGCCTCGATGATCGCCTCTTCGAGCTCGTCCTTGTCGACTGTTCTCAACTCATATGTGAATCCCACAGATTCGGACGTTTTACCGGTCCACTCGGCATACATCTTAGCAGCAGGGTCGTCATTAGCAAGAAATCCAACAAGCTTAGGCGATCTTCCAAGAGCTTTCACACCCTGCTCGACCTCTTCAATGTACTTTTTAGCGATTGAAGAAGCAAGCACTGTTTGGCCTGCGGGCTTGACAGCTATTGAGTCTGACATTGTGGAGATATGGTATGGTGAAGCAACGAAACCCGAAGACTGTCTCTTAAACTGGCGCAGCTGCGAAACGGCTCTAGTAACTGATCCTGTGTGTCTTTTGGACAAGCAATTAAGCATTGACCAGTTGTGGAACCGGGAAAATTTAAAGACAAAAGTTTTGACACATGGGTAATTTTGCGCTAATCAGTACATACGCACTTCGCGATGGCAGCCTTTTGACTCGAGCCCCATCGGTAAGCGCACTCCGGTCCCCCGGGCGCGACTCACAAAGAGGTGTCCGGGTGTGGTATGCGCAGCATCTGCCACATCAACACCAGAGCGCGCTACGAGCTTAACGAACGAAGGTCTCAGTGGAGTCCTCCACGTTTAGATACCAGAACGAGCGCTGTGAGGGCACTTGAAGAGTCTCCCGCATTGAAAGCAACCAACGTTCTGCTTGGACAGATCAACAATTGCACGGGTCTTTTGAAGGAGTTTGCTTCCTCATAGCTCGAAAACAACAAGCGGGATTATACACCATAAGTGCTGGAACGAGAGCATCCTCAAGCTTAGAAGCACAGAAAACTGCTAAAGTCCGCACGGCTCCATCCCCCGCCAGTGATTGATTTATTGCGGCGATGGGAAGAAAGCGCACGTCCCAAAACCCAGTGAGTATATTGTTGCCTTGTTTCACTATTTTTTACCTCTTCATTGCCCAGCCCACTAACGACCGTATAGGAGATGGTGCAAGTCTGTACGTCTGCTTCCACACCACCCCACAAGGAGACCATTCTACTAACAATTGCAACAGATCAAAATGAGTTCGTATTTGACCAAGGAGGCGGTCGTCCACAGAATCCTACCCACTCTGCTCCGTCATTCCTGCGGACACTCTCATCTGCTTTCAAAGAGAAGAAATCCGTGGTTGCTGTCGATGATCAACTCAAGACTGTTGGCGCTGCTTTCTCGCACATGGGACTCAATAATGAAAGCTCATCATCAGTGAACGTCCCAGTGAAGCCATCGAAATCTCATAAGAAGAAAGACCCATTGAGTCCAAAGAAAAGAACCTCTGGCACGTCGACTCCCCGTGACTCCTTTCAATACACAGATCTCGATGATGACTGGGATGCGGATGTTGAGAATGGTCTCAAGACAGTTCAGTCAGCTCCCAAATTTCTAGAGAACAAAATCACATTTGAGTACCCATCTGTGAAGTCCATGGGATCCGGTCCGTCTGGTGTTCGAAGCCATGTTGATGGTATTGTCAATGACCCATCAAATTCATTATACACAATGCACGAACCAAGAAACAGACAAGAACAAGAATCCACTAAAGAGATTGAAGAATTGAATGCTGTTATTTCAAGGTTCAACAGATTTAAAAAGGTGATACAAGAACCGAACATTGATTTAGAGAAACTCAAAAAGATGGCTTGGAATGGTATCCCAGATGAACTGCGTCCAATAAGTTGGCAGTTGTTATTGGGATATCTTCCTACAAACTCGGATAGAAGAGTTGCACAACTACAACGAAAGAGACAAGAATATGTCAATGGAATCAAAGAAGAATTCAGTAGAGAGAAAGAGGCACAGACATGGCACCAGATTGAGATTGACATTCCAAGAACAAACCCACACATCAAGTTGTACAGTTATGAAACAACACAAAGAGCATTAGAAAGGGTATTGTATCTTTGGTCAGTGAGACACCCTGCATCTGGCTATGTTCAGGGTATCAACGACCTGGCCACCCCATTCTTTCAAACGTTCCTCTCCACTTATGTTAATCCTGATGTCGATGTGATGAGCTTTGATCCCAAAGATCTTCCGGCGGAAGCCATTGAGGCAGTTGAAGCCGATACATTTTGGTGTTTAACCAAACTGCTTGAAGGTATTCAGGATAACTATATTCATGCGCAGCCAGGTATTATAAGACAAGTGAATGAGCTGAAAGACCTGATCAACAGGATTGATGCTGACTTGTATGCCCACTTGGTTAATGAGAACGTTGAATTTATCCAGTTCTCTTTTAGATGGATGAACTGTTTACTTATGAGAGAGATCAGCATTCAGAGTACGATTCGTATGTGGGATACTTACCTGAGTGAAACCAATGGTTTCAGTGAGTTCCACGTCTACGTCTGTGCTGCATTTCTAGTGAAGTGGAGTGATAAGCTGATAAATATGGATTTTCAAGAGATCATGATGTTCCTACAAGATCCACCAACAAAGACGTGGACAGAGAAAGATATCGAGCTCTTGTTGAGCGAGGCCTTCATTTGGCAATCCCTATACAAGGATGCATCTGCCCACCTCAGGCCCTGATTTACTGTCTTCCATCTTCAAATCAATAATGTACGTATACTGATGACTTGTAACACTGCTTGAGGAATCGTAGAAGCCCTTCTGTTACTACAATGTGGAGTCGGTAGTGTTTGCTGACACGCGATCATTTGGCAGATAGTATGTGAAAAAAAATGGGGCACAACAATGTCGATGAGCCCTCTATAGAAAATAACCACGACTGCAAACTTGTAATCTTTGTACTCTTATACGAGCCGAAGTATTTTTCTCTTTATTGGAAAGTCTCCCCTGGTGTGTGTTTTTGTCCCCGTACTCGCCGCTGTGCTGTGGCTTCAACTTACCAAGACACAGCTCATCGCACGACCCACCACGCTGTTGGTCTCAACTATCAGAACCACACGGGCCGTCGTGTACTCAACGAGGTTCACTCACAGCTCTACTTTCACCGGCAAATCCCACAAGAGCCCACGTGAAAAAGCAAGCAGGTCCAAAAGTCCGCTAATAAACAAGGTTCTTGTACCATCATCAACACAAGAGCGGTCATCTCGTTTCATAAAGTCAAGCAGACACGCCTCAGCTATGTACCCATTCAGAGTTGTGACACACCCGACTTCAGACATTCAGCATCCAACGATTCTCCTTCACACACCGCTTGGCAAAAGGTACCTATTTGGTAAGGTACCAGAGGGACTTCAAAGAAGCTTAAATGAACAGAAGATTCGTGTTTCCAAGTTATCAGGTATCTTCCTATCCGGGAAGCTCGACTGGGAGTCAATGGGCGGCCTTCCCGGTATGATCTTAACGGTCAGTGATCAGGGGAAAAAAGATCTCAACATATATCATGGAAGTAATGTCATTGACTACATTGTCTCAACATGGAGATACTTTGTCTTCAGATTTGGAATGGACCTTCGTCCAACAGTGATACCTAACAATGTTACATATAAAGACGAAATCATGGATGTCCGCTCAATTATTCTCAATAAATCCGTTGAAGAACCAGATCACCCATTCACAGAGTCTATGAGTGATAAGCTCAAAACTATTGTGTCCAAGATGTTCCCGCTTGAAATCAAAAATAATGTCCCGCTTGATACCAACACCAATGGAGAGTACACTGGTTATGACACGGATTCAGATAGTGAAAGGAATCCTGAATCACACAACAACACAGATCCAACTCTTACAGATCCACACATACACGTCAAGCTTCCAGAGTTCACTAATACCTCTTCATCGACTTCTTACATCATCAATCTCCATTCGGTAAGAGGTAAATTCAATCCAAAGAAAGCTATTGAGTTGGGAATTCCAAAAGGTCCAAAATTTGCCAAGCTTGCCAATGGTGAAGAAATCACTTTGGATAATGGCACAGTCATTCAACCGAACCAAGTCCTTTCTGAGCAAAGAATCTTCGAGGCTATTGTCATTGCCGATATACCATCAAGGGACTACATCTCGTCTGCTAAAGCTGCAGCTTGGGGTTCAAATATCGGTGTTGTTTACCATTTCGTTGGTAGAGATATTGAGCCATTTGAAGCTGAGTACATGGAATTCATCGACTCATTTGGACCGCAGTGTACGCATTACATCTCTCATCCACTGTATTGTCCAAACTCATTGACTTTCAAAGGTTCAGCCAATGTTACCATGAAGCTGAAAACTCTACAGCCACAACAGTTCAATCTCCCAGAGACCCATGAGGCTACTAAGACCAAGCCATCGCATATCCTTTCTAACATCCATATACTGCACCAAGGACAGATGTTCAATATTGAAGCTGAGATTGCATCTAAGAGAAATAAGTACATGTTCGATGAGTCTCTAGTTAATCTCAAGACTTTCAAAGACTGGGAAAACACTTTTGAAAATAAAATAGTTCCATTGAACTTGGAAACTTCTACTACAAAATCTCAAGTTCTGGACCTGTCTTCTGTTTCTGCGTCTACTGTTTCTTCTGAAAAGGCTCTCAAAGACCAAGTTGAGACCATCACATTCGGTACTGGCTCTGCTCTTCCTTCCAAATACCGCAATGT
This sequence comes from Petasospora mycetangii, assembly GCA_003708295.3. Taxonomy (NCBI): domain Eukaryota; kingdom Fungi; phylum Ascomycota; class Saccharomycetes; order Phaffomycetales; family Wickerhamomycetaceae; genus Petasospora; species Petasospora mycetangii. The sequence continues at coordinate 327,516 of PPNU03000003.1, forward strand.
GATTTCCAACCTTGTCCGTATACCATTTAGAGAGAAAGGTAAGTTAGTTTACAGATCCATTCTTCTAGATGCTGGAGAGAATACAATAGGCTCTATGAGAAGAACGCTACAGTTGGATAAGCTGGAGAATTATATGAAGGAAATCCGAGTCATCTACCTTAGTCACTTACATGCTGATCATCACCTTGGTATCATATCAATCCTCAAAGAATGGCTCAAGTTCAACGCTGATAACAGTCGGACTCTCTATCTTGTCTCTCCATGGCAGTATACTCATTTTGTCAATGAGTGGTTGAAAGTGGAGACTGATGTCTGTGGCCTTGAGCGTATCACACACATCAGCTGTGAGGATTTCTTGTCTGGAAAGCCGAGAAGCCAGATTTCTCAAATTCCGTTTGATGACTACTTGAGTAATAAAAGCAACGAAATTACAAAGATCCCTTTCAAGAAAGACTTCAAGTCTATTCAAAAGCTCTACCGTGACACAGGAATAACGGTTTTCAAAACATGTCGTGCTTATCATTGCAACTGGGCATATAGTTGTTCCATCACATACAAGCTAGACGAAAACGCACCAGATTCTGAGGACAATTTGTTCAAGGTATCGTATTCAGGTGACACAAGACCAAACATGTACAAATTTGCAGAGTCCATCGGTAAAAGTTCCGATTTGTTGATCCATGAAGCCACATTGGAGAACGACCTTATGGAAGAGGCCAAGAAGAAAAGACATTGTACTATCAATGAGGCCATTAAAATTTCTAATGCCATGAAGGCTCGTAAATTAATTCTTACTCACTTTTCTCAAAGATATCCACAATTGCCTGGTATCTCTAATAATACTGTGGTCAAAGCTGATTACTGCTTTGCTTTCGATGCCATGATCGTCAAGTATGATCAGATTGGCGAACAGTTCAAGGTATTTGATCAACTAGATATTGCATTTGCAAGTGAAAAGAATGAGATTGACGTTGACATTGAAGTCGAAGATGCAAATTGATTAAGCACAGAAGGTTCTACATATAAAGTACAAAAAAATTTTTTGCATAATAATTGAATAGTACACTTAATGATTGGACTTTCAAGCAGTGGACAGAGTAGTGTTGTAAAATGTTTCCCATAACTCAACGGCCTCCTTTTGACTTTCAATAGAACTTTCCAGATATATTTCAATGGAATTTCTAAAATCATGTATCTTTTCGACTTCGAAATTTGCCAATTCCTCCTTGATTGTATCGCTGACATTATCAAACTTCTCTCTAGCAGACTTATGTTTTTGTTCTAAAATGCCAAGCTCGCCTCTGATAATGTCAATTTTATCGGTTTGAGACTTGTTGTACTTGGCATATTTGTCCAACGATGCCTGTTTCTTCTTGAGTTCACTTTCACAATTGACAAGGTGTACGAGCAGCTTATCCCTCTGTTCGAATGTTGTCTTGATACTGGCAATGACTCTTTGATATTCGTCCAATGTAGCACCAAGTGTAAGCATGTCTTGCAATGAGAGTCTGTCCAGAAGCTCTTTGATTCTAGTCTGTGTTGTCGCAAATTCTTGAAAAATCTCCGTTGTTGTCTTGGATACCTCTAAGTCAGCCAACGTCATGATAACGTTGGAAAACTCTTCAGTGACAGAGGACAAATCATGTCTTTGGATAACGATTGCCTCCAAGTTCTTCAGGAAGACTTTGAACTGTGTATCTAAAGACTCAATGTATGACTTCTTATCTCTGAAATAGTCATCTGGCTCTACCACTTTAGGGGTAAATGAAAAGGCACCACCCAGTGAGCCAAATAGGCCACCACTGTTTGCATTCAAGCTATCAGAATCATGTTCGGTGAATATGGACTGGGCAGAAGCGGCTTTTTCACGTTCTCTTGCCTCCGATGAGAATCTTTCACTTTGTAGGAACATGATAAAATCTTCATCTTTTTGTAGTGATGGAGATTCAGAAATTTTGACAAGCATTCTTTCCAATGCGAATCGTCTCCCTTCAATGAAATCCTCATTGAAACGTCCAACAGCTTGTTTATCTGGAGGTGGTGGTATGATTCTTCCAGGATGTGTTGATTGTAATTGACGATAGAGCCATCTGAAATCCCTATATCTTCTGGATACTGTTGTGACTTGACTTTTAAATAGTTCCGACTCAGAAGTCGTACGGACGCTGTAAACAATGTGTGCACCAGTGAGCTCGCCAACCTTGACGGGGTCACCCACTTGGATCTCCATCTTGACTTCAGGGTTTTGTTTGGCCTTTAGTCTCAGTCTGGCAGCTTCTATTTCTGAATTTGGACCAGTTGACGATACTGATTTCGAAGATTGTGTAGATGTTGGTGCTGATGGTGTTTTGCCCTGTTGGCTCTTGAGTGGAGAAAGAGGTGTTCTGTTGATCTCGAAGAGTGGGGCCTCAGCGAGCTTCAGGAGGTTCTCTCCTGGTGAAAGTTGCTGACCGGACTGCTCTGAGTCATCATTGGAGACTCCTCCTAACGGTCCCAACGGATCGGAGTCCTTTGAAGGTTCATCCTTTGAGATGTCAAGCGGTTGTTCAGTTGGTGTCTTCAGTGGAGCGCGACGAAGCCTTGGGGCTCTGTAAACATTTTGACGACGGAACTTTGTAGGCGATGGGATCGTGCCGTTTTTGTACTGGTCCGATTCACCAGCGTCTGTTTCCAAGAGGTTGGACCCTTTGAACAATGCCTCATCTTTCTTTGGCGAGACAACTTCACTAACAAACCCTTTATCTGCGCCTTTCGTCAAGGACGATAGCAAACCCGAGGTATCCTTCTTTGGTGTCTTTGGAAGCTCTTGTGGTGTCTTCTCTTCCTCATGCTCCTGGTCCCCCTGGTCCTCCTCACGGTCTTCGTGCTCTTCGTGTGCGGATTCAGGCTGCTCTTCCTCGTGACTTATGGCCGTGCTGGCAAAGGTGGCGGAGAGCTCGTCAGCAACATCTCCAGCCCTGAACTTACCGGGGGAAGCGCTCACCGAGTCGTCCCATACAGGTGCAGACAGCGCATCGTCTGCCATTGTGGTCTAGGGGTACGCTTTTGTGGTGTTATTATGCCCTCCTAAGCTCTGTTTGCGGGTGTTTTGAGCTTTGTTCTGAGTGGTGTTGTCTGGCGATCTGGCTTGTGCCGCGAAATGTTGGCCAGGCTGCTGATATCGGGCACGGGGAGCTGTGGAGAATGGGGGCACTCAATGGAGAAGGTCTGTGGCACAAGCTATGAGTGGTTTTCGGTAATTCACCTGCTATTTAGCGGAGTTTTGATCGGGTTTTCCAACGGCGAATTATTGGGGTCTCGACGGTAACTTAAATTATGGCAGCTTGCCCGTTATGTCTCGATATAGTGCTTCCCCTTAGACCACCCTCCCCCCAGATAGTTGAAACCGCGAAAGCCTCGCGAAAAGAACATCAACAAAAAGCGCTATAGTAATAGAAGATCAAACCACAATGTCCACACAGTGAACCACCGATACACATGTCTGAGGTACGGAACAGGAAGCCAAGGAGAACTCGGGGGAAGAAGACGCCGACGCAGGTACCAGCTGAGAGCACGGAGCCATCTCCACAGGATAAAGCTCACCAAAAGGAAACCAGAAAGTACTCTCTATGGAACATATGGGTAGCCAGTACAATCCTCAAGGTATTGCTGTTCGACACTTACCATTCCACAGACTTCGACGTCCACCGCAATTGGCTTGCAATAACAAACAGACTACCACTTAAAGACTGGTATATCGAGGCTACGAGTCAATGGACACTCGATTACCCTCCTTTCTTCGCCTACTTCGAATGGGTACTCTCTCAGTTTGTGCTACCAGTGGTAGAGCAAGACGGATGCTTGGACATTGTTGAAGTTGGTCAATACGGGTGGCCAACCATTGTTTTCCAACGAACTACTGTAATAATCACCGAAGTGCTTCTCTTCGCAGTGCTCCAAACATACATCAATCTTAGTCTCAATAAGACGTTAACCTTCATCATCGCTAGCTCGTTGGTTCTCTCTCCAGGACTGTTAATCGTGGACCACATGCACTTCCAGTATAATGGTATGCTTTTCGGTATTCTCTGTGCGGTTATTCTTGCTGCCCGTCATAAGAAACACTACTGGTTGGCTTTCTTCTTTGCCACTCTGCTCTGTTTCAAGCATATCTTCCTCTACTTAGCCCCAGCTATCTTTGTCTATCTACTCAGAGCTGAGTGTTTAGATTTCACGCAGACAAATTTGTTCAGAATTGTCAAGTGGGAAAATTTGTTGAAATTAGGTGGTATTGTCATTGGCGTCTTTACCGTTGCCTTTGGTCCATTCGTTTACTATAATGTAATGCCTCAACTACTTGCAAGACTTTTCCCATTCTCGAGAGGGCTAACACATGCCTACTGGGCACCAAATATTTGGGCTATCTACTCTTTCCTTGACAAATTACTCATTCAAGTGTTGAGATTGCCTGTCGTTAATGCATTCGTATCCAAGCTCATTCCAATGTTAAGCCGTGATGTGATAAATGCCAAATTAGAAGCCGCCGGTAATACAGGTACAAGGGGCCTCGTCCAAGATGTCGTCTTCATCATCCTACCGAATGTCACACCACGTGTTGCCGGTCTTCTGACTCTATTTTATGACATACTCTCCGTGTTGCCATTGCTCATTGATCCTACATTCAAGAGATTCATTGGTGCACTGACATTGAACGCCTACTCCTCTTTCTTATTTGGTTGGCATGTCCACGAAAAGGCAATCATGTTGATAATTTTCCCATTCACATTCCTCATCACGGAGAGAAGATTATTAAACTGTTTCATAGTGTTAGCGGGTGCTGGGTATGTAAGTTTGTTCCCATTGTTGCCTAGTCAAAATCTGGTGAAACAATTGTTCACTTTCATCTGGTTCATCATCTACTCACTGTCCTTCAATGAGGTTTCAAAGCAAAGGTCTACAACGAGAAGGATATTCCTGTTTGATCGGATTTCCATCGTCTATGTCCTTGGGTTGATGCCTATGGTTTGGGGCGTCTTCCTGATGGATATATTTAAAGGTAAATATGTCATTCTGCAAAAATTTGAGTTTGTTGGGCTGATGATTTACAGCGTTTATTGTGGAATTGGTGTTATTTCCAGTTGGTTCGGTCTCAGTTGGTTGTACTTCTTTGAAGACAGTTTATGGAAGGACTAAATATATTGCATTGTATATAATACAAAACTCGTACATTAATCATTAATAGCGTTAACCTCGTTAGTTCATTTATCCTCCTTTTAGAAGTTTCAAGTTTGTGCCTGGGTACACACGGGACAGATCCAAGTACCTTTGGGAGCTCTTCTCAGTCCAACACAAGCGTAATGGAACCACTCATAAGGGCAATCATCATTGTCACAACCAACCATTTGGCCAAAGCTTCCCTGTCGGCATATACAGTATATGTCTTCTTTTTCTTCTTCGATTTCTTCTCTTTGTTCACTGTTTCCTGAAGCACCATTTTGGTTTACTTTTGGAAGTACCAAATTGAGTTTAGTATTTCCTTTATGGACTGTTGAGACATCGGCGATGGCCCTAGCCTGTCTTGGCTTTCCGTTGTTTTTTGCAGCTGTATTTAATTTTGAATCAGCCTTGCGTGGTCTTCCTCTACGACGTTTAACCGGTGAATTTAACTGTTGTGTCAATTTGTCAATTTTCAGCCTCAGTGTGGTTTTCTGTAATGATGGCACAGAGTTTGTGACGCGCTTATTCGTTCTCTGGGCATGATCGTGCGAGGTTCCCTTCGTTCCTATCTCATTTTGGTGCATCTTATTATCGTGCTCCAACTGTTCATTCTGAGAGGCCAGCTGCATTTTGGCTAGTTTGATGGTCGTGGCAATTGACTTGGACTCGGCCAGTGCCTCACGCCGAAGTTGAGTGAGCTGTTCGGAAAGGTCAAGGATTTTCTGGACAGTTGACTTGTACTTGTGTGAGCCCTTGAGTGCCTTCAGTTTTCGAAGAGAGGACTCCAGCTCATCTCTTTTAGTGTGGTATGCAATATTAAGTGATTGAATGAGCCACAGCTTGCGCACGACATCCGAGGGCAAATGGTCCACAAATGACACAAAAGACGTTCTCACATCAAACTCCGTCATGTTGTTGAGCTCTTGCTGGTCGGTACAAATCTCTAGTGTTTTCTGCCTCAGCACGTTGACGCGTCGATGTTATTGTTGTTGTTGTTGTTTCAAACACGCGCACCCGCAGTTGCGCGAATCTACGCGAACTCGTTTGTGTGATGAGGGCTCTGGCACAACACTCACACTGCGCCTCCAGAGTTATGCACAGCCAATCGCGCCCTGCTGATTACTGGGCCTGGATCAGATGGGGAGGGTCTTGTGAGGCGTGATTGGGTGCTTTTGCGCGGCAACCAGCTACTCAAACAATACTCTCACGGTACCATGCTGTGTTTAACCTCTACTCCCATCTCCTTTCCAAGAAGAAACACCGATATCCCCGCGCAATGCCCAATATACACCGTCCCCTGTGCGAGGCGGTGGGTGCCCCCGTAGCCGGAGGCCAGGGCTCGCTAACCCCACACCTTCGCGAAAGCACACCATTCCGGCCAATGAGCGCCCAAGCAATTTTGCATTCTAAGAAAATGGCAGCGGGCACTTTGTTTGTTAGCGCGGGAGGCCGCTGGCACAGAAAAAACTTTGACTTTCCACAGCGTCAACTTCAACAACAATAAGGATAGAGACCACACGCAATGTTCTCCTCCTTCAGATCTGCTGTCAGAAGCAACATAGTGCGTATACAACTCCCATATAGCAGTCCACACAGCGCACACAGCGTGCTCGTTGCCCCGAGGCCAGACCGATGACTCCAGCCAATCCACGGCGGTTCAATCCATCAGATCCTACTCCAACTTGTACTGGGCACCATAGTTCTACAACAACAACGATTGATGCTAGAGTGATACATCCACTATTTCTGTCGTGTCTGTTTACTCGGTATGCCGATTTTTTCACGTAATCGAATTCTCTACAGCACTGGCAAATGTGTCTAAATGCCAGTGTCAACATCAACATCGGAACCAGCACATGCGCCAACTCCAACAACGCAATGTCGCCATAGTGTGGACTTTCTTTATCAAATCTAAACAGAGTACTAACATCTAAACAGAAATCGTTTTCCACCTCGGCAAAACAGGCCGCCGCTGAGCCAACCTCTCTGGCCAAAAAGGCTATCATTGGTGGTGTCGCTGCCTCCGGTTTGACAGCCTCATACATGCTTTACGAGGACTCCGTCTTCGCTGAAGCCATGACCGCTGCTGAGCACGGTCTGCATCCACCAGAATACGCTTGGCCACACAGCGGTATGTTTGACACATTTGACCACGCCTCTATCAGAAGAGGTTACCAGGTCTACCGTGAAGTCTGTGCCGCTTGTCACTCTCTGGACAGAGTCGCTTGGAGAACTCTTGTCGGTGTTTCTCACACCAACTCCGAGGTCAGAGCCATGGCCGAGGAATTCGAGTACGATGATGAACCAGATGACCAGGGTAACCCAAGAATGAGAAAGGGTAAACTTGCCGACTACATCCCAGGCCCATACGCTAATGAGCAGGCCGCTAGAGCTGCCAACCAGGGTGCTCTTCCACCTGATCTTTCTTTGATCGTCAAGGCCAGACACGGTGCTTGTGACTACATCTTCTCTTTGCTGACTGGTTACCCAGATGAGCCACCAGCTGGTGTTGCTTTGCCACCAGGTGCCAACTACAACCCATACTTCCCAGGTGGTTCCATTGCCATGGGTAGAGTTTTATTCGATGACTTGGTTGAGTACGAGGATGGTACCCCAGCCTCTACTTCCCAAATGGCCAAGGATGTTACCACCTTCTTGAACTGGGCTTCCGAACCAGAGCACGATGAGAGAAAGAGATTGGGTTTGAAGGCCATTATGACTTTGTCTACTCTTTACTTACTCTCCGTCTGGGTTAAGAAGTTCAAGTGGGCTCCAATCAAGACCAGAAAGATCAGATTCACTCCACCAAAGAACTGAGTTTAATCCTCTTTAACATCCCAATCACGCACATCACACATTAATTCACTTCCATCCTGAAAAGAAAACCATCGATCTACTATACACATACCTACACATCCACAACACTCATGTTTCACATTCTATCCCTCCGGCCTCACACCAACACATATATACACTACAAAATTTTACCCTCCTCAAAATGACTGATTATTCAAAAGTTTTGAATAACTGGTATTTTATATTTAACGAACTGGAAAGGTTTGGAGCTTCCCAAGATTTTGTCATACTGTTTCTTATTGCATTACATAAACGTTGTTGTTGAAGAGGATACACTTGTCCATACTCCATTCAATTTTTATTTTTTTTATCTTTTTCATCTTCTATTTCAACTTCCACTTGTATTCTTTTAATGGTTTGACTCAATTTTAATGGTGAAGCCTCAGTTACCTATTTTCAATGTTGCATGGTCTATAATCTTTTTCCTCCAAACAAGTACAAAGATTTCATTTTTTTATATAAATTGTTTAGAAAATTTCCATTCATATTAAGACACTTGTTAATAGTAGATCAGCTTGAGTCCTTATTATGTTCGGCATAAATGTGATACAAGCATATATGCTAGCAAAAAAGGGAAAAAGTAGTAAAAAAACAATTAGAAGCTCCGCGACGGGGAATCGAACCCCGGTCTACCGCGCGACAAGCGGTAATTCTAGCCACTAAACTATCACGGATGTTTCCAGTTCGTAAATCCTTGCAGGAGTTTTTGACTACCTCTAAACATTGGGATTTTGGTACATAAAGACTAAATTGAAGTAGGATATGATATTCCTGTACTGTTTGGGTTCTATAATAGAAGCTTGAAATCACATTCTTGTGCAACTGAAACAACTGGGCGTCACTCTAGAGTGACTGGGCAATTTAGTAGTGATATGGAGACTTTGTTTTAAGTTATAGGTGGTGACTTAACGAGTATTTCTCGATTATAAGGTGATATTGACTCATTTGGATGTCATAGATAGTTAGTTTATTTCTAGGTGATCCTGAATATTTCAAGTATGAGCTACTTCATAGTCGTAGTCTAACTACCCTTTTCACTCAATTTTGATAATACTTATATGGAAGAGCAATTATAAAAACCAAAACACTGTGAACGTCAACAAAAACCAAAACAATTTCCAAAAAAAGACTTTCCAGCAAAATTACAACAGAAAAGGTCCTAAACATAAGGCAATGCACTTCATCATCTCAAGTAACCTGTGTATCAACTATGTGTTTCACATGAGCTTTTTCTATGTGTAGACTTCTTCTCAATCATAAATGCAGAAAGGCGAAACAGATGCGTGTTTAATTAGGTTCAAGAAATTAAGGTGCAAGAGAAGTTTTACTCCTGACCGAAACCAACAGTCTCCTCAACAGCTAAACTCAGTTTTTGTTTCATGGCATCGTAATCAATGTATGGTGGCAGATCGACTCTATTGAAACATGTGTGAGACTTCGGAAGCTGGTTAGATTCACCAGCCTTCTCAATTGTGAATCTTCTTGGACCATCAGAACCTTGCAAGTCTTTGAAACCATTGACTGGAATTCTCGATGTACCAGTAGTGAACTGTAACAGTCTAGCCCTCTGCTCATTGTCCCATTCACCGATACATTTCCAGAACCATTGGATAACTTCATCACTTTCCTGGTAACCTCTGTAGTCAGTGTGCTTCTTCCAGTCTTCCACGTCGATCTCAGCAATACCACCTATCAGCAACTCTAATTCTCTCTCGTCGAAAACATTGACCAGATCTTCTGGAATAAGTTCATTGAAACCATCCATGAATGCTTTGAACTGATCTTCAACACATTTGTAAATTTTCCATTCTGTGATCAGTTCAACGTACTCCTTTTTGTTCTCATTTGTAACTTCGATTTTTGTTCCGTCTGGCTTCAAATCAACTTCACGCATCTCACCAAATCTTTCCTCTTCAGCAGAGAATGTCAGATCAAGGACACCTTCAATGTCATTGTCAAGCATCCATTTGAGAGATCTGTAGAATTCAGCGTCAACACCTTCCATGTCTTGCAAGACCACCTTTTTGTGTAGCATCATCTTGTACAGAGCACCAACGAAGAAAGCATCCAAAAATCTTCTGTGGAAGACACCAAGACCGACAACTCTTCCAATGAACTTGAAATAGTTCAAGTGTTCTGGGTTGATACCGGAGTTTGGATTGATTTGTAAAGTGTAGTTATCATGAGCAGAATATTCGAACAAGCAGTAAAATGGATTGAACATCTCATGTGAAAGAAGGAAAAAGAATTCTCTAGAAACACCACCGTAGTCCAAACCTTCTTCACCTTCAAATTTGATCATTAGTCTTTTCTTTAAGTCCTCTGGTGTCTGTCTCATAATTTCCTGGTAAGAGTCTTCAAAAATGTGGTCTCTTCTTACTTTAATGTGGCACTGACCTGGCAAAATTCTCAAAGCTGGTTGTGATCTGAAGTAGATAACTTTTCTTCTAAAGTCCCTCTTATACTGTGGAACATTTTGGTCAAGAGAAGATGGCAATCTTGGATCATCCCAAGTCGTGGTCTTTGTGTTATGGTCAACAAAGTATACTCTTGCCGTATTTGTCAGTCTCATCTCCCAACCACTTGGCAATGGTCCCAACTGAGAAACAGGTTGCTGTTGCACAGTTGTGTTTGGACCATAAGTTCTGATGTATTGTTGTCTTCTTGGATCAACCCAAGTTGTGGTTCTGGTGTTGTGATCAACAAAGTACGGACGACCTTCTGGGGTGAATCTCTGTTCCCAGCCTGGTGGGAGTTCTCCTAACCCTGCAGTGGTGCCACCAGTGGCAGCCATAGACACAGCAGATGTGCCGCTAACAGCAGCAGCATTTCCACCAACAGAATTAACAGTGATGTTGTTCTGTGATGGGTTTGGGGAAACTGGGTTGTCATCTGGAAGCGTACGACCACGGTGCTGTCTTCTCTCAGCCTCTGTTACATTTTGTCTCTGTTGACCACGCTCAGACTCTGTCTGATCTAACGTAGGTCTCTTCCAAGTGGTAGTTCTTGAGTTGTGGTCAACATAGTATGTACGTCCAAAGTTGTCAGTTCTTCTCTCCCAACCTGCCGGAAGTCTTCCATACTGGTCTTCGAAAGATGAGAGTTGTCTATTAGCATTGTTTGGAGCTGATGAAGTAGAGGAAATAGCGGCACTGGATGAGTCACCAGTCTGTGGTGTAGAGGTTGAGCCATTGGTAGATGAGGCAGTGTGGGCCACATTGGACCCTGAAGCCGACAATGGTCTGGAAGCAGGCTGTGAAGAGCCAGAGTTGGCATTGTGAGAAATAACAATGATGAGTCTTCCACTAACAACGACGTTATCATTAGACTTTTTCAGTTCCCTTGTGATGGTCTCTTCAAAGTTGTTCAAGCTCAAGTCAATCACATCGCCGATTCTGATATTGACGACACCCAAGAAGCCTTGGTCTTTCTTCTTGAATTTTTTCTGGTCAAATACCTGGATCACCAGGATAGAGTTGTCGTTTGCCTGGAAGGTAAACGTCTCGTTCCAATAGGGGTTCAGTGTCTTCTTAGCAGCAGACGTCGATTTTGTCTGAGAGCCATCAACGGTCAGTACTGCAAAGGGATCAGGACTTCTGAATACATCTCTCTTGTAGAGCGACTCAGCGGCCACGATCTTCACTGTGATAGTGGAAGTGCTGTTAGGTGTATGTTAGTAATTACGTTCCGAATAGTAATTGAGGCAATAGGGAGGTTTTAACACGCCACCGGAAACAGCTCTTAAAGGCCCAAACTGTGCCAATGGCCCCTTAGTTTTCAAAACAACTTACTCAGACATCTCTGAATATCTCTCTATGATCTACTTTGCACCGCTTGTCTTCTGGGCTATGCAGTTGGTCACTCTTGTGTGAGCGTGTGTTGGGCCAGACGGAGGTAGCCGGGCAGTGCAATAACGTGGCTAGGGACAGCACGCGCGAGCTTGCAGAGCGGTAAGAAGATGCGTGGAGCAACAGTAGAGGCAGGCCTGTATATGTGCCTGGGTGCCTGTAGATTTGTGAGTGGCCTGTCGTTGTCTCCACTTGGGGCGTTGGCACGTCCCCGCTGACGGGTGGGCGTTTAACGCTTTCGCCTTTGCTAATTCGAATTTCCCGCGAGAAGGGCCGCGAATATTTCCACTTCCGGAAGACCCGACTCGGTGCTTGCGGAGATGGATATACAAATCTCGCATGCGCCTCTCTCCATCGAGAAGCTACACTGGTATATTTCAACAATGCTTTTTCATTGAGTTCGGTATAAAGATGGAATTTTAGTATTAAAAGGATTTCTCTTTGAGAGGCGAATGAGAGGCAAAAAATTTCAGAGTTAAAGTGTGCATTTTAGGCATTGTGAGCCTTGGGTGTGTGTGTGCTCTTTGTTAACGTACCACGCTGTCTCTGTTCCTGCTCGATCGTCTCAAAAAGAGCTTTGAAGTTTCCCTTCCCAAACCCATTGTGATTATTTCTCTGGATTATTTCGAGAAAGAACGTTGGTCTGTCTGTCAATGGCTTGGTGAAGATCTGCAAGAGATATCCCTTTTCATCAAAGTCAATTAAGATACCTAATTCCTTCAATTGCTCCATATCCTCTTCGATTTCAACTCCAGTTTTCAAAAGGTCGGGAAGTAAGTTCTCGTAGTACAATGTGGGAACTGCAATGAACTCAGCACCTCTCTGACGCATGTTTCTGATGACTTTGCAGATGTCATCAGTTAACAATGCAATGTGTTGAACTCCTGGTCCGTTGTAAAACTCTAAAAATTCCTCAATTTGTGACTTGCACAAACCCTCAGCTGGTTCATTCATTGGCATTTTTACTTCTTCATTAGCAGATGCCATCACAATGGATCGAAGGGCGCTATATTCTGTGGAAACGTCGTTCTCATCAACGGACCAAAACTCGTGGAATCCAAATATCTTCTTGTAGACATCACACGCCTCTTCCAACTTGTCCCAGTCCTCATTTTGAACACAATGGTCAATTTTGTTGAAATTAACAGGAAGTTGAGAAAAAAGTGACTGTCTCGTTTCAAACTCAGTGCGTGGATGATGATGATAACCAGGAAGGTATGGCCCTTTATAAGAAGATCGGTCTTTCTGGATCAAAGTGTGATGTACATCGTCGAAGACTTCAATAGTGGCAACCCGAATAGAACCGAACTCATCCTTCAGTGTATATGGTGGACAAACAGAGTTGGCACCTGCTTGAACTGCGCAATGGAAGACAGCATCGACGTCCTCAACTTGGAAAGAAACATCTCTGACACCATCACCGTGCCTGCGAATAAATTCATGAATTCCGTGGAGGTAGTCATTCTCGGAAGTATCTTCAGCATAAGCATGAAGTGGAGACACAAATTCAAAAATGACATTACCATTTTTAACTACATGTGCCGCAATCAACTTAGAACCAGTCTCGAGACCCTTGTAGGCATGGTAATGAAAGCCCAAGTTCTCGACAAAAAATCTAGCCGTCTGCTTGGCGTTGGAGACGTACCAGGTGGCGTGGTCATAACCCCTGAAAAGCATAGATGGAATCTTTGAGTTCAAAGAGACGGATGGACTTGGTCCAATCTGGATAGACAGACTTGGACATGAGCTCTGCGAGTTCTTACTCTTGGCTGAACCTGGATCGCTCATGGACAACGCGGAGACACCATTATAAGAGTAGTCAGAACGAGCGTGATATGTTTCCGGATGGTCAGTTGAGGTGATTCTCTGGTAGATAGAATTTATAAGGTCATTGGTCTCCCTCTTATCCCTCAAGCGCTCTTGGAGAGCATCCATATCGATGGTTTTCTCAAAAGTCTGGTCGGTCATCAAAAAGAAAACGAAAACGTGTGAACAATGAGTTCGTTTGAGCAACGGTGTATGGGTAAGCAAAAAAGTCTTATGCAGCTGTGCAACGTTTGACGACTTATCGCAATATGCTAGAGGGTCTTGTACTTGTCAAAGATCTGTGTATTGAATGAAGCAGATTTATATACGGGACATAAACGGTTTTGTGTCACCGAGACGAGGCGAGGAAGCCACATCTCGGTTCTATACAAAGACCTATTGACTTCAAGCTGATATGACTCAGAGTCATCACTCATGCTGGAGGTTATGTGTGTGTCCGAACTAGACTTCTTATTGTGCTTTTCTCGAAGCTGCCTTTCGCAAGGTGTTGGTCATGATGTCTTCTACACCGGTTCCCACAGACACGCGCGCTTTTGGCAACACATAACAAGTGGATCTAATCAAGAAAAAACACTCGCCAAAAGGTATTTTCCGATACAGGCGCTATAATATATCGGTGGGCATATTACTGCCTCTTGTCTATTGTCAAATGAATATTAAAAAATATGCGCGAGCCCGGAGTCGAACCGGGGGCTCAAAGATGGCAACTTTGAATTTTACCGCTAAACCACTCGCGCCTTCTTTTTATTAAGGTTGTGGTCGACATAACACACATCTTACACATCTTACACACCTTCCACATCGATTCACTTTACGATTTACTTCGTGCACTTTATAATAGTTTTGTGTCATCTGAAAATAAATTCTTAGACTTTACCAATAGTGAGTACAAAGCATTTCGTAATTTTCAGTATATACCCATTCAAAGGTCCTCTCAGTCATTACCGGTATTCAATTATTTGAACATAAATAAGAAGGTGAGCGATGACATGTGGCTCCTACCGCATCTGAAATTTTTTAGGAACAAAGGCTCAAAAACGTAGCCTAATTAGTTGTACTCTATCAACAAACCCCTACGCAAACCAAACACTGGCTGTATTCATTTCACCCTCAACATGGATGAAGACCTGTTTGCTGTCTTCGACGAGGTTCCAACAGCTCCCCCAGAAGTTGTGGACGGCCCCAATGTCGCTGAGCCAAAAGTTCAAGAAATAACAGATGACGATGGGTCCAAGAAGCGCGCTGCTTCTCCACCAAAGAAGGCTGAGAAGAAGCCTAAGAAAGACAAAAAGCTCGTTGATAAGAAGGAAAAGTCTGAGGTTGTTCCAATGGTAGCAGATTCTTTTGAAAAGGAAGCAGAAAGAGAGGTTAACGCCTCCTCTGGTCTGATGCCAAAGACTCAGGAGGATGGTAAGGTGAAGCTTTCCCACCAGGTCAGGCATCAAGTTGCCGTGCCCTCTGAATACCCATACAAGCCTATTGGAGAGCACAAGAGAATCAATGAGGCCCGTACATATCCATTCACTCTCGATCCTTTCCAGGATACGGCTATCTCGTGTATTGATAGAAGCGAATCCGTTTTAGTGTCTGCCCATACTTCTGCTGGTAAGACCGTTGTTGCCGAGTATGCCATTGCCCAGTCACTCAAGGACAAGCAGAGAGTCATCTACACTTCTCCAATCAAAGCTTTATCCAACCAAAAATACCGTGAGCTGCTTGCTGAATTTGGTGATGTCGGTTTGATGACCGGTGATGTTACTATTAACCCAGATGCCGGTTGCTTGGTTATGACCACTGAAATTTTAAGGTCAATGCTTTACAGAGGTTCGGAAGTGATGAGAGAAGTTGCTTGGGTCATCTTTGATGAGGTTCATTACATGAGAGACAAGGAGCGTGGTGTTGTTTGGGAAGAGACTATCATTCTGTTACCAGATAAGGTGCATTATGTCTTCTTGTCCGCCACTATCCCGAACGCTATGGAGTTTGCTGAATGGATATGTAAGATTCATTCTCAGCCATGTCATGTTGTCTATACCGACTTCCGTCCAACTCCACTACAGCATTACTTATTCCCAGCCAACGGTGATGGTATACATCTGGTCGTGGACGAGAAAAGTACTTTCAGAGAGGAGAATTTCCAAAAAGCAATGGCTTCCATCTCCAATACACAAGGTGATGATCCAAACTCTGTGGCTGCTAGAGGTAAGAAGGGTCAAACCTTCAAAGGTGGCAATAAGGACTCAAAATCCGACATCTACAAAATTGTTAAGATGATCTGGATCAAAAAGTACAACCCTGTCATTGTTTTCTCCTTCTCCAAGAGAGATTGTGAATCGCTGGCGCTTAAAATGAGTAAACTTGACTTCAATACTGAGGAAGAAAGAGATACATTGAACAAAATTTTTAACAATGCTGTTGATATCTTGCCGGAAGCTGATAGAGAATTACCGCAAATAAAACACATTTTACCGTTGCTCAGACGTGGTATCGGTATCCACCACTCGGGTCTTTTACCAATTCTGAAAGAGATCATTGAGATCTTATTCCAAGAAGGTTTATTAAAAGTATTATTTGCTACTGAGACTTTCTCCATTGGTTTGAACATGCCTGCTAAAACTGTTGTTTTTACATCTGTGAGAAAATGGGACGGTAAAGGGTTCCGTTGGGTCTCTGGTGGTGAATACATTCAGATGTCGGGTCGTGCTGGTCGTCGTGGTTTGGATGACCGTGGTATTGTCATCATGATGATTGATGAAAAGATGGAACCTCAAGTTGCTAAAGGTATGGTTAAAGGTGAAGCCGATAGATTGGATTCCGCTTTCCATTTGGGTTATAATATGATTTTGAACCTAATGAGAGTGGAAGGTATCTCTCCAGAATTCATGCTTGAGCATTCGTTCTTCCAGTTCCAAAATGCCGCATCTGTTCCTGTGCTAGAAAGGAAATTGATGGATGTTGAGTCACGACTAGGACTAATTACCATCGAGGATGAGTCTACCGTTCGTGAATATTATGACATTCGTAAACAATTGGATGTTTACAACGGAGATGTTCGTCATGTGATTACACATCCGGCTCACGTTCTCAGTTTCTTACAAGGTGGAAGACTGATCTTAGTCAAAGTTGGTGAATTTGATTACAGCTGGGGTGTTGTTGTTGACTTCCAAAAAAGAAATAACAAACGCAACAAGACTGAGACTTACTCAGATCACGAATCTTACATTGTCAATGTCCTTGTTGACTCCATGTTCATTGATGCTCCAGTAAATTTAATCAAGCCATTCAATCCAGAATTCCCAGAGGGTATCAGACCAGCTAGAGAGGGTGAAAAATCCAGAACTGAAATAATACCAATCACATTGGAATCTATTGAGTCCATTGGTAACTTAAGATTGTATCTACCAAAGGATATGAAGTCTGCTCAACAGAAAGATACTGTTGCGAAGTCACTGAAAGAAGTGAAACGCCGTTTCCCAGATGGTATTCCATTATTGGATCCGGTTGAAAATATGAAGATTGAAGATGATGACTTCAAAGTTCTGTTGAAGAAGATTGAAGTTTTGGAGTCTAAGCTATACTCCAATCCTTTGAACGAGTCCGCAAGATTAAAAGAGTTGTACGAACAGTATAGCAACAAGGTTGCCCTCACAAAAGATGCCAAGAACTTGAAAGACAAGATTTTGGACGCTCAAGCTGTTATTCAGTTAGATGATCTGAGACATCGCAAGAGAGTGTTGAGACGTCTTGGATTCACTACTGCCAATGACGTTATTGAATTGAAGGGAAGGGTTGCCTGTGAGATTTCTACGGGTGACGAGCTCTTGCTGACTGAGATGATCTTCAATGGTAACTTCAATGAGTTAACGCCGGAGCAGTGCGCTGCACTGTTGTCCTGCTTTGTATTCCAAGAAAGATCGAAGGAAACTCCACGTTTAAAGCCAGAACTGGCTGAGCCATTGAAGCAGATGCAAGAGATGGCGTCTAAAATTGCCAAGATCTCCAAGGAAAGCAAAATCGAGGTCGTGGAGAAAGAGTACATCGAATCCTTCAGACCAGAGCTAATGGAAGTCGTGTTTGAGTGGTGTCGCGGTGCTTCCTTCACACAGATCTGCAAAATGACCGATGTGTACGAGGGTTCGCTGATTAGAATGTTCAAGAGACTGGAAGAGATGTTGAAGCAGATGGTTGTTGCTGCTAAGACCATTGGAAACGTGGCATTGGAGGAGAAGATGGAAAAGGCGACGGAGCTGGTTCACAGAGATATCGTGAGTGCTGGTTCGCTGTACCTGTAGTGGCTGGGTGTATAATAAAATTAATGACGGCTACTTACGAGCGATTGTAGTCCCTGCTACGCTTGAGGAGGGTGCTAAACCAGCGTTGATCTACCAAGAAACGCCGGGTACCTTACCCGGTTTGTGCGGCTGTAAGTTCTCTCGAGATGCTCAAAATCGTGGGGTAAATAAAGCCCTCACGGGCTATACAGGGATGCGTTGCTTATATCGAAGAGCGACAAAACACGCACACGCCGAAGAAGTCTACAATATATGGAACCACGAGTATAAGGTCTGTGCCGTGGCCATGTTTACGGATTCAAGGCATACGTGTGCGTGATGGAAGGGGTGAATCTCCACAAGGACAGCGACATTCGTGTGAATATTTCAGTTGAGTGGTTGTGAGTCGCCATAGCCGAGTACGGGGGGTTCCCCAGACTTGTGCCTCCAAGTGGAATGGCCCTCCGCCCGCTAAAAGCACTAACAGCCCATCCCAAGAGAAATGCGTACCCGGGTTTGTCCACTTTTGCGAAGCACGGAGCTTAGCAACTGCGACGATGCCACTGGTCCATCCGGGAGGTTACGGCACGAGAGGCGAGCGCTCCACCACCCGGGTCCTCCCGTGCAGCCGGTGCTGCGCGACGCTGGGGAAGACTCAGAGTGAGACTCAGCGCCAAACGCCGTGTCGAACTTGGAGGGGAAGAGGTCTTTTTGCGTGGTTTAATGACGTTTCTCACACTCTACCTGTGCGATATACTGCTCATGTAGGCAGTTCCTTTATATGTATACTCTTTTTCCTACCTTTTTTTTCCGTGAAAGTCTCTACTCTTCTTCCCGGAGAACTTTAAGCTGCCCGGGCCCTCGGAGTAAAGAACCCGGTAAGCGCAGCACATGCCCAAAGAAATCTGGGGTAACGGCAACTGAACCAGTGATTTGGTTGTTGGACCAAGGGTCGCCAAAAACCGTTAAATTGAAGATGTTTGGTTCTTAAAAAGTATCAAAAGGGTGAAATTTCCATGAATATTCTATTTATAGTGTTCTAGATACAACTTTCCCTCTGAATAAGGTCAATATGTAAACTAGTCGAGATGTACTACGATGAGTGCCAGCACCCCCATGCCCCACAACGCCGCTCCGCGGTACACGCACGACTCCTTACGCGCCGTTTAGCGTTCTCCTAACCTGTCCGGGGTCGTCCCCTTGTCCCACCCCCATACCCGTCTGTGTATAAATACGCTCGCATTTCCTTGGTCTTTTTCCCCGGATTTCTCCCTCTGCCTATATCTTGGTTCATTGACTACGCAGACCACAACAAAACACAATGTCACCTTCAAAGGTCTACTCTAACAGCAACGCAGCCTTGATTCAGAAGCTCGGCTTACACGAGGACGTAATCCTCCGTCACAACGCCTCGGTGCCTACTTTGTATGAAGACGGCCTTCTGGAAAAGAAGACCGCTATCTCCTCTGCTGGTGCGCTCATGGCCTTCTCTGGTAAGAAGACCGGACGTTCCCCAAAGGACAAACGTATTGTTGATGAAGAGACCTCCACACATAACATCTGGTGGGGCCCAGTTAACAAAAAGGTCTCAGAGCAAACTTGGAAAATTTCTAAGGCCAGAGCCTCTGATTACTTGAGAACAAGAGAAAAAGTCTTCGTTGTTGATGCCTACGCCGGTTGGGATCCACGTTACAGACTCAAGATTCGTGTTATTTGTGCCCGTGCTTACCACGCTTTGTTCATGAGAAACATGTTAATCAAACCAACTGATGAAGAACTCGCAAACTTTGGTGAGCCAGACTTCACTATTTGGAACGCTGGTCAGTTCCCAGCCAACATCTACACTCAGGGTATGACTTCTCCAACCTCTGTTGAGATCAACTTCAAGGAGATGGAGATGGTTATCCTTGGTACTGAGTATGCTGGTGAAATGAAAAAGGGTATCTTCACCGTCATGTTCTACTTGATGCCTGTCAACCACAACGTCTTAACTTTGCACTCTTCTGCTAACCAGGGTGTTGAGAAGCAAGACGTAACTTTGTTCTTCGGTTTGTCTGGTACTGGTAAGACTACTTTGTCTGCCGATCCAAACCGTTTGTTGATTGGTGACGACGAGCACTGTTGGTCTGACGCCGGTGTTTTCAACATTGAAGGTGGTTGTTACGCCAAATGTCTAGGTTTGTCCCATGAGAAGGAGCCAGAAATCTTTGACGCAATCAGATTTGGTTCTGTTTTGGAGAATGTTGTCTACGATGACTTGAGTAGAGTTGTTGACTTTGACGACCACTCTATCACTGAAAACACCAGATGTGCATATCCAATTGAGTACATTCCAAGTGCTAAGATCCCTTGTTACGCTAACTCTCACCCAAAGAACATCATTCTCCTCACCTGTGATGCTCGTGGTGTCTTGCCACCGGTTTCTAAGCTGACGAATGCCCAGGTTATGTACCACTTCATCTCTGGTTATACTTCTAAGATGGCTGGTACTGAGGAAGGTGTCACTGAACCAGAGGCTACATTCTCAGCTTGCTTTGGTCAGCCATTTTTGGCTTTGCACCCAATGAAATACGCTCAGATGCTGTCAGATAAGATGACTGAGCACAAAGCCAATGCCTGGTTGTTGAACACTGGCTGGACTGGTTCATCTGCCTCCAAGGGTGGTAAGCGTTGCCCACTGAAGTACACTAGAGCCATCCTTGACGCTATCCACGATGGCACCCTCGCTGATGCCGAATACGAAACCTTCCCAGTGTTTGGCCTCCAGATCCCAACCGCTGTCAAGAGTGTTCCATCTGAGTTATTGAACCCATCCAAAGCCTGGGTCGAAGGAACTGGTAAGTTCGACAATGAGGTTCGTGGCTTAGCTTCTTTGTTTGCGGAGAATTTCACAAAGTACTCCTCTGAGGCTACTAGTGAAGTTGTTGCTGCTGGTCCAGCTCTCTAAATGGCCTGTCATATCTCCTTTGCATTCATTGGGTTCACACTTGTATTCACATTCAGTATTTATTTCTACTTCGATTTCGATATTTCAACGGTTCGGTTTAACTTTTGTTACGTAGCAGCTACAGTTTGTGATAAGCCCCTGGTAAAAGCGTGGGGGCAGTAGATAAGGAAATTCGTCCCCACACAGCGGGAGCTCCGACCGTCCGGGGTTTCCCGATCTGAGGAAAGGTAAGATGACAGCTTTGGAGAAAAAGCTCAAAACAACCTCCATGGGGCCATCGCTCAGTCCTGAAATTGTTCAGCAAGTGACCAATGTCTCAAAGGAAATCAACAAAGAGTTTATGAAAAGGGTATGAAAAGGGTCAAAATTTACAAAATGTAAAAATATTGGAAGCTCAAGACAAAGACCTCACTTCCTTGCCCTTTTTGAAATGACCATCAAAACAGGTTTATGCAGTCAGTAGTATCCTTACAATAACATTGCCATTCAAACACGTAGATAGCCAACTTATCAATTGTTCAAGATGTGTTTCAAGGCACCATTTGGATAGTAAAGGATACCTCAAAGTTGGACGATATAAAGAAAGGAGAAAGGAATTAAGTAGTTCAACTAAAAGCACAGCTAAATTTTTTTAAAAATTAGCAAAAATCTGATGACTTTCAAGCTGTTAGACTACACTAGAGTCAGTCAAATCTTTAAAAAGATCAAATATTATAGGAATAGCTCCATACATGCCCTGAGATTGAAGTTTTAGAATTTATAGTAAGCTAGTGGTACAAGCAGGATGTTCGGGTGTTCACGAAGATGTTTGGGTGATGTCCGGATGTTTTTTTGAGTGTTTTCAACCATATTTCTAGCTACAACCTATATAGATGGAAAGAAAATAAACCGACTATATATTACCATTTGATGAAGCTAGTGAGTACATAGAACCACTTAGACCACATCATTTACATCATAGGCTTCAGACTAGTGATTGATATGACGACACCACAAGAAGCGGTGCACGTGTTTTCAGTGATGAATCAAGCTGGAACATCAGACGTACGCACTCATGCACTTAGATGAACAGCCTCCAGCTCTGGTGAGTGTACAGTTTCTTACAAGGGTACCTTGCTTCTGGATCAGAACCAGATCGAGAATTCTGATCCAAGGTGGCTGGCTTCCCAATTTGGAAAAGATTATCGGCATCACTTGCATGAATACGCATATATTCAACGAAGATTTCAAGCCAGCGGAGACGTAGAGATACAGTGCTGTAAACAGTAGCAAAAAGCTGGCAGTATTGAATCTGTAGCATTTGAGGTCAACCGAACACCCTTTGAAAGGGAAGTAGGCTTAGTATGCTCCAGCCATGTGTTGGACATGCTGGTTCGGTGTCCCGAAGTTTATGTAACGTAGTCCGATGTTTAGTTCCTCATAATGTTTCGTATCTCCACAAGTGCCAAACTTCTGAAAAATGTCTTGAGAAGATACCTTCAAAGAACATGAATTGTACGGTGAAAATAATGTATAAGATACACATAAAGGGTAACACGCTGGCTCCGCAGTGACTTGTTTCCATAAATGCGGGATGATGCAAGTAGAGGCGTGAGTGATGGCGGGCAGTTCGAATCGGGAAATTTTCGACCGAGATAGGCCTTTCGCGCATGAATTGACCAGTATTGTCCCAGCTTTGGGCAACTTCAACAGCCAGCATCAGATCAAAGTGTTGGCACATCCAGCAAGAACTCCGCATATTGTTCGATCCCCCCGTTCGATTATAAAATGACCAGATCTGCCCCATCCGACTTAACTCTAAATATACCTTCGTGGAGATCAATCAACGTTCCTTAGATCAATACAGAGCTCATATTCCCAGAGATTATTCTCTAAGTCACTCTTTCCACACGAGCTTCTCACCCCAGTCACTCTCTCACTGATCGAACTTCCCCAATGCAGGCCTTAACACTCATTGCTATTCTGGGTTCTCTCCAGAAGGCTCTCGCTGCTCCAATCGTTATTACCAGGGAGCACACCGCTTCAGCTGTCACTGTCACTGACACATATACTACTGTCACAAACACTCACACAGCACCAACCGTCGAGATCCTGGTCAGCGATGATGTCACTTACACATTCACTTTGACAGATGATGCTGCGTACCCATCTCCAACCACGTTCACTTCGATCGTTAACAAGGCAGCTACAACGTCACCAGCTGTCACTGTTGACGACCAAACTACTGAGGCCCAGACTACTGAGGCCGAGACTTCCTCTCCAACTACTATCACTTTGCAGCCAACTACATCGGCTGCTGCTCAGACTACTACATCGGCTGCTGCTCAGACTACTACTTCTGGAACCACATCCACTGGCGAAATCACTAAGACTAACGTTGTTGCAACTGCCTCCGCTGTTACTGTCACCGCCACCAGCGTTAACACTAACACTCACACTGCTGACACTACTGTGACCACTACTTTACAGGCTCCAACTGCCATTGCAACTTCGATTGCTACACCAACCACGAGTCCTTCATCCACTTCTACTACACAAACCACTTCTTCTTCTTCCATCGCTACCACTGCTACTGGCAGTGACTTGGCCAGACCAACTGCTATCGTCTACTCTCCTTACAACGATGACTCTTCTTGTAAGGACTATGACACAGTCAAGTCTGATTTGGAGTTGATTTCTGGAATTGGTATCAGCAAGATTCGTGTTTATGGCACTGATTGTAACTCCATTCAAACCATTTTGCCAAATGCCGCTGCTTTGGGTATCAAAGTTAACCAGGGATTCTGGTTCTCTGATGCTGGTGCTGACTCCATTGACGATGCTGTTTCTGACATTATCTCTTACGGTTCTTCTAGCGGCTGGGGTGTCTTTGACTTCCTCACCATTGGTAATGAGGCTGTCCAGTCCGGATACATCTCTGCCGATGAGTTGATCTCTAAGATCTCCTCTGTTAGATCTCAGATTGAGGCTGCTGGCTATTCAGGTAAATTCACCACATCTGAGCCACCTGTTACTTTCGAGACCTACCCAAGCTTGTGTAATGCTGATGTCGATTTCATTGGTGTTAACCCCCACGCTTACTTTGACGCCTCCTCTTCTGCTGCCACCGCTGGTGAGTTCGTGAAGGGCCAGGTTGCTATTGTCAAGGGCTACTGCTCAGACAAGGATATTCTTGTGACCGAGACTGGTTACCCAAGCGCCGGTAGTACCAACGGTGGGAACGTTCCATCCAAGGCTAATCAGAAGATTGCCCTTATAAACATTCTTGCCGAGATGGACAACGATGTCACCATCCTATCTACTTACAACGATTACTGGAAACAGCCAGGTCCATACGGCATTGAGCAGTCTTTCGGTGTCATTGACCTCTATGAGTGATTTTCACATTCGATTTGGACTTCCGCTCTGTCGTATCCACCCACCATTGCATTGTTTTCTTTAACTTCCTTCTCACTTCATGTTTGTTATATTTTGTTCGGGGTTTCTTTATTTCTATTTACATTTGTTAGGGTTATCTTTCATAAAAATTTTGTACTTTATTTTATTAATCTCTAAAGATATGTGTTATGTTATTATTGACCACACTTGTAGACAGACTTTATAAAAGAGTGATAACGGTTCGCATTTTTGACTGAAACCAGAAGAAAAGAAGGATGCACAGTTAAATTTCATGTAGCGAAACAGTATTGCTAATTTATAGTTGAGTTTCCTACTATAGACGCAATCATTGACTCAGTCAAATATACGTAGCAAGTCCACTGTTTCGAAGATGACTTCGTGGCCAAGTTGGTTAAGGCGTGCGACTGTTAATCGCAAGATCGTGAGTTCGACCCTCACCGAGGTCGTTTTTTTTGCAAAACATAAGTGCTAAGATACTTTTGATGCGAAATGCTGGTGTACCATTCCCCTATACCTATATTAGTATAAAAGAAACTTTTATTTCAAAAGGATCATGTTGTTATATACGAGCACTAGCAAACACACTTAAACTCCGTACTTGGAAAATTAAATCAACGGCCGCTAATTTTATATTAATAGCTCAAAGTACATGGCAGGTGGGCTTATGATAACACTCTTGTGTGAAATGACTATCGGGATGTCATTTGAAAATGAGAAGTTTTATCTACCACTGATATTTCTGAGGCTGATACATTTCTCTAAAAAAAATGCGCGAGCCCGGAGTCGAACCGGGGGCTCAAAGATGGCAACTTTGAATTTTACCGCTAAACCACTCGCGCTTTTAATGACAGAGAGATGACACTTCTTTACTTCTCCTGAGTAGTCAGCATCATATATTGGACTGGAGTCTCTGTCTGTATTTCTTTTAACATCGACAAGCACGCCACAAGTCAGTTTTGGTACTCGATATTACGAACTTTGTGAGTTCATGTTAGAGTCTTGTATCATACTCAATAGCGCTAACTGCATAATCACCCCATTTGCGATACTATACCCCCTAAGAGTTTCCGTAGCGCCGAGGAGTCCTTTCTTTATACGTGCAGGTGAGTGGAACCTGTCAAGATAGGTCATCGCGCTTCTCCAGAAACCCAAATCCTAACCAATAGCTCGAGTTACTCCCTCTGATTCGTGGCCAATGTGTAATTTATTGAGACAAGGTAACACATTACACCTGAAAATTTGCTCCAATGCTGTTTTCAAAGTCTATATTTGCCCTACTAGCCTAATAATGGCCAACACGCATATATACAGAGGAAGCAAGACCATGCTGCAGTAATCGGCTCGAAGGAACTGATTACTGTAAGAAACCTGGGTCATAACTCTATTGTCTTGAGCTGAAGCATTTCTATAGAACGTCTCAATGACTGGCTGATCGATGGAAAGGTTACTGAACGGAACGGTAGGCCTCGGGGCAGGCCCCAGGAAAGATAATGGCATATTCTGCTCACTGCATATCGACGTAGACTTCAGACGCACACTTAATTGGTCCCTACAGTGCTGCAGGAGGGCAAGGTTTGGCTTGAGACAGAATTTCAGTCACATGTGACACATAGGGTCGTGAATGTGTGTTGAACAAGGAAGCTGGGTTGCTATTGATGCTCTGTGCAATCTAAAGTGCTTGAAAAACTTCTGGCTGCCTCGTATCAAAGATCGGGGAAATCTGTTTGGCAAATCATAAGAGATGGGCGAGATCATTATGCCAAGCCTACTGATAAAGAGTATTACGATGATATTGACTACTGATATGAGGTGGATCGGGTATCTCCCAAAGCAGATAAGCTTATGCTAGAACAGGCGATTCGCTTTAGTAGAGGCGCATTCTGTGAAGCTCACACCGTGGTAATGTTTCACACCAAGCAAATATGTGCTTATAGAACGTGACCTCGCAGCTGTCTCATCCTCTTCTGTAGCAGTCATTCTTCGGGGACCGTGTAAAATGTAACGAAGCCCCTTCACTACAAGGCACCGGAACCGCTCCCGGCTCATGACTATCATCCGGTACATGAACGGGTGCTCAGTGTCTCAAGTCTTTCAAGAATCAAACTTTACCGCTTGAGGCGTACGAATTGAAATTAAGTTGGGGTGTAGGCTGACGCAGAGATGCATACTAGATCGACACCCAGCCATCGTCACCCGGGCTTGGTCTTGACAACTTGGCCTCGGGACTCTATTTCTGATCAAGGAGGGTGGGGTTCCGCGAAAAGTTCCAATAATCGAGCATGGATCTTTATTATACTTTTAGATTCACCAAAGTTAGATGAATCTACGTACCTCATAAACTCCTATACCCTGATGCCTGTCAAGTCAATACAGTGGACGGCAAATTTAATTTCTGAACTGGTGGACACTGGAGACTTACGCAGTAATTCTCATGATAGGGATGCCCAGTTTGTTATTACGCTTGTAGCTGCATACCTTGAGTTCTGAGATCTGCGGTGTTCTTTCCACATATTCACCGCTTGGCTATCTCGAACAGGTGAATAAGCTTTGCTATCCGTTCCCGGTAGTTATGCTAGACCAAAGTCAGAAAGAGGTTCTTCATCAGAGAAGAACAGACGGCTTTGGAAATGGTGCATATGGCGCAATTTCCAAGAGAGACATGTGTGTTGAGAACCTTTCGATTTTGCCTATAAAAAGGGTAATGATTCCCACTTTTATTTTGTGAATATCGTCTTCCTTTCACTCCTCATTACAATCCAATAACCACTTTCAAACCACTATGAAATTCACTTTCTCTGCTGCTGCTTTGGCCCTTTTCGCCACCTCTGTTCTTGCTGCTCCTGTCGCTGTTCCAAAGGCCGTTGCTGTCGGTTCACCAAGAGCTGAGGCTCTTGCCCTCGCTGCTCCAAATGCTGAGGCATTGCCATTCGCCCAGGCTTACCCACAGGCTGCTGGTCCTTTCGATGAGTTGAGTGTAGTCACTTCTGCTGTTTCCAACTTGACCAGTATCGTTAACGATATTACCGGTCTCTTGAAGGGTACTACTTTGCCAACTAAGTTGGTCAGTGACATTGTTGGTACTTTGACAACATTGCTTGATGGTA
Organism: Petasospora mycetangii; assembly: GCA_003708295.3. NCBI lineage: Eukaryota > Fungi > Ascomycota > Saccharomycetes > Phaffomycetales > Wickerhamomycetaceae > Petasospora > Petasospora mycetangii. The sequence continues at coordinate 354,964 of PPNU03000003.1, forward strand.
TTTTGAACACTCTCGGATCCGCTCTGGGTGTCTCTGATATCACCGCTGCTCTGGGTAAACTGGTTTCTGAGGCCATCTCTGCTTTGGATGGCTTGTTGGAGACTTCTGGTTTAGACGACACTGTCAACAAGGAGTTGAAGAGTGTTGTGTCTACCTTGACCACCTTGCTGAAGGAGTTGCTTACTACCTTGAACGGTGTTATCAGCAGCTTGTTGTCCTTGAACTTGGTTGGCCTTGTTACCTCTTTGTTGGGTGGTCTCTTGAGTGTCTTGGGAACCATTATTGGCGCTTTGAAAGCTTAAAATTTTGAGCTTGAGACCTACGGAACGCTTCTAGATGAAGCAATTCTGATTTCACTTTCGTTACGCTAGCTACTACATGTATGCTGAGTACTTTATTCCTATATTACAACACGCTTTGATATCGATTGACAGGAGTACTTCGTAGTCCGATATGATTTTGCCGAAGTAAGAGAGACGCTGATGCGCTAACCCCGCAAAAATACTGTAGCGAGTCGGGCAGACCCGGGGAGAATGTCTAGGGGCGGACCTATACAATACTTGTGGTAAATGTGTTTCAACCAAACCTACAACCGATTAACATACAGATATACGCGAACAAGTGAACAATTTGCTCTCAAAAGGATTCTCAAGGCCTTTGGACGGGAATTGAGGCCACAAAAGCGTGCAGGCTACTGCTTGCCCGCAAAACTGGTTCGGCCACTCAATAACCCGATCATCCCTGGCAACCACTAAGGAAGAGCGTAACAGAGGCGCTTTTTTACGAAAACCCGAAGGGACCTACGAGCACAATTATTGGATTAAGAATTGATGGACTAGATTTATGAGATCCGGAATTATGGCTTTGCAGTAATGCTTTTCAGAGATAGAATTCCCCGGACAAAAGGTTCTGCGGAAGCAGAGAGCGGTATTGTACCTCAATTAGTGCCGCTGTGCCGCGTGCACCTTCTCCACACTTGTCAAGGGGCACGACTACTTCGTCAGAGGAGCCAATCTTCAATATTCTACCTGTTTTAATGTGTTTATGTTGCTAATTCCCAAAGTTGATTCTTATTCAAGGAATGACGAAAAACCCGAGAATAGTCTCAGTGCTCAGGCAGGCTCTTTCCCAGTAAATTGCGCTTTGATAGAAATCTTCTCTGAAAGTACTGAGCTTTCGCAGAAGTTTGTTCACGCATTATAAGATAAATATTGAACAAACATGGACACAACGCAGTTGGTCGTCAGTATGTATTAGGTTGAGATAAAGAAAAGAGAAGAACCTGTTGTTTTAAGCCAGTATGTTAACGGAAGCGAAGGAGGAAAGTAGGGATACTGTTTACCCCATTCTGTCTGCATTCGGCAATTTCAATTAGGGTTTCACCTCTTTGGGAAGTGGTCTCTATCAAAAGATTTCCGCTTATGATCATGTGTATTCCCCTCTTTTTCTACTCTTTCTTATAAAAGCAAGAGAAGGCAACTATTTGCTTTTAACTACTACAATATCCGTTGAATTACCACCGCTATAGTCTGCAAAAAATGAGAATCTTTACCTGCTTCACTTACATCACTGCCCTTGTGGCCACTGCTACCCATGCTGCTCCAGTCGCAATTGCTAACCCGAAAGCAATTGCCAATTCGTTTGCAGAGCCATTAGCGCTGGCTCAGGCTCAGGCCCTTGCCCTTTCAAGTCCCGAGGCTCAGGCTTCCGCTCTGGCCAACGCTTATGCAGACGCTTTTGCCAACGCTTTTGCCATTGCTCAAGCTCAAGGACTCCCACTTGATTTTAACTTGGAAAATGCTGGACCCGGGTTCCAAAAGCTTACCACTTTGCTTACCACTTTGAAGACGTTGATGAGTGGCGGATCTTTGCCGACTTTAAACATTGAATCAATTGCTTCTCTCAATGTTGGACTCCTCAATGCAGTACTGGAGATTTTGGGTGAATCAACTGGATTAACTAGTTTGACAGACACTCTTCAGTCTTTTGCCACTGACTGTGTCCCTGCTATTGGTCAAGTTGCCACCAATGGTGGTTATGATGAGAAACTTGATCCAATTTTGAACGCTGCTTTGACTCAGTATAAGCAAGTATTAGTTGAAGTAATTGACTTGACTTTGGACTTGATCCCTGACATCCAGAATGAGAATCTCATTGGGATTGGTTTCACTTTGCTCCGTGACGGGGGTGCCGTTCTCTCCGCTCTCAGAGAGGCTAATAGTAGTTGAGTCCAATGATTTGGTTGAATCGCCAGCCCGGCGCTGCTGGATACGCATAGTTTCTTTCATTGCCTATTTCCAGTGACAATCGACTCTGTTTTCACCCTTTTGTGTATTTCTTTAAATTTAATTGCCTTTGAACTGAATAGATCTTTACTCGATAGCTTCACTCGGAGAGACAAAGCAGGGTCCTGCAGACAGGCAAGCAATAGGAGTGGCCCTATCATCGGGGTAGTGCACTAGAGCTTAGGAGAGGCCAAAGCGTTCGGGGTTACCCGACTGCTTACATAAGCCGCACTGAAAAATTCGTCAAAGTGCGAACCTCGAAGCCTGTTGAACGAGAGCTCTAGGCCGAACAGAAGTGGCTAAGGACTACGTATTTGAAGGCAGCTATTCTCAGTCTCATAATCAAGGATGGCCCGTCAGAATTTCATCGGCCTTGTGGTCTCACAAGGAAAAATGGACAAGACTGTCAAGGTTCAGGTCGAGCGTAAGACTTTCAATCGTCTCATCAACAAGGAAATCATGAAAAGAAAAAATTACTTGGTTCATGACGAAGGCAACGTTGCCCGTGAAGGAGACATTGTGCGTATCGAGGCTTGTCGCCCAATTTCAGCTCGTAAAACTTTTGCTATAGCCGAAATCAGAAAGAACAAAGGTTCCCAGTTTGCCAAATACGATGAGATGGCCAAGCAGCAGGTTCTCATGGAGGAGAATGAGAAGACTCAGGAGTTCATCACGAGAAGACAACGCACAGACAAGGCCATCAAGGAAAATACTAGCCTTATAGAAGACCTCTCTTTCGTTGCTAAGGGAGCTTACACCCAGGATGGTGCTCTGAGTGAAGAAGAGAAGCTCAAAATCGCCCAGATCAAGGAAAAGTACGGTATTAACAGTTGGCCTCCACAGAAAGAGGTTCTCGAACTAGAAATACAGTCTCTAAGATCCCAGGTTGAGTCCTTACAGACTACCATTGACTTTGTGGATCCAATCTTGGACAAGTTGATGGGTGAGGAGTATCAGAGCAGAGTTAACGAAGTGCTTAAAGGCTTTGCTAAAAAGGACCCAACTGAGCTGAAGAAGAACATCAAGAAGAACGTTTTGAGAAAGTATCTGCTCACAAATGCTGTTACTGCCAGAGAACAGTTTAGAGATGTGCTAGAGTCTGTGAAACAAGCGTGAACAGTCTTTGAAAGATCAGACTTTTTCAAAGAAACGATATGAATTGATGACGAACACAACCTGCAAATGAAAAGAACATGAAAGATATTCATTCATACACACATATACATATACACAGAGTCTTTATCTACTTATTAAGGACCTATGTGAAACATTCATTATATTAGAAGTTCAGATTGGTGGTGGGTTCTTTCTGATTGGGCTTGTACATAAACTTATCGACCGAGAGTCGTTGCGTCAATACGGCAAAAAAAATCTTCCTATAACTCTGTTAGTTGTAGTAAATCATGTAGAGTGAGCTCACAAGCATAAGGGTCAATTTCAGTGGTGTCCACCATGACACGGTCCAAGCCACCATCGCGCTCTTAAAATTTAGTGTGTACCAACCTTCTCTTTACCTCTCGTCATCTTCATGACCAACAATTTCCACCTAGATGTATCAAATCAAATTTTTGAAGCCACTAAGTCTAAGCAGAAATCCAATACTGCCAGAGAAATACAAACCAAAGCCCGGTGATCCAATATATGAACTATCGTCAACGATTACTTTGACGAACGATTTGGGTGAACAGTTCTTCTTGGGAAGTTTGCCAGTGAAGCTAGAGGTGCGTTACTATTCATCTTACACACCAGAACTGGTACACGAGGGGTACAAAATTATCGCACATGCAGAGGAGAGATGGATAGCTGGGAAAAGAACTATGGATGTGCACATACCCATCAGCATGAAGAGTGCTCCTGCTAATGGGTTTGTGAGTGTGTTCGCCTTTGTGGATCCAAAAATTAAGGTAAGTGATGGGATGGGTTATGACGATATCGAAATTCAAGAGCTGATTGAAGAGACATTGGAAGGCCTTGATTCTTCGTTATTTGAAGGATGTGGGGACACTAAGTTATTCAAAGCTGACTCGGTCAGCTTCTTACAAACAATGACAGATTTGTTAAAGGTACCCGAGAGCATAGGTGATCTGCCCGTGAAGACTCAGAGAGTGGCAATAAGGTCTATTTCTAAAATAATATTGTATGAGGAACTGTCAGGAAGTATTGCTAGACACTTGTGGGATGCGGGAGTGTTGGTGAACACCCTTGAGACTGCGGATTTATTGGAGTTCATGTCAATCAATGGTACTTTGCTGAAACCAAGTAACTCATTTAACATACTCGAACTTGGCACTGGTATTGGACTTGTGTCTATCCACCTTGGAAGTTTTTTACCGAACTCCACTGTCTTAGCTACTGACTTGAAGGATGCTGAAGAGATATGCGAGAAAAACATCGCTCTTAATGTGTCTCAGAGTGCTGTATCCTTTTCGGAGCTTGACTGGGAATCACCAGTAAAACATACAACACATTGGGATATCATTATTATTACCGACTGTACGTACAACCCTCTTTACTATGACTCCCTTCTTAACGTCTTGAAGAGAGAAAGCGAGCCCAACACTCTTATTGTCCTAGCACATAAGTTCAGGGAACCGTACTCCGAGAGTGACTTTTTTACCAAAATAGGCCAAGATTTCAGACTTCGTCGCCAACAATGGCACTCACAAGGACAAAACTTGATTCACCTGGGACTATACACACAATAAGCTCTTACACGAACAATTGAGTTCCATCTCTTCTACACATAGGTCATAATGACTGCCAATCCGTAGCGTGCCAATACCTCCGCGAAACCCCGTCGTAGCGGCCAATGTTTTGGTGCCAAATAATGGCGCTTCCTTAGGGCAAAGATCAAGGCACCATCTGCAATTGTAAGGCGGCTAAATCGTTTTATTTGGACTCGTATCGTCCAATAATATTCTGTTTCTTTTCTTTCTGCTGCTGTGTTTTTCCTCGGAAAGCCCACACCCTCCAGTCGCCCACACTGACCACATCATCATCACATCACCCAAGAACACGGCAACAGTTACCATCAAGTGCCGCCGATGGACAGCAAGGGGAAGAGACGGAGCTTCATCCGCAATAGCGGGAGCCCCATTATCCCCATAGATGCCACATTCCACTCTAACGTCAACATAAACCACCAACTGACGTCCACAATGCGCTCTGTGTCGGACCCCATCGAATCTTACGCCACCATTCAACATGACCCAAAGTACCAGATTCTGGCAAAGACTTCATCTGCAATCAAGATCCTGCTAATTGGCGACGCTGCTGTCGGGAAGTCAGCGCTAATCATCAGTTACTGCGACGACATATTTGAAGAAAACTCTACAAAGACTACAGTTGGAGTTGATCTCAAAGTCAAAGTCGTCAATGTGGACGGCAGATTGTTCAAGACAGTGCTATGGGATACTGCTGGCCAAGAGCGCTATCGGAATGTTACACCTTCGTTGTACAAGGGCACAAATGGTGTGCTACTCACATACGACGTGACAAACCTTGCTTCCTTTGAGGCCCTCTACCATTGGATCCAGGAGTGCTACGACAACTGTGACGCTTCAAGGACGCTGATATACCTCGTGGGCAACAAGCTGGATCGAGATTCCAAGGTTGTCACGAAGGAGCACGTGAAACAGTTCATTGCTTATTGCAAGATGAGCTACCCAACACTAAAAATCAGTACGGCATTCGAGGTCAGTGCTAAATATTCCAACCTAGTCTATGGCCTCTTTGACTCTATTATCAAGGACCTCGTTGAAAACAGATGCTACTTTGACGAGCGGAAGCTTCGAAACAAGCGTAGCATTGATCTTTCTACTACACGGGAAGAATACCAACGATCTAGTAATTGCTGTTCTTACTGACCCCTCACAAGATTGCCATGCTTATACAACACAGACACATACAGATAGACCCAGACACAGAAACACACAAAAATTGCTAACGAATGTTAATGCCCCTCAAACCTGCATACTTTCATTTCTAACAGAACTGCTGAATTTGGAAAATATTCCATTTTACTACTCACTTCTTGTTTTGATACATATCCTCTAATGATGAATTACTACACTTCTTTTAATGATACCATAAATTCCCAACTTGCACCAGTGAAACCGAATGCAGTAGTGCTCCCCTATTTATTCATTACAGTTATTTATCATTCGACTCTTGATTTGTTATCTCATCTTGTGTAGCAACGGACTCAGGTGTCGGCGTTGGAGTCTTTGACCGGAAGTACATCTTTCTAAACTCTGGCAAAGATGTAGCGGCTCTGTTATCCAAGCCGTTGTAACCTGGGCCTCTGTTAATATACACCAGTAGTCTTCTTGACCATTTGTTGAAATCTTGAACCAAATGATACTTCAGCTCCAAATTTCTGTGCTGTGGAATGATTGTTGGTTCAAAATTGTCACTTGCAGTTGGCATCCAGAATGCAAGACGGCCGTTAAGAGGAAGTCTGTCGGAAGCAAAATTGAGGAGGTCATACAGCAAGTTGTCCAGTTCGTATGGCTTCTTAGTTGGGATATACGTCTTCATCAACCAGGATTTCATACCGTCAATCTCAATTTCTTCTTTACCAACGAATCTTTCTGGATCTTTAGCACCAAGCACTTTCAAGCCTTCACGAATACCATATGGAGGATCACACACAATAACGTCAATGGTCAAGTTGTCTCTAAGTGCATTATGTGTGAAGTCCATGTTCATAACATCGAGGAAATTCAAAGAGGTACCATACTGCTTGAAGTTGGCAGCAATTGTGTGTTTACCTTTACCCTTTACCATACGACCATCAATATCAGAACCTACTGTTAGGGCACCATAATGGCCAGCAGCGACGAGAAAAGACCCTGTTCCAACAAAAGGATCATACATTAGTTGTCCTTTATCAACATGGGCTAAGTTGCACGAGACAAGTGCCAGTTCTGCTTCAAATGTTGTTGTACCAATATAACCTCTCTTTTTTAAGTCATACTTTTCCACCACTTGGTTTGTTCTGGCACTGAGTGCAATCTGGCGACCAAAATAATACATAATAGGTTCCTCTGTGCTCTCATGCTCGTTGATGGCCCCGTAGTGCTCAATGACTGTGAAAATCTCGCTTGGTGTTTTAAGATTGATGGGACCATTTAGTGGCAAGTAAGTGAACTCCTCCATCATCTTTACTTTCTCCTTATTAGATCTCTTGCCTCTGAAGCCTTGAACATCAAACTTGAAGGTAACTTTCTCGTAGGCACTCCACTTATGTTTAGACCTCGTCTGGATATCCAAATGCATAGCATCCTTTGTGGAGCCCATGCCCCATAACTCATAAATACCCCGTGACAAGATAGCTCGCTCAATGAGCTTGGCAGCCTGGTCATCGTTCTCCAGAGATACGACGATAAATGGGTTGGTGCTATCGTGGTTGGCGAAGTTCACTTCAATGTCATGCAACTCCGCGAGAGCATCAAGCTCTGCAATACGAAAAGTCGGGTGTTGCTGTGCAAGGAAAATCAAGTAGTCCTGCATCTCAATATGTGGTTGGAGGGCACTTCAAAGTCCTCTGAAGAGACCTTTATTAGAAGTCAATGCGATGAGCTTGAAGTTTTTCGGCAGAAAACCCTAAAAATATACAGATAGGGAAATTTCAAGGGTTATGAGCCCTCGGATATAATTTTATTAGCGTTGACGCTTTCTTCGCCGAAGGTTACTTTCTCGTTCGAATCCCACCTAAAGCCCTTTGAAGAGCACACAAAAGAACACAGGCACAAAAAGGGACTTCAGAAACGAGTTTTACATTGTTATTACCGTGCCAATTGTTAGCTGCTCGATTTATTTTATTTTCCAAGCACTTTTGCCTACCTGTCTTTCGTATAAGCCACTCAAACCTCTTCCTGCTTTAGTACCAGTCGAAGACAACACACATATTAAACATGTCGCTATCAGATGAAGAGGCCTTGTTTGACGACATTTACGGCGACGAACCCGCTCCAGTGAAAGAGGAAGCTCCAGCTGAGACCGCAAGTGTAACCAAAAAGGAGCCTTCAGGGTCCGAGGAGGCATCTGAAAAGACTGAAGACAACAGCATAGAAACCAACAGTGGTAACCCTGCTGATGAGACAAGTGCTCCAACTTCTTCTTCCGATGACAAGAAATCTGAGGAGATCAAGACAGAGACACAGTCGGCGACGGACTCCACAGAAAAAGCAGAAGTGGTCGGGTCGTCTTCATCAGAAACAACTTCAACAACAACAGCAACCATCCCACCACCACCCCCATCGAATTCAGACTCATCTTCGTTGCCACAAGCAGCTCCTCAGTCCCCATCTAATAACTCACAATATGTCTCACAACAAAAAAGGGATGAGGACAGACGCAGAGCTGATCTCAGTCGTGACGCTTCTAAGATGTTTGTTGGAGGGTTGGATTGGGATACAACAGAGGAGTCTATGAAGGAGTACTTTTCTCAGTTTGGTGAGGTCATTGATCATACGATCATGAGAGAGAACGCTACTGGTCGTTCTCGTGGGTTTGGTTTCTTGACCTTTGCCGACCCTAAATCTGTTGATAAAGTCGTTAGACAACAACATGTTCTCGATGGTAAGGTAATTGACCCAAAGAGAGCCATCCCAAAAGAGGAGCAGGAAAAGACTGGAAAGATTTTCGTTGGTGGACTGCCTCCAGAGGTTCGTCCACATGAATTTGAAAACTTTTTTGCGAAGTTTGGATCCATTATTGATGCTCAACTTATGCTTGATAAAGATACTGGCCGTTCCCGTGGATTCGGATTTGTCACTTTTGATGAGCCAGAAGCTGTGGATAAGGCTTGCCAATACAGATTCATTGATTTCAACGGTAAACAGATTGAGGTCAAACGTGCTGAGGTAAGAGGTGCCCAACAACAACAAAATCACAGACAACAACAGCAACAACGTCAGATGAACCAACAGAACCAACAGTATGGCAATAGTATGAATATGGGAATGAACATGGGTGCTATGGCCGGTATGTTCCAACAACAACAGCAAATGCAACAGATGCAAGCTGCATCAGCTACTCCAGAGGCCTTCAATGACTACGTTCGTCAACTTGAACAGTATTGGCAACAAGTTTCTCAAACATCACAGGTGACACCAGAAATGACTGCGCAGTTCCAGCAATATATCCAAGCCGTGAAACAACAAGCCGAAGCTGCTTCTGCTACGTCTAATGTACCATCAGTCCCAGCAGTCCCAGGGGCACCAAGTGGACCTGCTTCTTATGGACCTGCTTTTGGTGGCCAGAACAGCCTCCCAAGGGGTCCAGGCGCAGGTAATAACAGAGGTGGAAGAAACCGTGGTGGATATAACAACAGAAACGGTGGATTCCATCCATACTCTCGAAACTGATACTATACTCGAAGAGGCCACTATAACAAAATTATTGCTAGGAACTGAAGAGAAAATGAAGAATCTAATGTTGTCATAAAAGAAAAAAAAGTTTCAGCTTTTGATTTTGATCAATTAAGAGTCTTTGTAGTTCAGTGGTTACCAGCTTTGAACTTGCTGATATGGGTTTTGCTTTAGCTTGTAAATGGTCGGTGCATATCAATACTTCTTATCGGTCTTACCCTACACTTTGAAGGGTGTGATGAGCGGTCAGTTCATATTGTGCACTGATACAGAATTCCCCAGTGCTTTAAGTAGTTGAAGCTTCAAACTGAATGTAAATTAGTGTTTTTATATTGTGATCGATTATGATTTAGTCGTAAGTTCTGCAATGGAATGTTGCGGTACTTGTGTAGTTACATTCAATTAATTTAACTTCGAATGGTAGATGTGTATGACAACTAGCACTGCAACCGGAACTGCCTTAGCCACTTCTTAAGGGGCATTGCTACTGGCACCTGCCGTATCGAGTAATAAAAGTAAGCAACCTGAATCAAATCTAGAATTCCGGTTTATGTCCAATGACGAGGAGGCTTATAAAGAATCTTCGTTAGGTGTACCATTCATACAAGCCTTGGGGAAACAGAGGGTCGATTTGGGATCTCAATTCTATACGTTGGTTACAAAATTCTATAAAATCATGTAATTCAAAGTCTGTGTTAAGAGTATAAAGAGTGTCAAATGAAAAACAAAAAGTGTTTGAAGAGGGACAGAGGTATTAGGCAGGATCATGAGCGAAAGTAGGGAAATGAATGATGAGGATCAACCTGGTAAAAGCATTAGCAAAAGAGAATTGAAAAAAAGGACAAACACCAGATCTGAAAAGTACTAAGTACTTGGAAATAACAAAAACAGTACCAGAAAAAATTGACCAGAAAACCAGTAGCCATTGAATAGACCAGGGAACCAATGTGCAAAGAGTAGCGGAAAACAGGGAAACTTGTATGAGACCAACAGAAAAAAGGAACAACCCAGAAACATAGTTATATCATGAAAAGAAGAGTCATCAACAGCTTACAGAAAGCCTAATGCAAATGTGTATGAGATTCAGTTGTATGTCACTTTACTTCCATTTCTCTTCAACCTAAGAGATTCTCTCTTTCTGTTACTTGTGGCGTTGTATAACTCTGGAATTATAACTTCTTGCTTGAACTGGTTTTCCAGCTGTTGTTGCTGTTCAATCTGTTCATGCATAAACGAGGGCTGTAGTTGCGTATTCATGTGTGGTTCTGTGGCAGATGGAGGCGTTGGTGGTGCCTCGAAGGAGAAGTATGAGCTCATAGCGGGCTGCTCTGTTGGGGTGCGAAGATCCCACATTGGTTGTTGTTGGGAGTTCATGTTTGTTTGTGCTGGAGAGGTCTGGGAGAATTTGGACGAAAGATTAATTGTTGGGAATCCATTAAGCGAGGACACGCTGTTTGCTCTTGAGGCAGTTATCTGGTGTTGAGCGTAGTTCATAGGCGGCTGGCTAGCTGATGACGACTCTGACGAGACCGAAGAAGAGCGACACAGTTGGATGAGCTTCTGTCTGATGATGACAAGCGAGTAGTTGTTGACTTCGATACCTAGCTCGATACCAGAGTCAACGGCACGCTTCAAAGCGTCTTTTGAGACTTTGTTGAGGATGCCTGATGGAGGGTTGGACGCGTTGAAAGGGGTGATCTGTGGGTTCATCTGGTAGCTTTGGTATGTGTCATTGAGGACTCTCTCGAACCCTTCGGAAAGTTTGTAATGAGCAGCAAATTGCGAGTAGGAAAAGTCGTTGCCTCCACCCTGAGACAAGTTAGAGACTGAGCTGGCGATCGACGAGACACTGGCTGTTCTGCCATAGCGAGGTTGTTGTGGCCAGTCGTACGAAGGCACCGTGTCCGTTGGCGTTGAGACCGGCGTGATATCGTCCATCACGGTGTCGTCATCGTGTACGATAGGAATGTGCAGCGGGAACTTATTGACTAGCATCTCTCTTTCACGGCTCTTAGTGGTTCGAGTACCAGCAATGACAGTAGATTTGTGCTTTTGTTAGAAGTTGATGGTAGAGTTTATCCCCGCGCGGGAAGGGAGCGACGCGCCACTCTATTTAAAAGGAAATGGGCGGACGCGTTGCTCCGATGTGCGAGCCTGTGCATAATGCAACTCGAATGCAGTTAATGCGCAATTCTGAAATGGCTTTGTCGGCTTCTTTTTGGAGTGCACTCTTGCCCAATCGGGAAATCTAATTAAAGGGGAAAAACGCGAACTGCCCGCTTCCGGCTGAACTTACGCGTCAGTTTCGCGTTTGGGGAGCGCGTCGCTTGACCGGTGCGGCCGTGAAAAGGCACATGGGCCACTCACCCGAGGGAGTGGCGTGGTAAGCCGAGATGGGGACGGCGGATGTGACATTACGAGTGTTTTTCCCAGTTTGTGAGACCTACTGCCAGAAGTACCAGAGGCAGGGGTTTCGCTAACCGGTTGCCTGATCGGGAAGCACTCTAGCCCTAATGCATCTCCATAGCGAGATACGCAGATCAGTAGACCCTACCAACGACTCTCACTCAGAAGATCTAGACCAATTGAGCATGTGCTCTACCTGAGGGCAGTGAACACTAGGCGTGGAGAGCAGATGCTGGTCTTCTGCTCTTGCTCGGATATTACTGGAGCTCAGTACACGTACCAGACATTATGACATTTAAGGCTTGAGGCCATCAGCGGTGCTCAGCACGCTTATACGAGGCCGCCTGAGAGTGATTACGTGAACGCCCCGCGACCGGCGCTGCCAGGGCAACCTGAAACGGCCTTCCTTTCTTTCTGCCTTAGTCTCCCCGTTCCAGCAGGTATATCTGGTCCTGATGACTGAGTATGACACTTATCACTTGAACGGGATATGAAATTGTGGCTGTTTGTGATATTACTACAGGAAACAAAAGCCGGGACGTGGACCGACCATCCATCCATGACAGCATGCACTTGATTTGGCGCATCATCCCCCACACAAATGAATTCGGAGATAGTCATTCTATATGGCTTTCTGCTATTTTCTACTGTTGAACCTTGTGGATTGTAGATAACGGTTTTTGTTCACTGGTACCATATATACAGTGTTATCTCGTATCCTTTCAGCACTTCCCAAACAGCGCTACTCCCTTAACCAGTTTGCTTTCTGCGCTTTAGCCCCATTAACACCGAGAACCATGTGAAACGATCTCGAATTGATGGCAACCTTGGGGAGCAGGTGCCTCGGAACGGAACACATAATCGCTTCTGACAGCTGTATCATGCACGGGTACACCATTGCCAATCTTCTTTGCTGAGTTGCATGGTACGTGTTTCAGTTTTGGGACCTTGGTGTATCACTTGCACTAGTGCCTCGTCCTAGCCCTGCTAGGCAGACGTACATCCTTGGGTGATGCATACGTAACACTCACTATTGGGGCTTAAAATACCATGCCGCATAAATTGACATACCTATTAGTAACACAAGGTAAAGAGCATCAGCCGTACTCTTTTCTCATCTCTTTCAAATAGCCTTTCAACTTCTTGGATCTTATCATCTCTTCTTGCACGAGTCTCTCCATCTTGTCCAAATGGGATTCCTTAGCACCGGAGTCGTTAACCCTCTTTGTCAACAACTTAATAAGCACCGTCAACTTCTGCTTGTTCTCCTTTTGTAACACGATTTGCTTTTGCAGACTTGTCAACCTCGTCTCTAAACTCCGTAGATATTCTTTACTTTGCTGAACTTGGCTATGCATCTTGACATTACCCAAGGATACACCAATAGAATCACCACGCTCAACATGATATGGAACACGATCGTTAGTATAGTAAACTCCATTCATCTCTTCTTTTATACCATACGTCGTACCGTCTAGCTGCTTTTCGGCCTCAACTCGCAGCTGTTGGTCAATGAGAATGTCTTTGGCAATTTTTAGATGCTTCTTACGCATCGAAATACCTTGCTTGAGCTTTTCTTCGTAGTCATCGTCATTTGTTGTTGTCAAAGCAGATGTTACTTGGGAAGAGGGAGTTAGGGGAGTAGAATGAAGCCATTGTTTCAGCTTTTGTAGTTGTTGTGTTTGCTCTTCGATGTCATTCAGCGCTGAGGGCTGTAAGCTTGGAAGCTGGTCCATTTGTGCTGGTCGTATGCCTCTGGCGTTAGAAATAGGGTCTTTTGTGTTATGTTAACGAGTTGTGTTATTTGTGTTGTTAGTGTAAACACTGGCCGAACGCGTTTTTTTTCCACGAAAGCGACACTGATCACAAGCATTGTAAACACAGGGCAGATTATCGCATACAAAACGACACCTAGCTTCGACTAACACAATACACATCAATGTCTCTCCCACATGGCTACACTATCAAGCGCATGGAAACTTCAGATTTCTCGCGTGGAGTTCTGCACACGTTGACTGCTTTGACAACTGTCGGCGACATCGCAGAAGACGAATTTTCCAAAATTCTTCTTCAATGGGACAGTATCAAGCTATTAAATGGCAAGAGAGCTTACAACCCGGTGGTGATTATCAACGATAAAGATGAGGTTGTAGCCACTGGAATGGTGTTTGTTGAAGAGAAACTGATTCACAAGTGTGGAATTGTGGGTCACATTGAAGATATCGCAGTGAGGGAGGATCAGCAAGGTAAATCTCTCGGAAAAATCTTGATAAACCATTTAACACGGGTAGGACAAGCATGCGGTGCTTACAAGATCATTCTGGATTGTGATGCTAAGAACGTTGGCTTTTATGAGAAGTGTGGCTACAGCGAGGCCGGTGTTGAGATGCAAATCAGATTCTAGTATACACGATCATTAGTTATATTTCTTTCTTTGGGCATTACAGTTGGATATTTGTTCTTCAACACACCATATCATAGCGGCTCCAAACACTCGATTGACAGAATGGAGTTTCCCCTGATGACCATAGAACCTATCGTTGTCTTGTCCTTACTTTCCTCAACTGCCTCTTCCAGAACAACATTTAGGAAGATCTGTAAAGTTGTTAGTAGAACGTTCATACACGTATCACTTCCAAAGAGTTTACTCACATCATAACCACGTAGGTTTCCTGATACTTTACGGGAGCCATTTAAATGAACAAGAACTCGTTTGTCCATGTACTGTTTGGATTAACGAGTTAGTACTAGGCACATCAGCGGTGAAAAATAATGTGTTTTTGCTTTCGAGTGACTCACCTTTTTCAGCTCTGGGGTGGAGACCATGTTACCAATTATGTGCACGAATCAAGTTTTCAACAAAACAGAGTGGTATATTAAGAACCAATAGACATGGATAGTCTCAGTTCCAACACTTGAAAACTTGGTGTGACAAACGTTTTCGCGAGAACTTTGCGAAGGATATCGCGAATGCGTTTTTTTTGTCCGTTCGCGATGGTTGTTTATGTTGTTGTGGTACAAACTGTGCTTGAATGTGTCTAGTTCTACATTGGTGAAGCTGGACCTCCCCTTGAAAGGCATATCATTTAAGTTAGCCACACTATAGGTACCACAGATACATTGAAAATAGAGTGAACTACCATGAATTTGGATCTTTTTTCAGAGCGCAACTCTGAAGGTACATATCAGTATTCGTCCCCGGTACAAGAAACAGAGAAGATCCAGGAACTACGGCTTGAGAGAGAGAATAAGACTTTGCTGGATACTAGAAGTCAGTTGATTGCTGAAATCGAAGAGCTCGAGAAACAGTGGAACGAATTACAAAGCCGGGACGTTGAAGATGAACAAGATGAACAGAGTGATGGTGAGGATGAATTGATCTTTGAACTGTTAGTGGAGAAGTCGAAGAGTCTAAAGAACTCACAGGCTGACGATGAAATGAGAAATGATAACATAGATTACGAGCGTGAGCAAGGACAGAACCAGGTTGACTTTGATGAGTCGAAATACAGCACAAAACCTTTAAAAGATTGGACGACAAGGATTGCATACTTGAAGAAATTCTACCCTTACTTGGAGATACAGGGTGCAAAATCACGGCTTTCACTGGAAAGTGACTCCGCAAGAAAATCTTTGCTGATTAAGACAATCTCTTTTCGTATCACATATGCCAACGTATTCGTCTTTGACGTAAATGTGAAGTTGTACTCCAAAGAAAACGTTTACCACCTTTGGAAGCTCGATCTGGAGAAGAAATCCAATAACAAGTTCAACACTATACTTGTTAAGATGACCGAATATTTTGAAGAGACAAAAAATATCAACGAGTTCTTGTTCTCTTTGAACACATTATATGAGCTATTGGCAATAAGACAGAAGACAATCGATGAACTCAACCTGGAGTTTACCAATTCGAATGGAAACTCAACGATTCTGACCCAGACATTCCAGTATAAGGACATATTACTGAACTACGACTTCGTATTCCAACAAGGCGCAATACACCCCTTGGTTACCGTTAACAGTGAGTACAATGCCGTGTTCGCAGACGTCGTGGACCTTTATGGCGTTCAGCGTGCAGTCCAGACTCTCATTGATGGCATATATGGGGATAATGACCAGTGAATGACCGGTATGTTTAGTGAGATGACCCTTTTCGACTTCGATCTGTAGTTATTGTATATATGGCCATTGGTGACCTCATCTGGTGTACGGGTGGTTTGCATCAACACATCGACACTTTCGCGAAAGCTCCGAAGTAATTAACAACTCTCAGGTCTCCCCGACGCGTTCGTTGTGCTCGGAGAAATAAAGCTGAACTCGGGCGAGGAAGGTGATTTGAAGTCTTGAGTCATAAAACAGTGGACTAATACACCCATCTTTGAGATTTATTAAAAAAGAGCTTGCAAAAATGGCCGTTTACGACCCAATTCATGATACGATGGTGGCTGATACACCACCTCAACAACCGGAACTACAACCCGAGGTACCGCCTCAAGAAGAAACTCTGATTGAACCCATCATATCAACAGAGGAGAAATTGGAGAGTACACCACAAAGATCAGATGAAGAGAGATTGGGACCTGGACTTAAACACGTACTAGCACCTACACCGAGATCCACTCCATCTAAGCGGTCCAAGAAGAGCAGAGGTGGTAACAACCGTGGAGTTACCGTTTTGTCCTCAGCCCGCTCCAGGCATTTAAAGAAAGAAGATGGGCAGCCGTTCTGGAGGAAAGATATTCAGTACGCTTTTTTGAAAGCACTCTTTGACAACAACGTCAAAGCATTTACTGACCCCTTCCCTGATTCCCCTGAGAATGTGAATATGGATGATCGTGAATATGACGTTGATGGGAAATTGTCGTTTGCCGAACTGTACATCAAGTCTATTGCTCACAGTTCCAAATGTTCTAAAGTGCTGAAGGAGAGATTACTAAACGATATGAAGATGTCTATCCCAACGTGCATGATCTGCTTGCTTGTTAACGTGGGGAGAATGAATACCACTATTAACTTTGTACCAGACATGAAGTCGCAGCTGAGAACTTATCATCCAATCCCCTCATTACAAGTGAACTATGACAGTGCCACTACAGGAAATGATAAATCTAACGATAAGCAACTGCAGGATACCCCAAGGTTAAAGTCGATCTTGAAGGCTTGCTGTGATGATACACATGAGCCACAGGATTTAGATAAATTGGAGACGCTGGATAAGTTGCCAATGACTACTGTGGTCAACATGATCTTTGTCTTGTGCAACAATGAGGAGGCTGTGATGAAGAAGTTCTTTGAGGATACTCCATATTACTTCTTCGACATCTTCATCAATGCGGCATACGATCCGAAAAGCAGATCTGAGCTATTTTTGTGGTTGTTGTACAATTATTTGGAAACACACATGACTGATGAGGAGATCTCGAAAAATCCATTTGGAGCCAATAAGCCACTACTGAAACCAGCCGTGATGGACTTCGACATTGATAGTGAGATGGAGAGAGAGTTCGGCGAGAGATTACATGACCAAAGAGTGAGATACCTAGAAGAAGAGGGCACGACTGACAAGAGTGGGTTGGCCAATGGATCGAGCACATGGAAGTTGACAGAATCCAGGCAGACAGAGGGAAGTGTTTTTGGAGACGAGGATATGGATATGGAGGAAGGAGCACAGGACCATCCATTTGGAGGACAGTCGGTGTATTTCAACTCTGCAGCACAACAGCTGGATGACTCTGTGAATGGCTCCACTCCAGCTACAATCAAAATCTCAACGAGTGTTAAGCAAGAACTCAATGGTAATGCACCATCTGCCACAACACAAAAGTCTTTTACTCCAGTGTCATCGATGTCCTCTGTTTCAAATGCCCCGCAACCGGTCCTGAGACAAGACATCGACGTTGGAAACGTTCGTCGTGTGCTAAGAGGACTCAAACAGATGTGCGAAAAGAGAAGAGCCAAGCAAGGCGTGGTGAGACATGAGGATTTTTTGATCCACCGCGAGGGAATAGTTGATGATGATGCTTCGAACAGACTAAGACTAAAGAACTACAGAGGAGATTTTGCAGAGTATCACACAAAGTTCTATAAGATCTTCTCTAAGATCAAAGGCGTCTACTTGCAGAAGGTGATGACCGAGCAATTCGAAGAGAATATTGTTCAATCCTCGTACACAGAGCAACCTGATGAGCCACTGAAGCTGAAATCACTCACTTTTTGAAAAAATGCAAAGAATCATTAATGCTCAGTAATTTCTCGTAGTTGTTAATAAAGATACCTGTTAGTTATATATGATAGTGCGCCTACCGTGGCTCTGTGCGCGTGAAGGGTTGTTACGGCCACACCGCACGTGCCTCTAATTAGGCAGGACAGGCAGCCATCCTCAGTCCAAAAACCAGAGCCCATCTCTTGAAATCTTCAACACTATTAGGCAGGCAAAAGGTTTACCCGAAGAGAACAACCAAGAATGCTGTTTGGTGTGAAGCTCGCCAACGAGATCTTCCCTGCCTGGAAGGAGCATTACATTGACTATGAGCGTTTGAAGAAGCTGCTCAAGGAGAACACGATCCTCGACAAGAAGAGCTGGGAGGACCACGATGAGTCCAAGTTTGTGTCTGCACTGGACGCCGAGTTAGAGAAGGTCTACTCTTTTCAAACGTCACAGTACCAGAAGGTGGCAGCTAAGCTGGATGCACTCGACAATCGTCTCGAGGAGATCAATGCACAGGGTGACAAGGAGAACGTGCAATGGGGCTCCTTCCAGCACGAGCTTGAGAACGCTTTGGCTGAGGCCCGTGAGCTCGACCATTTCGCTCGCTTGAACTTCACAGGCTTCCAGAAGATTGTTAAGAAGCATGACCGTGTGCATCCGAATTTCAACTCCGTCAAGGCACTATTGTCTATTCGTCTCAAAGAGCTGCCGTTCCACTCTGAGGACTACTCTCCTTTACTTAACAGAATTTCGCATCTGTTCCAGTTCCTCAGAGAGAACATTCAAACGGGATCATACATTTCTGCCTCTCTTTCTGCATCCATGAACACACCAGCGGCCAATTCTCTTACCGAGCAAGCCACAGACTTCCAATCGTTCAAGTTCTGGGTGCACCCTGACAATTTGATGGAGGTCAAGACTCGCATTCTCAGACACCTTCCTGTACTTGTGTACTCTAACGAGTCTGATTCTAAGGACACTGTTGACCCAATTGTGACATCGTTGTATTTTGATAATGGTTCATTCGAGCTTTACAACATGAAGCTCACCAAGGCTAATACATCTCCTTCACTGAGACTCAGATGGTCGGGCCCATTGTCTGACAAGCCAGATATATTCCTTGAAAAAAAAATTGTTGATAAGACAGGTGAGGACACATCGAGGGATATCCGTCTCAAGCTCAAAGAGAAGTACTTGAATGACTTTATCATCAACCATGACACCGAAGGCTTCAAGAATAAGACACTTAACAGATTCAAAGAGATGGGTACATCAGATCAGATTATCAAGGGTATGGAGAACGATATTGACGAAGTGGGTTCATTCATCACTGAGCTAGACCTTCAGCCAGCTTTGAGAGCTGTCTATACCAGAACTGCATTCCAGATACCAGGTGATGACCGTGTGCGTGTTACTATCGACTCTGACATTTCCTTCATTAGAGAGGATGCATTTGACTTGGACCGTCCTATCAGAAATCCAGAAGAATGGCACAGAACTGACATCGATAGTGCTGGAGCTGACTCTGCTGCTTTCTTGAGAAAGAACGAGTTCACGAAGTTCCCGCACTCTGTCATGGAAATCAGAATCAAGAACACATCTGGAAGAAAGGGTTCCGAGTTGAACGGTATCAGCATTCCATTCTCCAGAAAGCACGGTAAGTGGATCGAAGAGCTCACTACTTCTCATTTGGTCAAGGAAGTGCCAAACTTTTGCAAGTTTATTCAAGGTATTGCATCTCTCTTTGTTGAGGATGACAGATTGGACATCTTGCCATTTTGGTTGCCAGACCTAGAGGATGACATCCGTATGAACCCAGATACCGCTGATGAAATTGAAAAGAAGAAGGCTAAGAACAAGAGAGACATGAAATCGAGACTGGAGCTTATGGAGAACTCTCCTTCAAAGACTCGTCGCTCTCCAGAGATTCGTGATGCTGATATTGAGGATGATGATTCTGATAACGAGGCCAATGAGGAAGAATACTCTGCACCAAAGAGGCCACACAGAACCGAAATTATTCCTTTCCTTGTTGGTGGATCTAAATTGGATAACGTTGACTCTGAGGATGAAGAAGTTGAACTTCCACCAGGGGTTGTAAAACCTAAGACTTTGCTCAAACAGGCTGGCTCTCTTAAGATTGAAGCCAAGGTCTGGCTGGCCAACGAGCGTACCTTCCTTAGATGGCTACATGTTTGTACGCTCTTCTCTGCTTTGACGTTTGCAATTCATAGTGCTGTGAAGAAATCCAATGACCCAACGCTGGCAACACATCTAGCTGTCGTATACTTCTTGTTGACGCTTTTCTGTATCTTTTGGGCTTATTACATCTTCCATAAGAGAGTCGAACTCATCAAGGCCCGTGATGGTAAGCATTTGGACGCACCACTGGGTCCATTGATGATCACTACTGGTGTCCTGGGTGCCATTATAATTAACTTTGTTGTTGGTTTCAGACATGCGGCTTCTAAGATTTCGACTCAGGACGCGGAGCCATTGCATCCACTGATCCAGTATGTCTTGGAAACGACATACCACGTTGTCGGTGCTGAGGGATACTAAAAAGCATTTTAATGTACTTCTAATTTATACATACATTTCACTTTCAATTCAATCGTACAATCATATACAATACAAAGCCGTAGTTCAAACCTCCACAGTGTCGTCAACCTTCTTTAAAAACCCTACTACTCTCCCCATATCAACTTCATCAGGATCACTCTCCACTGCTTGAACCAATCCATCCAAAATGGTATCAATTCTATCCTCTTCAACACCGGTACATAACGCCACAACTCTTCTAAACTTGTTTTCCAGTTGCTGAGATCCATCTTTCATAGAATTGATCATTTCTGCCAGACTTTCCTCATTGGCTTTGTATGCCCTGATTCTAGCCCTTAGCACGCTAGCAGGTGGTAAGTCTTGAGGATTGATGACGTGTGGGTTCAATACTAATTGGCTTAATGGCAGGTCTGGGTTTTGTTCCAATTGTTGCTCAAACTGGTCATAGACTTGATCAATCCTGAATGGCTCATCCGCATCGAAATCAACGTCATAGTTACCAATGGAGGCCAGCTCTGTGGTTTGATCCATGAATCGTTGTTCTTCTTCCTGTGTAGCACGCTCAAGATTGGCTATACGTTGCTTAAGTTCACCCAGTTTATTCTCGGAGTGTTTTAACGTATCGAGATTTTTACGTGACTCTGAAAGCTTTTGTGTTGCATCACGAAGTTCAGCATGAAGAGCATCAATAGTTTTCTGTTTAGCGGAGATTTCAACTTGGAAATCAGAGTCCAAACGGTGCAATACCTGTTTCATCGAGTCCAAGATCTTTTGTGAACTCTGCCCCAGTTGTGGATT
This sequence comes from Petasospora mycetangii, assembly GCA_003708295.3. Lineage (NCBI taxonomy): Eukaryota > Fungi > Ascomycota > Saccharomycetes > Phaffomycetales > Wickerhamomycetaceae > Petasospora > Petasospora mycetangii. The sequence goes on from PPNU03000003.1 coordinate 376,602, forward strand.
GTTAGAAGAGAGTGATGTTGATGTCGCTGGAATTTGAGCTGCAGGAACAGGAGCCCTGTGGCTTTGCGAGCCTGTAGCAGAAGCCAATCCGTTGACATTGATACCAAAGTCAATCGGTCTTAATCCAGCCCTATTAGGAATGGATGGATCGGCACCAACATCCATTAACTGTTGTACAATAGCCTTATTACCAATACGAGCAGCAATGTTCAAACAGGTATCACCATTCTTATCTTGAGCATTAACAATCTCAGTCATGAAGCGACCTAATGTGACACCACCTTTTTTCAAATACGTACCCGTCTTAACAATCCATTCAAGTAAAGTCTCCAAATAGTACCGACTAGCCTGGGATCTGCGTTTGATGCCTGCAGTTAATGCGATGTGATGAAGCACTGAACGACGCTGATGGTCCAAAACTGGGATACATGGATACAATATATTGAGCAGCTGCTCAAAAGTCCCTTGATCGTAGTTGTTTGTGACATTGACAGCACGAACCAAAGGTGATTCACCACTCTTGTTACCCCTAATGCGTACAGCACCACGAGAGACCAATTCTTCAACCAGTGGAGTTCTGGCAAGCGACGCTGCCCAATGGAGAGCAGTATGACCCAATTCGTCAATGGCAACATCCAACTGAACACCTTGTAGAGCATCTTCACTGCCACCTACGGCTTCTAGTAGTGATGTTGTTTCGGAAGAGAGGAAGATCTGTGTTACAATTTCTTTTGCGTGTTCTTCTTGTTCGGAGTCGTCAATGGATAGCGGACTCAATGTAAAAGGGGCATTTGGGTTTTCAATGTCTAAGTCGTGCTCATACACCTGGAAAGGTGGTTCTTTGAACTCTTTTGGTTCTAAGTCATAGACAGATGCTTGTGTTGGTATAATGTCAGTCTTGGCTCTTTTGAGCTCATGTTCTTGTTCAGCCTCGTCATCTGGGTTATCGTTATCTGTCATTGTAGAGAAAGTACGGCCCAGTGTAGAAGGCTGACGAGCCATTGAGTTGTTGTTAAAGTTGTTGAAAGAATTGTTGAAAGATGTACTGAAAGAGTTGTTTCGACTTGCTCTAGCGATAACCTGCTCCTTTGTTGGTGTGTCGTCAACAGTGCCCGGGTTGAAGAGGAACAGTGGCTTAACGTCTTCATAAATGCCGTACTGCTGAGCGAGCGCAACTGCACGATCATAAGGCACCCATGTTCCTTGGAATTTACCGTACCCTCCTTGGACCTTCTCATGAGTCCCAGTGTGCACCTCTTTTTCCAACATTTTGGTACGTCTCACTTTATCAAGCCCGGCCACTTTTAGTAGCTGAGTTGCGTTGAAAGCAGAGTCGGACTTACGTCTCATCACAGTAACTCCCTGAATCACCGTCTCAAACACAATCACACCGGAGTAGGTTGCTTTGTAAATTTGCCCTGAGGCCGGTGTCGAGTCTACTTTTGTTGGCGTAGCGAGAAGTGATTGGTGCTCGACATCTGTGCTGTCCAGGTGATCCTCTTCCTTGAGTGTATTCATTGCCAATGTGGATATCATGTGTTGGTATAGTCGAATCTGCAACCACCGAGAGAACGCGAGGATCGATGTTGTGATATGGTGTGGTCTTTAGTTTACGCGTAAGGCGTTAATGGCCTGTGTTGACGCGTCTGCGAACCGTGTTGAAATGGACCGTTTCTTTGCTTCGAAAAAAAGCCAAAGAAAGGAGAATATGTAGAGTTACAGGCTCGGTATCCACTAGAGAGAGCTGACGTTTTTGTCTTCTGGTGTGCGTGCTCTTTTCACTCTTCTGTAGAGAGGACATAGTGCTTTATTTGGCCGTCGCTTTTGGCCTGCGCACATTAATTTTTCGTGTTTGCAAGTTAAATTTCCTACATGGGTAATTATACTAATTCGGTGTTTTCTAGCTATCGATTACCCATTTGGGACAATTTCTGTTCAGCGTGGATTTTATAGAACACCCGGACACCCCAGGTACTCTGGTCTCCAGGGAGGAACCCAAAACCAGAACAGCGCTATTTTAGAAACAACAACAACGGGAGACGAAGAACTACGAGGCACGCATACAGAATCTCAAACGACAACAATGTCTACGGTGCACACAACACCGATTGTTGTGCGGAAAAGAAAGTTTCTCCGCACCAAACCTGCGCAGACGAGGTCGCTCAACAGTCGTCAAGCCAGCTCATCGTCAATTCAACTGTCATCAATAAAGCCCAAGTCGCTGGATCCACGCATGAAAAAAAACAGTCTGGGGAGTGATTGGACTCGAGGTCATGAGATTGAAGACTCTACACAGAGAGAAACCACTGGATGGTTCAAGGACGTGATTAGAGCAGCTTCAGACAGTGCCAAGGCTGTTTACAAGGGAGTTAAGACGATGGTAGGACCAGCCAAAGGTGGAGAAGAGCCACAGAGAGACGAGGGTGAACGGACAAAGAAGAGGAAAGTTGAGGCAGCTGAATTCATGACACCAGCGAAGCAGATATCAAAGGACAATACGAGGGAGAAGTTGGACTCTATCACATTCCAGCCTACTACGGAGTCATCAAACATTGCATTCATTGATTCTAAATCGCCACTACCCTGGGACATCACAAAGGACATTGAGGCCACAACAGAATCGACAAAGTCTCAAAATTATGGAACCAATTTCCTCAATCAGCGCAACAGAGATCTTGGGAAGAACATTCACGCAGAAGTACTACACAGAGTATACAAAGGGACATATGCATCACCGTCACCCACACCGTCATTAGCACCAGCTCCACCGCCAGTGATCCAAAGTGGTCATGAGGCAGTAATTAAACGTATTGCCTCGTTGACGGAAACTATAAAGACCGCTTTCTTAGGACGAGCTGAGGATGTCAATGTGAAAAAGATTCCAGATGTTATATTTATCAAAGAACAACGAGTACCGTTACAAACCCCATCCAAGTTCTCTTTCCGTTTCGATACATCAGATCTTACATTTGCTAAAGAACATTCCTATTACCAGAAGAAACTTCGTGAGAGACAAGCAGAGCACGACAGAATCCACAAGGAAGCTTTAAAGGCTGCTACGAAATCCGTGTCAAGTATCATTCCAAAACTAACCGATGAAGAGATACAATCTGTCGTGGATATTTGGAAATCAAGAAACATGGGGGGCCATCTGCTCGCGACCGTTGATAATGTGGACGTTTATGTTCGTGATTTCCAAACGTTAGCCGATAAGCAATGGCTCAATGACACCGTCATCGAAGCCTTTTTGAAGACCGTTGACTCGCCAACTATTCATTGTTTTAGTTCTTTCTTCTTCACAAACTTAGAAAGTAAGGGATACACCGGGGTTGCAAGATGGTTGAAACGCTCCAAAAAGAAAATGAATCAGTTGAAAAGAATACTTATTCCAATTAACATCTCAAAGATGCATTGGGTCTCTGCAGTGATTGATTTCGAGCACAAAAAGATCTTGTACATGGACTCTCTATGCGGTTCTGTATCGGACCATGGTAAAAGAGTATTGACCCTTCTTCAGGACTACTTGACAAATGAAGCAAAGAAACAAGGATTCCCGGAGCTAGCAGTAGGCTATGAAGCTAAACAAATACTTGACTGTCCTCAGCAACCAAATGGATTTGACTGTGGTGTATTCACTCTGTTAAACTTGTTCCATATGTCCCAGGGCACACAGCTGAATTATGACAGTTCAGAAAGTTATAATTTCAGACGTGTGATTGGCCACACGCTCCTAACTAGTACGAAGAACATACAGAAGCGATAGTAATGATCATAGTAAACAAATTCGATGCAAGACCAGTTCTATATTAAAGACGTAGTGTTGTCTATGTTATCACCGTTGGAGTGTTTTTTCTTTTTTCTTTTTTTTCTTTTCTAAATCACCAACTCCGAGAGGAACCCAAATCCATCTCTCTTATCAATTACACTTTCAAGCTGCCATAACTATTAAGTTTCCTTCCATAACCAATGGAAAACTCCGAGATACGAAAACTTGCAAGCATCCTAAAGAAGGATGTGAAGACGATATTTCTAGTGGGTGCGGGAATCTCCACGTCAGCAGGAATCCCGGACTTCCGTTCTCCAGAGACAGGTCTCTACCATAATCTCCAAAAGCTCAATCTTCCATATGCTGAAGCTGTTTTCGACATTGACTTCTTTAAGGAAAACCCGAAGCCTTTTTTGGAACTGGCTAGAGAGCTTTTTCCAGGTCAGTTTGCGCCTACAAAGTTCCATTTACTGATGAAGCTAATGGAGAGCAAACATAAGCTGAAGAGGGTTTACACCCAGAACATTGATACTTTGGAGCGTGTTGCCGGTGTCTCAGGAGATTTGGTAGTAGAAGCTCACGGATCCTTCGCAGCCAATCACTGTATTAAATGCGGTGCTGAATATGACTATGACAAGTACAAAGCTTCTGTCTTCAAAGAAGTACAACCACGTTGCGAGAAAGGTAAATGCAATGGGCTTATTAAGCCAGACATTGTGTTCTTTGGAGAAGGTCTGCCTCAAAGATTCTTTCAGCTGTGGGAAGATGACTCCTTAGATATGGAAGATACAGATGAGGAGTTTGTTACAATTACAGCTGGCACGTCTTTAACAGTACATCCATTCGCCTCTCTTCCAGAAGACGTTCCAAGTCATCAGCATAGAGTACTAGTCAACATGGAAAGCGTAGGTACATTTGCTCACTCTCCAAGAAAGAAGGATATTGTTTTTATACAGTCCACGGATGAGTTTGCTGAGGAGCTCTGTGAGATGATGGGGTGGACAGAGGAACTGGAAGAGCTTGTAAAAGTGACACAGCAGAAGATTAAGACACCAGCAGAATCTAAGGTAGAGAAGGTTGATGAAATTACAAAAGACATTGCGAGTGCTTTGGAAAACAAAGAGACAGATGGAAAAGAAGAAGCTGACGATTCAACCGTTGATGAAATTACCACAAGAATCACTTCTTTGAATGTTGAAGACAAGAAGATCGTCTCAGCAGACAAGCTATGAGCCCTACAGTTGCTTGTACACGATTATAATGATATGTCATAAATATGTTAAACGTTATATATACATGTAGTTCTCATCATCATTTACCACTCTTGAGCTTCTTGATCTTTTCTTCAGCATCTATAATAGATTGGTTACAAGCATCAATCTTACCGGCAATGTACTGAATTCTTCCATTGAACTCTTTCTTACCGGTGTACCAAGCCAAACTCTCGAGCTCCTTCTCCAGCTTCTGAATCCTACCAGTCTCAAAACTGATAACCCTGTACAAGTATGCCGTCTCCAATACATTGGATAACTGTGTACCTTCTTTGAGCAAGTTTGTGAATGCAGCTCTAAATATTGGTTTGGCTGGTTTGATCTCACACAAGACACCACGATCTCTCGTCATCGAGATCAGTCCATGTTGTTCAAGATCGACCAGAGATGCTTCAGGAGAAGCCTTGAATAATGGATGGTTGATGAACTCAGTATAATGAACAGATTCTTGCTTGGACAACATCTTGATCAACTCCCATGCCTGAGCATTCTTGACACCTTGATCTTTATTCAAAAAGATTTGCGTGATCTGTTCAGCAGTCTGCTCAACCATTCTTTCCAAAGCTTCTTGTGGACCTTCACCAGATCTGACACGTCTCACAAATGCTTGAAGATCGAGCATACGACCACCGATTGGTCCGAGGCATTCTTCTAATTGTCCCTCTAGCTCAGAGACACTAGCACTAGTTTCTCTCAGCTGCTGCATCTCTTCAGAAGACACTTCACCGTCATCATCTTTATCGATGTTGATATCTTCATGAAGGGAATGCAAAACATAAGATTTGGCAGCTTGTTTTGAAGCATCTTGGAGTAGGACATATTTGAAAACCTGATCTGGAAGTGCCTCGGCAAGTAATTGTTGTGTACCAACGTCTTCTGTGAGGAAGATGACATGGGCCAGATTCATAGATGTCAGCATGGCTGCCCAATCGGCCAATTCCTTATAAACAAATCCATTGGATTCGGATTTGTTAATTGTGGTAAAACGATCGATGACAATGACTGGTTTTTTCTCTGGATGTTGTTGAAGAAAGTCTTCCTCTTTGACACTAATCTCATCTTGCCCGTCTTGCACAACAGGTTTGTAGCCCCTAAGAGCAATTTCACGAATTGCCACAAGAGCCGTGGATAACATGTTTCTATATTGTGATTCTTTCGACTCTGAAAGACCAGATTTCTGGCCAGTCAATGATGTCAATGCCAAATCAATAATAGTAGAGATGGAGTTCAGCCATGGGAAAACAGGATAATAGCCAATTGAAGCAGCAGCATTACGAACAAAAACAGTATCATTACGAGACTTGACCAATTTATCACAATCAATGTAGAGTACATCCTTACGTCCATGAAGGGCATGAGACATCACAATATCATGTTTACCAGAGCCACGAGGACCTCTTATGACAATGAAAGTGTTGACATTTTCTTCGATCCACAATTTTAAGTCTTTGACGATATCACGACGTTCAGACCAAAGCCCACCATTCTTAGAGATTTGATGTTCAGTTTGACCCAAAAGGGAATGAATCTGAGAAAGTGTTCTGTTAGAAATGTTCATTATCCACTTCACGAATGGGTTATTTTTGTTAATGGCCCACTTATTTGTGATTTTGTTCTCGATGAAGAATTCACGGATTGGATCAAAAATGATAACAGCTAACGTGGCAATCAACGCAATTATTATTGGAATAGAAATTCGGTTGTGATTAATGATCGTATCGATAATCGCGTTTTTCCGTGTATCCTTATCGTAACTGATATGAACAGTTGTATCATTGATTTTCAGGCCCGTGATACAATTTTTAGCAAGAATAGCACCTCTAAATTGACGGAAAACAACAGTAGCACATGATGGATCCGGTATTATGTCGATGATGGTATCATAACGTCTAAAAAGGGAATACATCTCTTCTTCCGTCAATGGAGGTCCTTCGAACTTTACTTTGATCTTCTTGTTTGGATATCTTTGCAAGTCCTCAATCCATGGAGTACCTTTGACAGAGAATGCAGTGGATTGCGTAATCCAATTGAGCAAGCCATGGGACGACTCCTTAATGGTGTTCTGCTGGATCTTCTTGTTGAACTCTGCAACGTCGTACAAAGGAGGCAATCTGAATTTAACAAAGGCACCACCATCCCTTCTCATCGGGATCACTTCTGTGATTGCCAAATCTGGAATTGAGTCAAGGTTCGTGTTTTCAATCTTTGGATTTGCAAGTTTCATCACGTGTTCTTTGATGGCCTCGGGCCTTTTATCTGGGACAATGATATATGAGAGCCACTGTCTGATGTCCCAGTTCGATGTACGCAAGGGAAGAATACGGTCAAAATACATTAAAGTCTCTTGATGTGTCTTTTCAATGACACCAGTCTCGCCAGCATCGACGGATTCACCAGCCATCTTATCGAGTTTTTGAATATCATCTGAAGCGTATCGTTGCTGGGTTATCGTAGGTTGCAACACCGCCAGGTGACCAGTCCGTAGACTCAGCCCTTGCTTGAAGAGCCATTGCCCTGTTGGTCTCGTTAGTGGACCAGAACGACCCCAATGCATCTCTTCGACGGTATTCTTTGTCCTTTGAGTGAGTTCCCCCAGTGTCTACACTGCAGCAAGTCAATGTATAAAGAAACCATCATCCCTTTGCTGTCGCGAATAAAACGTGTTCGCGCGACCATTGCCCCTCGGATATGACAGAGCTCCGGCCAATGGTTGATGCCTTCACTAGCAAAAACAGTAGAGGTAATTGTTGACAATTGAAAAACGCCACTTAGGCTCAATTGCGTGGGGAAGAGAGAGAGAGAAACACACAAGTATGAAAGTGAGTTTGCCCCATTAATGCACATGGCTTGACAGTAATTATGAAAGGACTGGAATAGAACACTAACACCATTTAAAAGCAACGTGTGACTGCTCTGGACCTTCAGATCCTTTGTAAAGAGCTTCAAGAGCTACTGGACTACCGACTGGCCAACATCTATAACATAACGACCTCGAACCGTCAGTACCTACTTAAATTTGCTGTTCCTGATTCGAAGAAGAATGTTGTTATCGACTCCGGCTTTAAGATCCACATCACAGAATTTTCCAGATCAACTCCACAGACACCATCTTCGTTTGTTACTAAGCTGAGAAAGCATCTGAAAACGAGAAGGCTTTCCAGCATAAGACAGATCGGGATCGACAGAGCATTGGTGATGACTTTCTCTGATGGTGCGTTCCACCTTGTTTTGGAGTTCTTCAGTGCGGGAAACATTGTTCTGCTCGATGACCAACGCCGAATTATGGCATTACAAAGACTTGTTGAAGAGAAAGGAAATAATGATCGTTATGCCGTTGGTGAGATCTATAATCTGTTTGATGATTCACTATTCGATGATAGCGAGGACACGGAGGAGAGAGTGTATCTTGCGAATGAGGTCAAAGAATGGATCACAGAGGGGAAGGAAAATTTGGATGGCAAGCAAAAGAAAATTCTTTCTATCCAAAAGCTCATCTATCAAAGACTGCCACATTTATCTGCTGATATGATTAGTAAGGTGCTGGATAAACACGGAATCAACCCATCATCTTCATCTATGGACTACGTTGAGAATGTTGATATCATTGTGTCTGTCATTCGTGAAGCTCAGCAGGAGATTTGCAATATTGTTAACTCCAACTTAGTCACTGGTTATATCTTAACGAAGAAAAATCCATTGTATGATCCAACCAAAGATGAAGAAGATATTTCAGTTATCTACGATCAATTCCACCCTTTCCAACCATTATTGAAATCTGAGGACGAGCAACTTATCGAGGTTCAAGGCTATAATAAGACACTGGACAAGTTTTTCTCCACAATCGAGTCATCCAAGTATGCTTTACGAATTCAAAATCAAGAAAACCAAGCTAAGAAGAAGATTGAGCAGGCACGTAATGACAAACATCAACAGGTACAGAGACTCATTGATGTACAAGAAGTCAACAGATTGAAAGGTGAAACTATTATTTTCAATGCCCATTTGGTCGAGGAGGCGAAGAGTGCTATTCAAACTCTACTGGACCAGAGCATGGATTGGAAAACCATGGAGAAATTGATCAAAGTTGAGAAGGCTAAAGGTAATAAGATCGCTCAGCTGATCAATTTACCATTGAACTTAGAGAAGAATAAGATCTCGTTGAATTTGTGCACTGAACTGGAGTATGAAGAAGATGACTCTAGTGACGGCGATGACACCGACAGTGGAACAGAGAGTGACAGCGATGATGAGGCAGCTTTCCCGAAGAAGAAGAAACAGGAAAAGGTCAAAAACAAAATCAATGTTACAATTGATTTAGCATTATCATCCTATGCTAATGCATCTGAGTATTTCACGGTCAAGAAGAACACTATTGAGAAGCAGAAGAAAGTTGAACAATCAACTTCCAGGGCATTGAAGAACATTGAACATAAGATCGCCAATGATTTGAAGAAAACTCTCAAACAAGAAACTGAAGTGCTTAGAAAACTCCGTAACCCTTACTTTTTTGAGAAATTCAATTGGTTTATATCAAATGAAAACTATTTGGTTTTATCTGGTAAAGATGACTCTCAAACTGAGATGATATATCACAGATATATCACAGATGATGACATTTATGTCAGTGGTGATGTTGACGGTTCTTCACATGTCTTCATCAAGAACCCTGGCAAAGGCGAAGTTTCACCATCGACATTGACACAAGCTGGTATAATGGCACTTGCAACTTCTAAAGCATGGGATAATAAAATGGTAACATCGCCATGGTGGTCTTATGTTAGTGATATCACTAAACAAGATGTTGACGGTAAGATCATGAAAATTGGTAATTTTAGGTATTTGAAAGAGAAGAACTATTTACCACCGTCGCAGATGGTAATGGGATTTGCGTTCCTGTGGAAGATAAAGACAGAGAAGAACCAAAAGGAGTTGGAAGAGCAGTTAGAAGAGCTGGAAAATTTAGACCTGGAAGATGAAAAGTCCGAGGAGGTCGAGCAGACTGCTGAGACCGTTGTGACCGTTAAGACTGGCGAATCTGTTCGAAATGGTGAGAATTGTGAGACTAGCGAGACTGAGGAGAATGGTGATAATGGAGTGAATGTTAAGATCGGCCAGGACGAGGAGGCTGCCGAAACTGGAGAGACTTCCGGAGAGGAAAACCAGTCAACTAATGAAGTACCAGATATTCACCAAGTGAAGCTTCCAGAAAATTCTGATACCTTTTCTACGTTCACAACAAGTTCCACTAAGAGACCAGTGAGAGGTAAAAAAGGTAAGAAGAAGAAACTGGATAAATATGCCGATCAAGATGAGGAAGAACGCCAACTGAGAATGGAAGCATTAGGCACGCTGAAACAACAAGCTAAAAGGGAAGAAGAGTTGAAGAAACAGCAATTGAGTAAGATTCAGTACATCAAGAAGATTGAAAGAAAGAAGAAACAGGAAGAAGATATTGCAAACAAATATGCCAACAAAAAGGAGGTAATTGATTATGAATCGATTATGAACGAATTGACTCCTACTATTATCAAAGAGGATGAGATCTTGGAAGCCATACCAGTCTTCGCACCATGGAATGCGTTAACCAAGTACAGATATCGTGTCAAGGTACAACCTGGCTCAACTAAAAAAAGTAAATCATTACAAGAAATCTTGCATTATTTCAGCATCAGACCGGTTGATACCAGTGAACATGATAGAACTTTTGATTGGCCCAGAGAACATGAAATCATACAAAGCTTGAAAGACATTGAGTTATTACCAACTCTGTATGTTGGTAAATTGAAAGTGTTATTGCCTGGTAAGAGTTCAGCACCGAAGAATGGAAATGCAAAGGCAAAAAGGGGTAAGAAAAAGTAACTACGTCATATGATTGACAGTGAAGCAGTGAAGCAGTAGAACAGGCGAAGGAAGATGTTAAAAGAATATACAATTATAAGGACTGTTGTAGTCTCTCTGCAATTTTTCCCTTTGCAAAACTCCATGCATTCATGAAACCCTTTTCACTTAGATCAATGTTGCTCAAATTCGGTTCATTAGTTGGCGCATTTGAGGTTCTTGCGTTTATAATCGATGATTCGGTCTCCAAGATAACACCGTCATCGATGGTCTCATCTAGCGCTATGCTTATTTTATCATAGTTCTCTTGTAATGCCTTCTTGTCCACTTGGTAGTTCAAAATCTTATCAATTGCATCTTTGAAGCCTTCAATAACAGAGAACAAAACAACTTCATTTTCGTCCAACCCACCAACAACAAATATCATGAAATCAGTGATCTCCTTGTAGACGACAACGTGGTTTTGGAAAAGAATAACATCTCCATTCTGTTTATACGTCTTATTGAACAGTGCCAGTTCAAATGCCTTTTGACTCTTTAAAGTACCAAACTGTGAAGCTTCATCTGCTTCTTGGTGTGGTGGTGTGTAGTATTTAGCTAACAACCTCTTGCCTTCGTTATCCAGTATTAAGAACGCATTAACAGAGTAGATTCCGAGGTTCTTGGACATTTCGTCTAGCTTTACTTTTGTGTGGTTGACCTTGTTTTGATCCTCTCTGTTTTGTACGTGTTTATTATAGCTGCGACGTGGTTTGATTTCGTTGGCACTTGAGCGGGCCGGGTAACAGCTAAACGACCGTGTCTGGAAATAAGCGCGTATTCACTGAAATATACCAAAACAATCGATACTGTTGCAGTTAGCATACGACATTAGTACTACGTAGTTGCAAGGCCTAACAATTGAGCTATGAGCAAAGAGGACTTCTTCAGACAGTCGCTAAGGATAACAGTGATGCAGGTGAGTGCTTCACAATTCTCGAGGTGTACAAGGTGCTATGCTTCAGGCGGTGTACCACTTGCGTAGCCATAGCACTTTCGGTACTCTGATAGTTCAAGAGTGTACCTTTTATGCTAACAACTTGGTAGATCCTAAGGGGAATCGGATTCGATAGGGCCAGCCCCCAGATGATTGACATACTGACAGACTTGTATATCCGTCATTTGCTGCTAGTAACTACAGAGGCGCAGGACCTAGCTCTATTATGTGGGCGTGATTCATTACTGATCCAAGATATAACACAAGCATTGATAAACGTGGGTATGCTCAAGCCATCTAACCTGTTGGACATTTATGAACAGAACTATTCAGAAGACCAAACGGCGAAAAACTTCTTAAACTGGTGTGTCGGACATGTTACAGAAAATCAAAGAATGGTGAGCAAACCCACAAAAGACACGGACGAGGAATATTGGCTGAACTATCATATTAAAAATGGTAAATCGAATAACAGCAAAATGTTTGAAGTAACCGAACTCCGACCGGACATTGTACCAAAGAACGACACAACAGTTGTTGGGCCAACGCCTGAGCAATTGATGGATAAGCTTCCCGGCAGAGTGCTTGATGATGAATAAAATGGATGCAAATGAATACATATTTAAATGAGTTACTACATCTTTTTAGTATTGTCATAAATTATCGTAAGCATTATGGTAGACATCTATAAAAATTATTAAGTCTGGAGCCATATCTCATGGGTTACAAAAGTCAAAATCAAAATCAAAGTCAAAGTCAGTGCCAAAGTCAAAGTCAAAGTCAAATAAGAAAGCAAAACCTTTTACCAGCATTGGTAACCACCATCAACAATCAAATTCTCACCGGTGGTGTAAGATGAGGCGGTCATCGATGCCAAATACAAAATAGAACCAACAAACTCCTTTGGTTCAGCCATTCTATGCTGCGGGATTTTAGACTCCCAAGTGTCCTTCAAAGCAGTGTCATGTCCAATGACCTGTTTAGTCAATGGGGTTGCAATGTACCCTGGTGACAAGCAATTGACTCTAATGCCATACTTTGCCCATTCACAAGCCAATGATTTAGTCAAATGGATAACACCTGCCTTGGACATGTTGTATGCAACCTGTGGTTGTGGGTCGTTGACAATGACACCAGACATAGAGCCGATCAGGATCAATGAGCCCGGCTTTCCAGCATCAGCTAATGCCTTGGCAATGTATTTCGAGATGTAGTAGGATCCCATCAGGTTGACATTGACCAAATCAGCAGCCTTTTGGTCAGGATACTCCAATGCTGGGATGTTCTGGCAATAACCAGCGGTGTGGATCAGTAAATCTGCAGGCTCGCCGTACAGCTCGTTAATTTGGCTGACACATCTCTCAACGTCTTGAGCATCACCAACGTTACAGGCCCATGCTGTGACACGTGGTAGGGGAGAAATACCCTGTGAGGAAGCCCACTGCGTTAGCTCATCTGCAGCGGATTGGCACACTGCGAGGTTCAAGTCCACAAGCGCAACATCGGCACCCTGTGCGACCAGCGCCTTGGATAAAGTCAAAGAGAGACCGCCAGCACCACCGGTAAGCACGGCCGTACGTTTATCTAGACGGAAAGAGGGAACAACGTCAGCAATCGATTCAGTTGATGAAGCAGTCATGTTAAGTGTTTAGAAGCTCAGTGATCTGTGTAGATGTGAATATTCTTGAGATCACAAAGTAGCGCTGAGTGTAGAAAAGTGAAAGATTCGACCTTCGATGAGCTTTTATATCTTCGCTGGGACCCGGCTTATCCCCCATCTGCACAAAAAAAAAAAGAAATAATTACGCCGGGCGTTTGCTCCGGGGGTTTGTTTTGGTCGCAGCCCTTGTGTCTGGGGCTGGCGAACGGGGGCAAATCGGTACCAATCTGGGGACCTGGAGCTCGCAAGGTTAGTGTACTTTGGGTGCTGTGGTGTATTCTTTGAAGTGTACTGAAGTATGCTGGATTGTTATGGAGTTTACTAGGACATGGTACCACCACCGTAACACATGGCACCCTCCTACGGGCGCAGTGTGTTATCGCAAAACCCACACACCACCGATGACCATAACAGATGATCACTTTTTTCCGGGGTAGAAAAAGGAATTCCCAGTTGTGTGCGGGCTTTTTAGGAAAATGCTCGCCCGCCATTGGCTGTTGCGCCTTCCTTTTTTCGCTTCTCGAATCGTGAACTAATAATAGACAGCATCACACGCGTGCAGACCGCCAAAAACCAGGCCCAGACCTCGTTGGTGCCGCTAGGATTATCGTGCGAATGGGGTTTTGTGTGCGAACCCTCACGAGATCCACCCGATGACTCTTGGGTTCCCCAGCCTCACCACAGGAACGCGTCTCCACACTCCCCACACTCTTGCCTGTTTGAATTCCCCTCGCTCGTGATTCGGAGACCTCCATCACCCGATGATCTCCATCGGCCTCTATTAGCCCGTCGGCCTCGCGTCTATAGTGACAGTGCTGTTCGGAAGCCTCCGTAGCATCTGTTACCCCGGAACTCCGCATTGCATTCTTTTTCCGGCATGCACCGTATCTCTGGGGTGCTGCTTTAAGGGAAAGGTAAACAAGCAGACGCGACTACGATGGACCGGTATTGGGACACACTCATGAATACAAACTCTAGCTAAGTTATCCACAGGCTGTAGAAGCGATCAATCACCAATCGGTTCGACGCGGGATGAGTTCGCGAGATGTTTCTGTGACCACCTCCATTTCCACGCATCTGCTGGATCCAGCAGTACTGCGTCAGTGCATGGGAATGATACCCTTGTCAAGTAGTTGATGTGCTGATACAGTATGAAATACGTCTTGATGTCTTCCCATCTGGCACTGAGCTTGTCATTAGCCCAGTTGTTTGTCTTTCCTTTGAAGAGGACGACGTCTTTGCTCTGTGGTAATGAGATCTGCGTTATAGCAAACGATAGGCCTGAATGCGTGTAGCTCTTGAAAGGTGGTAGCACTGTGACGATATCTGATGTCTGGTGAACTCTCGAAAAAGAGCCATAGGACAATTCGTTGCCTTTCCGTACTTCTTCGACGTGGTTGGAAGTTCCAAATAGCTCATCTGTAAACTCGTTTAGCTCGGGATTTCCAATCTTCAGCTGGCCAAATGATATCACTCTGGGCTTCAGACCCATATACTGGAATTCCATACCGGCCAACTGTGTATATCCACCACCAAGGGAGTGACCTGTCACAGTTAGCTTATAACCTTTAGCAACGTATGGCTTCACAACTCGTGAAACTTCGGGGAAAAACCTCGCATGAGATAAATAAACTCCATAATGCACTTTACAACCATGACATAGTCTTGCTCTATTCGAGGTACTTAACAGCTTATCAATTCTATCAACAATGTCAGAATTCACTATCATTTGGTTTGTGTCGTTTGTTTGTTTAGTTCCAATATCGATATCTTTGATTTCATCTATCAATGTTTCACCAACAGGCTTGCCATTTTCTGTCAGGCTCATAACAGGTGCATACGAACATTGTAAAGCTGTAAAATCAGTGATCCAATCACCTGGCGAGCAGCTTCCTCTGAAGACCGCATAAATCTCCTTATTTTGTTCATTGATTGCAATTAGTCCAGTTCCACTCAAATCTCCACTCCACCATTCAGGCTTGAAAACTTTTATAATCTCAAAATTTGAGTGTTCTCCACGGCATGATTTCATTCTTGAACATTGTTCAGGAAATGATCCAACAGTGAAAAAAGGATTAACAGTACAATATGCAACTTTTGCTATCTCTGCTACAGATAATAGCTGGTTGTACTGTGGTTGCGAGATTGTGGATATTGCTCCAGGTTTACACCACGCTATTGTTAGAAAGCATAGGACCAGTGCTATGAAGCTCATTTTGATGTTTAGGCGCAGAATTGTTTTGATGCAAAAATCACTAGCACTTATACAGACACAGCTATATATAATATAAGCGACGGTGTTAAGGTGAAGCTTGTTTGCTAAGAGTAGTTATCTGATTTTCTTTAGACTTTATCTGCACTCAAATTACAATCATCCTTCTCTTGGTAATGAGGGGTTTTATCTACACACCGGGATACAAACGACATAGCGCTCTACTGCTTCCATACAATTATGATAGTTGTATTAATAAAGTGGATATGAATAGAACTTGTGAGAATTTGCTTAAACTTTTTGAATGTTTGTATAGCTATAGTCTTGAAGATGGGATATCAAAGACACACAGATGATTAGGAAAGATAAGAAAGATGAGAAAGATGGAAACAAGAGCACAGAACAATAAAAAACCAGACTGTATATCTTATCATATGCAGATCAGAGAACACACACAAATATATGAATAAAGGATTTGTGAGAGTAATGAAAACAAAGGTAGGTAGATGGATGAAAACATTATTCAAACAGCAATGTAGTTCAAGATCTGATGACTGAGATTATATAACTCAAGTCTTGGATCATCACTCATATCATCCACTCTATTGCCATTCTGCACAGATGAAGCATTCTCCTCTTTCAGTTTATTGATAGAGTCAATTAACTCTTGATCGTCTTTAATCAATCCGGTAATTTGAAGATTGTTACATTCAAGTAATTGCAAAATCGTCCATAGTGCAATATGCTCAAATGTTGGGTTCCCACTCTTCAAAAATCTTGATAAAAAGCCAGCAACGCCTTCATTTGGAGAGTTCCAAGTATTGATAATCTGTTTGTAATCAGATAATCTTGAACAAAGATTGGCCAAAGCTGCTGCTGCATTACCACAAACTTCACCATTAGTTGAATAGGTTAACGGAATCAATACTGTAACAAGACCTAGTTCAAGTAGTTTTGCTTTTAAATCATCAGCGAGTGCTAAGATTGCGAAACAAGCAGAAATTTCACTTTGGACAGTTAATGGGGTTTGTAGCACCAAATCTTTAAGTTTGACAACTGCATCTGCTTCAAGCAATTCCATTCTGTTTCTTTCTGATGATGCAGCCAAATTTCTTAATGTAGAAACGGCATGACATTGAATCTCTTCAGAATCATTATAATCCAATAAGTTGACCAATGGTTTCAAAAATCCAGCATCAATGATCAAACCCTCATTCAGAGGATGAATGGAAATGTTTCTGATACACGCAACAGCTGCAAGGACCAAAGGTTGGTGAGTTGATTGCAAAAGCTTGACTAAATGTGGCAATCCACCAGCTCTAACAATTTCTAATTGATAACCAGCATCAGAGGCCAAATTTCTTAATGCCAATGTAGCTTGACATTGCACACGAGCTGACGAAGAATCCATCAATTGAACCAACTGTGTAACAAGACGTGGTTCAGTTTGAGATAGTTTTTTTCTATTGGATTCATCAACGGCAATGTTAGATAATGCAGTGGTACAATAATATTGAACATCTGGGTCTGCTGATGCCAAAAGTGAAACAAGCACAGGCACTGCACCGGCGTTGACAAGTTCTTGTCTATTTTCATTAGAATGGGTCATGTTGAGCAAAGCACCGGTAGCATTTCTTTGAACACGTAAATCTTTAGACTTTGCCAATTTTGTCAGTGGTACAAGAGCACCAGAGCGAGCAATCTTGGCTTTATTATCATCTTGTGTTGCCAAGTTGGTGATGCATCCAACGGCATTACATTGAACCTCAATGTTTGTTGATAACATCTGACGAATGAGTGGTTCCAAACCACCCATATCCACAATAAGAATCTTATTTTCGTTGTTGACTGCCAAGTTACCTAGAGCCGCACAAGCTGCCCTTTGAACCTCAGAGTCTGCTGACTGCAGAAGTATGAGGATAGGTTCAAGAACCTCTCTATCCACGGGTCTAACATCTTTCTCGGTAATCTCAGCAAATGCAAGAGCGGCACTTCTCTGAAGGTCAATGTTATCAGAGTAAACGAGTGTGCTTAGTGCCCTGAGTGGGCCATGTGAGAAGAAGTCAACATCTGATCTGTTCTCCAAGTATTGAAGCAATGCGGAAATGGCATCGCGTTCGTTTTCAGCAAGCAGAGGTTGGTGCTCTGCGCTGTTACCGCGTCCTTTAATTACGTGTTAGTACCTTTTCTGGTGAACTTCTACTGTTCTAAAGAGACTCACCTGATAGACAACTGCAGCAGATACCCATTTATGTGTTGGTATTATGAGGGGCTTATTAGATGATTGAGATGCGGGCGATAAGAGAATGTCTGGGTGTGAACCCTGATTGATGACTGTGTGTTGCTGGCGGTTTTGCAAAAGTGTATGTCTGTGGTGCTAGAATACACAATCAATGAGGTCTCAAAACTGTGACAACCTTGAGCTTTCGTTGATTAGTTGAATTCCCACTTTCGCTGCTGGTATGGTGGCGGAGGGGTTTGCTGGCTCTGTGAGGTGACGCGTCGACAAGGGTGCTACCGCTGTGGTAAAGGCACAGGTCTTTCCGGGAGATGATCAGTCCTGGTGGTGTAAAGTCTGCAGAAGAGCTTTTCAAGCAGCTTCAGGGGTTGTTTGGGTCTGTTTTATTGAGGTCTAGCGTTGAAACTCCTTGCAAAGCGAACGTGTAAACAGCCATTTTCAAGTTTAGAGCGCGGAGAACGAGGATATTCGCGAACTCACCCAAGCTTTTGTAGTGTGCTTGTAAATACGCTACCATGTTTCAAATTACGCTGGAGAAGAGGGGGAAACCTACGCAAGGGGGCACTAACGCTACAGTGGGTTAGCTTTAAATATCAAAACAAATGCCATTAAATTTAAAACCGGTTTCTTTTTTTCTATTGTACAAAACATCAAACCATTGATACACTAGTTTCGATCGTTGCAAGTTTACTCTTTGTCAGCGAGCTCGAATGGAACAACAAACTCACCGTTGAACCAGCTTCTGTCGAACTTACGTAAGTTACCCTTTTTGAAAAGCTTCTGTGGAAGACCAATATCTGCAAGATAATGTGTCCAGTCTCCCCTGGCAACAAGTCCATTTGAGTAGGCAAGTAATAAACCATTCAATGGCAACCCAGTACTGATAATGAATTTAGCCTCGAAGAAGTTGCTCACTTCGGTAGCAATGAGACCTGAACCTGCGTCAATACCAGCTGGGATATCCAATGATAAAGTTGAATCGACACCGCTCTTATCGTTGACCCAAGAGATCAACGTATTCGCCTTCTCAAGTTCTGGTCCCCACAAGTCACCAATACTGGTGTCATAGCCTTGTAGCGCATCAACAATTAATTCCACTGGTGTTTCGATTGAACCGAGGAACGACGTCAATTGCTTCATCTCAGATACACACTTTCCTCCAGCCAAATTGTACAACTCTAGCTCGTTCGCAACTAGATCATCAAGCTCATCCATTTTTGCATGATCTGTTAATGTGAATGCGATAGTTCTAACACCATGGTTTGTCAATTGGCGTCCTGTGGCTAATGCTCTGGCACCAGCACGATTATTACCAATGAGGAAGAGAACCAATGGAGGTAAATTGTGGTTTGTTCGTGCAAGTCTGGAGAATCCACCAAGCATTTTGACAACAAGAGATGCAATACCTCTAGAGCAGTTTTCAGCTAGAATCTGTTGTGTCAGTTTGAAGTTCTCGGTTGTAAGACGTTCAACTTCAAGCAATTGCACAGGGGTAGCCAATGGGAGTGGCTCACCTGAACGCGAAACCATCTGAGATGTTTGAGATCTTGCGTTATCAACCGATGTGGATCTTCTTGTAGACGAGGATGGAAGCTTCTCTTGTAAAACTGCAGCGAGTTTCTTGGATGCCACCTCTGCAGCAGAAGGTGTCGTGGAAATAGAGTCGAGCTCTTGTGAATCCCAGCCATCTGCTCTGTTACCAGACAGGACATTCTCATCATGTTCATATTTGGTTTTCTTCTTGTTCAAACCAACAAGACGCTGTGATTCATCAGTTGTGTCTCTTACAGCGAATTCTTCCAATGCAGAGCTCTTGTCAAAGCGAGCAGTATTCCCACCAAAGTCAAAGTCAGCTGCAGATTTGATATCAGAGACGTTAGAGTCACCCCAAGATGGTACTTCCTGTCCAATGTAGTTGCCTTGATAGCGTTTATTGTTGTTATTACTACTCCCCTTCTGCTTAGCGCTCTTTGGCTGCTGTGAGGCCACACTCCCTGGCGTTCCGGGCGTGGCAGGTATATTAGCAGAGAAAACGACCACGCTGGATACACCGCTTTTACCTTTTTTGCTCTTCTGATTCTTCAAGTCCTTTGGAAGATCAACAACCTTCAGGTCTCTGATTTCGCTTCCTGCGACCGAGTAGTGCGCCATCTTGCCGCCGTCACCAAACTCGACACCGTCCATCATGAGAACCTTGTCGCTGACACTGGCGACTGTGCCATGGACGGTGTTGCCGTTCTTGAGCGAGAGCTTCACACCAAAACCCTGGACAGAGACCATCGTTGGTTGATGGGCGTTTGAGGCGAGTTTCTTTGCTGGTTGTTGCTGGAGATTATATTGTGCTCACTTAGACGCCCGGCAATTGTGAACTTACTCAGCTATCTGTCATTTTGACCGTGTCAATTGGACCTCGCGGCTAATTTGTAGACGGCATACACAAAGAGTGCATATACACATCAGCTACTATCGTGTATTGTTGTGTAGAGAAATTGGACAAAAATGGCCGAGGAGGACTCTGTGACCGAAGAAACAATTACGCTTCCCTCACAGGTGAAAAGAGAAGTCTCAGAGACTCCGGAAAGGCTCACCTCTGGGGACCCGAAGTTCGATGCTGAGAACGCCAGCTGGTTGGAAGCCAGGTCCAAAGTTGTGAGTAGACTCAAACTCGTTCCCCATTAAGATGATTATACTAACAGAGCAAAAGAACGATTCACCGAATGATGGTTTAGCCTGGGACTCGCTGGTGACACTTACAGAACAGCTCCTACAAAAGTACACATCCCCTTCAGACACTGTTAAGAGGGTTGTGACGGAGACCTTCGATGAACTACTAACACGATTTCCTCTATTTTACGGATATTGGAAGAAGTACACCGCTCTTCAGTATCAGATGAATGGCTTGGATGCCTCACTGAAAACACTGTCAAACGGTTTAGATGCCTTCCCTGCTTCTCTCGATTTATGGGTAGACTTCCTCACATTGCTACTGTCAAACCACGGAGACGACCACAAACGACTAAGGACAGAGTTCGAAGCTGCAATTGGCTCTGTAGGAAATCAGTTCCTCTCTCATACAGTTTGGGATAAGTATATCGAGTTCGAGAAGTCGCAAAAGGAACAAAGGAAGGTACTATCGCTTCTTCTCCGTGTCACTAAGATCCCTTTGCACCAGTATGCCAGATACTATCAGGACCTTCAATCCTGGAAAACTTCAGTACCTGCTGATGATATAATATCACTGGACTCTGATATATCGAAACTTATCCCCGAAGGAGCTACAGAAGAACAAAAGACCCAGATTATTACAGAACATATCACACGTGTGTGCACAAATACTTACACGTACGTTTCTGAGATTTGGCCATTTGAAGGCCGGTTGACTGAATCTTCTGCATTTACATTAACCCCGCTTAATACTGAAGTCTCAGACTTTTGGATCTCATATCTTGATTTCCAGATAAAGAAGTACGCATCGGACCCATCAGAATTAAACAAGGCTCAGACCATTTCACTGTTTGAAAGATCACTTGTTCCGGCTGCCCTTGACCATAGGTTTTGGCACAAATACATTCGTTGGGCACTCAAACATTTTGCTGATGACTACGACTTCCTCAATGGTATCTACAATAGAGCAGTGAACTTATATATTCCTCTCAACATGTATGCCGTGCGTTTGAACTATGCTTTGTTCTTGGAGACACACAAACAAGACGTTGATAGGATTCATGACTTGTATTTGAATGTGATTCACTCCTTGCCAGCAGAACCACGACCATTGATTCAATACATCCAATTTATTGGGCGCCAGAATGATAACTACGAAATCACAGCTGACTGGTTGAACTCCATCTCATCTGCCTATTTCAAAATTAAATCCATTGAAATGAATTTGGATCCGTACGCCAAAAGATTGTACGATATTCTGAATGATAAAACTGCAGGAATCCTGATCTCTGAGGTGATTAAGCTTTATTGGCATCAAGGTAAAGACCTGTTGAAAGTGAAGATGCTCTTAAGTACTTACACAAAACAAGAGTCTCTCTTTGGATCGGTCCCATTTTGGACGACTGTTTATCAATACCAGCGTGCTAATGGAGACGGGAACTCGATTGAAAAAGTGATCAAATATATCAGAGATTCCTCGTCTCTTCCTTTGACAGCTATCAATTGCATATTGCTGGACTACGCAGACTACCTCCAACAAGACCAAGACAGTTCGCCACAATCATTTAAGTCAGTCTTGGACTTGGAGTACGATGTGTCCCATCCACTGCACTACCGTATTACCAACGACAAACAACTCAAGAGAGCTAGAGCTGAAAGCGGACATGCTGGTGTATTCATTGAAAAGCCTATCGTCACCAATTCTGCGATTGAGCACCCGGCTAAAAGACGTGTCCCTGCTTCGCTTCCAACTTTCAAAAATGTTGAGAAAGCAGCACTTCCTATTGAATATACTTTGAATGAATAGATTAGTGAATGAAATTCACTTTGTGAATTGATTAACAAGTAGCAGATAGAGCCACTCACAGCACAGAGAAAGCTGATGATAAAAGCTCAAAGCTTTCGCGGGGGACCCACCAAAATTTTCTGCGATGAGCTCTCAAAACCAAAACAAAGCCATATCTGATCTCTGATCTGTTGCGAACTAAGAAATACCAAACTTCATCAGAATGGGCCAAGAGATGGGGATTAGTACCGAACAGCAGAGCAAAAGAGAACGTTCCCCGAGCGCTGCTGAGACCTCAGTTGCTAAGAAGGCAGCAGTTCAGAGCTTCACAACAGACAACCATACAGACACTCCTTCAAAACAACCAAATAAATCGCAAGACAAGAAGGAAAAGAAGAAAAAACGTAAATACAAGAATAAAGACGTTGATCCAACATCTCCTTCAGGAGTCCTTCAGCTTGAAATCGAGGACATCTGTCAGGAGCGCAATCTTCAACCGGAGGACATTATCAACGACATTAACTCTCTGTTGAACTCTGAAGAACTTGCTGCTATATATCATCGTCAGGTAGAAAATGTTGAAATCATTGCCCTTACATCGAACGGTGAAGGTTTGGCACTCATTGAAAACCCAGTGGAGACCACACACAAGCAGATTGTTATTGTACCCTTTGCCATCCCTGGCGATGTGTGCACTATCAGAGTCTTCAAGACACATCCAACGTACGTTGAGTCCGATTTACTCAAGATAACAACGCCTTCATTCGAAAGAGACAACTCACTCATAAAGTGTCGTTACTTTGGTAAGTGCTCTGGTTGTCAGTACCAGGAGTTGCCATACACTACACAACTGGAGTACAAGCGACGCACAGTCCAGAACGCCTACGAACACTTGGCTCCAGAACTTATGAAGCAAGGGAAAGTGCCAGATATTGGCGATACTGTTGCATCACCTAAGCAGTTTGGTTATAGAACAAAGCTTACACCACATTTCGATATTCCAAAAAAGAAAAACATGACATATAGACCGTCATTTGGGTTTGGTGCAAAGGGAAGATCAAACTGGAGAGAGACTGATGGGGGCGATCAGAACACAGTCGACATTGAGGAGTGTATTATTGGTACCAAAATCATAAACATTGGTATGGAGAACGAGAGACGTGTATTTGAGAAAGAATGGACAAAGTATAAAAGGACAGCTACGATCTTGTTAAGAGAACATACAAGAGTTACTAAGAAGAATGGTGATACTCTAGAATTCAAAAATGAACAGGAAGGCTCCAAGGATGAAGAAGGAAATGTGAGCGTTATTGTTGAAGACACACAGAGTGAAGATGTGCTTGTTAAATCATGTGTTACAAACACAAGACAAATTGTTACTGAATACATCAATGGATTCACATTTGAGTTTTGTGCTGGTGAATTCTTCCAGAACAACAATTCAATTTTGCCATTGGTGACTGAGTACGTGTGTTCCAATCTACAAATCCCAAGAAAGACAGAAGATCCATTATACTTGGTTGATGCCTACTGTGGTTCTGGTTTATTCAGTATCACTGCTTCCAAGGGTGTCGACAGAGTTGTCGGTGTTGATGTGAGTAAAGAATCAATCAGATTCGCCACAAAGAATGCAGAACGTAACGGTGTCAAGAATGCTACTTTCATTGACGGTAAGGCCGAGAAGATATTCGCCTCAATTGACACACCTTGTGATTTAACATCTGTTATCATTGATCCATCAAGAAAAGGTTGTGACGAGGTTTTCTTAAATCAGCTGTCAGACTACAGACCTGCTCGTGTTGTCTATGTATCTTGTAATGTTCACTCACAAGCCAGAGACGTCCAGTGGTTCCTCAATCACACTGAGAATGGCCACCAGTACAGGATCGAAAGTGTTAGAGGGTTTGACTTCTTCCCACAGACACACCACGTTGAGGGTGTTGCTGTCTTAACCAGGGTTTAACGAACAAACACTCCTTCATGTAATTTAATTATTCATATAGCATTTTATTCAATCAGCATTGTGTTTTGTTCTTTCTGTTCATGTCGATCTGTAGCATGTGGTTATTAGCTTTGTGTCAAATGGCGCCAGTATCAATGGGCGCATTGTTGCCCTACTTAAAAACACGTGCTCATTGACATTATACCCTAATGTTTCTCGCACTGCAGGCGGGAGCCCCGCGAAAACTTCACAAAACACCCGAACATCTCTTTCAAAATTTTTCACCAGTCACACTTCCCAGAGCCTTGCAGTCGCGACAGTGCGGAAAAATCATCAAACTTGTTCAACAACACCAAAGCAGTGGCATTAAAGTAAGGGTATAATACATCTATCAACCGTCAAAATGGAAAACGATAAGGGTCAGCTCGTAAGTGGCCATGTGAAGAGAAGGGATGAATGGATTCATACGCAAAAGTTACAAAGTTGGAGCACACTCAAGAAGTGAGATAATGATGTTAAGATGAAAAGTTGCACACACCGACACATACAAGGAGGCAATGAAGTACACACAGATAAAGACTGGAAGGGGAAGAACTGCACTATCAATTTATCGTCTGTAACGTATCATAAGAAGCACGAGGCACAGTAGAACTGCTTTCAGTCAAGGTGATCATAGAGTGTGAACCCAGGTCCGTTCAAATCATGTACACGATACCCTACGCAAGGAAGCCCGTTCAGTGACATCAATATTGCATATAATTTCAAGCCTACGAACATACTATGGGTCCATCTCCAGAAATTCTCGAATCTATACAAGGTCCTTAGATCAAGTTTACTAACAAAACACCTAGGTCGAATTGTACGTTCCAAGAAAGTGCTCTGCCACCAACAGAATCATCAAGGCTAAGGACCACGCCTCTGTCCAGATCAACATTGTTAACGTTGACGAGGAAGGCCGTGCCATTCCAAACGACTTCACCACCTACGCTCTTTGCGGTTACGTTAGATCCCGTGGTGAGGCTGACGACTCCTTAAACAGATTGGCTCAGAGAGACGGTTTGTTGAAGAACGTCTGGTCTTACTCCCGTTAAGGTGATTAAGGCTTATGCATTGGGTTCTGTTTATTTCATTGCTATAATCTTCAAAAATTTGTAAATTAGAATGAGAGTTTCCGTAGATGAGTATATACAACTAGGGTTTGAAATTAGTACAATGTCGTACTCCACGCATGGTTACTCAAGATAGTGAAGCTCTGACTAAGACAATCTTCCTGAGGTGAGCCAAGCGTTTGTGTCTCGTTGTGGTTTCCGCTGCCCTGGCTAATTTTATTTAGTCGCTAGCAAGATCTGCTGTCAGGTGGTGCATTTTAACAATGGCATGGGGAGTCACACCAGGGATAGCAGTCACCAGGGGCCAAAGATAGCAGAACCGAGTTACAACCCCGTTACTAAATATGTAGGCAAAGACAGAGAACCGGATAGCTACTTTTTAAAGGACTTGTCCATATCTCAACGCATTACTCCATTCGGAAGCCATGTCCCTTGTGGGCGCTCCCCCAACATGTGTCCCCCACAGACCCAAAACTTCCCCAGTCTTCCCGGTGCCGCCAACTGATGCGCTTTCTCGTGTTTACCCCAGCTTTCCACTTGTGTATTACACACAAACCTTAGCTGTTTATACGGACACAACAGTGGATAACATGGTCAACGCTTATATCACCTTGCTTTATAGCGCCTCATACCTTCCAGGTGCGCTTGTACTAGGCAAGGCGCTCAAACAGCTGGGTCTCCCACCTGATACAGAACTTGTGGTTCTGCTAGCCACTCAACTTACTCCTTTTGAAGATGAAATTTTGGCTGTGAGTTCCAGTTTATTGAACGCTTTTGTAATTGACACCACTAACCTAATCGATAAAAGGACGTTTATGACAAAATTCTAGAGATCTCGCTTATTCATGCACAGAACACCCCACAATTATTACTGCTGGGTCGTCCCGAGCTAAAGCCTACTTTCTCTAAAGCTCACCTGTTTTCTTTGACAGAGTATAAAACAGTGGTATATTTGGATTGCGACACCCTACCATTGAGAACGCTAAATGAGCTGTTCGAACTCCATGTAAGACCAGATCAAATAGCTGCCTCCCCTGATAGTGGATGGCCTGATATCTTAAACTCTGGGGTGCTAGTGATTAAACCAAACCGAGAGACCTACGGATCTCTGCTTGAGAAAATTCAAGAGCCGAACTGCTCATTTGATGGTGCTGACCAAGGCTTGCTGAATCAATTTTTCAATGTGGGGAAAGTGGATGGTTGGGTTCACTTACCATTCTTGTACAACATCACACCTTCCGGTCAGTATCAATACCAGCCTGCTTATAACTTTTTCGCTTCAGAGATTAAAGTTGTTCATTACATTGGTGCTACAAAGCCGTGGATGCAACCCAATGATATGGGCGCGCTGAGAGACAAATGGTGGGATAAGTACGCTGAGTTCTATGGCTGGGATAGAGATGTCAAAAAGATTATACATGGTATCGAGCCTAGGTATTACCAAGATAAGGCTGTGACTATTCCAGAAGAGAAGGATTTGTTACCAAACCCGTCCTACTATGAGATTCCAAACGACAAGGAGAACAAGGCAGGAGAAGGGGGTGAAGAGGATTTCCAAGACGAAGGCCCCAAACCGGAGGAAGTCTCTCAAAATGAGGACCAGGATGTTCTTTTAAATCCCCAATCCTATGAGAACTTTTCCACTATTGATCCCACAACTAAATGGGATCCCCAATATGAAGAACCACCGAAAGATGGAAAACCAGAGGCTGCTTTCTTCCCATCCGACATGCATTACCACAACACATGGGATGAAGATGACGACGATAATAAGTCTCCAGAAGGAGAGACAGTAGATGTCTCAGAAGGGCAAACCTTTGAAGAAGAATACTCCGCACCACCACCACAATGGACAGCACCTGCTGTTTTCCCATGGGAAGTTGAAGATCGTCGTGTAGAACCAGAACGTGTATTTGATAATGGTGGTTCGTTCACATTCGATAATCCATGGGAAAACATGTTGATTCAAAAGATTAAGGACATGAAGATCGAGAAGGAGGGAAATAAGATGCTAGATCATGAAGAGAAAAGAATGGATGAGAATGAACTGGAGAGATTGAAGGAGATTGAGAATAGATATACCGGATCTATTGAGGACCAAGATGATGTCAACATCGCGGTGGAGAAGTTTGAGCAGGAAGAGGAAACCATAATCAAAACTCCTTCAGATATGGAGTATGAGAATGAGCTGGTCCAATCAGAATTGAAGACCCCTCAAGGAACTATTGTTCTTGATGGAGAGCGCTCATAAATTTGAGATAAGTGCTCAGGCACGGATAAGATCTGACAACGTTTTATTTGCTATGAAGACAGAAATGCTGATCTGCTCTCGCTATATACCCCAGATTGCTATTAGTTGCTAAAAAATAACCAACTTGCAGCATGATCAGAAGGTACTGTCACTATTGAACCGAATACAAATTACTCATTAATCCCAGGGAATCAAGATCCGGTCACGTGATCGATTCGCTATATAGAAATAAGCGCTCATTGGGAAATATTCGCGAATAAAATTTTTCGTTTGCTGGTGTCCGCGGGCCTTTAAAAGTTGTGTCGATTTCCATTCTTTTCACATCTTATAGACAGGATTAAAAGCACAAATCAACATTAATAAAATGGCTGACGGTATCACTGAGATCGACTCCGGTTTGATCGAGACCAACTACGACAACGTCGTCTACTCCTTCGATGACCTCAACTTGAAGAAAGAGATTTTGAGAGGTACGTACCATGCAGCACATTTGAGTGGTAGTAGTAGGATGATCTTTGTCCCTTTTGGTTGTGAGATCGGTGGACTCACTGTGATAAATCTGAGGTTAATGGAACTCTGCAACATGATTCTCGTATGCTTCATGAGTACTATAACTTTCCAATTGATCTTATGATTACCCTGATTCTGATCCCTTGCCACACTAAAGAGGCTTTCACTATTACTACACATCAATGATCCATTATGATCTCCAACGATATACTAACAAGCATCGCTAGGTATCTACGCCTACGGTTACGAGGCTCCATCCTCCATTCAGCAGCGTGCTATCCTCCCAATTGTTGAGGCCCGTGATGTCCTTGCCCAGGCCCAGTCTGGTACTGGTAAGACTGCCACTTTCACCATTTCCGCTTTGCAGAGAATTGATGAGAACTTGAAGGCTACCCAGGCTTTGATCTTGGCCCCAACCAGAGAGTTGGCCTTGCAGATCCAGAAGGTCGTCTTGGCCATTGGTATGCACTTGGACATCTCCGTCCACGCTTCCATTGGTGGTACTTCTATCCAGGAGGATATTGAGGGTTTGAAGAAGGGTGCTCAGGTCGTCGTTGGTACTCCAGGTCGTGTCTTCGACATGATTGAGCGTCGTTTCTTCAAGACCGACAACGTTAAGATGTTCATCTTGGATGAGGCCGATGAGATGTTGTCTTCCGGTTTCAAGGAGCAGATCTACAACATCTTCACATTGTTGCCAGGTTCCACCCAGGTTGTTCTTTTGTCTGCCACCATGCCACAGGATGTCTTGGAGGTTACCACCAAGTTCATGAGAAACCCAGTCAGAATTTTGGTCAAGAAGGATGAGTTGACTTTGGAAGGTATCAAGCAATACTTCGTTAACGTTGAGCAGGAGCAGTACAAGTTTGACTGTCTTTCTGACTTGTACGACTCTATCTCTGTTACTCAGGCCGTTATCTTCTGTAACACCAGACGTAAAGTCGAGTACTTGACTGAGCAGTTGACTGCCAACAAGTTCACTGTCTCTGCTATCCACTCCGACTTGACCCAGCAGGAGAGAGACACCATCATGAAGGAGTTCAGAACCGGTTCTTCCAGAATCTTGATCTCTACTGACTTGCTTGCTCGTGGTATCGATGTCCAGCAGGTTTCCCTTGTCATTAACTACGACTTGCCATCCAACAAGGAGAACTACATTCACAGAATCGGTCGTGGTGGTCGTTTCGGTAGAAAGGGTGTTGCCATCAACTTCGTCACTGACAAGGATGTTGGTATGATGAGAGAGATTGAGAAGTTCTACTCTACTCAGATTGAGGAGTTGCCAGAGAACGTTGCTGACATCTTTGCTTAAGTATGAATTTTAATTAACTGGCTTTTGTTATGAACCTCGGAAGATCAAAAAAAGGAAAGATATAAAAACACTACTTTATTACTATTTGTCTCTTGTAGGGGTTGACGAAGCCATTCATTTTGTCATTTTACAACATTGTTTCTTTTTTTTATTTCTGCTACATTGATTAATACATTCATTCTCATTGATTTGTTAAACTAAAAGTGCAGCACGTGTAATAGAATATCATAATAGTTTGCTTATTCATCATAACCAATTTTCTCGAGCTTTGGTTGTGTCTTACTCTCGCCATCAACGCCAATGACAAGTACTTTATCCACAACAGTATGCTCATCCTCATCCTCACCGTCAAAAAACAGGTCTAATGATGTGACTTTTTGGAAGCGGACGTATTTAAGCTTCAACTCACACCATCCATTTTGGTCCCATTCTAAAGCCTGTTCATGTAATGCTGATGTAGAAGTAGCATCGTCAAATGAAATGATGGCGCTTCTGTTGCTCCAGACTTTGACCTTATCTGGTCTCTGTGTGTCATCATGCTCTTCAGACTTTATCAAAATGGAAGAGACTTTGCATACGTTGGCGAATGGCACGTGCAAAAGCAGTTGGGAATCAGCATCACTCATAACGGCAGTCGTATCAACGTCTTCTATACGAACCACACTTTTGACATCATCACCAGTCAAATGGACGGTGTTGAGCGCTTCAAACTCGCCAAAGAACACCGACTTGTTAAGGATCTTATTATGGCCCACATACTGAGATACCTCACTCCATACAGAGCTGCTAGATCCACCAGTGGACTCCAATACGTAACGTTTGGCCTGTGGTGCCTTGCCACTCAGCTCCTTCACCTTTGTGAAAACGCCTTCGACGTTGGCGCCACGCAGTCTGTCCACTTCTTTGCCCTTATGGATGAACACAAACGTCGGCACAGCGGTGATTTGATACTGCGACACAACCGTTCTCTGGGAGTCCAAGTCTACTTTGACAACTTCCACGTTGCTGTAAGAAGCGTATAGCTGCTCCAGCACCGGGGCGATGGCCTGGCACGGACCACACCACACAGCGGTGAAATAGAGCACCAGAGCCTCACACTGCTGAAGATAGTCGTCCAGTTCGCCTTTTTGCAGGTAAGGAATTGGCATCGTTGGGGTGGTGGCTCAACGATTGTTGTTCAATGGCTGTCTCTTTGGGTGTTTGTTTGGGTGTTGAACGTGTTGATGTTTCCGCGAAGTTATCAGCACAGGATCGATGGGAGCCAAAGTGAATCTGGTGCAAACGTACTACGATGAGGTGGGCTTATGTAATCTTGGTACATATCTATGTAGGTTTCTATATACAGTCATACCAAGTAAATTCTGATGAAGCAAAAGAAGAAAACTACATGACTTTTGCACTATTGATGGACCAGCTAGTACATTCATTAGACATAGCATGCTCAAGATCACACCAGTTGTTCCTCCAGCTTCTGAGCCACTTCGACCATTCTTTGTTGGAACATTAGGTCATCGACTTCAACTTTCACAGTTAGCTCTGTGTTTCCTTGGATCTCAAACTCATTATCCGAGGCATTGATAGTCATGAAGCTTTGGTCGATATCCATCTTGTCTTCGGTCAGTTGACCATTTCCATCAACCCTTTTCAAAAAGTCACCTAATTTGATAGCATCTGTTTCTAGATCCGCAAATCTGTCAATCAGAGTGGTATGTTCCTTAACCAGCTCCATTACTTTCCAAATATGTTTCAATTGGGTCATCTTTTCAATAGCTTTAACAGAATTGATCAGATCTCCACACTGGAAAGAAGATATCGACATCATCTCGCTCTGGAATAGGTAGAACATTTGTACCGTCGTGTGTTTTTTGGTCTTGTATGTGTCATTGATATCTGCCAGCTCCATCCTTGTCATCTCTTTTTCGTCA
Source organism: Petasospora mycetangii (assembly GCA_003708295.3). Lineage (NCBI taxonomy): Eukaryota > Fungi > Ascomycota > Saccharomycetes > Phaffomycetales > Wickerhamomycetaceae > Petasospora > Petasospora mycetangii. The sequence continues at coordinate 408,063 of PPNU03000003.1, forward strand.
ATCAAAAGTCCATACTCTGTGATCATGTGCTTCAAGAGTGGTAGTTTACCATCGTTGAGCACCTCCACACGAAATCCAACATCGGTCATAACCTTCGAGTCATTGGTGTCTTCATATTGACTCTTTACAAGTTCACCGTTGGTCATCGTATAAATAGAAGTTAACAATCTATCATCATCTTGTAAGTATATTTTGAACATACCCATCAATTCAAACCCAAACTCATTAGAAGGATTGACGACGACTTGTCCTGGGAACCTCTTCATCAGATAATCTGCAACATCACTGATAAATTCGAAACAATCCACTTTCACCAATCCCTGCTCCACAATGGAATGTTGATCAATCGCAGCCAATCTTTCCAAACATAAGTCAAATTTAGCCAAATCATGATACATCGTCAATGCGTTCTTCAGAACACTTTCCCCGGTAGCCGAATTGGTCTCTTTGAAACTTGCCTCATTGTTGGCTAGTATAAGTTTCACACTGTGTAAGTGAAACCTCGTCTTCTCCTTCTCTGTCAATCTCTCTTCAAAATCAATGTCAATGACTAAAATCTGTCCAGCAATGGAGATCCTTGATAAGTTGTTTTCAATTCGTTCTCTAAACGTCTCAAACTTGTAGATGGACGCCAAACGTAGAAGGTTCTCAACTGTGGGTGACCCTGGTGACTGTTTAAGAACTCTCGTGATCTGTAACAATGCCGATTGAAATGCGTCGGACATTCTTTCCTTTAGAGCTTAAACGGTGGTCGATTGTTATTCCCATATGTGTAAATCCAAGGCTAAATTGTTTTGTGTACACGGGAGTAGACTTGGGTTCTCATCAAACAAGTTCGCGGGAACCACTCCGCACAATAGCAAGTCGCAACCCCTGGGACATACTAATTCCATCAACATTGACGAGCAGCCCACCACTTAGAGCGCTGAAAGTCCACCAATCTACTTTATAAATAGGTATTCTAGATGGGCGGAATTCTTAAGAATAAGCAAGACAGCGAGTCTGCAGCTGTGACACAGAGTACCAAGGAGTTCAGAGAGCAAGTGCTCAAGAACACTAAACTCAATGCTATGCTTAAAGATATCAAACCAGAATTCTTCAATGAGAAAGGCGAGATCGATGTCAGAAAACTCGATTCCCTGTCAGATGCTGATAAAGAGAAGCTACAATGGAACACGAAGAACCTGTCTGATAATGCTGAGATCCAACAGACCATCATTGCCAACATGGAGACTTCTATCGACGAACCAAAGACTCCATTCCAGCACGCTGCTGAGTTGAATGAGTACTACCAGCCTGATGATGAGGAAGACTTGAACGGTTTTTCACTAGGAGAGCCGGAAATAAAAGTTGATGAGCTCGATGAGAAGTTTGAAAGACCTGTACATCCTGAGGAAGTGAAGTTCGAAGAGGAGGAGGATGAGGAGGAGGAAGTAGAAGATCCACAGCCCAAGAAAAAGATGACCTTTGAGGAGATGAGAAAAATGCACTATCACAATGAAGTGCCAAAATATCATCCAGAAGAAGACGAAGACGACGATGAGTGATTTTATGTGGCTGACCTCTAAAGCTTATGATGTATGAACAACTACAAATGCACAGATTCTTATTCTTTTTTTAAATATGCTATGGTATTCTTTAATTTAAATATTTCGTTATCGTTATCGTCGCGTCGTGTGTGTAAAATGAATATGTAGTAGCAGGCCAGAGTTTGTAATGAGAACCCTATCATTTCCGGTCTTTAGGATTGTTGTCCCTCATGAAGAACCAGTGAACCAAGAAATTGATCACAATGTCATCCGTATGGTACTGTAGATCGTTATTGCTCTGCTTTCTTGGAAACTCATGGAAGAAGTGGTTCTTGGAAGGATCGTGATCGATCTTGTCCCTTTCCAGGATCCTTTCTTTACTTAAGAATTTCGCCCCAAGTTGTGAAATTACTGTCTTCGACTGCTGGGCAGCGGTGTCGAGCTCATGCCGCAGCTCCTCGCTGTTATGGTTGAGAAGCCTCGTGTCGATGACAAAGTCCTGGAACATCATCCAACGGCTATGTTCGTGTCCGTGTATGTCTATGTGTAGTTTTATGCTATTTGTGGAGAAAACACCCCAAGTTTGTGTCAAAAGGAGTGTCAACATTGGAAACACCCGGCTTTAAGTACGCAGCGCTGTGGCCCGGCGTTTCCGCTTCTCCGAGCTCGGCAAAGCCAATGGACTCCGGGGCTCAGGGGTTCAGGGCATCACGCTCGCGGCCCCACACTTTTCTGCCTTCTACTTGACACCTCTGAACCACCACTACTTTTTAACAAGTGAATTCGTCATTACATAGATTTGTAGTTACTGGTTACTGAGTGCTCTGCTCACATCTACCAGCTCGCCCATATGTGCGGCAGTATGAGTACCCACGCTCATGGCCCTAGGGCTTATACTTTCCCTAAGGAAATCCACAATGCTGACCTGCATCGGCTCAAGAGACTCGTCCTCATCCTCGTCCTCGTCAGCAATTACACCAAGATCATCAGCCGTATATGTAGAATAAGATGGCAGCGAGAAGTGTTCCAAGCAAGCACCAGTCTTGGTCACAGCGCTTGTTGTGGTTACTTTTGGAACCAACGGTCGAGACACAACGTCCAGGTCGATCATGGGTAATGGCAATGCTGAGCGTCTCCTCTGTGCTAAGTGTCTTCTAGCCTTGACGTCACAAATGGAAGCATATCTTTTCATTTCGGGATCACAGTGTTGTTTGTATTGAGAGGGTTCCATCAACTGGTTTTCGGATACGATTGGCATTGGCAGTATCTGCTCAGACGTAGATGTATCTGTCTCAGTTGGCGTGGAAATCTGAGAGCTGAAGATGGACTCATTCGATGAAAGACTAAACGCCGTTGATCTTCTGTGTGTATAATAGGTGTCACGTTTTGGTGATGGTGGTGGAACCTTTGGCTCAGGAACTTGTACCTGCGGACTGATTGGTCCGCTTGGAGTTACCGGACCACCCGATGATAGTGACAAGCCGTCACTGCTATTCAAATTTGGAGTCACATAGCTTTCTTTAGTTCTAGTACCATCCTTAGGAAACTGAAAGCTTGAAAGCTTACCATAAATAGCAGACTCATTCCCCTCTTGATACGACTTTTTCCTCATTGACCGCGATGGTCTGTCTGAGTGTGATGATACATCTAACTGGCCCGTCCTTCTATGATTTGGAGAAAGGGAGTCAGTGTACTTACCCTCGTCAATAGTCATTAATTTATACGTCACCTTTTTAATATAATATGGTCTTGATGATAAAGCTTTGTCTGTACGTGTGGAGAGATCAATTAAGTCCACGGAAGGCTTACAGCTGTGTATTCAGCACATGTGAGTTATGTCTTTCACTAGTACTCTAATAGCACACATAATCGCCCAAATATGCAAACGGTCTCTCTTTATACTTTCAGGGATTGTTTATCACATAACAAATCTGGAGCCGAAAGCTTATTAGTAAAGTAATTCAAATAAGCTTGAGCTTTGCATGCAATAAATTACTTTGATGCATAAAAGAGATCGTTTTTGCATAGCTTGTAACTAAAAATAAGTATGTTTCTGTAATACATACTGAAATTCATATCGAAGACCCCTTCGTAATAGTTGTGAACATTGGACCATCCTGCAGTGGAGGTTAAACCCCAGAGCCTAGCTGCGCATTTGACAGGGGAGTGTGCCCCTTACTAAGAACAGATCAACTCGGCTCCCTTATTGGGAGTACAGTTGCTCTTTACTTTTCAATGATCTACAAAGATCACAACGGTTCTGGACTCTTCAGAGGTTTAACTAGTCTAGCCAACACTCGACTGATCACAAGTTCTGCAGCTTTGACCACTACTGGTTCGTACCTTTCTTTTGAAAGATTATGAAAAACTGCATCCTAACAATATGTTCCTGTAGATGGTTCCACAATACTACATTTAAGCAGGTTTCTATTTGAAGCAATAAACCTGGTGCTGAATATTCCACCAGCATCAACCTACTAGCTACAACAACAGGAATCCTTCAAACAGTTTAGGTTGGTGAGCAACATGCTTTCATAAACACATAATACAAAGGTCTTTGCAGTAGCAAGCTATGAACCACTTGTTGAAAAGTCTTTCACTTGCCACTGTCTTTTCAAAATTTCACAAGCATTTTGGTGTACTTCTCATCTCTTTCCAGTGTGCTTGCCCCACTTTTACACCTCTATTAGACTTTCCGCATGTAGCGTCTCATATAATGCGTCTAGCCAACTCTTGGTCACTCTTTACGAGCAAATGTACCGAGGACATTGCGTACTACACTCCAACCAATGTCTTCTAAGTTTGAGCCGTTTTTGACAAAAAGCAAGGAAAAAATGCATCAATTTGGTAGACCAGCACTAGCGACATTCGTTATGTAGTGCTATAGGAGACAGTGAACCCAATTTTTGGTGTAATCCAAACAGGTTTACTGTGCCAAGACTGTACTTTACTTTGAACTAGTTTTCATAAGATTTTGTTCGTTGTGTCTATACTTTGTGGTGGCTTTAGCGTTTCAACTTAAAAAAGTTTGCTTCCCACCAAAAACACCTCAACCTAACTCTTTTCTCTACCTCAACATATACGATAGAAACATTCATCTTTTCTTCTTTATATATAGCAACTATACGGACAAAGGCGTCTTATACCACACGTACTCCAATTTCTCGTGTCAGCAATAACCACAAAAAAGACTGGTTTCCCCTAAACCGTGAATGCACTAAATATTAGAGCTAGTACGAAGACTTGCAGTAAATAGCCTTTAATCTCTGCATTTGCTGATGCTTACTGGTACTTAATTCATTTTTGTAGAGGTTATCGATGCCCTAGTTTTGCATATTGCAAAGGCAAAGCTTAAGACTGTTGAAGTTAAAGTGGCAGATTTTCCTATGAATGTTGGGAACATTCATTCATGGTTGGTTGAAATCAAGCCAAACTGTCTGTTTACGAGCTCCTTGTATCCAGATAGATGGAATTCCACTATCTGCATGAGCTTCTAGACTAATGAAGTTTATAGATATAGCGACCTGATTCAGCCCGAAGTGCTTTGATTGTTTCAAATGTGGATTAATACACGGTCCTTTTGGTGATAGTTTGAAATTCAAAATTTGTGACACTTGGGATTCTGATTCCGGTGTTCGTATATATTGATTTGTTTTAGCGATAATACGCTCATTTAATACTCACCACATTACTTAATTTTGAAGTCACTGACACCCACTTTCAATTTTAACATGTGCTCTGTGGCACTTCCAATTATTTTTCTGCTGAGTTTTTACTTCGAGCTGATCTCTCAAATTCTGGACCACCTCTTAGCCGTATGTTGGCCGCTGTGTACAGTAGCATCTTCCACTGGGTTGATTTGATAGACACCACAACATCAGTAACCGGTAATCTTACAGTCTACGTAAATACATAAACTTCTAGACCACTAATAACTCTTTCTGTTTATCTACAATGAGCTGTAGTCATATGATTGTAACTGGAGAAACTTCTATTTTTTGAGGATATATATAAATGGAAGTATTTATAAAATGGAGTTCACACGAAGACGGGTCACTCTAAACGTTTAAGAATTGAAAGGTCAAACAGCCGTCACATTAACATGACAAAACTCATTCAGTTGGTAACGTAAGGCGACAAAAGAGATTCAATCATACCTTTGACCTGGTTTTGCTGCTCGACATTAGCGGTGTAGTCAACAGAGAAAAGAGCCACATCGGACAAACAGTCACCGTGATTCAGGACATTGTCTTCGGATGGTAAAGAACCATCGCCATGGTAAATAACGTCCATACCTGGAGCTTTGATATTACCTTGTGTGAAGAGACCGGAGGTGGCATTGTAAACCAAAGAAGAAGCAGTCACCTCGGAGCCAGTCATACGGGCCATAGTGAACTTTGGGTCTGTACAGCCAGAGGTGGAGTCAGCACCGACCTTTGGCAAGTTGATGGTAATACCGGTACCCAATGGCAAGATTCTTTCGTTGTCACCCTGGGCAGTGAACAATGCGTTAGCAAACTGGACCATCTTGGAGGAGTAGATGTTTTGGACATCAGATGGGTTATCAGTCAAAGAGTCCTTGTAGAATGAGTTATTACCGTTAGATCCAGAGAAAGCCACAGCTGGGAGTCCTCTGTACACAGAGTTATAAGTGGCACCAAGAGTACCAGAGATTGTGTAGTAAGCATCCTGGTTAGTACCTTGGTTTGGTCCGGCAATGACCAAATCTATGGAGACGTTGGCAAACTGGGTTGGAAGCAAATAGTCCAAGCCGAAAGCAACACAAGCCGCTGGAGTACCGTTGAAGTACCAGATGTGGTCATCGTTGACCTCGTGACCCCAAGCTGGGTCACCTTCCTTCAGGTAACCGAATTGTGTGTCATGCATCAACGTGGTGGTGTAAGTGAACGTAAATGTACCACCAAATCCAGATCTCTGCTCAGCTGGGGCGATGAGATAGACGTCGTGGCCAGCAGCAGTCAAGTCCCTGTAAGCGGCTCTAATACCAGTAGAGGCCCAGCCATCATCGTTGGTGAGCAGGATGTTCTTAGCGGAGGCCAAAGATGCAGCAGCGAGCGAAACGAAAGTTGATGAGAACTTCATTTGTGTGTTATTCGTTGGTTAGGGCCAACATTGTCGGATTCACCATTGATTGAGCAGGCACATCTTGGCCTTTTATAATAGTCCTTGAACCCTCCCTCGTGTTGCTCCTTTCTGTGGAGCTCCGAGCAGCCGACAATAGTGTATCTCCCTTTTGGGAAATTGAAGTGCATGCATGAGACAATTCAGGGGCTTCCGCAGCAGACAGAGCTGAGGTCAACGCCTGAAGAAAGGGGTTTAAAAGGCATTTTCTGAGGTCAATTAAGAAATAGCATCAATTGCAGATGTTTCTGATGTCTAATACCTTTAAAATGAGTCAAATATCTTCCCTGTGAAGCCCTAGTGCCCTGCCTTTACCTCTCAACTCCAACGTTGATTATCCTCATACAGCATGACCCACGTGTTGGGAAGACCACAGACATGTTACATAGATCTAGTAATCTACGGGTGTCAAACACATGGCAGCTGCACTGAAGGAACACATGAGCCGAGCAACTCGTCTGACCTTTAATTTGCGTCCAAAGATGCTCCAGGGAACTAGAGGATCCACATTGTCGGACTTATTGTCATCTCCCAAAGCTCGGCCTTCTTGGCCCGATCACCGTGCTCCACCTAGAAAAGATCGAACTAACACCCCAGCTCCGTTACGTTAATAATAATAATTACCTTGAGTAAACTGTTTACACCACATGATTCTATTTCCTCGGCTGACTCGGTGTTGCACGAATATTGTAAGACTACGTATACACGAGCACCCACAGGCACCGACCTCTCCCTTCCGGGCGGTCATTGGTTGTACTAAGACGACTCTGCTAAAATATAGGCGGACACGTGGTGCAAGTATGCTAGAACTATACTCTGCGTACGTGCTGTCGGAATTGTGTAATCAACTCTCTAGGTCTTCTCTTTCCTGTTTTGTCTGCCATGACTGTTATTGGTACAGTTGCTCTTCCGATAATGTACCAGAAAGGCATACGGTGTATAATCGGTAGGTTCGCTAGTTAAATTGAAGGAGGGCTAACCGCTACCCTCTTTTCACCTCTTCCTCTGTATCAAAGCTTCAGAAATAATGTTCACCCCAGTCTTTTCTTGATAGGGGTTGCTTGCTTTCACCTTGTACCTAAATACTAACTGGTTAAGCGATGTTACAAGGCACCGTTACGAGGCTGAGATGTCCCAGATAAGACAAGTAATCACACTTCGGGAATATCTCGAATTTTCGCCATTATTATCGACACTTCGATCAGATCATATTGTGATTCACACTTCTCGAACCTGAAATCTCTCAAGCTTGGAGCTTGTACGGTACAGATGAAATCCTTCACAAAACTGTGACCTTTTAATATGTATCCCTGTGATGAAGATGACGGAAACCTAATGATACTTTTGTTGTGGATGAATGGAAGACGAAGAGAAACAACAAGTGTCTCATGTCCAATAGTGAGATATAGTTTCACTCTGAAACTTTAGATTGTACTGGTTATTGTTAAGTCCATCACATTCAGAAAGGACATATCTATGTGATGCACATGCGGCTTTATCCTGTTTGGAAGCATTATACTACAACACAACCTACATGATGATATATAATACATGTCCATAGCCCATTAAAAGAACGAAAACCAAGATGAACCCAGATCCAAAGAAATCAAAAGACAAAAAGAAGGATGATTAGACATAGCAGGATATCAAGCAGTCACCGGCGGAGCCAAAGTACGAGGTTGACCTGATTCAGATTCAGCTACATCCTGCCCTTCTTCATTGTTTGGCATTCTCGATGCGGCCTGGAACTCATCAGCATCCAAGATAGAGTCCAGATCACGTTTAATAACATAAGGGAACTGGAATGTTGAATAACGTCTGATAATGGTGCCGCTTCTATCAACAAGGAATTTCTCAAAGTTCCATTTCACTAGTCTCGTGCCTAAAAATCCTTTCTTATGATCTTTCAAGTATCTGAAGACTTGGTGCTGTTTTTTACCATTAACCCTAATCTTTTCCATGATCTTAAAGTTACAGTTCCAGATTTGTTTGTAACACTTTGTGGCATCAGCGGAATTAAACCACTCCTGTGCGAAGTTATTCGATGGGAACCCAAGAACAACGACATCATCTTTATACTTTTCATACAAATCGTTCAAAAACCTAAGCTGGAAGGAAAAACCACACATAGATGCCACGTTACAAATAAGCACGTATTTTCCTCTCAGCTGCTCGAAATCGAATGGCACACCGTACGAGTCGTTGGCCACAAGAGAGTAGAAATCAATATCTGACTTGACATTACATTTTTGAATCACATCCTGTTCAGTCAAGGTCTGTTGTTCTGATGATGTTTGCTGTTCTGTTTTAGGGTTTGCAGTTGTATGCTTTTTAGGCTCTGTTGTGAACACTCCTGTATCTGGATCAGTTGTAACGGATATTCCATCCTCTTTGTCATGGTATTCGTCTGTCGTTGTAGATAGTAAGAGTACTGGAAGTTCTGTGTCAAGACGGTCAAAGATATCCTCGTAGCCATCGCCATTGCTACTCTCGTCTACTGAAGAAGCTGTCGCAGATGAGCGTGCAGGTGTTTCTTTGCTGACCTGTGGAAGATGTGAGACTGGAGACATTGTGTCTTGTGTATCCATTTGTAGTATGTGAAGGATCAGTAGTGGTAGTAGTAGATAGTAATTGACGTAGCACAGTATCACAGTGATGCTTTGTTACGGTAATAGACCAAGGGTATAGTATGATTAGTGCTTGTAGCAGATCCGTCACTGTAGCATGTATAGAGAAGTCAGCCAGTGGGTATGCCCCTGTTTAAGTAGCGGGACTCCCGGGGCGCCTCGCCTGCTGCCATGCATCGTGATTTGCGAGCGCAGATCTATATTTCTGGGCTTTGATACGATGATGTCAATTCTACTGAGGACTTGAGGTTATGGGATGGCTTCCAAGATCTTAGTGAGTCTATTTGAAAGTAAAATAATAAGTCGTTGGCTATTTTTCTTGGAGAAAACACTGAATATAGCCCCGGAGGCAGGATGGTGGTCCCGCCTCTCACCAACAAGCGGGCGGCAGGGTGCAGCCTTGTGCTCTGGTTGGGCGACGGGCTTGCAACTACAGAGAGCGAGCACCGGCAGTTCTGCTAGCGCAAAGGACTGGCAGTCGCTGCCATAGCTTGACACGCCACATATTCCAGAACGTCCTTTTTGTCCTTGGTGTGTTCTGTGTGCGTGCGTGTGCATCTGGTTTGACAGAGATGGGTGTGTGTCCCTTGAAGTTTTAAGCGGTTATGTCATTCCGGTATTTCCCCAGACGAGGAATGCACCATAGTGACGAGCATTGGAGAACAAACATACCTCGTAATCTTTATGACTTTAATTGGTACTGTGTATTGTTCGAATGCTGTGCATTGCTCTGGTTGTCTGCGCCTGTGAGACCAAGACTTCGTAAGTTCATTACGTTCGGTCTCGCTGCCCCACTCCACATCGCTAGCCCAGAGGTTAATGCGTGCTACGCTTGTACGGAAAGATCTATATACGAGTTTGCCTCTCTACGCGTATCAAATTTCACACCAAGCTACTGGGATTGCTCTGCTTGGACATACATTCCTCTAAGCTTCCGGACATGTCACACGCAGAAAATCTCAAATCATTTCGGCAAGAAATACTAGCTCCACTGCTACTGCCTCGCATGTCAATGAGCACAAGCAGGTGAGAGTACCGGCACAAGTTCAACATCTGTGTCTAATCTAATAAGCCTAGTACAGCATTTAACTCTGAGCGTCGTCCAGTGTAAGGCACATTCCACATGCGCGATCGTCCGCCGTACCATATGCAAACAATTTACCCGATCCGGTAAACGCGTTGTGTGCACGCGCGTCAGGGGCATCAGGCACGCGTTTTGGCGGAGATGTTTGGTGCGATTGCCAAATGCAGTAGTGAGAAGGGCTCTACTCGATAAGTGTGCAAAAAGACGGAAAAGGAACTAACGGTTAAGAATCTCCATGAATGCGGCTCATCAAGTAGACCTCAAAATTTAAGCTCACTGCTCATGTAACTTGCAATATACGTAACATCGTTTGGCATTGTCTCTGTGTCTAATGGTCTAATGGTTATCTAGGGTTTGTAACTGTCGCAAGCAAGCACCATGGCCAACGGTACACCCAAAAGCGAAGCAATTGCATAATTATTAGACTCCATCTGCTGGGAGCACGGCAAGCACCATCATCTCGGTGTTGACCAGTCTAGAAAATTCTTCGGTTGTTATTCATGCGACTCTGCAGCACCCTTTTTTTGGCGGTGGTCTTGCATGAACGGCAATTAGATGCACAAATGGGGTGAAAACATCTGTTGGTATTACTTGAACAGTGCATCAAACTTCGAAAACCCTGATAGACCTGATACCTGTTGCACTACTGGAAAATCATTAGAGCACAATACGCCAAAGTTCGGGTTTGATGCTGCTGGTATACATGCTATAATCACATTAACTACGATAAGATATATTCGCACATTAAAACATTCATAAAGCATTAAATTCGATTGCTATTGTTCATATCTCAGTCTATTTTAGCTATCTTGTTGACTTCCTCACTCATGATCATGGAACTATCAACATCATCAAATGCTCTTTTAGTACCAGCACTTGAAGTGACTTTAGTAGACTCTCCAAAGTCCTGAGACAACAGTCTGTTGAGCTCTTCATCATCCATCACTTTGTGGTTTTCATCATCTATGCCTGGTGTTCCTTCTTTTGAAAGAGACTGTAGCACCTTCTCGAACTCTGGATCATTGAGATCGTCATTCAAAAGTGGCATGTTTGCACCTGTTCCTAAGTCGGTAATCTTCGTAGGCTTTGAGGCTTCAGGTGCCTGGAGATCTCTTACCGCAGTTTGTGCTTGTTCGACTGGGGGTGAAACTGCGTCATGTGTGGTAGGTGTTTGTGTAACAACAGGGGTGTTGTGATTCGGAACAGGTAGTGGCTCCGGCTGCAGAGCTTTCGCATTGAACGGAGCATTAAAAACAGTTGTTTGTGGTTCTGACTCTGGTGTCTGCTGCGTGAGAGAAACAACTGGAGTCTGAACAGAAGTGGAGACTGCAGATGGTATATTGGTAACTTGGTTCGTTGCTGGAACAGCAGGATCCTGTGAAATCGGTGCTGTAATACTGTTCGTCACAGGGGAGCTTGTGGTTGATGATTGTACATACGGAGTAGACTGAGCAGTGACATCAATCAATGTCTGTGTAACGGAAGATGATGATGTAGACTTTTGAAGCTCTGGTGCCTTCTGAAGGGCGGATGTAGGCGAAGCAGGCGTGATGACCGGCGTCACTGTTTGTGGAGATGATGTAGCACTCTGGGAAGCAGCAGTCTTAGTATGTTCAACCGATGACTGAGAAGCTTGTGTAGAAGACTGAGTAGCTGGAGCAGGTTCAAGTTTTGCAAGATTTATTGGGGAATGAACAACACTAGTTGGTTTGAGTGAGTTCGTTTGCTGCCGTGATTGTTGAACAGCTGGTACAAACTGACTCTGTTGTGGGACCTGAGGTTCTTGTTGTGTATAAGACTGTTGTGAAGCATGTTGAGGTTGGGGTTGTGCCTGAGGCTGCATGCGTTGCTGTTGTAAATTTGGCTGTTGAGCCACAGGTTGTTGAACTGGCTGTGTAACTTGTTGCGCAATAAGTTGGTGCATTGGTGGTTGCAGAAGTGGTTGAGAGTCCGACCGCTGCAACACTGGCTGGGCCCTCTGTGGTTGTGGGGTAGCCACGGGGGTAGCAGCACCGGATGAAGGACCAGAAGAGCTCAGGCTGAGTGGGGCTTTGATACGGCCGTTCGTGACCTTGTACGTAGCAGCATTCAAAGCCACAGTCAAAATTTTAGTCAGTTGTTGTGGGTTTGTATCAATTAACGTAGACAATGGATCTGAGGTGATTCCCTTGGCTTTCGCAGCTTGTGTCACTTGCGCGATTGTCATAGCGATGGCTTGAGTCAAAATGGCAGAAATAGTTGGTTTATCTACCAAGTTTCGAAGATCTTTGGAAAGGAGAACAAGTTGTTGTTGCAGATGGGCCAATGCTTTCTTGGTATCAGCACCCATCGTTCTTGCTGGAGTACTCTGTGCTGGAGGGGTAAGTCTTGTGGACGGAGTTGGTGTAACACCACGATTCGCAGCAAGTTGTGCCTGAATGCTTGGTATTTTATTTTGTTGCTGTTGTTGGACTTGATGTGTAGCATTTTGCTGTAGTCTTTGTTGAATCTGTTGTGGAGCAGTATTAACCTGTACCTGTGGTTGTTGGATATACTGCTGTTGAGGAGGCTGTATTTGCGGTGAAGCTTGATGAGCCAATGGTTGTTGTTGTTGTTGTGGAACATGTTGCTGCATCTGCTGCTGCGAATCAATAACTCCAGGTTGCAGTGGTGGTTGTCTACCATGAGCACCTTGTTGATCACTTATCTGCAGTTGACCTTGCTGAGGAATACCTTGGTTTAAAGCCAGCCCGGTCTGTTGTTGGAACTGATGAGCAGCCTGTGCCATCTGTAACTGTTTTTGCTGTTGTTGTTTTTGATTCTGTTGTTGTTGTTGCTCAATCTTCATGGCAGCAGCCTTGGCCTTAGCAGCAGCAGCAGCCTGTTGTTTCTTCTTCGCTTTCTCCTTCTCTGCGCAATACTCTTCATCCAGACCCCATAACCAACCCTTACCTTCCTTTGAAACCTTTCTGAAAGCCTTGTTCAGTGAAAGGTTATGGCGTACAGAGCTCTGCCATCCATCTGGGCAGTACTTATAGTATGGGAATATATCTCTGATGGACTTATAAATTTCAGCCAAGGACATACCTTTGGGCGTTCCATGAGTTCTTAAACAGGTTGCAATCAAGTTGGAATATGAACAGTTTGGTTTCGTTCTGTACTCTTCTGGGATCTCTTCCAAAGTATAGACCTTCTTTGGTGGTTTTGGAGCTCTTGGTGGCTTCTTTTCCTTGGCTGGTTTCTTTGGTGCAGTGGTGATTGGTGTATCCGTGCCGTTGATCGGTTGGTTCATTGTAGCCGATGCATTGCCATTCACTGGTTCGAAATCCATACTTGTCAAATTTGGAGTATTTTCTCCAGATTCATCAAGGTCATTATTAGAGCGGTTAGTATAAAGCGTACTTTTGAGTGACACGGCATCTGATGGGTTCAAAGGTTTAGATGGACTCTCCCCGTTTTCCGATGGGTTCCCCCCACCAGGTAAGACAAATCTGAAAACTATCTGACCAATTTGGATCTTAGACTTGTTTGTTAATGGAACAGTAGCACCTCTCTCAATGAAGACGTCATCGACAAATGCACCATTCTTACCTTGGATTGACAGTTCAAATCTCTCAGTTCCAAAGTTGTAAAAAATCTTAGCATGTTTTCTGGAAATGGCCTTCGAAGATCCTAAATGAACATCAACAGAATGAGAATGATCATTCTCGGATTTTCTTCCCAAAATTACTTGTAATGTCTGAACGTAAAAGATAAAGTTCTCAAACTCCAAACGCGCATAAGCAGATACCTTAGTGGCTGTAATAACTTCCTGCCTCGTGGCGTGTGGTTCTGCCTTCGAAGCTTGTGATGGTATCGTAGCAATAGCTGCTTCTTGTTTCATAGATAGGGAAGGTGTCATACTCGAAGAGGGCTGCTCTTCAGGCTTGGTAGCATAGGGTAAGTCATGAGATGATTGTTGCTGGGCCTTCGGTGCCTCGATTTGAGGAGCCTTAACGGGAGACGGTGGCTTTGTAACGATATGCGGTATTGTATCATCAGGGTTCTGCTTCAGACTCAGAGATGTTCTATCTACTGTGGTGTCCATAATCTGACTGAGTGTAGGATTTGTGGTTGAGTCCGTTGATGGGTGAGGCTGCGGTTGTGGTTGTTGCAACATAGTGTCATCAAGGGGTAACACGACCTTCTGTTCTGAACTGATACTGAGTAGTGGTGCTTGGTCAAGTTGCAGTGAGTTAACTGACATCTCTGGAGTGGACTTGAGCGACATAAATGAGTCCATTTGACTTGCTGTTTCAGACATAGTGTGTGATATGAGGGATGTGTCAGTGGGTGAAGCAAAACGTGCTCAGAGCAGTCTGGTTAAACAACGTGAAGAAAAAGGATGGACGCGGTGGTACTTGATATATATGTTTACCAGTAGATGATTTGTATAGTACAAGGCCAAAGAACCGTGTCTCGAGCAACTGTTGTTGGAAAAGAGCACACGTTACCGCGTTGTAAGGTAAACAAAGGACACTCTTCGGGCGGCTAAACTTCCTGTATGGTTTGTGTAATAGCGGCGCAACTGTGCCAAGCAGCGGTGTGTTGAGAGTTCTAAAAGACCTCGTTGGGTGTATAGCACGTATAACTCTCCTGGCAAGTGGCCGGTGTGCGGTGTAAGCGGTGATAGAAATACAAAAACTTCACTGGACTTAGCGCTCTATCTAACTATGAGCTTTTTAGGCCTACAAATTTTCTTAGAGCAGTGTAGCGTGCTCCTACCATTTTGACAATACCGTAGTAAAGTGTAGATTTAAGCTGTGTGGGATGCCCGGCAGAACAAGCATTGGGGTAAAGCTTTTTTAATGCTCAGTGATGAATGTCTGTGTTATTCTTAATTATGTGTAGTTGTTTGCTTGACACATTTGGTTTGATCTATCGCGTTGCATTTCGTCAAGAGTCGTTTGAGGTCCGGTCCGATAACGCGGAGAAGTACGGACATTGTCTACTCATTATCTAATTTACTGTGAGTAGCTAGGGTCGTTCTAAAGCTGTACCCTATGCACCCAGTATCACATGTTACGCAGAATTGTTCCACCTGTTAGTTTGAAGTTGCATTTCAACTCCCCATTTCAAGGTCATCTTTATGTGTACGGTTCAATCCTGATCCCCCTAGTTAGATCAGCCTGGGGGCCTCAGAACGGGTCTTTTATGGAGGTCCGTACCACAAGCGAAAACAATTATGGACCTCTTACATTACACCAGTTGGATATCACTGTTGCAATACAAACTGAACACGCTATATTGCAAGATATCATAAATCACCCAGTGACTCCATGCGATCTGCCGAGACTCTTCGTACAACTAGGCAATGGAGTGATACAATATCCCACAGTTCATTTCGCAAAAAGAATGGGTAGTATATCCATGCACAGACACCACACTGATATCTGAATATTCTTCTTGTTATTTGATGATTTTATGCAGGATTCCTATCCTACCTCATAGACCCCATACCAGTCAGACGAGGGCGTCAGGGTGTAATTGATCTAAGGGATCGAGTCACCCTAAATACTTAAATTCACCCGGAGTTGTCTCTAGCAATAAATCAATTCTTTTGATAGGGGCTCAATTCATTCTATTCTGCTTTCATGTTCCAAAGATATACCGTTTATGGTGACGAAATTGCCAATTCTCTGGGCTTTTATAATCACTTGAATTAGGTATAGAGGCCACCAATAAGCAGCCCGGAGAACGTTCCTTTTTCTGACGCCGGGGAATCACGGGAAAACCTGGGAAGGGGCGCTCTTTTGGTGGGGAAATCCTTTTGCACTACTTGTCTACGATAGAGGGAAGGAAAAAATCAACCTCTTGAAGAACAATTGTCACATTCTCATTACCATAAATAGATGCTCACAATTTTTGTGGGAAAGAATGTCAACTTTGGACTCTCAAAGGAAAACAACTACCACCCAAAAGAGGTGCAGCCGACAACAGCCAGTTCCGACCTGGTAACGCCCACACTGGCACCGCACCCGCGCGCTAATCAGCGCGCTATTTTGTGGGGCGTATTAAGTGTAAGAGTTAGCGGCATATCACGGGTAGATAAGTTCATGACTTCCAGTTTGGGGAATTAAATTGTTAGTGTCCATAATGATTCAAAAGTATATGCCAAAGAAAGAAATAAAGTGCGCAATGAGTTGGACATTCCGCCCCCTAAAAAGGGAAAGCCGCTCGTTTGTACCACCTTCGATCTGCTCTCCTTCGCGCCACCCTCGGATCTTCTCGGAGCTAACCGCCCAATCGCGTTCGTCAATTCGCCCAATTTTTCGTCCACGCGCGCGAAAAAAAATTTCAGATATAAAGCACCGCACAAATCCCACTTTCCCATTTTCGCTCCATACTTTAGCTAAAGTACTGTATCAACCTTTAAGGGAATCAATTTCACAATGGCTGACCAGAAGTCCTCTTTCTTCATCGACTTTATGATGGGTGGTGTTTCCGCCGCCGTCTCCAAGACCGCTGCTGCTCCAATCGAGAGAGTTAAGTTGCTCATCCAGAACCAGGACGAGATGATCAAGCAGGGTCGTTTGGCCAAGCGTTACGACGGTATCGCTGAGTGTTTCAAGAGAACCGCCGCTGATGAGGGTCTCATTGCCTTCTGGAGAGGTAACACCGCTAACGTTATCCGTTACTTCCCAACCCAGGCCTTGAACTTTGCCTTCAAGGACAAATTCAAAAAGATGTTCGGTTTCAAGAAGGACGAGGGCTACTGGAAGTGGTTCGCCGGTAACTTGGCCTCTGGTGGTCTTGCTGGTGGTTCCTCTTTGTTGTTCGTCTACTCTTTGGACTACGCCAGAACTAGATTGGCTAACGACGCTAAGTCCGCTAAGGGTAACGGTGAGAGACAGTTCAACGGTTTGTTCGATGTCTACAAGAAGACTCTTGCTACTGATGGTATTGCTGGTTTGTACAGAGGTTTCTTGCCATCTGTTGTTGGTATTGTTGTCTACAGAGGTCTTTACTTCGGTCTTTACGACTCCTTGAAGCCAGTCCTCTTGACCGGTTCTCTTGAGGGTTCCTTCTTGGCCTCCTTCTTGCTCGGTTGGTGTGTCACCACCGGTGCTTCTACCGCCTCTTACCCATTGGACACCGTCAGAAGAAGAATGATGATGACCTCTGGTCAGGCTGTTAAGTACAACGGTGCTTTCGACGCTTTCAGAAAGATTGTCGCCGCTGAGGGTATCGCTTCCTTGTTCAAGGGTTGTGGTGCTAACATCTTGAGAGGTGTTGCTGGTGCCGGTGTTATCTCCATGTACGACCAGTTGCAGGTTATCTTGTTCGGTAAGAAGTTCTAAGTAAACTTAACCCGACAGATTGACTCTAGAAAGATTAAGTTAATATTCAAACTCCTTGTAACTAGTATAATTCAAACCCGTTGTAGATTATCTTTAGTTGTTAGGTTGTTGTCGGAGACCGGTGAGGCAACCGAAGCGTATAAGGGAACCCCAACTTCTCGAAGCAATGATCAACGCTCAAAATCCCTCAGAGTTTGCACAGTTAGTGTAGGGCTACAGCGCGTTACAAAGCTATCGTATTGAATTGCCTTTTCTATAGACCTTAATGCTAGTTTACAAGCTATGGCGGGTCCTGAGTCAAGTACACCCAGATCTATTGCTGCCAGAACTGACTCCTAATTGCGGAAATAAGTCGGATCTGCATCACTTCCGATTGCCCCGAATAAGTACTATTCAGTTAGTTACAGAAGCATTTGAAGTCTCTTTTGCTATCTGTCTCTCTGCCCTTCCTCTATTATCGATTCTTTTCAACGTTTGTAGCACCCCCGCTTCTCAGGAGTGCTATGTGTAATAATAGAGGGAGTAGTTGTTCCCCTGCTCTGGAGTCCGATAAACTCCACAAAGACGTTGTGGTGTTCATGATAAACCACGGTTGATGGTGTATATACGGGAGTTGTCTTGATTCACGGATCTGGCTCTTCATGCAAGTAACTAATCAAGATCGATGCAAGCCTGTCAATCTCATATACAGCTCAGAGATCAGACTAGATCAGCTGTATAACTAAGCTGGCCCTATCTTGAAAAACAATCACCACCCACGCGTACAAAGGCGATGCCAGTCTAACCTACATATCACCTACAATTGGGCATAAAACTAACAATCGGTAAATGCTCCAGGATCCAGTTTTTAGCCTCGAGTATACCTTGTTGAGGAAGGTCAACCTGTTATTGTGACATGTTTTCGTCTACCTGCTTGACCTCTTCAAGTCCAGTCTAGTGCAGCAATGTGCGATGTTTCGACAGAAGTTTTCATGGAATTGATAATATTCAGTCCAGTCTGGTACCATGGAGTCTCGTCAACAGTCAACTAGGTACCAACTGTAGCATATTGTTCAGCTGTCGTACAATCTGTTATGGAGAATGTAAAAGAAGATTCAGGTGTACAATGCCGGCTTTAGTAGATGGAACTCCGGACATTATCGGCCGAACGACACTACCGGCCCAACACGCTTGCGAACCGATCATACTACAATCATGTATATAAATGGCCATGACTCCCCCGTTATTATAAAATAAGCATCACTCACTGCACACGGGAATATATATGCATTCTGGCTAGAACATTTACTCTTTTCAATTCTGTTGAGCTGGCATGGGAATTCAATTGCTACCCAACACATGTTGCTCATGCTGTCTATCAAATTCGTCCTGGGTATGAGCTGATCCCTTTTCATATACCTCGTGGACTATGCATCGTGATAGAAACACTATCGAGGCTGTGCATATGAGAAACTGTATTATTTCCGTCTGATTAAGTCCTAACTCCGTAAGTACTGTCAACTGTGACCACACCTGGAGCATTCATAAAACATAGTAGGTGGCGTACAATTTGCATTAGAACTCTACGGACGTTGTGCACACCCAGCTGGTACCCTCAAGCTGATAAACAGGAGGGAGGCGCCCGCTCAAGAGCATGGAAAAATAAACATCTAAGAAGCACCATGGCTTTAATATATTATACAGAGCAATTCCCGTACGTATTTGTCTTATATGAGCAAAAAAATAAAAGCATCGGCTTTCTCGGCCGAGCTTTTCGGAACACATCCCCGGTTAACTCCGAAAGCCGGTAGGCGCGGTGCGGCTTTAGCGGCCTTATGTGCCCAGATGTCGGGAACCAGGTCGGTTCGGGAGAAGGTGCTGGGCTCCCTTAAAAAGGCGCCCGCCCGCTGTTATTGTTCACAATGTCAACTGGGTCGTGAAGGCCCTCTCTGTCTTTCGAATCACCGAATCTTGGAAATTAGTCCCCCGCTCACTACGTGTGCACGTTTCCTTCATCTCCCGTCGTATCGCTTTCTCTGAGAAGTGCACAAGCATCCTCCGCTCTCGGCCGCATCTGCATTGATTACAAACCCAGTTTCGCTATTAGACCTTGGGAGCAGAAGTTGTTGCTGCCTATCATTTCTCGGCAGACATTTTCTTCTACTTTTCTTAGCTTCGCCACGATTTCTCTATAACTTTCCGTCTCGCTTGTTTCTTGATCCCTTAGACAATCGGCGTTCTCATCTTAGAACCGTCACATGTTCATAGCCTTCACATACACAAGTGAAAAACACAATGGTACAGTCAAAGAGCCAGTATCCCACCCGCAGAAGAATCTCCAAAGCGTGCAACTATTGTCGCCAGAGAAAGATCAAGTGCAATGGCAATACGCCTTGTGCAAACTGCAAGAACCACAGCGTTGATTGTACGTACACAAAGACAATCAGAAAAAAGAAGCGGAAACCTGCTAAGAAGCTCACTCTGCAAGAGCTGGAAAAGCGAGTACTCAAGCTCGATGAGAAGTTTGACTCTCTGAACGACAAACTTGCCAAAATATTCACAATACTCTCACAGCACGAGCTCGCTGATAAAGCACTGACGGAACAGATGATCCATAAAGACTCTGTTGTCTCCGAATCTGGGAGCAACGTATCGGAAGACTTCTCTGAAGAGGAGTACGAATATGAATACTCGGACGCACAGTCAGACGAAGAGGAGAATTCTGTACCAAGGTCACCCATCACTCAAGACACGAAGCCGATGGCACGCTCAATGGCAACCAAAAAGCTCATGTCACAATCTTCATCAAACATCCTTACGCCACCTGATGATGGGTTCCAATTCATGCCACGCCAACAAATTGAAGCCTACCCTGTCAACAGCATGGATGCATCTTTCTCCTCTTACAGTCTACCACAAGCACTGAATTCTAGTTTGGCTATGGGTGGACTGAATGATCAGCTGAACGCCATGGAGAACAAGCTGTCGTTATCTTTTGATACAGTAAATCAACTGGGTCAGCATATCAATGACCCTATACTGGAAGCTCAAAGATGGTGACCTTTAAGTTGAGCCTGGTCTTGGTGTTCAATCTGATAATCTGGTCATGTTTTTATGGTGATGATTTTCTACGACGGGGTGTTTTACTGATTTGGTTAGGTTTTTTTATGATATCTCAATATTCTGGTTTTCGATGTACAATAAATCGGTTCATTTCAATTGTTATAAATGTATATACGAGCTGTGATTCATTTTACATTAACACTGATTTAATCTCTGAGTAGTTCCAATCTAAAACGTAATCTTCAAATGCATTAATGCCGATGATTTTCAGTCTTCCGATGAAACGTCAAGATCTGATCCTGTACGCTAATCCAGAAATTACTGCGCCTCAACGCAAAATAGAACGTCTTACGGCAAATATGAGATTTGAGTTCTACAATGTTTGATAAATATTCAAAAAATCTATATTTGTAACGTCTGCTCCAAAACTATCGAAGCTCTTTGGAACTCAATCGTAACTCATCAAAGACAATAAAGGCGAACACTTCGCTTACTTGTCACAGTCGACAACGTAACGACCCAAGATCTTACCCTGCTCCATAAGAGTGTAAACCTCTGGCAACTCAGACAAACCAACAACCTTGATTGGAGACTTGACCAAACCTCTAGCAAAGAAGTCAATGGCCTCTCTGGTGTCAGCTCTGTTACCGACGTAAGAACCCTTGATCTGAATGGACTTAACGACGTGGGAGAAGACCTCAGACTTACAGACGGCACCGGCTGGCAAACCAACAAGAACAACAGTACCAGTTGGTCTAACGTACTCAGTGGACTGAGAGATAGCAGCCTCAGCAACGGAGACGTTGATGACACCGTGTGGACCACCGTTAGTAGCGTTCTGGATGGCCTCAACGACGTTCTTCTCCTTAGTGAAGTCAATGAAAACCTCACCACCGAGAGACTTGAAGAGCTTCTCCTTCTGCTCACCACCATCGATACCAAGAACTCTCAAACCCATGGCCTTAGCGTACTGGACAGCGAGGGAACCGAGACCACCAGCGGCACCGGAAATGGCAACCCACTGACCTGGCTTCAAGTCAGCAGTCTTCAAAGCCTTGTAGACAGTAACACCAGCACACAAGATTGGAGCAATCTCAGCGAGGTCGGTACCCTTTGGAATCTTAGCGGCCTGAACAGCGTCAGCAGTAGCGTACTGCTGGAAAGAACCGTCGTGGGTGTAACCAGACAAGTCAGCTTGCAAACAGTTAGACTCGTAACCCTTCTCACAGAGCTCACAAGACATACAAGAACCGTTCAACCACTTGATACCTGCGTAGTCACCAATCTCGAAGTTGGAAACTTCGGAACCCTTGGCAACAACGACACCGGCACCCTCGTGACCACCGACAAGTGGCAATTTAACTGGCAATGGCCAGTCACCGTGCCAAGCGTGCAAGTCAGTGTGACAGACACCAGAGTACTTAACGTTGATCAAGATCTCGTTTGGCTTACATTCTGGGACTGGGATGTCCTTGTACTCGAGCTTACCGGAGTGCTCGTAGAAGATGACACCCTTCTGGGTGGATGGGACAGCTGGGGCGGTGGCCAAAGATCTGATGAACTGTGGTCTAGCAAAAGACTTGAACTGGGTTCTAAGCATTGTGTATGATGAATATGAAGATGAACAACCAAGTCGTGCAGGTCAGAATAAGAAGGACGCAAGGGCGGACCCGCTTACTTTTATACTTTTTAACAGGACGCTCTCGGAGTACGGCAGGATGAGCCGGGGCGATTAGGGCGTGGCTCTGTCTGATTCCAGTGCCTATAGGAACCCAACGTTTGGCTAGAGAAGGCGTGTGGCGTGCATCGAGCGACGCACTTCGGACTTTACACACAAAACACCCCCATTAACAGGACGAGCGCGTATGGTAAACGTTCGGAGTCCAATAGACAGGTATCAAAGCTTTATATAACCAATTGCGATTGAACTTTTCATGGAAATCCCAGACAGACTTTAAAATCGAATTCTTCAGGCTCGAATTCACCAGAAATGCCTTTTAAACCGTCCTTTAAGGTCGCGTTCTTTACTCCGAAGCTGGCGGCGGGCACCGAATTGCTTACGTAAAGGAGGGGCACGATGTGGAGCACAGAAGTCCAGAGGCGGTTCCACGGCGCGTATTATAACTCAAGTCGGAGCTAAAAGGCCGGTCTTAAGTTGATGTGATGGTGTTGATTAAGTATGATTGGGGAGCTACCAGGGGCTAGTGTTGCAGTTCTTTAACTAAACAATATCTTCAAAGATGCTTTGAACTCCCACAGGCCCACATAACCTGCTCCCCAGGCTCACGAGCTCAGCGAGTCAGAGAGCAGGTAACTCGTTGAGTGAGTGGCTGATTCTATTGGCGGGGTACAAAGAGCGACGTTCGGAGTTGTTCCTCCGTCTTTCGGGAAATGTACAGAAGCGCCCCTTGTAAAGGGTGCGCGCAGGCACCTCTGGGATCGGGACGTCTTATTTTGTATTACAGCGACCTGGCTTCTCTCTCCCGAGTGATTTTTAAAGCGTTCAAGGAGTGGCTGTGTGCTACGTGCTTAATTGGTTGATTGTTTCTGTAGTGATTCGAGAAGGGGTGTCTTCTCCTGCCTATACAGTATCCATTTTGTTCGTAGTCCGTCTGGCCCGTGCCAGTTCCCCCGTAGCTATCAAAATGGCTGAACTGCCTTGACTCCTCCAGAGAATGTACACCCGTGGAGAACCGCCCATTGTCAGAAACCGGTGACAGGGTGACAACTGTGAAATCTTCCATTGTATTCGCAAGTACCAAGAAACACATATTACTTCACTTTATCTCGGCTCAATGCTCAGCAATGCCAAGTACGTTTATCAAAAAGCCATCTCTGCATTTGGAATTTCTGAACAGCACAACAAAGCGAACATGCGCCCATGTCCGTCTGGTAGTCCTAATAACTGTTATTGCCAAAGGCAGCTGCAAATACAGTCGGACTCCATTCACCACTAGCGGCCCGGTTCTTCCTTCGACAGAGGCTTGAAACTTTACAACGGGTAGTTAGGCGAAAATAGAAGAAGCATGTGTGTAGTATGTGTGTGCTTAAGACCGAACTACTCAAAAAGAACAGCACATTTCCCCAGGTTTCATCAGAATGGATCGGTAAGGTCGGGATAATGGATCTCACAGACGTACAAGGGTGGAACGTGTTTTTGTGTGCGGCTTATCTGATAATGGGTGCTTGCTTTTCGGAGTATGGCCCGTTGTACGTAAGGGTCCGTTGTTCCCGAGTTAAGTTAAGGGGGAATATCTCTGAAGTTTATGTGGTGGTGCTTCTTTTGAGCTGGTGAACACGAGCTGAGAGAAGAGCTAATTAAGTTTGATTGCAGTTATTCGTATATATCGTGGTCGGCTCCCCACATTATCAGCTGCCAATTACCTTATCATCAACCTCTTGAATCCCTGAAGATACCTATCTTGTCTTTTTGGCTGCCTAATCTGGCCATTATGAAATTCACATTTTGATCCTAGCAGCCAGACGACAGATTCCCGAAGAAAGCCAAGTTGATTATCTCATCAATGGATTTAATGGTACCTGGACCCTCAAGATGACCAAAAAGTATCCAGTCATTTAAAAAGAGCACTATCTCGGTGATCATCTGTCTAGATTAGATCAGGGCATCGATATTAGGTCAGAGCACGACCTATTTTGATTTGTTCATAAACGCTACTTAATGATGCTTAACAGTCACCGAACAATTTAACATGAGCAAAAGTAGCTTGTAGTTTTCAGTATCCAGTCATTTAAAAAGAGCACTATCTCGGTGATCATCTGTCTAGATTAGATCAGGGCATCGATATTAGGTCAGAGCACGACCTATTTTGATTTGTTCATAAACGCTACTTAATGATGCTTAACAGTCACCGAACAATTTAACATGAGCAAAAGTAGCTTGTAGTTTTCAGTAGATCATCTGAGAAATCGTCCCCCCCCCCCGCACTTTTACCACACAAACCTCTTCATACCACGAACTCATCTCTTTCACTATCAACTAACTCTTTTCGCGAATAACACGTATTCGTGGCGTTAGGTTCATGCGGCTACAACCCTGCAACCCCCATCTGTCGCGAACACGTTTGATACTGCCCTGCTTTATGTCCCCTGTCCAGGCTGATCATTGGGATTGATGTGCGATATAGGGACCAATGGTTAAAGCGGGCATACCAACTGAGATTGCGAGTCAAATCCTGCAGGCAAAACTCTCAATTACAATCTGATAAATGCTGTTTAGTTCTTCATCTTGGTAAAGCTGATAGAAATAGCTTCTGGAATGTATGGAATCGGCTTCCATGTACGAAGGAACATAGGTGCGGCACAGGGATGTGCTTAGAGCGCGGTGCATAACAGGCTACAAGTGGTCGATGGAGGTCTAGCTATAGCTCCCTATCAATTGCTACATAATACTTAGTGACGGAAACTCAGCAGTATACCACCACTGAACGTATATTCCCAGTCGGTTTGACCATGTGCTGTCTAATTATAACCTTCGAAATTCAACGAACTGACCCATGTATACATGTGGCTGAAACACTAACTGGGCTGGAGCCACCAGCCCCCGCTCCCCAGACTGGCGATGTGTCAGGTATATTTTTTATAAGCTTGATTGCTCCGAGCCAACCGTCCACAGTGACTGCTTTCTTCGCAATGGGTAAAACCTGAGGCCTTTGTACTGCGATCTCTTTGATTGCGCAAGGTACACCTCCTGCTCTTTGTAAACTACGCGGGCAACATGAATTGCTCTGGAGTGGGAGGAGAAGCTTGTGGGCGTAACATCTCCTGCTGTTGTTTAAACTCGAAACACCAAGTGCATGTTATTTTCTAAGTTGAAATAAACCCAAAGCTTTGAGACACATCATTTTTTGTGGACACAAGTTGATATCTTGCCAATGCCATCTTAGCCTACCAGGCGCTGCCGATCCACGTTTTAATGATGTCAGAATTTTATCCGCACGATAAGCCTTTAGAGCTCTACCCTGGGCAATGGACAACTCAACACTAAGCTTCAGGGGTACTGCTGTAAAGCTGTTCCCTGATAGAAGTTTAACAATAAAACGTATTACATAATAGATTAACAGAACCTCTCCAGTTGCCTTCTCTTTTAATTGAGGTTCCTATTTTGTGCCTCGACTGAAGGCGGAACCGGGCACTGATCTGCAAACTTCCTACTTGGTCTAATTAGCGGCATTGTGCCTCGCATGGCAGCGAGAAACTTTTTTTGAACCTCCCCAAGCTTTGGGTGTTCTCTTGAAGTCTTATACTACCTACTGCGTAATTTTATACTATGATGTTGTTCTCTGTGTTCTGTTCTACCAGTTAACCGACTTAGATTGCTTATTAACCTTACCAATAGTCCAAAATTTAAGTAATCGTCCAAACCGCTCATCGCTTAGTGCGCCAGCCCAATTTCAGCAGCTGCAGCCCAGAAACATGCTAGAAGATGGTGGATATAAATTAATTCTCAGAGTTCATAGCACACAACTATTACGTGCAAGGGTAGACCACCTTAGTGCTGAAAAGTTCCGTTTGCTGTATAATAGAACTATCGAACAGCACAACTCTACCCCTTCGCACACGTGATACCTCCTGGGACACAAGAGATCTACCTCACTCTGTAATACCCCCCTTGGAATAAGGTGATCTCTCATTCTTTCTCTCAAACGTTTAGAAATCACAAATTCAGAACATAAAGACAGAACATAATGCTATCGACACTTCTACTTCTTTTGTTCGTACGGCCAGTGGTTTCGACACTTACATTATGCTCATCACAAAACACAGGCTCGTCTTATAAGGCTGACACCTCGTTATATATGTCCAATGGGCTCTGTCATGACACATGTTCTAGTTCAGGCTACTCCATTGGTATTGTCTCATATCAGGACTGTTATTGCTCTAATAGTGTCCCTGCTGATACGGTCTCGTTATCTCAGTGCAGTACTAACTGTCCTGGTTACCCATCCGAACAGTGTGCTGGTAGTGGTTTTTTTGGATATATTGAGATTAGTTCTCCAGAAAGTACAGTTGGTGATGAGAGCACCACATCATCGAAAAGTCTAGTTCAACAGAGTTACGTTGATGTACAAACAAGCTCTACTTGGAGTCCAACCACTACATCAAGCTTTGCACAAACACAGACTACTTCTAATACGTCACCTTCAACATCAACTTCAACCTCACCATCAACGTCAACCTCACCATCAACTTCGACCTCACCATCAACGTCGACGTCTACTTCATTTACCTCTCCATCTACTACTACCTCCATATCTTACACCTTCTCACAAACATCATCACGAGTATCAACTTTTTCTTCTTCTTCTTCTTCTTCTTCTTCTTCTTCGTCATCCTCTTCATCATCTGTTTCGTCTACTTCTTCTTCTTCGTCTTCTTCCTCATATTCATCATCCCAGGTCATTATCACCTCATATATCACTTCTCTGGCTACAATAACTAATGCACAAACAGAGATGGTCACTGCACAAACGACTGTTGTTGTTGTACAAACCTCAGATGCCTCCACAGAGAACACTTCACCTTCTAGTAAGAACTCAAATTCTTTCTTTGATGATAAGGGGAAAGTTGCCGGTGTATTCACCGTTGTGGGTATAGTTGGTGTTGGATTCATCAGCAGTGTGGTGTTCGTCTGTTGTCGCTTCTGCTGTGGTGGTGCTGCTGCTGAAGACAACGAGAGCGAATGGGACGTTGAATCTCAACAACAGGAGATTAAGAATCCTTTCCAAGTCGACACAATGGATGCACACTCGAATAGCACTGAGGATGAGACCGTCATTGGAGATAAAACACCTCGTCCAACTTCTTCGTTGCATAAGAAGCACTTGAGCATTGTCAGCACGGACTTCGGTACCCCAATCATTGATAAGAATGGAGAATCATCATATGTCGATCAGCGGCTGGACGTTGGGAGATTCGACGACGATCTGGTTGAAGTGAACAGCTTGAACGATGGGGAGGATTACTCGAGGAAGGTACTCAAAGTGATGAATCCCTAGTTCCCTACGCGGATTGCAGCTCGTTCGTTTTGCTTAAGGACACACAGGATTATTATACACAGTTACAGTCATTGCATTCCACAGTTTAATGAAAGTTTGTTTCAAGTAACAGACCACCATAGTACTAGCTGCGCTCAAATCTATACCCTTTTTTAGACCCCTACCCCTAGAATATAACAAATATGCGCCGAAGCATGGCGAAGCTGCCAGTGAATGGCGTGTTTGTGGTGTGCTTTTGCTGCACCCGCGCGCGACTGCTATTATTGATAACACTCCAGAGAGTGAATTGTACGAGACTATAACCCATAGAGGACTGTTAGCACAGACAAAATAGACCAGCTCATTTTGCATCTCAGCTCACACACATGCGCAATCTTCGCAACCTTCTGCAGCCGTAATTTCACCGCCATTTAACGCTAAAAGGTGGGGTCCCAGTGCCGTGGAGCGAGGGGTCAGCACAGATCACTGATCACGCTGTATCCGCCCTGGTACGCACACACGGGCTGTCTCGAGGCTCGTGTTTATAAAGGGCCCCTAGTGGGCCCTGTGCAAGGCTCTGTAATATATGGTTAGAGGTAGGGTACAGCGATGAAAGACGTCTTCAATGTGAGGAAGCACGAACAGACGCTGCGTAGACGGCTCCAGCTACTTCGGACTTCCAGCGACACATCAACACCAACATCAGCAACAACACAAGCACAGGCAACACAGTCGGGTCACATCTCACCAACTGCAGAGATCGATTCAAGTGATGCCACTGTAACAGAGCTCCACTCGCCTCTGGACCAGTCGCTGATCTTCGAGCGCTCCGTCGTACCACAATCCCGCTCCCAGTCTTTCTCCTCCGTGTCTTCGATCCCAGCACACCTCTCTCAGGAGGCAATGGTTCCATCTGTGCTAGATGCGACGTGCTCAATGGACGATGATGCTCAATGTGTGGAGGTAATCTGTGGTCACTCGGGTCATCCGCTTTGCAAGAGGCGCACCACCTCTTTCAGTAGGCTCAGCTTCCACGCACTACCCGAAGAAGAGGAGCAGAGGCCATCACTTAAAGACGTTGACTTCTCAGACCATACGAGACTCAACTTCACCAGTTTTGCAGACGTACTCAGTGATGAAGAAGATGCTTATAGCCCCATCATGTCGAGGAAAAACTCTGTTGTTCTTGTGCCGTTGAGCCTCAGGCCATCAAATCAAGACATACAGCATAAAGTGGGGACTACATAAGCAGTAAGCTTTCAGTTCTTCGTTTTCTACATGGATTAATAGAATGTTATACGTAAATCATTGAGTAGCGTTCGTCGTTTTCTTTACTGTCAATGGAACTCTCATCACCACTTTATTCTTTCCCATCTCAACAGCTATCTCAACCATATACAATCTAGAAATGCAATCTAGTTGAAAATCAGGAACCAATGTCTTTGTAAAAGGGGGTAGAACCACAGTCATCTCCCAATGACCTGTCTCTTGAAGGCTGACCCACTGCGCAGCACTTATCTTTGGAAAATCGTATGAGCTCACCTTATGATCCAACCTTGCCAATGAGTTAACACTACTGACCAACTCAGGGCATAATGTTTTCAAGGTGCATATTTGTTTTTGGTACTGCATAAAATTCTTCTTGATCTCCTCAATTTGAAAAACATTGTCGTGTTGGATCTTGACGGGTAAAGACGATGCCGATGTAATGGTGTGCACTTGTAATTTTGCTGTGATTTTGGTAACTTTGGGTGGTGGAGTTGCTCCAGTTATGAATCCAATCAGTATTGGAACCTGTAAATTTGTAGCAGTAATTTGATTGAATGTCTGCATCAATGGTGGAGGATTGTACCCCACAGAGATGTATCTCACTGTATTGACGCTTAACATTCCAGCTTCTCTGTAAGAGGCTAATCCCCATCTGCTTTTCACATCAACGTCCACTTCTTTCTCAACTTTGCCAAATGTATCTTTCTGATCATGTATATCAATATCTTTCAAAGAGTGATCTTTGAGACAACTCTGAGCTTTCATCATCAGGTCACTGATTGACGCAGGGATGCTGACATTCTCACTATTCCACTTCGGAACAATCCTGACTGGATGCTCAGACTCCCCAACAATAACATCTTCGAAGTTAATGGCAATTAATCTGATTTTATACTCCACTAGAACACCGTCACTTACATCATCAAGCAAAACGGGATTCCCACTTCCTTGACCGATTGCAAACCCTTCTTGACCAAAATTAACACCACCACTGTTATGCCCAAGACTCGAAGGTAAATCTACAAGAGCCTCCTCCGTTCCAAGTTTACCAATCAGCTGATCAGGCACTGCAAATACAAATCGCTTTTCAAATTTGTAGCCAACGGGAATGCTGATATCTTCACTAACATCCATATCCATCCTTAACACACGTCTCTTGATTCGGGAACCACGATGCTGATAAACCATTGTACCCTCCAAAACAACAAATACGCTCTTAATATAAGCAGACTCATTCATCCTTGAATTTATTAAAGAAACACGTCCATGGATTAACTCACCGGGTGTATACTCTTTCAGTAGATCTTGTGTCTGTTCATGTTTATTATCCCTCGACACATATATCGTGGAGTTCAATTGAACCCCAGGAAGCATCATTGGTAAGTGGTCAACTTGGTCTAAAATCGTAGTGTTTGAATGAGACATTGGTTTTTTAAGCTGGGAATGTATTCGGCTTGTCATCTCGGTCAAGCGAAGAAGGAAGTGATAGTCATAGATGTATAAGACAAGCGGTAATGCTCGGTCTTATATGTCTCAATGTTATGAAGTATTTGATAGGTGGCAGGCAGTACCTGACCACAATATATGTCATTGAGCCTTCCATCCCACATTTGTTCTTGTGTTAGGTACGAATTGTTTCTATTGATAGTCTACTGAAGTTATGGGTGTTGGCGCTTGGATGGCGTACTGGTGATAGTCGACATTGAAGCGCAGCCACACGAGTCTCTAGAATGACATAATATGATTCATAGTTCACAGCGGCACGAAAATTGGTACACAAACTACAAACTGAATGTCCCAGTGTCTGTTCTATCTCATTATGTATTACATCTCATTTTTCATTCAATTTCCTTTTTCCTGAACCATTTACCTAATTTCGTTCTTTTTTTCGTCTCTTCTGTACTATTGCTCTGGAAGCTTGATAACGTTCCAATACTGGCAGATTTGATCATCTGTGACAGCTTCTTCGTTGGAGACTTGGTCATAATTGAGCTCGTATCATCATCAAAGAACTTGGAAGATGTGGGAGTTGTTGTCAGGGATGAACGGAATCTGAACTTGAAATTTAGTGAACTATCAGACTTCAAATATTTCAATGATGGTAAACCTGGTGGGGCAATCAAAATACGTTTTTGAGAATCAATAATTGTGGTCGACAAAACTGTTTTGCTGAACTTGCTAAAGTCTACAATGTCAGACGCAGTCTCACCGGAACACAACCTAGCAGCCAAACGAGCCTTTCTGCTTGACAATCTGTCAGATTCGATAATCAAGTCTTTCAATGATGAATTAGCATTGATGTAAGAATAGACACCATCACTATCCGAGGTGTCCAGCAAAGTCTTGATAAACTTCTCTGATCCAAATTCGAAATCGAAGGTATCATCTGGTTTCAACTCATCTTGTCTTTCCAATCCCAACTTTTCAAACTCCAAAGACCCAATTCTGAAAAGATTTGTAGAACTGTTATCTGGATCTACCTCTTCGTCGCTCATTTCACCGAAATCATCAATGACGTCTGGGTTAATAACTTCATTGGTCACCAAGTCTGACAGTTGATCAATCCTCAAATACTTATCAATCAAAAATGGCACAGTGGGTAATTCTTTCAGCAGATCCTTCGATGTCAAAATGATATCTGTTCTTTCCAATGAAGATCCCAGTTTCAGCTTCTTATCGCTAAAGTCCAGCTTCTTCCCAGTTACCTTATCCAAGTAATCGTGTAGCTGTGTTTGCCTTGGTGTAATAAAGGCATCATTCAATCTCATCATATATGGCTCCTTGGCACCAAACAATTGTCTGTTGGCAAAGGTCATCATTACTTTAGAAATGAGAGTCAATGTTCTCTTAATATCTCCAGTCTGGTGCTCTTTTGTCAAGAAAAACAACTTGGGATTCAATATCACAGGACAGAAAAACCGAAGAAAGAGGAATCCAGTGATACAGTTTAGCGTCAATGTTTCATCTGTGGAATACAACTCGATTTGGTTTCTCAGCAGCGCCAGTTGATGTTTGATAGCATCTGGTAAATCATTTGAAGTTTGATATATTCTTCGCCAGACCTCTTCAGTGTATCTTAGTAAGGTTTTGCAATTAGCATCAACAATCTTTTGTTTCTTGGCTGGATCAGCTTCTGAAATTCTCATAGGGTCGATTTCTGTAGAGCTATGATGTGTAATGACGGAGGTAATAAAACTTCCAATTACTTTTTCCAAATACTCTTGACCAATTCTAAGATTGTACAACTCGATGGACTTTGTGAGCAGAGAGTTTCCTCTAAATAGCGTGTTATAGAGGTTTGACGCATCTGACTTCACATTCATGATCTTGGTGATTTCGTCATTAATCAAGGCTGAAAAGAACTCATTTTCCTTCTGTAAAGACTGAAAGATGTCCAATAGTACAACAGCGATGTTCTCTAACTCTGATTGGGCATGTTTCGAGACAACGTAGTTTAGCAACTGTTTGAAGTTCAAGTTCAAGATCATTTGCTCGAAATTGTTAAAGTTTTCTGGTGATAAAATATAATTGGTCCTGTTTTTGAAACTGATGCAAAGTTGTCCAATTTCGGCATACCCTGTCTGCAATGGAATCCTTGTTTGAAGTTGGTCTTTTTGAAATTCTTCATATTTGATTATCGAGTATCCCAGCAGCTCATCGTAATCTGTATATATGTGTTGAGATGAATGAGCTTTCTTCAGAACGACTGTGAAAGATTTCGTAGACAGTGGCAAATCAAGTTCGAACTCTTCTCTGAAGAATGGATTTTTTGAGCTTTCAACAATAGCAGTTCTGTACCAAGGGGCACCCCACATCTGAACCTCTGCATATAGAAATACTGGTTTCCCATTGACGTCGACGATCTCCTCCGCTAACTCAGCTTCCATAATATCAAACTTGAGCTTTCTCGAAACTCTGAACAAATTGGCTTTATTCAAACCCACATACTGTCTGATAGTGAATGATTTAAGGGCCACGAGCCAATCTTCAACGTCTATTCTGTATGGGAACTCCATGATAATCCTCGATACCTTGGGTAAATCCTTAGAGATCTGCGGTAGCAAAGACCCACTAATGTACTGGCATTTCTGTATGCTCTCGCGACGCAGTCCCTCGATGGCACCAACAAACAGGTAGTTCGAAGACTCAAAGATGGAATGGTGGAGCTCTCTTATCTCAGAGTGAGTGAGTAGCTTCACATCTATCGTGTAGAGAGTTTTCCCGTCCGATTCATTGATCAAATCAAGAGTTCCAGTCGACTTAAGCACGGCCATGGCAGTGAACCACTGCTCATTCTGTTGTGTCTCATCCGAGTACAACGGCACTGTGGGTCCGTTAACAGCGTCAATGTTTTTCACACTCTTGGGTAATGGGCCAAAGATCTTGCAGCTTGCCACGAGTAAGTTGGCCTCATCTACACCCTGGTTGGTGAACGGTATGTTAAGCTGTTTGTGGAGAATGCCACGCGGTCTCAGGGCCTGCCAAAAGATCAGTGATGCCAAAAGCCTGCCAAGCACAGCACCTTCTGCTGGTCTCAGCCATACTTGTGGATCTTGCTCGCTATGGGGCAACACAACCACACAAGGGTCTGCAATCTGTATGTGACACGATTGAAGCCGGCGTATAAGTGTGGAGGCTGGTGGAGAAGCGCTGCTGGCGCCAGAAATGACCGTCTTGAGCGCACCTTTCGCGTCAATAATGACCCTGCAAGCAAAGAACTGCTCTCCTTCGAGGCTGTACTCGAGAAACTCGTCGAATTGGCCTTTGCGCTGTGCCATGTGCCCTGCCAAGGAGGCAGCAGTGAACGTGGGTGCAGGCATCTCTCTGTCGTTGGGCGCTTACTGCACAAGTGGTGTCGTTGATTAGCTGTGAGCGAGTGTGGTACAGTGTATCCTGTTTTAGCAGAGACGTAGCGTAAAAGTGTGCGGAATTGAGCTGATCGACACGAGCTAAAGCGTTGTGCCTCTATTAACTGGGAATTTTGTTTGGCGATGTTTCGCGCGCAGATGTTTACCTTTTTCGCGTCTGGCTCTATTTACACGACTTATATGACACTACGCTTATAGTAAGACTCTAAAATAACCGTTCAATGGGACATCAGAAGTGAAGTAACAGTGGGCTGTTGGGGAATATAACAAAAAATCAAGGCAAGCAAATCACAACGAGAATGACTTTGGAGCTTCACCCTCTGGTCCAATGTACTTAGCGTCTCTCCATGGGCCAACATCTGACAAGTAAAGGCCACCCTCGGTATCACTCACCTCGGACTCACCACCGAACTTCTTTGGAAGGTTAGCAGCTGGAATCTGCTTGAGCAGATCCTTCTGATAGCTGCCTCCCAAAATGAAGATCTTAGAGACGGTGACTGGGTCCAAAAATGGCTTGAACAAACGGAAAGCAGTCGAGAAACCGAATGGGGCGTTGATAAGGTAGAACTTACCCATACGCTCTGGGTATTGATTCTGTCCGATGTAAGAGGCCTCTCTAACGTATGAGAGAACCTGTGCAGCAGCACTGAGAGAGATACCCTTCAAATCCATGATGGTACAAGAGGTCTCAACAAGGCAGCCCTGTTGTCTGGAACAAGCTGGCAATCTGTACTTGACAAAGGACTCGTACTCCCAAACCAGATTCTTCAGCATACGTTCTTGTGTGGTGATCTTCAACATTTCTGTGAGATTGACCTTACCAAGCTCCTCGATGTAAACCGGGCGACCGTCCTTGTCGGTCTTGTGGTAATACTGAGGGTAATACTGGGCGACGATTGGTTTCTCCTCATAATGGAAGTCTTCCAAGATAGTGTCAGTGCCGTATTCTTTTCTCCATTTCTCGTGCTCCTCAAACATCGTGATCGCAAGGTCGATGTCGAATTTACGAGCTCTGAGGAAACGAAGCAAAGAGGCATCGTCCAAGCGCAACTTGAATTCCTTAGCTTGTAACTTCTCACGCATTGTCTTGACCTTTTCCTCCTGCTCAGATGTCAAATATCCAGGGTAACCATCTGGGGAGCCAGTTGGCGCTTTTTGTGGGAAAGATGCTCTGTTTCAAAAAAGCGTTAGTAAAAACATTCCATCACGCGAGTGGAAAGATGTAAAAGGTCCAACTCGTCTCCGTTAATATGCGAGGGCGATGTGGAAAGAAAGTTCTCCTTCGTTGTCCATTTGATACGGTAAACCAGCTCGGTTATCCATATCACGAGTTTCAGGCGCTCATCGCCATCGTAACAGCACATCACTAAAAATCACATGGGTCTAACGGAAGGCATCTAACTTACAAGAATTCTTCTTCCTGCGTCCAAAAATATTGTTAGTAGTGTCCTCAGAAGTTACATTAATATCATCGGATGCGAAGTAGCTTACGGTAACAACCATTTTTATCGTAGTGTGATGGAGATTACAACAGTTGCTGTGCCCCTCGAGAGCGATGTTTGTTCTCTGTTGTTTGTTGTTTTTTTCGCCCGCACCTGGGATCTTCCCTCGGATTTGGCCAGCAGTCGGAGTTCCGGCCCATTGGTGTTTTTTTTACCAGATCAAACGCTCAGGCCTGAACATATAAAACCAGAGCTCAAAGTCTAAGAAGGCCGCCAATGCTCAGCTGATTTTTTGTAATTTCCAGCAGCGACGCATTTCCCTTCTTTCCTTCGCTCATCTCTTCATTTATTTATCGCGCTTCTGTTCGCTAAGTGAGCACTACAAAACTGAAGCATACACTTACAACTCCCCTGAAAAGAGATGGATCCGAATATTCTCTTCTCCTACCAGAATGGGCTTGCCCATGGCTCCGATATTACATTGACAGTTGATGAGGTATCTAATGTCTCGCCCACTGGCAGCGCTTACATTCCAGACGACCTCAACTCTCAGTATGATGGCGAGAACTTATCAGATGGTGATCTCGAAGAATTTCAATCTGACCATGAAGAAGACCTTCCGGAGCACGCATGTGCCTACTGTGGTATACATTCCTGTGAATCAGTTGTGCAGTGTGCTCAGTGTAACAAATGGTTTTGTAATAGCAAGGGCGGATCCAACTCTTCCCACATTGTCACACACTTGGTCATGACAAAGCACAACTCGGTCAAATTACATCCAGACTCCGACTTAGGTGATGAGACTTTAGAATGTTATAACTGTGGTAACAAGAATGTATTTGTGCTTGGTCTTATTTCTGCCAAAACTGAGGCTGTCATGGTCATGCTTTGTCGATTACCTTGTTCTCAAGCCAAGGACCCGAGATGGGAAACTGGTGATTGGCAACCCCTCATTGAAAACAGAGAATTTGTTTCTTGGATTGCACACAAGCCCAGCGAAGAAGAATGTATCGATACTCGTGTCATCACAAATGCACAAATAACCAAGCTTGAGGCTAAATGGAGACTCAATAAAGATGCTACTTTGGCTGATGTTGAGAACACTGGAGAAGACGTCGAAGAAATCGAGTCAATACTGATGAGATATCAGGATGCATATGAACATCAACGTTGCTTTGCTCCTTTGGTAAAGCGTGAAGCTGATGCTGATAAGGCTCTAAAGGAGTCTCGAGCCTTAGAACACATTTCAGTGCGCTGGTCGATTGCTCTGAACAACAAGCATCTTGCTTCGTTTTCCCTCTCTACTTTTGAAAGTTCTGGTATGAAGGTTGCTGCTGGTGACGAAATGATTCTTCGATACGCTGGTGTCACCCACGAACCATGGGAGTGCAGAGGCTTCATTATTCGTCTTCCATCGGCTCATCAGGAAGAATTCACGCTAGAATTAGTACCAACAGGTAAGGCCCCTCCAACAAATCTCGAAACTGATTTCACCGCTGAATTTGTTTGGAAAGGAACATCATATGAGCGTATGCAACAAGCTTTACGTTCTTTTGCTGTCAATTCCAAGAGTGTTAGCAGTTATTTGTACGAGAAATTGCTTGGTCATGATGTCGCTCAAGAAGTCGAGTTCGATATTAAGTTGCCCCAAAAGGTTTCCATTCCTGGATTTGCTGAGTTGAACATTTCTCAAGCAAGTGCTATCAAATCTGTGTTGAAGAAGCCACTCAGTTTGATTCAAGGTCCCCCTGGTACTGGTAAAACTGTCACCTCTGCCACCATCATCTATCATCTGGTTAAGTTGAACAAGAACACTAAAAAGGATAAGATTCTTGTGTGCTCTCCATCTAACGTTGCTGTTGATCATCTTGCCCAGAAGCTAGATTCTCTCGGTCTAAAAGTTGTCAGATTAACAGCCAGATCGAGAGAAGATGTGGAGAGTTCTGTGGAGCACATATCTTTGACTAAACTTGTTTCCAAGGGTGCCAAGGGTCAACTAAAAAAGTTGCTGAAACTCAAAGCAGAACTCGGTGAACTTTCCTCTGATGACACCAAATTGTATCTGAAACTCACTAAGAAGAAGGAAAAGGCACTTCTCGAGCAAGCTGAAGTCGTTTGCTGTACTTGTATCGGTGCGGGAGACAAA
This sequence comes from Petasospora mycetangii, assembly GCA_003708295.3. Classification (NCBI taxonomy): domain Eukaryota; kingdom Fungi; phylum Ascomycota; class Saccharomycetes; order Phaffomycetales; family Wickerhamomycetaceae; genus Petasospora; species Petasospora mycetangii. The sequence goes on from PPNU03000003.1 coordinate 445,526, forward strand.
CGTCTTAACCAAATGGAGTTCCGTGCTGTTCTCATTGATGAAGTAACCCAGGCCTCTGAACCAGAATGTTTGGTTCCAATTGTTCATGGAGCTAAGCAGGTTATTCTCGTTGGTGATCATCGACAACTTGGTCCCGTCATTTTGGACAAAAAGGCAGCTGATGCTGGTCTAAAACAATCCTTATTTGAGAGATTGATCATGTTAAATCATATGCCCATCAGATTGGAGGTACAATACCGAATGAATCCATGTCTTGCGGAGTTTCCTTCCAACATGTTTTACGATGGTTCCTTGCAGAACGGTGTTACCAAAGCGGATCGTCGTATTTCAGGAAGTACATTCCCATGGCCAGTACCTGATACGCCGATGATGTTTTTAGCCAACTACGGTCGTGAGGAGATTTCAGGAAGTGGAAAATCATACCTCAATAGAATGGAAGCCATGAATACTGAAAGAATTATTACAAGATTGTTCAGAGATGGTATTAAGCCGGAACAAATTGGTGTTATCACTCCCTATGAAGGCCAGAGAGCGTACGTTGTCAATTACATGACCATGAACGGTAGTATGGATAAGGAATTGTATCTCGATGTTGAAGTTGCCTCTGTTGATGCCTTTCAAGGACGTGAGAAAGATTTCATTATCTTGTCGTGTGTTCGTGGAAACGAAACTCAAGCTATCGGTTTCTTGCGTGATTCACGTCGTCTTAATGTTGGTTTAACACGTGCTAAATATGGTTTCATTATTCTTGGTAATCCAAGAACACTCAAGAGAAGCCACTTGTGGAACCAACTGCTTTTGCACTTCAGAGAAAAGGGTTGCCTTGTCGAGGGACCACTGGATAACCTTCAGCTTTCCTCCGTTCCTTTGGACAATCCACAAAGATTTAGAGCCAATAAAAACATGATGGAGTACCAACAGCACGGGTTGGTTACATCTACTGGTCAAGGTGACTCAACTGCTATTGATTTTGGCGCTGCTTCTTTGGCTACATTTGCCACGCAAACTAATGATGCTGCTAGCTCTTTCATGAGAAGTGGTCATGACTCCATATTTCCAGCCTTCTTCGGCAAAAGTGCTTCTCCGTCCTTTGCTGATAATTATAGTAAGAAGCAAAGTTACCGTGATGATGATGCTAATAATGAGTACAACATGACAGAGAAAGGCGATAATACCTATAATCCAGAAAGACAAATCAATGGCTCATATGCGGGTAAATTGGAGAAGATGGATGAGAGACTTGCACAGACGTTCGAGGCTCTTAACCTGAATTTGAGTGGTTTTTCTTGATGTTCTTCATACATGAGAGTTTTTAACGGGGGTCATTTCCAACAAAGTACTATTCAATAACTATAAAAATAATTACTGCATGGAAAGTACGCAATGATGAAGACCAACATGAGCTAGTCTAATCTTTTGTAGATAGTAGTACCCGTGGAAAGTCAGTACGAGTAGATGGGGTTTTCGAGCTTCTAGATCATTAGCAATATCCCAATTGTATGTTTATCCGTTGGTATTTCCCATCATTCGTCTGTGGATACCGGCAACGGTGACACCGTTTGTTATCCATCCACTCGAGGTCGCAGTTATCAAGATCCACCGCAATGTGGGGCATCGCGAATCTATGTAAGATGGCTTGCTTATAGAGGTCGAGGGGGAAAGCAATAGAAGGTCAATACCTTTTAGTAGAAGACCAAAATTCCAATGGCAACCGTGATTATTGTTGGTGGTGGAATCTCTGGAATCAAAGCTGCCCTGACACTTCAGGAGAAAGGTGTGTCATACATCCTTCTCGAAGCACAAGATCGACTAGGCGGTCGCTTAAGAACAGTTCAGGGGCTCAATGGCAAGTACGATCTCGGTGCCAGCTGGTTCCATGAGACACTGAACAATGCGTTGTTCGATGAAGAGAATAAAATTGATGATGGTAAGGGGCCTAAATGGTTCTATGATGACGGTCCGTATCGTTTGGTTGCTCAGGACGGTGATGTGTCGCCGATACTAAAGCTCCCAAGCATAATGGATGAAATGAGCAAGTACGTTGAAATGGAGAATCATAAAGACCTAGACAGTGATGCGTCATTCTATGACTTGCTGGTGAAATATTTGAGAGAAAGGAAGAGACTTCTCTCAGAGGAACAGATCACCAAAGCCATCGAGTACGCACGCCGGCTTGAGCTATGGCATGGCATTGACTGTAAGAGACTTAGTGCGAAGTACGCCATATTGGAAAAAGAGGGACGAGACGCACTGGCTCTAAACTATGACAGAGTCCTTAAGCGTCATGTGGATCAGCTAAACATGGCAAGCGTCAAGCTCAGTTGTCGTGTAAGCGCAGTTGAGAAGATCAACCATGGAAAAGGCGTCAAAGTCACTACTGCTAATGGAACAGTATACCAGGGGGACTTCGCTATTGTGACAATCCCACAATCTTTGCTTGCTGCTTCTGTGGAAAGCGATGGTGGCATCCAGTTCACTCCTCCACTGCCTAAGAACATCACCGATTCATTAAAAAAAGTTCATTTCGCTGCACTGGGTAAGGTTGTACTGGAATTCAGCGAAGTATTCTGGCCCACATCTCATGAACGTGTGCTGGCTTTGGCAACTCCTCCACCGGGATTCCTTCAAAGCATCTTAAAGGGCACAGAAGCACCAAAACATACTTCAGAGATCCCAGAAACTTGGCAATTCCCCGTTCTCTTGCTCAACTATGCTACGTCATTTAAGAAATCCTCTTTTGTGATCTTGACTCAATCGCCTCTCACTGAATACCTCGAGGCTAATCCACACAAAGCCTGGGACTTTTTGAAGCCTATCGTATGCAAGGTGGCACTAAAAGATGATATTCCGGATCCTACAAACGTCATCGTCACAGATTGGACCCAGAATGAGTTCTTTAGGGGAAGTTACTCAGGCTGTTACCCGGGAGATGATCCTCTCAGTGCTATCATTGCATTAGAGGGTGGCTTTGGTAACATCAGATTTGCTGGTGAGCACACCATCTTAGAAGGCGGAGGTTGTGTCCATGGAGCCTGGAACAGCGGTAAGAGAGAGGCCCAGTACATTCTGAACCAACTCTGATTTATCTTTCATCTCCCTTCCTTTTTTACTCTCTCTCTGTCTCTCATCATCTCTACAGTTTAAGATTTTTGTGTGGTGGTGTATCTAATGCAATTATGTGTGTAAACATCATTCCCAAAGCATTCCCCATTTCACTGGTTTCCTCACTGCATTCGAGAAACCCTCATGGTACTTAACCCAAGCTTTGATGTTGATCTTCTGCTTCTTCTCGCCACTCTCCACCTCATTAATCTTCTCGTATTGATCCTTCAATGTTTCAATATTGTTGGATTGTATAGCACCTTCATCGTCAACTTCAGCGAATGCTCGTTTCTTCGATCTCAATGTCTCCATTTCTTTCAACATCATAGGAAAAACAGTGGCTTGTTTCATTTGTTGTTTTTTAATTAATATTGGGTCAAACCTAGTCACCGTGGAGAAGTCTGGATGTGTTACATAGATCTCATTATATCCATCATCTTTAGAACGATTCAAATAAAGACCAAATCCACGGACAACGTCAATAGCGTTATGTAATTTAGCCAAATCTGTGTCTTTTGATTGATAAGAATATTTCCTCTCTGGAACAATTATTGTGTTTAAGAAAGGAAGTACTTCTGTAGCCATCTCTTTCATGGACATCATTGTACGAAGATGTGGAGAGAGTCTACCAAAAATGGTATTGACAACATTTTTGTTCATCTTCTGTTTTTCAAACCATTCCCAATCACTTTTGATCTTAATGTTTTGTCGGTTACTCAAATCACTGAATTGGTTGAAAAATTGCAAAGCCACTTGAGCTTGATAATAACTCAGATCACCAATGTTTTCAAACTGTGTTTTAGACATGATATCTGCAAAGAATAGCCAATCACTGATCATGGATGGTTTAGACATACGAATATCTTGGTAATGAAGTTCGGGATATGCCTGAAAACAACCCTGAATCACTTTTTCCAAACTGGTATTGACGTTGACAATCTCTGCCAATTCTTTAAACTGCTGTGGCTTTTGTAGCTTGGCTTTTCTTTTGAATATTTCATTGACAACACCATACCATGTCATTTGGAAATCCTTTTTTCTTGAGTCCGCAGAAGTGTTTAAACCGCCACCAAACTGTAACAGATTCAGACATGAGCGGATATCAAAGTCAGTTAGCATAATGATCTCTTTTAACTGAGCAGTAGTCAAACTCAGCTCCTCTGCCTGACAAATGTACTTCAAACGATCACATAGCCCTTTCTCGGAGGCTTGTTGAAAAGTAATAATCTCAGCTGAACCCCTCAGTTTCTCCAATGCAGGTACATAGGGGTCATTACAGATGCAAATTATGGGACGAAGCAAGAACTTTGGCTTGTTTTTGCCCTTTTGTTGAAAGAATTTCGAAGACTCCGAGCTCTGGTATCTCTTGACGGTCTTTGCATCATCACCCAATAGGTCCATCAGCACCTTAATGAAACCAAACTCAGCACCGCCATCAACTTCATCAGCAATCAAGCATACTGGTTTACCGGAGAATGTGAGTGAGGTCAACGAGTTACGCACCTTGTCTCTGACCTTCTGACCAGCACGCTCATCAGAGGCATTAACCTCCATAACCTCGTATCCAGCCTGTTTGGCAATTACATGGGCTACTGTTGTTTTTCCAAGCCCAGGTGGGCCATTTATGAGCAGCACTTTTCTTTCAGGTCTTCCAAAGGGGTCAGAGAATCTCGTGTTGTCGCCATCCTCCGTGGTGATGGGTTTGAAGTTCTTGTCGAATACGACACGCTCCCATTGTTTAACCCATCGAAGAATACGGCGATTGGCAGTCTCGTTCCCCACAAAATCAATAAACTTCTTCGGCCTCCATTTCTCTGCCCAAAGCATCTCGTTTTTACTCTTCAAGAAATACGAATTGGAATTGTCGGTATCCTTGGACTTGAGCTTCTGAACCTCAAGACGACCAAGAAGTTCGTTCATGTTGAAGCCATAGCTAGCCTTCTGTTCTTCGAGAACCTCTTTGATAGCGTTATCATTTAAAATTGTCGGTTTGTCCTTCTTCTTGAGCTTGATCTTGCGCCCACTAGCAAGGTTAACTGATTTCTCATTATCATGGTGGATCAGTGTTGACGGTGTCTCGAGCGCTGTAGAGAGCGTGTTCTGTGAGTTCTCTGTTGTTTTGGAGAGAAACTTGTTCTGGAAATTAAGTGACTGTAATGAAAAGTCCAGTGCGGGTCTACTCATTGCTTCAGTACCCTTTAGAAGAGAATACAATGGTTTGCGAAGTTCTTAAAGGAAAGACGCGTTGATAGTCCAACTTTAACGCGTCAGTTATTCCTTTCGCGTTTTGATGATACATGCGCATTGTTCTCTTTATGACCGTCTCATACTCAATAAAAAGATCACAAGCACAACTGAAAGATGGCAGACGAGAAGGACAAGTCCAACGCTGGAGTACATGTGGATAGGAAAGGAGATAGAATCATTGGAGGTTCAGTCCGTGCGGATGGCTCAGTGAGAAGAACAGTCAGAGTCAGAGAGGGATATACGCCCGTGGAGGATATCGAGCGTTATAGCATCAGAGAAGCTCGACAGCAACGGCTACAGGAGCAAAAAAGGGAGGCACCTGTTAGACAACAAAATTCTCGGTTTCAAGGATTGCATTCAGCGCTGAGAAACAGTTTGAGGGAGACTAATGTATCAATCTCGAGCATTAAAAAAGAGACTGGAACTCTGCGAAAGGAGGAAGGTCTTCCAAAACAACAGAGTAAAGATACGCTGGCCACTAAAGAAGATGATGTTTCGTCTGATTTGGCTAAGCTAACCCTCGATGTAAAGTCCACGAGTTCTGAAGGACCGTCCGTAACAGCCTCACCCACATCAGCATCTTCATATAAGCCCAAGAAGTACACCCCACCGCAGCGACGCAAAAAGTACACACTTGCTGATCTTGACAAGCACTAATCATTTCTTGTCCCTTCATCTTTATACATATTTCACGAATCACGACACTTCTACCTTACTTCCCCAACCCGGGGAATCATCACTCATGTTCTCATTTTGTGTAATTACTGTTTTATATACAAGTTTTGCAGTTAGCCCTCTCCCGAGCGGACTTCTTCTTCTCGAACAACACATCACTTATTAGACTGCTGAATTCTTGCAATATACGTCTTAGAGATGGCGTTCCAACCTCTCATGTACTTCTCGAGACATCTGTCTGTGCAGGCCTTTACGTTTATGTTAGTATTTTTTCGTTTCTCTATATCCAGTACAATGCTGATAGTACTCACATCATCAGAAGTTCCGTATGGGGCACTTTGACACAGCTCGAAGCAGTTCTCGGTCATTTTGTTAACCAATTCAGTGGCATTGGCAACGGCAAGCTCTTGGCCAATCTGAGCCTTAATCTGGTCCTTCATCTGGGAGTCCCCGACTGGAGCAGCAGTAACTGGTGTGGAGCTAGTAGAGCCACCAAAAAGACCTCCGAAAGCCATCGTTTGTTTATATGTGATTAGTGTGACCTTCCTGGCTCGTAGAAAGGTATCGATCTATGTGGATGACGTCGATGGCTTGTGGAAAATTGATATTGCGGTGTCCAGGTTTTATCTGCCCGAACCAGATAATTCCATAAACTATTTCACGGAGACTTCAAGCTTGGAAGCTATTGAGGTTAAAACGGTATCCATGGTGTCTCTTTAGATAGCTATATGGCCTGAAATGCTGTAATAGTGCTTTAATTCATCAGATATTACTCATAACAAAATTGTGACTTCAGTACCATCATAAACTCGAAATATTAAGCGTCAACAAGATACATACACGAAACCAGCAAGTACTACAATGAAGTAATAAGTCATAAAGTTAATCATTAAGGTAAAGGAAATCCATGTTAGATGAAATCGGTTATATTCGACTCATAATGCCAACAGAAGTAAGAAGGACATAAGTGCACTCACTACGAATGCATTCAAGCCGATGGAACCGAAGCCAAAGGAAGAGGAAACTCTCAAAGCAGTAGCAGCACTTGAGTTGTCCAAAGAGCCTGTATCCACTGAGCTCGTAGAATTTGTGTTTGTTGTGTTTTCTGTAATCGTTGTAGAATTTTTGTAGCTGCCAACAATGCTAGTGGTAATGCTTGAAGAACCAGATGACGTCTTGAAAGATGTAACTCCAGAACTGGACCTCTCGCTTCTTGTGGCAAGAGAGGAATACGATGATGTCGTGCTTCCGCTGGTCGAGCCTGTTATGTGTTTTGAGCTCACACTTGTGATACTTGTGGCACTCTTACTAGAGTCAGAAGAAGAGGCAGAGAAATCAGATGAGTGACTGAAGTCAGATGTAGCTCCACCCATAGATAAGACAGAGAACTGTTCAACACCTTCGTCGTATCTCCCGTTAACTTCACCATCAACAGCCTCAATGGAACTCCAGTCACCACTTTTATCGCTGTAAACGTACTCTGATCCTGTAGAATAGTCACTGACAATTATGTTCTTGACATACATCGAGAAAGGAGCAGAACTGTAGTCTGTAAGACCACCAGCCCACTCAATCGTACCGGCGGCGTTTCCAGGATCACCACCAGCCCAAATTCCTGTCACAACAAACATGGGACTCTGTGGGTATCCATTTGGGTTGTCGCTATCAATTGTTCTTACAAGTGACCCATCAATGTAGAAAGACAAAGCATCCTGGGTCCAGTCGATTGTGTAGTTGTGGAACTCATTCTGTGGCTCATACACGCCATGGAACTCTCCTCTGGTATACGTCGTCGTGTTTCCTTTGGAAAAGTAGTTGGTTTGAACCTCCGTGGTATCTGAGCCAATCCACTCCAAGTCAATTTCATCTAAGTCATCGCTTTGCAAGTAAAACGAAGAAACGATACCTGTTCCTGGGGCAGCTTTCAACTGAACCTCCAGTCTGCCAAACATGATGTAGAAGTTAGATTTCAAACTTGGATTGTCATATCTCTGTGCCAACGTCAACTTAGCTCCATCATCTGTGTATTCTATCCTCTCCGGATGCGCATAAGCTTCGAAGTATGAAGAGTTGTCCTTGAAGGACTCAGCGAAGGTAGTCCCCAAGGCAGGGTCAGCAGGACAGTTGGACTGCTGCAGTGGGTTGCACGAAGCAGTCTGTGCTCTGGAGATGCCAGCGGCAGCAAGAACAAGACACGTATAATATAACATCTCTTATGCTGTTTGGTTTGGAATAGCTCAGTGGATTATCCCCATGAGTGCCGATGCCCGTTGGTATTTATAAAGCAGGAGCACATTCGTGTTTGTGTCACTCCGAGGCGCAGTGACGCAGAGGTGGGTACGCGTCGCCAGCCACTAGCCGAATAAGGTACGGTGAGCCCGCCATCGCGCCAAAAATGAGGCTGAGATCGAGAATGTGGCCTAAAGTAGCGGTGCGCATCGCAGTTTATCGCGCCATTCTTCCAGATCAGGTAACTGTCACAAGGCGCGTCGCGTAGCACCCCTGTGTTAACAATAGCACAAGACTCTGCGCGAGACCTTTTGAGGATCGAAGATCAACCAGAAGATATCTGTGGAAGTTGAGAGCCCAACGTACGCTCTGAATCACTCCATACAGAGCTTGAAAAAGAGTTAGAGACTCTTTCCGAAAGAGGTACATCCCACGTCCCAATGGTCTTGCCAAAGAGCTATATTTAGACCTGTCAATAAAGCAAAGGGAGGCAGTGTGAGGATTGTTTACGTCTCCTTCCAAGGCTTACGCCAAGTACGAGTGGCTATTGGAGCTCGGGGACTACAGCATTGGACTACTTCAGAAAACTGGTGTGTGCACATTCGCTCGTCGTGAATTCCCGTTGTAGGGGGGAGCCTCTTGTGCTGAGCTACCCACCCCGCATATTACCATAAACAGCTAAGTTGACACAAAACCAACTATCAACCCCCACAAAGCTCTACCAATCTAAACGGCGCTTCGCACATCAGCAACGTATAATGGCACGCGTACACCATCAGTCACACTGCCACGGTAGTATACATAACAGCGTGTGACAATTGTCGTAACAACCACATCTTCAGCTGCCATGTCGCTAGAATTCGACCAGAGAGTGCCTTCCCCTGTCGAGACTCCATCCAACACCACGGAGTCCATCAGCTCGTCACACTTTCTATACTTGTTGGACTTTTTCAATGCTTCTCGAGCTGGCTCTGCACAGAAGGAGGCCGGTATCTCTTTCCAGACGTTCCTCTCCTCTTTGTCAATCTCGCTCCTCTATTGCGTCTTTCAAGTGACCGTCTTCAGCCTCTTGCGTGGGCGCTTGTTCAATGTGTACCAGTCTAGCTACTTCTTCGCACACCACAAAGATAGATCTCAATTGAAACAGGATGAAGGTTTGTTTGTTTGGCTCACGGACGTGTTCATGAAGCGTCTTGACTTCTACAAGCGCTGTGGTCTCGACGCTTACTTCTTCTTGAGATATTTGTACTTCTTGCTGCGCTTGTTTGCCAGTCTCGCCGCCTTAAACTTACCAGTCTTGTTGCCGGTGAATTATCTATCAGGTTACAATCAGTACTCAGTCATGGACTTAGAGTTGTATACGAACGGTAGCGTCCCAATCGTCCAAGGTTTGGACTCGATTTCGATGTCCAACATCGCCCCAAAGTTCACCAAAAGATTGAGCATCCACTTGACAATGACTATTATCACTGTATTGTTGTTCCAAGGTTTGCTCATCGCCGAGTTGAAGAACTACATCAAAGTGAAGAACGACTACTTGGCAGATGACAAAAATTACGAAGTGAAGAACAAGTCACGTAATTACCACAACACAATCTTGATTGATAACGTTCCACTGAAGATGCTCAACAGAGAAGAACTCACTACTTTGTTTGGCAAGTTATGCGATGCTCGTATCGAAAACATTTGGTTTGTTTACAACTACGGAGAAATGAGACATTTCTACGACAATGAAACACATCTTGTAAATAAGTTGGAGGAACTATTAACAACCGATATCTACAATAAGTTTTTTGAAAACGAATTGGCTCAAATCAAGCCAACAAGACGTTACAACAAGTCGTACACCAAGTATGTCATTCGGAATTTGAAATATTCTAGCATTGCATTTAAGAAGGGGAAACCATCGATTGTTTCCTATCCAATAAGCGTCCCAATAGAAACGACTCAGAGACTTCTCGTTGAAAACAGGTGTCTATTAATGGAAAAGAAGGAGCGCTTCATCAGGAGGGACCACGGACCATTACTTGATCATCGTTACAACAAAGTATTTATACAATTCAAAGATCCTTTGCACTCCGAAATCTTGAATCAGATCCAAATATCTGGCAAGTTGAACGAATTTGACAAAACAATGACTTTCATCAACCCAAAAGACATCATTTGGGACAATCTTTCAATGGAGAGTAACATGCTTAGTTTTTTCCGTGTCATTTCAGGTAACTTTCTTTCTTGTCTTGTAATTCTTCTTTGGGTTGTCCCAGTTGCCTTCATTGGACTTATATCTCAGCTTCCTTATTTGACTGTTTTAATCCCCTTCCTTTCTTGGTTGAACTTCCTTCCAGCTTATATCACTGATGTGATTTCTAATTACCTTTCTGTCATTCTCTTGATGTGTCTCTCAGAACTGGTACCTTACATTTTCAGACTGATCATTCGCCTTAAAGGTAAAATCACAGGTGCACAAGTGGAAATCGATCTCCAAAGATGGATGTTTGTATTCCTCTTCATTCACATATTTTTGGTGGTGACTATCTCTTCCGGTTACACCGTCATTGTGGAAGGCCTTGTCAACAACCCAGTATCCATTCCTAACATTCTTGCCACTAATTTGCCCAAATGTTCCAATTTCTTTCTTTCATACATCACCATCAGGGGGTTGTCGTATTTTGGCAACAATCTCATACAGAACTACGAACTTCTTTGTCATACATTAATCTATTCATGGACTGACTGGACTCCACGCCAGAAATATAAAAGATTGTCATCGCTACAAGAGTACAAGTGGGGTTCAGTTTACCCTACGTTCTCGGTTTTGGCTTCAATTGGATTAATTTATAGCATATTGTCCCCCCTCATTGTGGCATTCTGTTGTCTCGCTTTTTCTTTAGTTGTCATCTCTTTCAAGTACACTTTGAAGTACCAGTGCAATTTGAGGCCAGTCTCTGAGAATTTTGGGCTGCTCTATCCAACCGCTCTTTTCCAACTTTATTCTGGTGTCTATTTTATGGAAGCTTGTTTGATCGGAATGTTTGCCTTATCCAGAGATGAAAAAGGAAGTGCTAACTGTCTTTATCATGCACTGGTGACCTTCTTACTTATGATTGCTACGGTTGCAGGACAAATCCAGATACGCCAAATGTTTGGAGGATTGTTAAAAAAGAACATTCCATTGGCACTGACAAGAGCAGCCAGAAGAGACAATAATGAGTTGGTGGACTCCAAGCTTTCTGCTACCAGTGATTCTTTTTTGAATGACACATTTTATGAACCATGTTTTCAACACACTAACAACGTTATCTGGTTACCAAAAGATGGTTTCAACATTTGTCTGCAAGAGAGTACAAGATTGAGTGCGATGGGGATTGAATCTTCAAATTCTCATGCTCTTATGACGGATTATGGTGAGATAGAAGTGTTTGGATGTCCACCTGACTGCACTGAAGAAAGCTTAATTGACAATTTGTAATTTGATATGATTGTTATGTACAAGTTATACACATATCTTTATATATATCACTCTTCACTCTTGTGCTACCTCTGCAGCAGTGGTTGTAGCTGTTGCGGGGACTGTGGTAGTATTGGGCTCTCTGACATTCTTTCTTCTTGGCCACATGTTGGGAAGTCTTATGACTTGGGATCTCGGTTCAACACATCTTTCAATGAACCATCTCTTTAATTGTGATTCAATGAGATTCCCAATCTTTGGGACATTTTCCAGTTTGGATCTTGAACCAATAAGAGATTTGATTGAAAACTCCAATCTGAAATCAGGAGCAAATGAAAACATCAATGCCGTTCCCTTTCCTGTTCTATCATCAACTGTAGTTGATTCCGTTCCTTCATTGACAGAAATGAGTGAGACTGTGAGGCAACCTGAAAATCTGACAATTGAGACTGATAATTGTACTGGGAGAATAGCTGTAAGTGGTTTAGGTTTATTGAGGAGGAGATTCGTGTCAATTCCCAATGTTAGTGTATCTGCTAGATCAACATCAATCATGGCTTGAAGATTACTGAGGTTCTGTGGGTTCTTTTTGATACGGCAGTTTGAAAAAATTGGATAATCATCACCAATGTCAAGTTCTGTAATACTGATCTTATCGAGAAAGTCTGGAAGTTCTGTCTTGTCGAGAAAGTCGTTGAGAGAGTTGACAATGTTGTCGGAGAGCAGAGCCTCTTGTCTGAATTGGTTGATAGTCTGGGCGATGAGTACGTTGAACCAGTCTAGAGACTCTGGTGAATGTGTCTCGACGTTATAGTACGTTTTTTCAAGGATTGAGTTGATAGATAGAAGCTGTGCCTCGTGGTCTGTGCTGGATGTGTTTGAGAGCTCCTTTTTGATAATGGGTGTCTTCTTGATCTCCTTGAGGACATCTGTGGTTGTCTTCGTCTCGCTGAACACGAAAAATTTAATAAAGAAAGCAATAACAATGATGACACTAATCTGTCCAAGTAGAAATCCTTGTGTAAATGACCACGAGCTACTTGTATGTGCAGCCTGGTTGAGCTGCTTCTGAATGTGGAAAGGAAGTGCTCTGTTTATGTACTCGTCTAGCGTGATAAGAGTCGAGGCAGAATCTTCCTGAACAACAACAGTGGTTGCCTGAGCACCCTCTGCAACTTCGCCCATCCTTGAAGCTCTTTCAAGGAGTCACTTGTCTGTCAAGCCTCACGACGTGTGTTTATATGAAGTGTTTGTTTAGAGAAGTCGGTTCGGTTTTGATGTTCGCACCTGGCCCATATCACAAGAAATTTGACATTTGGTTAGCTATGCCTTTTTGTGTAGGATTACCCTGGTCATGTTGAATGCCTCAGAAGTTGTAATTATCTAGTATCTGGGTATACCAATGAATGAAAAGTAGCTTAAGGCTCAAATAAAGCATATCCCATAATTTTCTATAGACTCTAGTGAAGCACTGCCCCCAAAACAAGCAAGATGAAGCGGTGGCTCAATGGTAGAGCTTTCGACTCCAGTTGTCAACAGTGCAATCGAAGGGTTGCAGGTTCAATTCCTGTCCGTTTCATACTTATTTTATTTTTTTCCCACATCAAAAACGTGCTGCTTATCATATACATATACACTAAATCTTTATACCTGACTACACTGGATCAAATACCTCTCGAACCCCATCAATTCCTGCCCAATGTCACATATGGAAGGGAAAACACGGTACGCGCCACACTCAGCACCGCGGAACCAATCACCGAACGCGAAAACCGTTTTACGCAAAAAATGAAAAATGCGAGCTTCAACTGTCTCGACAGCTTCAACAGCTAAACATCGACAAGTCAAAACACTGCAAAAATGGTAAGTTACAGCTAGTTAAGGATGTGCTAAGTGAGAGTGGGGTCAGTGGTTAACCCAGACCCGAGGAGCCCATGAGTTCACAAACCTGCCTGGCTATGGGTCGCTCAATGAAACTAGTTAAGGATGGTATCAAATCAAATGTCATTGTATACATAACCATCAAGCAAACTAACGGCAAAAGCCATGTTTAGGTGCTCCGCTCCGGAGCTTGAACGTCGTTGTCTGTTTCAATTATGCTATCCAGGCATGAAACATTGGAAAGAAGTCTCTTTCTGATCCCCTTAGCACAACTCTTCCCACTTCGAGACCTGGTTACTAACACCTAACTTCCACTCAGTCTGTTTACTCCACTGTCTACAACACCATTTTCAAGAGAAACTCCATCTTCGTTGGTACCATCTTCTTCGGTGCCTTCTTGTTCCAGCCAGCTTTTGAGGCTGGTGTCAACAGATGGTGGGACAACCACAACAAGGGTAAGTTGTGGAAGGACATCAAGGGCAAATTGGGTGATGCCGAGGAGGAAGAGGAAGAGGACGACGAGTAATTTTCGACTTGTGTCACACTCGTTTCCAACTCACCACTCCATATGAAAAGCCTTCCTTTTACCCTTATTACCCATCTTCACTTCCCCACACACACAATCAAATCTTCTATTTGACCCACGACTTTTACATGACACAACAGATGCATAATCAACACACCTCCACCCCTTCCATCCCCGCTATGATCTACTGATACACATTCACATACACACAAAACAAAGCATGCATATATTTTAACACAGAAACTGAGGGCTTTTACAGCTTCTCCAGACTTTGTTTTCCCCACTTCTTCACACTTTGTACATGAGTTGAATTACTGTTTTTATTTAAGACTTGACGTTACAAATACGTTCATCAGGAGCTTGTTATTGTAGACCCTCTGTAAATTGGAATGTAAGAAAGGCATAAATGGAACAGCTTAAATGGAACAATAGAAAACATCTGTGTGACTCCTGCAGCCCCTACCGAGCCTCCGCATAGTGACCCGACGTAATTCGCCACTTCTATGTTAGTCAAGTATATACAACTTGAGCCACTGTTCTTCCATATATAGTCGGAAGGGCAATAAGGCATTTGAAATTAAGACACCCGAACATCACCCGGACACCATTGAAACATCCAAACACTACGTATCAGACTCTAGCTGTTTATGAATCAATGGTTGTACACAACGGTACAGATTTTGAAGCTGCCATTTGGACTGATCCAAGTTCTACTAACGAATAGATATGATAGTTTTCCCAAAGTGGTCTAATCTGTAAATAAATTCAATTAAAAAAATATGAACTATTCACTTTCAAAATTCTTTTTTTCACTCTTAATAGATAAGCAAAAATCAAATACAGACTCGCTATTCGCACCCAATGGCCTAGTACATAAAAATCAAAACACAAGTCGTATACACTCATCAGTGTCTATATTTGACTGTGTGAGTCTAGACTCTTTGTATAATAGATCTGGAATTATGAGCATCATCATGGTGCTAGCTGATAGAAAATCGCTTACTTTACGCTGTAGATGCTCAAATGTTATAGATGGGAAATGTAAGAAATGGTTATAATCAAAATGCGGAATACCATTTTACTGTATTACTAACGCTTCAGCTTCAATACTGAACTTATATACTTGAGGAACAATACATTTTAAACCGCTCCCAACTGATCAATGGAGATCTGCCAAATTGATTGTATATATAAATCCAAGATGTAGGGATGGCGATTTCCCAGATATTCGTTGCTACATTTGGGGAGTTGGAGCTATTTGATATCAGGTCAAGCGTATAATATTGAAAAGTTTGTTTATTGTAACAGTAGAGTGGCCATTGAATCAATCAACATCATCAGGTGCATAATCCAACGGATTATAATCTTGGGTATTGTGAGCAGGACCTTCTATAGCAGCCATGAACCGGTCATACAATGCTATTTCCAGAGCTGCTTCTAAGTTGTCTCCACTATCGCTCATATCGACATCCTCATCTGTCCAGCCCTCTCCATCATCATCATCATCAACACCAGAAGGATTATTGACATAATCATCGTCCTCCTCTTCATCATCATCACCAGCGGAAAAATAGTTCAAACGCGGCTCAAATTCATCGTCATCTTCAAAATCGTCTTCATCGAACTCATCATCTTGATCCTCATCATAGTCATCAACCATATCGTCACTACCATAATCACCGTCTATATCTTCTTCCTCGTCATCAAGCAGACCATCGTCATCACGCACACCGCCACCGCCACCAAGAATTTCAAAAATGTCTTGTGGCCTGAAAGTAGCAGGTGCTTGGTTGCGAATCATGTCCAACATGGCGTTCATTTGGTCAATACCAACAGCAGCAGTGTTGGTGTTACCACCTTGTTGTCTCAGCAGCTGATTCCATAAAAAGTCTTCAATACCACCGTCATCCAAAGACCTTGGAACTTTGGAAGTTCTTGTCAAGTATGGATATATACCACCGGTAAGCCAGAGGGAGTTTAGATATTTGTATCTGTCATAGTTCAATTTTGCAACCAAACCACTTTGAGCTGCCTTAGGACCACTTTGGCCATGAGTATTCAAGTATGGAGCGTTAATATGACCACTATGATATCTGTTCTCCTTGTAGGCAACTAATAGAACCATATCTCTTCTTGGAATTAGGAATAAAGCACCACCTTTGGATTTACACGCAGAATCGTCCTTTAAGTGATCATGAACGTCTTGCATATTGGGCTTATCGAACAACTTATGGCCACAGACAAGACAAACCTTGTAGTCAATTCTATTATGGGCATTCTTGACATTAGATGGCATCGGGAAACGAGTTGGATCTGTATTCGACATTGTGGTAAAATAGCTCAATTCTTCTGGAAGATCAACAAGTTTGGTGACGCCAGGATGTGGCAGAAATGCTCCATAGAAATTGCCACTGAGACCAAAAAGAACATCGTTACTATCATCAGCCAAAATAGAATTCAATGACCCTAGAGACAAAGATCTGAAAATAAGTTCAGTCCTAGAAAGTGTGTCATCACCTATCTCAATGTTAGATATCTCAAATAGTGGGACAAGAACCTTGTAGAAAATAGCTAATGGCCTGACAGAAACAAGCAACAACCGAAGAGTCATTGTAACCACAGTCTTAGCAAAATCATCATTTGTGAGGAATTTAGAGCGAAGAAGAGCACTCAAACTCATTTTGTCTTCACGAATCTGCAACAACTTTCTGAAAGACTCGAGCAATACAGGTGAGATTTCCTCGGATTGTGGTAACGCGTCATCAGGTATGGAGCTGACAGCATTGAGCACTGAGTATAAGTGTCTCTCGGAGAAGAGCTTGATGATATATTGAGAAAGATTCTTGAATGTGAAGCTGTTCTCCATGTAGATCAAAAAGAAAGCTTCAATAAGAAGACCTTGGCCAAGAAGAAGCTTTATGTCACGGGCAAGTTCGGTCTCTGGTGGAGCTCTTTCCATATCAACAATCAAGTAGTACTCGAAGTAGGACCTTAAAGCCCTGTAAGTTTGCTCTGGGACTTGTTTCAAGAATTCAGTGTAAGAAGAAGCACCATTTATCCTTGTAGCAAGTTCAGCTTGGGCTATACTGAGCGTAAGCTGGCGACGCGTGTTTTTCATAATGTCATAAAATACCAGATCTGGATGATACGGACTTCCTAATACAGTGTGAAGACAACTGTCCATTTCTTGGATACCCTTGGAGTTGTAAAGTTCATGACACTCCATCAAAAAGTGATCAGACATGTTATTGCCAGTTTCACAAGTGTTTAGGTCCTCGTCAGAGAAGTTCTTCTTTTTGATAAGCGATGGAAGATATGTGTCGTTTTTGGTCTCGCAAAGTGGACAGGCAAATGAGTGATTGAAGGGGATATTGTTTCTCAACATATGTTCACGGAGACACTTGTAGTGAATACCATGGTTACAAGAGGATATGGTATTTGGCTTGGTGAGAGACCCTTTTGCAGAGAGAGCTTTACCATAATTCCCCATTGAGTTTTCGATAGAGTTCTGTTCCCAATCCAAGAAGGACCTCGAGAGAGAGCCATCTTCATCTAGACGACAACAACGAAACACATCAGATTCACCGATGGTCATAGGCATGGCAATCATAGCATCTTTAGATTCGTGACCTTGACAAAGTACACAAACCTTGGAATCAAAGTCCTTATCGTCGTCTTCCTCATGATGAGGTGTAGTCTCAGTGTCGTTTTTCTGGATAAAGGCTTTCTGCTTCTTCTGCATTTTTTCA
Source organism: Petasospora mycetangii (assembly GCA_003708295.3). Classification (NCBI taxonomy): domain Eukaryota; kingdom Fungi; phylum Ascomycota; class Saccharomycetes; order Phaffomycetales; family Wickerhamomycetaceae; genus Petasospora; species Petasospora mycetangii. Next base: position 463,383 of record PPNU03000003.1, read on the forward strand.
AGTATCTTCTTTTGGCGTTCCTTAGCAAGTCTTCTCTTGCGTTCGTTCTCAGTCTCATCAAAGTCAACGCCAGTGGACTTCTTACTTTCCTTGTATTCCTCAACAGTGGTTGACCCATAACAAGAGACAAGAGTTTCGAAAACGAGTTCACGATCCTTCAATATGAGAGTCTCCAAAATGAAATCAGCCTTCGTAACGTTGGACTTAGAGAATTTGGTTAGATGTGATATCTTAAAGAGAGTCTCACATAGTGGAACCTGGATGTAAGCCTCGACGAAATGGGACGAGCCATTCACAAGTTCATCATCGATGATTGAAGCATGGAGGAGATGGAGAGCCATTGAGACATTAGACTCATCAACCTCAGTGACAGCATGGTCGAGAAGTTTACAGACGAGCTTGGCAAATGGTTGAGTTCTAGTAAAGTTGCCCAATGTACTAAAACGATCGAGTTTGACAACATTGGGGACGATAATACAGTCATCAGCAGACTTATCTGTTGGAGTAAGGTGTTTGGAGATGACACCAACACTGTCGACAAAGTCAACGTCTTGAGCAGCAAGCTTCAATGGATCAACATTTTTGTACTCACTCTTCTTGAGAGAGTACTTACCATCATCATTTAGACCTCTTGGTGGAGTGTAAACAGAGACCTCATCGAGTGCCTTTTGAAATGATGGATCAGTCAATGTCTCGTGCTCAACCTCTTCTTCGATCTCAGAATAGGTTTTGGGTTTTAGGAACAGGATGTACGTGACAAGTTCTTTCATTCTGAAGAAGTATCTATCTTCTGGTTTCTTAAAGTTCATGAAATCCGTACGTTCTGTCAAGATCGAATATAGAAAAGATAATAACTTTTCAACAATAGTAGTAACCTTCTTTTCATAGAATGTGCACATGAGGTTGACACTGCCGCTGAACCATTCCATCAATTCAAATCTATCAATAGCATTCAACAACACAGTCGCCGGATCCAGCGTCAAAAAAGCAACTTGCAATATGTAGATATCGTTTTTGAACGGCGTGTCCTCAACATCGAAGAATCCATGGTCCATATACGAAGCAGCCAAAGATAAAATACCTGTACCATTTCGAATCCAGTGACGTGCCTCAATTTGCGAAGCTAATACAATAGATCTCAAAGCTCCATCTGAGACAGTCATATAGTCACCAGCTCTGTCAAGGAAGTACTGGATAGACTCAACGTTTGTGAAAACTTTTGTTCTGAGAATATTAGCAAGCATTGTGTGCGATGGATGGAAGAAACCAACCTTCTCTTCAGATACCGTAAATCCAACTAGATTGATATCCCTATATTTATGAGGTGTCGTCGTTCTGTACGCAGCACCCAAGTTTGCACAGAGTGTGGTAATCGCTTTTTCGAACAATTCAATATCAGCGGTATCAAGCTTTTCAGGATCAGTAGCAGCCATAACAATGTCAGTAACACGAGCTACTGGAGACTCGTAGATCATGAACTTAGTGTCTTCATTAGCAACGTGCTCACCCACTTGCCTCTGAATTGGATAACAGTTGTCATGGAACGACAAGATCTCAAGAAAGTTGTGAATATTAGGAGCCTGGAAGAGTGGAGAAGTATCGGAGACTTTTTGTAAGATTGTATGGAGATCACCAATGATACGCGAATGAGCAGTATATTTACCCAGAGTTGGGTCATCATGCTTTCTCAAAGCTAAGTGAATTTTTCTGTCTGTATTGCACATTCTTTCAAGAATATATTTCGCTGGGATGAGAATTCGTTCCAAAGAATTGGTAACTATGTTGGTACAATTTGTAGGACATGTGAAGAACTGCACAGAAATTTCGTCAAGGATGGTTCTGTGAGACTCCCTGTCAAAGTCGTAGATGTTTCGTAGAAGAAGACCATAAATCTCAACAATTTGATCACAGGCAATGGCTTTGTACTTCAAATCAGCAACCAAGGTAGGGACAATAGCATCGTGTAGATTTGTTCTCATTGACTTGTAAAATCGAGGTTCTAAGAAAAGAAGATATTTCAGCCTTGTGTGCGATGTGGCCACTGGAAGCTTGGAGTCCTTGTAGCATTCCTGTGGGAGATAATCTACTGGGAGATCTCTGCCATGAAGCAAACCAGGGTACTCTGGAAAGGGTTTGTCTCTTGAATTCCAGTACGGCACCCTTGACTCCGGAATCTTGTAATCACCACAAATGGATTGACAGAAAGCAGATCTCACGATTCGTTGAAAATCCTTGATCGGATGTTTTGTGACTTTGCACATCCACTGGATGATGTTGTTTGCAAGTTCTTGTCTGTTGTATTCTGAAATAGACATAATACTGGCATCGAACCCCTTTCTGCTACCCATGCTCAAGTTTGAAATTATATCCACAACTCTAGACTTCCTCGTTAAAATTGCCCTCCCATGTTGATCGATCTTTTTAGAAAGTTCCTTAGCATCCTCTCTAGTGAAGTCTCCAGAATCAGCAATGGCATTTTGAGCTTCTGTAAAGTTATGGAACTCGTCATTCCAGAAGACTAAAGCGTACTTGTTAGCAACATCCTTAGGCCCAAAACCAAAGAACTCATGCATTGCGTTCTCTCTAGTTTCTATTTCTTCATTCAGAAGAACCAAAAGCTCCTCCCTTCGTCCATCACTCGCGTAGTTGGATAGCAGAGCCTGAATAGGGCGCACCGTTTGATTCTGATGAGCGAAGACTTCAATGATGTACTCAATGCACACATCAAAAAGCTCTTTGAGGTACCTTTCATATTTGTCATCAAATATGATAGTGTCATCCTGCTTCGTGCTGCCGGTGGCCTGAGAATCACACTTACAATGGATCTCAACAGTCCACGCCTCTGGATCTCCGCAGTCACAGATACCGGTGTTTCTATCTGTGGCGACAGTAGTACTCACCTGGTGACCGATATGGTCATCTTTATTAAAACAGTGAACGCATAGAACACATGTGTCATCGAATCCACAGTCAACACAGCGATAGATGGGTTCACCAAGACCAAATTTCCTACCACAATTTCTTCCAGTGTGTGACACGGACTCCTTCTTCTGTAAAAGATAACGTCTCTCACGGTCTCTGTGGGAGGTTGATTTCCACGACTCTGGGAAGTTTGAGGGCGAAACATCTGGGAAGATTAGCTGCATGTGCTTTCCCTCTTTGGAAGCGGCGTAGTAGAGTTTTTCTTGGAGCTCAAGTGCTGGTTTGAGGTTGGTGCTATGATTCATGCGCTCAACAAGGCCATGGAGCTCCCGTAGCACGCGGCTCCTGATATCGTGCGCAACCATATTGTGTGTAGCGTCAGGCACTTATGTGTGTATATATGGTCAGATGATACTGGCAGAGCTCTAGTTGTGGTTGTTTTGGTTGAGCTGTTAAACGTAGTTTTGCTAGCTGACCAAAGCGCAATTGATTAGGGAAGCTGGTGAGAATCTTACGCGCCCGTTTGATAATGGCAGACTCATTGGCGTAAACAAAGCCCGCATGCGCGCCACCGAACGCCATCGCCTAGTCCTCAACAGACAGCGTTTAGTAATTGCAAACCAAAAACATCAATTCACACCGCCCCGTTCAATACTGAATTAAACACATACAAAGTTGTGATGATCAGGCAACAATCAGAATGTGCCTTCCCCTGTACATTTAGAGATAACGGCGAGCTGCTAAAGAAGGCGCTTCTCCAGTTTCCCCGGCGCTATAAAGACGTCTTTGGCAGACCAGCCAAGGTCGACCTGCGCCGGCTGCTCTCGTTTGCGGCCTCGTATGAAGGCAGACACATGAAGCATCTTTTCCCATATGTTGACGAGGCTACACTACCGAAGGCCTGGCAGCACGTGCTTATCCCAGAGCGTTACCAGCATCTTGAGAGTCAAGACTTTTACTTTCAGCGTGGTGCTATTGATGATCCAGCCCATCCACACAGAGCCTGTGGCACCAAATTCAAAAAGGGCGAGCCTGTATACCGTTGCATCACATGTTCAGATGATGAAACATCTGGATTGTGCCAGCGATGTTTTGACGAGACCTATCATAAGGGTCACGACGTGATCATCAGCATTTGTCAACGAGAGAACGGTGGCGTATGTGATTGTGGTGATGAGGACGCTTGGAAAACAGAACTGAATTGCAAACACTTTGACACAGAAGAAACACCGATAGAGGAGATTCCGGAGCAGTTTAGGAACTCATTGCTTCAGACGTTCCAGGTTGTACTGGACTACATCGTGGATGTCATGTCTGGCTCAACCGCTACACTACGGAAGGACAAGAAGCAGAACAACGAAAGCATCCTCACAGATGCACATAAATCCTCTCTTGGTCCACATCAATACTTCGGTACAGACTGGCCTTCTGATATGTTCCACCTGCTCCTCTACAATGATCAGAACAGACAGTACAGAGATGCTGTCCAACGTATTACTACAACCACAGACAAGGTTGTTGACTTTGCTCTCATGGTTGCAGACGAAGTCAACCTTAATGGGAGAGCTATCGTCATGACATCTGCTAATATTGAAGAACTTCTTAAGGCTCAAGGCACTTTAGAACTCACAGGACTGCCAAGTTGCATCAGAAACGCCAGAGATATCTTTAGAGAAGAGATGTGTGCCGAAATGATTCTTTGGCTCACAGAGATGATGACAGGCTCCATTTATGGGAACTACAATATCAGCAGAGATTTGTTGACAGAGGCCTTCTGCCAGAAGTGGAGACTTGGTGTTAACACACCAACAAGAGACGAGTTTCACTTGCCTGGCTCTCTTATTGAAGGTATGATCCCAATAATACCCATCAGAGGTATCAGTTCGCCTCCTCCTCATTGGAATTTTCATTCCAAGCCTTGGGACATTGATATGAATATCGCTAAACTTTGTGACTACGATATCGATTTCTCAGCTAGTTCTGGAGGACAGACAACCTTCCATGGCTCTAGATTTCAGTACCTATTGTACTTTGACATTCGTCTCTGGAAGAGCATCCGCTCCAACATGCATACCCTTTTCAACTCTGTCCTTACATCTAACAAGAAGTTCCGGTCATTGGTTTGTGCCCAGTATGTTGATATATACCCAAAGATGCTAGAGCTGTTCTTCCTCTTTGACAGGGAACCAGAGTTCAGTTGTATGACCAGTCTCACTTCTCAGATCTTTACATCATCCAAAAACGCAAGTCTGATCACTAATCATGGTGACTTGACTAGGTTTTTGGCTGCCACATATGGATACCTCACAAGCATGATATTGCTGAAACCAGAAGATGTTACATTGACGACAAATTTGCAGCTTAATTCCTTCAAGAACAGACGTGTTGGACAAGTCTTTTTCGACATTTGCTGTGTTCTCACTAAGACAACATCTTTCGAATCAATATTATCCCCACAGTTTATTGAACAGGTATGTGATATACTGACTCTTTTTCAAGGTAAACCTACATTGAAACGTGAAGCTTTGGAGCATGTCGAATACGAGTCTACGGACTACACACTTTATTTCAACATGTATTCTGTCATCTCCTCATTAGCTGAAATGCTTGCTAAGACATTGGTGAAAGTGGACTCAAGTCAAGCGAAGTCGCTAACGTCACTGATCTTCAGACGTATTGGTGAGTCCAACTTCTTAGCTGCTGGTGGATTAAGTGAGATGTCTGATGGTGCAGCTTTCACAAAGATGTCACTCCAAACTATTGAAGGCACACAAGAAGTATCAGACTTTCAACTTCATTCGGGACTAGTTAGCTTCTTACACCCACTTCATGCATTTGCTTCTTGGTTTGTTCAATATTCCAAGATGGCTGATACTTCTGAGCTGGTTCAATTCCTTCAAAAATTGCCTGATCTTGAGATGACACTGTTGGAGTATCCTCTTAGAACCCTTGTACTTTTGGCACAGATACGCGTTGGATTTTGGGTTAGAAACGGTTTTAGCATCAGGACTCAACAGCATATCTACAGGACAAGTGGTATTCGTGAATCTGGGTATAAAAGAGATGTATACATGGTCCAACTCATGATGAGTCTGTCAGACAGAGATTTCGTCTTCTCTTCATTTTTGTCCAGATGGGGTCTTTTGCCCTGGCTTAAAGAGGACCACAGTACTCAGACATATGATGAAGCAACGTTGCCATTAATTGTCGAAGAATTCTTGCTGATGATGATTCAACTTCTTACCGAAACGTTTTACTCGGAGGATCCTGACAAAGTCATCGAAGAACGCATGAAGAGAGAAATCGTTCATTACCTCTGCTTTCAGCCAATGAGCTTTTCAAAACTCTGCCTAGAAATACCAGACTACCTAGCCCATGAGAAGCGGTTCGAGCTGATTTTGAAGTCTGTTGCCGATTATACACCTCCAACATCGGCTAATGCTACTGGAGTCTACAGGCTCAAAGAAAAGTACTTTGGTGATGTTGATCCCTACTACATCCATTACACCTCTAATAAGAGGGACGAGGCTATAAAGCTCATCAAGGAACGCATCTTTAAGAAGACCAATAAACCAATCAATAGCGTTTATATTGAACCAAAGCTCAACTCCTTGGACAACACACCTTTTAAGAATTTGTTCAAGGTCACGTCCTCAAAAATCTTCGTGCAATTCATCAGAAGTACTTTGAAGGCTATTAACCATGAAGGAATATCTAAGTCCGAGACATTGCTTGAACTATCTCTTCACTTGATCCATGTTGCGTCTGTTGGAACGGAATACCATTACTCTTCTGTTTTCAACGAGCTTATCTGGTCTGAGTTTACAGCTGATCATAATGAACCATTCTATTATGAGAGCATAGGCTCTTTGCTTTACAAGTTTTTATCTGATGATTCTTATTGTGGCTACCACTCCAAGATAAGAGCAATTTTCAAGCTTTTGAAGGACAAAAGTATCTCTGTTGAAGGCTACCTTCACGAACAAGTACAAAACTTTAATCCTTCTATTCTTGGTGTTGCAAATGGAGCTGCAATCTCCACTGAATCAGACTTTGAGAGGAAAAAGAGACTGGCCAAGGAGAGAAGAGCAAAAATCATGGCTAAGTTCAAGAAGCAACAGAACAAGTTTGTTGAAGACAACAATGTTGAGGATGATGCAGTCGATACTGACATGGATGAAGATAAAACTAATAATGCTTGGAGATACCCAGAAGAGCATTGTATACTTTGTCAGATGTCCTTAAGTGCCGGTGATTCTTACTTTGGAGTTGTCTGCAACGTTTCTCGATTTACAGGTGCAAGAACAGTCCCCTTCAAAGATAAGTATTGGACCCTTCGTGGGTTTGAAGACACTGGCAGCATTGATCATGAAGAATGCGTTGATCACAGTGATTGCTTGCCACGCTACTTTGAGGAAGTACAAAAGGAACATGTCATTGGTCCTGCATTTCCATGCAACTCAGGTCAGTCTCTGAAACCATCCGTTATGGCTACCAGTTGCAGTCATGGCATGCATTACTCTTGCTATCAAACATACATTTCTTCTGCGAAATCACGCCAGACACAAATCACAAGAACGGTACCAGAAGACTTTGAAAACGCTGAATTCATTTGTCCTCTTTGCAAATCCCTTGGAAACATGTTTGTGCCAATTCTATGGACACACAACAAGAACAGACTTTCCGAGTTTATGAAGCCCGACGAGGGTTCATGGTACGATTCATTTGAGAAGCTGCAAAGTATTTCATTTGTTGATCAGGATATAATTGCCGATTTCACCAACTCAGTTATTAGTGACACCATCGCTACTCTGAAAGCACCGCACAAAGTTGCCCTCACCGAGAATGATCTACCAAAGACATTGACTGACATCTGGTTTAGTCTAACATCTAAACTGGAGTCCGTTTCCCAACCGCAATTCAGAGAACACATCAACAGACTGGTATCCAACACTATCAAGGGCACAGAAATTTCGCTCAGAGGAACGCCATCAGAAACTGAGCTCATTACTAGTTTAATATCTAATCAAAACTTAACGACTTTGAGAATCTTGACCGAGTTAAAAAAGACATCAGTGGCATGGGCTGCCTATGCCGAGACCGTTCATCACAGTGATCGGGGAATTTCAGTCAAATTCACTGAGGAGACAATTGGAAAATTGATGTTTTTCTCCTCTGAGAGACTGTTTGATGTAATTGAGGACATTGACTTTTTCGACTTGGTTGTGGCATGTACTCCATATGCTGGTATCTCCTCAAATGCCTTGTACAGATTGGGATTTACATACCACTTCATACAGTCATTAGCTACAATCCTTGCTCAGTTGAATGCACCTCTTTTTGAAGGTCATGTCACGATATTAGACATTAGTGTTGTGGCTGTGGAGAATGGGACCTGTCAGAGATTAATAAGTTTGGCTAGATCGTTAAGAGATAACCATCCGTTGTTTGATAACGTGCCTGATGACATTTTCGAGAGTAGTGAATTCCAGGAGGTGCTGTATACCATGATGGTTCGTGCAATCACTCCATACTTGAGAAAAGTTGCTATATGGTGCCTTGCGAACTGCGCTGACTATACCGGTACTGATTTGGATACTCCATTCGATGAGTCAATGATTCAAGGATTGGAAGCTAACAGATTGTGCCAATTGTTGAACTTACCGACTGTTGACGAACTGATTTCCTTGCTGGTTGATCCTCATGCTATTGAATACCAGAAGTTCAATGCCTTTACCAAATACATATCTACAACTGATAATGACTTGGTGTTCAACTCATTGGAGTATCCAGGGCAGGTAAGACTGATCGATTTGCCAAAAAGAATGGACGACATCTTCACTAAAGTTTTTTACAAGAAGAATAGACTTACATCATTTGCACATTTTGATCCTGCTATTTGTCTATTCTGTGGTACTATCTTGAATCTACAAAAAAAGGCATCAGGACAGAGTGGGGGTGAGTGTAATCATCATGCGCAAAACGAGTGTTTGAATGATGTGGGTATGTTCTTACTTCCAAAGCACAGTGCTATGCTGTTGTTGGACAACGGTAATGGCTCTTTCCATCCAGCTCCGTACATTGATGCACATGGAGAGTATGACTCTGAAATGAGACAAACACAGGTTTTAACATTGAGTGAGTTCAAGTATGATCAATTCATTAGACAGATGTGGCTACAGCATGATACCAAGAACTACATCACGAGAAAATTGGAAGGCACTTTGGATATTGGTGGATGGGAGACGTTATGAGAACAGGACAAAATAATACAACTATACTAAGCCACTGTTGAGTAATGATTACAGTTAATGAGTATGACAAATTAATTAATCTTCACGAAAGTATTTGATGGGGAAAATTTGTAGTCGTGATGTGGTGAGATTGTTTACTGCTCAATTTTAGTCTCCTCGAGCTTCTTGGCGGCTTCATCAACTGGAGCAGGTGAAGCAGCCTTGGCGCCTCCAGGATAACGGGAGCCCTTGTCTTTCTTGACCTTTTTCTTTTTCTCCTCCTTGACTGGAGCTGGGTAACCCTTGGCCTGGGCCTCCTGGAACTCTGGGTCGTTGTCGTAGTCCTTGATGATTGGTGCGAGCAAGATGTTGATCTGACTAGCGACACCGGCCTTCAAGTCTGGTGGTGCCAACTTCTCTTCCTTGTAAGCTTGAAGAAGTTCACTGAATGACTTGAAAGTGACTGGGCCACCAAACTTCTCTGGTCTATCAATTGGGAACTCGAAGTGGCCGGCTCCAAACTTGAGCTCCTGGATAGGAGCAACAACATACTCAACAAAAGAGAGTAATCCGTTGTCTTCGACAACACCTGGAGCACAGTAGGCGGTGTTAACCTTCTTCTGTACGTTCTTTGGAGCTTCAAGAATATCGATCTTGGAGTTAGGGTCAGAAGCTGACATCTTACCACCTTGGGTGAGACCTGGAACCATTGGATTCATTAGGTGACCTCTCTTTTTGTAACCAAGAGAAGGCAAGTTCTCCTCAGCAAGAACAAAAATCTTACGCTGATCCACACCTCCAAACTGGGCATCGACACCTAAGTGTTCTTCATCCAAGGCTTGCATCAAAGGGTAGATCAAACCAGAGAGAAGTGGATTGGCAACCTGCTTGACAACATCGGCACCTGCACGCTTAGCGTCGTTCTGGGACACCACATTGGAGAGACGAAAGAGGTCCATGGTGAACTGGTCCTTGGTTTGGTATGAAGAACCAATGACGAATTTGAGCTTCTCAATAGGAACATTTATGGATCTAAGAATGGATTTGACCACCTTTTCGTAGTACTTGGCTCTGTAGTTGACGACCTCCAATGGAGCTTTCATGTTGTCAAGGAAGGCGTGCAAGTCAGCCAGAAGCACTGTGACCTCACAACCGGCTTTGAGGAAGTCGGCAAGCTTGGTCATAGGCACAAAGTAGCCACAGTGCGGTCTACCTGTTGGTGCGGTACCCCAGTAGACCTTGAGTGGACGCTTCTCTTTCTCAAGTACGTCCTTGATGATCTGGCCGTTAAGCACCTCCTGGAGGTTCTTTGTGATCAGTTTGTACTGCTCTTCTGGATCTGTGACTATTGACATGACTGTTACTTCAGCTAGGCTCAAAAGATGAAGAGAGAGTAAATCGAATGAAAGCTATTCATTACGAGAAGATGAGCAATGGGCGTTGGAGCCCGCGAATTACTGCTCACCGGTCTGATATGTACGCCTAGTGGCGCCGCTAAAAATTGAGAATAGCGTAAATGTGCGAACGTAATGGTATTGAAGGCCCATAGCGAACTGCTAACTTTCATTTAATTCTCTCAGTTATATCTCAATTGAGCACTAATATAATATGAATATTGACAAAAAACACGAGGATGATCTTATAACGGTCACACGGGACGTAATTTCTGAAAACGGAACAGCAAAGGACATTTCAGACGACTTCTACCTGAGGTACTACTCTGGCCATGAGGGAAAGTTCGGTCATGAGTTCCTAGAGTTTGAAGTTCAGCTCGACGAGGGTGGAAACAGCGCCACTGTAACGTATCGAAACAACACAAATTATAGACGTGAGGCTAGTATTAAGAAGCGCTTTGCCATTAGTGCGCTGGTCGTGGCAGAGTTCAAGAAAATGGTGGAAGAATCGGAAATAACTAAGGAGTCTGACGCTAAGTGGCCAGCAAAGAACAGAGACGGCAAGCAAGAGCTCCTGATAAGGAACGGCCACTCCAACGTGAAGCTCGTGACAACAAAGATTGGGTCACTTAGTGATGTCAAGAAGAGCGAGGACCCTGACGGACTAAGAGTCTTTTATTACTTCGTACAGAACGTCAAGGCATTGGTATTCTCTCTGATCAATTTGCACTTCAAGGTATGTCTTCTATCAAATGTGACAACGAACTAGTCCTTTTACTAACATTACACCTTTCTACAGCTTAAACCAATTTAGGTGCTACCACCAATGCCTTTCTAGCTAATGAATGTTATGAAACTTTTCAAATCAATCAAATTATGTACAACGTTTTGAGTTCCTTTTATATATAGTGCTTAGTTCTCAGCTTGAAATTACTGAGACTGTCTGTGAAGTCTTGCAATGGTAGCCTTAACTGAGGACTCAGAGGCCTTCCACTCGTTTTTAACAACGTCCCATTGCACTTTGCCAAAGATCTGGTTCAGCTTTAGTGGACCATCTTTCTGCAATTCGTTCAGTAATTCGGAAACTTTGATCTCAACCTCTTCCTGAGAGGCAACTGGCAACTGAGTCAAGTACTCTTGAATCACACTAATCTCCTTTTTTTCCTTTTCTGCGAGTTCTGGTCTCTCCAACTTTTCGTACTCCGCAGCCGAATCCTTTCTTTGGGTAATGGATTTGGAGTAGAGCTCAAAGAGCAAGAACTCATTATGCTGGGATGGTTTTGTGTCTATTTCCTTGTTCTTGATGGCGGCAAGAAGACCCTTAACGGTGTCTCTCTTCAACAAGTTCTTCTCCTTCATGGCCCTTTTAAGATCTGTCTTCAAAGAGTCAACAGCGTCCTTGTAGGCCTGTGTGCTCTGAAATCTGACGAATCTTACTGTGGATGTCACCGGTTTCAAAGTTCTAGTAAACATTGTCGATCTTCTTCTCAAGTAGGTATCCGTGATAATAGGCGATGAGGGTGAATAAGGTGTGGTGGGTCAAATGTGTTCTCGACTTTCTACAGTTTAGCCTGTTACGCGCAACACAAATCATCAGGGACATGACATTGAAAAATCACTGTTTAATGCTCTCATTCTCCAAGTACTCTGTCCACAGGGAAACGAAGCTTTCCCTAGCCTGTTTTGTTCTAGAAGCTGTAGCGTTGTGAGCTAAACCGGCCTGGATGCGCTTGTCTTCGTCCCAATTGAGGTAATTGGAGATGAGCTGAAGAACCTCGAACTTTTTGGTGTCTCCTCTTGGGAAATTGAGGAAGGATATAAACAAGTTTGTCACAAGCTCTTTGTCCACAGTCTCAGAATCACTGTTACGCTTGATCAGTTGCAGAGCCTTAGTGAGGTGTTCGTTAAGAATAACAGCTTCGTGGCGAAGCTTACCAATCTGAAGCTGTTTCTCTTTCACTTCCTGTTCAAGCTTCGAAATCTTGAGATGCTCTTTTTGGAGTTCATCATTTTGAGTTCTTAGTGTGTCGTATTGCGTTTTCTGGGAATTTAGCTCCTGTTCCAAGGCCTTCATTGAACTGAGATGCTTTTCTGATGCAATGTTAAGATCAGTTTGTAACTTTTTCAAATCAGAATTCAAGGATTGATTTGACGCCCTATATGATGAGTTCTCTTTCTCCAATTTATCAATGAGAGATTGCAAATCGTTGACCTTGTCTGTGAGATCGGTGATGTTGTTGTTCAAAGATAAGTTCACCATCTTGTCATTCTCCAGAGTAATAATGTATTCCTCGTTACTCTCCTTCATATTATCGAGCTCTCTTTGTAATTGGTGGTTAGAAAGCGATAAAGTCTTCTTCTCAGCGTTCCATGATATTTCTTTCTGGTCGGATTCCGCTCTCAATGTCTTCAAGTCCTCACTAAGTCTATCACACTCAGCATTCAACGATTCACTTTCCTCTTTCAATAATGTGACTGTCTTCTCAGAATCATGTATTTCCTTTTGTAAGGAATCAATTTTGTTCTTCAGTTGGAGATTTTGCTTCTCGTATTCTTCGAGTTCTTCTTTTGTGTTCTCTAATTCAACCTGACTTTCTTTCATTTTGGCAAAGACGGATTTCATAGAGCCCAATCTGTTCAACAAAGCCTCGTATTGGACTTGAACCTTATCCTTCTCTAATTTGGAGGTTTTCAACTGTTCTCTCAATTTCTCTATCTCCTCAACATTGGACACTGTGTCTTTGACGGCGTCCTCCGCCTTATTACGAGACTCTTCACTGTTCTTCTCGCGTAGTTGCAACTTAAGCTCTGAAATCTGCCTTTGGAGATCCTTCACTTGCTCATCACTATCCAAGTGAGTTTCTCCACCCTTAGCGACAGCTTGAGAACTTTTTCCATCCTCAATTTCCTCTCCTTTGCCGAGAGGCGATCCACTAGCCACTGTTCTCTCTTTGTTCTGCTCCTTTGCTTCTCCATTGAGTGTTGCATCACCGCCAGACGAAGTTGTTTGATCCTGTGGAGACTGCGCTGAGCCATTGCTAGTCGTGTTCTGAGAGCTACCAGCTTCTTCAACTGAAGCTTCAATTTGCGCTTGCTGTTCTGCTTCATTGGCTTTGGCCGTCTTCTTCTTGTTGTTCTTTTTGGCCATGGTTCGTGTCCTCTTTGAAGTACACGAACTGGTGCGTTAGGGTTGTCTCAAGACACGAGCGAAGATGAGACGTGACTGTTCAAGAGCCGTCTTTGTAGAAAATCTTTATTTCCTTGCTTATCGAGACGGCTTAAGTCGTTCAACAGCGGGGATTTGTAGTGTTTGAGGTGTTTCGTTGATGTGTTGTTGTTTGTTGTTTCGCTGAATTTGGAAGTTAGTCTCTGCGATGGTCTTGAGGGTCTCGCTGATCGGACTAGTCCTTTCAGTCTTTGCTCCCATGCGCGACCTTCATGAGAAGCGGTTTTTTCCACTGACGCGTGCTTCTTTGAGCCACTTTGGAGCCATTGAGCTCTTAGAGAGAACACATCATTGGTAATGGTGGACATCAGGGACTTCTTCGGTAATACCGGAAAGAAGGAGACCCCCAAAGTGCGTTTTATTTGGTGTTATGATCGTTGAGCTGAGGGGAATATTCCTCGTACTCCACACGACGCGTACACTGCACGTTTGTACAATGATCAAGGAAATGCTAACAATTGAACGCAGAAGAAAGCCCCAGTGAAAAGAGAAGCTACTGAAATAATCAGTATAGATGATGAAAACGAAGGGGAGCAAGCGAGAGCAACTAAAAGAGCAAAAAGGGAACCTCCAACAGGAAGCAAGATGACACCCTCCAAGCCACAAGCCGTCATTGAAGAGATTGACGATGACGACGACGAGGACTTCAAAATGGAAGAAGACACAGACAACGAGGACTTTGGTGATGGTGAAATGGACGATGACGATGAGTTTCTTCAAGAGCTCGATAGCCTTCCCGAGATCAAGCCCTCCACTGCAACTAGTCGAGCTTCGAGATCTAAGACTCCAAAGCCTACTCCCAGTCCGAAGAAAGAACCTTTGAAGAAGGACTCACCTGTGAAAAAGACCCCGATGAAGGACTTTGTTGTTCCCGACTCCGTTAAGACAAATAGCGGTGTTAGCGCCGCTGACATTTTGGACAAGATACCAGATTGCCCGTTACCTGATGATATAGCGACAGGTGAAGGCTCCGGATTCAACTTCCGTGACTTCAAAGCTCGCCAATCCACCTTACCTGCGGTACAAGGAAACGTTGAAATACCAGAAGGAGCTCCAAACTGCTTGACAGGACTAACCATTGTGTTTACTGGTGTGCTTCCGAACATTCCACGTGAAGACTGCGAGGCACTGGCTAAGAAGTATGGTGCCAAAGTGACTAAATCCATCTCTGGAAAGACATCTGTTGTGGTGTTAGGTGCAGAGGCTGGTCCTTCCAAAGTCAAAAAAATCAAACAGCATAAAATTAAGACCATCGACGAAGACGGGTTCATACAATTGATTAGAGGCATGCCCGAAGAAGGTGGTGATGGTGATGCAGCCGAAAAGGCTAGAATCAAAAGAATGCAAGAAGACCATCAGGCAATGGAGGAATCCTTGAAGATGGAGGCCGAAGCGAAAGCTGAAGCTAAAAAGAGGGAAGACGCTATCAAGAAAGCTCAGAAAGAAGGTAAACTCTCCAACTCTGTTGCTTTGAAGACTGATGCTGATAAGCTATGGACCACGAGATATGCTCCAACTAAGATTGAACAACTTTGTGGTAATAAATCTACAGTCCAGAGATTAAAACAATGGCTAGAAGACTGGCCACATAAGTTTGGTAACAAAAAGCCACAGAAGGGAGACACGGAGATGAGAGCGGTTCTGATATCTGGTCCTCCCGGTATTGGTAAGACTACTGCTGCTCATCTGGTTGCCAAATCACTTGGATACGATATCATTGAAAAGAACGCATCTGACGTTCGCTCTCAAAAACTGTTGAAATCTAACATTGGTGGTATCTTGAACAATTCTTCAGTGATGGGTTATTTCCAACAGAATGAGACCCAATCATCAAACAATAATAAATTCTGTATCATTATGGATGAAGTGGATGGTATGTCTGGTGGTGATCGTGGTGGTGCTGGAGAGCTTGCATCCTTTTGTCGTAAGACACAAGCACCAATGATTTTAATCTGTAATGACAAGTCGTTGCCAAAGATGAGAGTGTTTGATCGGTGTACGCTGGATCTACCATTTAGAAGACCAGCTGCGAGGGAGATGAAATCGAGATTGATGACAATTGCATTACGAGAAAAGATCAAATTGGATCCAAATATTATCGATCAGCTGGTCGCTGCTACAAGCAACGATATCAGACAGATTATTAACTTGCTGTCTACGGTATCGACTACTGAGAAAGTGATTGATTCCAAGAATTCCAAGAGTATTTCCAGTGATTGGCAGAAAAATATAGCTTTGAAGATCTTCGATATAATTCCAAGATTGTTGAGTGGACAGTTATATCTGGAGAACTCTCCAGTGCCGCTGTACAAGAAAATGGAGATGTACTTTGATGACCATGCTTTTGTGCCATTGATGATGCAGGAAAACTACTTGAATACGAGACCTTCAAAAGGTACTTCCACGCTTGCTCACTTGGAACTGGCTGCTAGGGCAGCAGATTCCATCAGTGAAGGCGATCTTGTTGATGCCAAGATCCATAGTTCTGAACAACAGTGGTCGTTAATGCCACTACACGCCATTCTGTCATCTGTTCGACCTGGATCATTCGTCGCGGGTGCATTGGCTGGTCGTGTCAACTTTGCTGGTTGGTTGGGTCAGAATTCAAAAACCGGTAAGTACTATCGTTTGCTGACAGAGCTGCAGTATCGCTCACGTCTGAGAACATCGACAAGTGCCATGGAGTTCAGACTAGAATATATCCCAACCATGGCCAAGCGTTTACTGAGGCCATTGCTGGAGAAAGGAGCAGACGGCATCAGCGATGTTATCGAGATCTTGGACGAGTACTACCTCTCTAAGACGGATTTCGACTTCTTGATGGAGTTCCCAGTCGGAAAAGAGAACACAACAGCTGTGATCAAGAAGATCCCAACAGCTGTAAAGTCCAAGCTCACGAGACAGTATAATAAGATGAACCACCCAGTTAGTATTCTGAGAGCCGGCTTGTCCACCGGCATCACCAAGGGCTCCAAGAAGGATAAACCCGATAACGATGATGTTGTTGAGGATGACGATGAAGTGGAAGATGAGGAAGAATGAGTAATTAATACCAATTTTAACCTACAATGTAGCAATAATATAGCGGCGTGGTCCCTAACAATAAGAGTAGAAACACCCGCACACCAGATGTTTCCCGTCAAAAACCGAGCGGGATGTTTTTGTTCTTTTACAGTGGAAACATGCCTTACGAAAACAGGACCCATATATTCTAGCCCGAGTTGTTCTCGCCTTTAGTCGGTGTTTATCATTTGTGAGGTGAAAAGTCTTCAAAAACCTTCAAAACTCCGTGATTGCTCTCAATACTACCCAGGAACGCGTGCTACACTCTTTGAAACACAGCCTCCAGATCAAAGGCATCATCAACACCACAAAACAATAATCACGACAAAAGTGCCAGCTAGATGTCTGCTCCACCGCTGTTGCGTGCTCCTGGATTAAACAATAAGAACAAGAATCCCAAGTCACCGCGTTTGAAGCTTGCCACGCTTCAGGTGAAGACGTCACAGCCTCAACCGGTGCCACGACTCGTTGTTGATGGGCCACCAGTGTATCAGGATGCTCAAAGCTCGTCATCCTCTGGGTCGTTGTTATCAACGATGAACAAGCTGGCACATTTGGACATCTCTAACCCATCACACACACCGACGCCCTCGACGGCAACAAGTGACGTCAGTGTAGGCCTGTTCAGTGCGGAGATTATGGCTGAGGTGGATGCCAATTGCGTTGGGGAGACAGGACAGGACTATCAAGAGCTTCAATTGGCAAGCCCCACAGACGAGGGCACACTACAGCACCAGCATAACTACAAAGATGTTGAACAACTGGATGAGGAAGAATGGAAAGTGGTACATAAGCGAGGAGAGATACTGGAGCTTGGAGTCCTGGGAGAAGGTGCTGGGGGCTCAGTCTCGAGGTGTAAGCTTAAACAAGGATCAACTATTTTCGCATTGAAGACAATCATCTCTGATGCCAATGCAGAGACACAAAAACAGATCCTACGAGAGCTGCAATTTAATAAGTCTTGTAAGAGTCCACACATTGTCAAGTACTATGGTATGTTTTTGAATGAGGAAAATGCTTCTATTTGTATCTCTATGGAGTACATGGGTGGCCGTTCATTAGATGCCATCTACAAAAAAGTCAAATCTCGAGGTGGTCGTATTGGTGAGAAAGTACTTGGCAAGATTGCTGAAAGTGTTTTGAGCGGACTGTCTTATCTCCATGAACATCGTATCATCCATCGTGATATAAAACCACAGAATATCTTACTAGACTCACAAGGAAACGTCAAACTTTGTGATTTTGGTGTGAGTGGTGTTGTTGTCAATTCCTTAGCCACGACGTTTACAGGAACTTCATATTATATGGCACCGGAGCGTATCCAAGGACATCCATATTCTGTTACATCAGACGTTTGGTCTTTAGGATTGACGTTACTGGAAGTTGCAAAGGGCCAATTCCCATTAGATGTTGACGTCCAAGGTACATCTCCATTTGAAGTATTAACATTGATTATGACATTCCAACCAAGATTAGAAGACGAAGACGGAATTGTCTGGTCCAGTGCCTTTAGATCCTTCATTGATTATTGCCTAAAGAAGAATCCAAGTGAACGTGCTTCCCCAAGACAAATGCTGTCACATCCTTGGTGCGTTGGACAAAGAAAGAAGAGTGTTAACATGGAAAAGTTTGTACAACAGTGTTGGGATGATAATTGAGTTACAAAGTATTGCTTTTGATTTTACACAGCCCGTCTTATGAATTTATGAAACCATAACCTTTTACATCTACATTGTAAGCCTCATAAAAATACTTTGAGAACAATAAAACTATACTATACGAAAGTGCAATCGGAGTAGAGAAGGGCTCAAGCGAAACATATGGACGTCGCCAATGTTGTCTTTTATCTTTTCACAAGTTTGTTGGTCTTGTTACAGGCCATTGGTAGACACCTGGTTTACCAAAGATGTAACCATGAGCTTTCAAGTAGTCCATCAGGTGAGCTGGACCTCTAGACCCGTATGGGTAGAGAGTTGGAGCTGGAGCATCTGGGCCCTCCAAGTAGTTCAATAGAGGAGTGAACAACTTCCAACTGACATCCAATTCATCATCTCTAACGAAATTAGAATGATCACCATGTAAAGAGTCTCTGATCAAGGATTCATAAGCTTCTGGAATCCAGAATTGTGAATAACGGGTGTTATAAGATAAATCCAAATCTGTCAATTGTGTAGATGTTGAAAGACCTGGCTGTTTAGCGTTCAGTTTGATGTAAATCGCTTCTTCTGGTTGGATTCTAATGACCAACTCATTTGGTGGAATTTCTTCAAAGATACCACTAGCTACTGGTTTGTATTGAATTCTGATCTCAACCTTACCAGCATCCAGAGCTTTACCAGCTCTCATGATGATTGGAACACCTTCCCAACGTTCGTTTTTGATCTCCAGATTAATTGCAGCATAAGTGACGCACTTTGAGCCCGGCTTGACAGTTTCATCGTCAAGATAAGCAGGTTTGGAGCCATCTTCTGATTTATCATATTGACCCACTATGATATCTTTAGTATTGATTGGGGCGATTGCCTTAAGTACTTTGACTTTTTCATCACGCACTGCTTCTGGATCAAATGAGACTGGTCTCTCCATCGTTAATAATGTCAGTGCTTGAAGTAGATGGTTTTGCATAACGTCTCTGATGATACCAATATCATCGAAATAACCACCACGGCCTTCAGTTCCAAAAGGCTCCTTGAAAGAGACCTGGATGGACTTGATATGTTCTTTGTTCCATGAGGAGTTCAGAATCTGATTACCGAATCTCAGGACCAATAAATTTTTAACCATCTCCTTTCCTAGATAATGGTCAATTCTATAAATCTCTTCCTCAGTGAACAATGGAGACAACTTTTTCTGTAAGTCTCTTGAAGACTCAAGGTCATGACCGAATGGCTTCTCAACAATGATTCTTGTGAGACCTGATTCCGCATAGACGTTTGCTTTGATTTGCTTACCGACATCAACGAAGACCGATGGAGGCAGAGCCAAGTAGAAAAGTCTGTGTGGCGATTCGACACTCTTTTCCTTTTCAAAAGCTTCAATCTTATCGTTCAGCTCAATAAAGCCCTCAGCCTTGTCGTAAGGACCCGATACGTACTCAATGAGCTGTAAAAAGCGGTCAACTTTGGATTTATCATCATCGCCTTTCAGTTTAAGGAAGCCTTTGATTCTGTCTCTGAGCTCTTCAGTAGTGAGCTTAGAACGGGCATACCCATAGATCTTGGTGGAGCTTGAAAGGAATCCCTCTCTGAAGAGCCCAAACAAGGCTGGGAAGGTCTTCTTCTTGGCGAGGTCACCAGACGCACCAAAGACCACTATGGCCGTGTTCTCTTTGAATTCAACTGCCATTTAGTTTGCTAATCTCGACAACCACAAAGGAGGAAGAGGAAGGGGAACGGGGACACGGACGGGAACAAAGACAGTGAGGATCAGCAAAGCACCAGAAAAGCACCAGCAATCACAAAACACTAGCAAAGTAGACAAGCGTGCCAGACAAACCACCGACTTCCATTGAAAGGAAACTGCACATGGTGGGTCCTTTAAATAAAAAAACCCCCCACCCGGGCCGAATCCATCCGCAGTGTGTAGTGTCACGTGACCGATGAGGAGGGGTACACTGTTAGGCAGTGGGACGGTTTGACTGTTGGATTGTTAGAACATCAGAGTGTGATTATTACACATTAGAACCGTTATAGTGATTTCTGCTTCAATTCATCGATGGCTTACAGATCTATTCGCCTAAACATCTATTTGGCTACCCACCGCACCCAAACACCCATACCCCATCGATTGCTGCCGATTGCCGGCCAACACAAAACCGAGGGGCTAATCCAGCTTTTTACCTTAGTAATGGGGAACACCCGATAAGGGCGCCTGTGTGCTATTGTTTGACGGATTCGAGGCCCTAAATATGCTTGTGGGTTTGTCTACTCGAGGATTCGGGTGCTAGTGAAGCCGTGTGCTCACTGACCCTCTCTAGGTGATAAGTCCTCTCTTCCATGCGGATCATCGCCTCTATGTGCCATCGGTTATTCCGGTTTGGAAACCCGCTAAAGCCGTTCTTCCTTGGGGTAGCTGACGGTATTAATCAGTCGTATACACATGTATTTGTCAACACACATGTTTCTATACACACATCATAAACATCACATCCACACGCCCAGAGGGACCTGCTTATATATGACTTCATCTGGAACCTGCTTAGTGAAGGATATAGTCAGATCTTTGATGTCAAAGATCAATTGAACGTTGCATTTTTGCAAATGAGGATAAGGGTTGCTATAATCGACAGTGAGGTCTTTTAAGCTTGGGTACTGCTGCTGGCTGAAGACGAACGTTTGTTTGTGCGGTTTGATCTTGATGGTAACCGATAGTCGAGTCAGTTGCGGCAGAAGACAGCATGGCAGACCCATCAGATGAGCGTTGAACTTGTCAAAGTTTAACAAGTTCAACTCACTCAATTGTGGCAAATGCAATCGGAAGAAAGGATCATCTGACCGTATTGTGTAGTTTAACCCCTGTGACATTGGGAAATCAACTATCTCAAGGTCGTTATGACTTAGTGATAGTGATTCAATCCGAACCATTTGATTAATGAGGTCATTTGCATTTAAAAAAGATTTCGAATTTGAAATTATTGTTGCTTTCGTCAATGAAGATAGGTCAATCGTGCCCAATAGATATTGCAGCCCATTTGGTATTGAAGTTATCTCCAACATCAACGTTTCCAAATTGGGGCACTTGATCTTCTCCACAAATAATGATTCCGAGAATCCACGCTCAATTGCACCATGGATTTGTAATGATAGTTTCTGCAAATTTGGTAGTTCGATATTGTACAGAGAGATAGAATTACCACTTATCTCCAGTTCCATCAGATTTGTCAACAAGACCTTCTTTTTGGAGGTTGTTGATATTTGTAATTCAACATTGCCTGTGAAAGCACTTTGTAGATGTAATACTTGCAGATGGGTGAATTTTTCAAATATCTTCAAGCTAACGCCACTTTCAATGGCGATTCCCTTGATTTCTCGTAGATTTGGTAAGTATGATAATTCTAAGAATCTCAGTAATGGTGGTAGTCTTGGTTTTATCATGCTCGAACTTGTTAAGCCGTTCAATTTTCGTAATTTTTCACTTTTAATGACGAAATCGTAGTAGTTTGATATCTTGAAATAGAAATGTGGCAATTCAATTACATTACTGAATCGATATTCATGGCCAAACTTGATCAAATCCTTATCAAACCCATTATTATCCAGATTTTGCCCAATCGCCAGATCACTTTTATTCATGAAGATCGTTAATGCAACTTGGCTCATATAATCATGAACCTTTCTAGCTGTTATCCCGTCTGAAATGACATCAAGATCAGATTTTACTCTATTTGTGAATGACATCTTCACTCCGTCAGCATTTAAGAACACCTCAACAATTTTACATCTTCTTTGGTTACACATTGCAATACTCATTAAATAGGCATCAGGCGTAACGCTGATCAAGTGCTGCGAGAATTCGAATACGTAGAAGCGATACCTCCTTATAATATCTGCATAGTCATGTGAGCCAGCTCCATCCATGTACAGATACTCATTTGAAATAGATTTGAAGAAATTGGAGGGCATCGGTGCATCACCACATATGAGTACTATTCCACGTACAACTCTTTGTAGATGACGACACACCAAAGACACTCTCATGTACTCATACAGGTCATCCAGTTGGCCTATAATCTGGTGCAGTGTCTCATTGGGGAGCTCGAGGAGCGAGCACGGATGCGTGCTCATGGTGTAGTGTGTATGTTATTATGTCTATGGTGGACACCGTGTATGGTGCGCTGTATGATATGTATGGTACTAAGCCACGACGTGTAGAGCAAACGGGTAGCCCCTGTATGGAGCATAAGACAAGTGTTTATGTCAGCCAATCGAGACACTCAGAATTCTTAGTTCATGTATAACCATACAAACAGCCCACAGCAAGGTATGAGCGTCCGTGCTCGGTGCCTCCCCTCCCCTCTGGGGGAAGGGGCGAGGGGACCCACATAAAACGAGTTCGCGACAAGTGGTACGGCCAGCGCTGGTCTTTCAATGCACAAAGCACAAATAGATCACAGACTACAAGACCAGAGATCAGAGAATAGAGACCACAGACTAGACAACTGGCGTAAAAATGTCTACAATCGCTATACAGTACGGGCTGAAGGTACACAAGGCCAAGGTGACGCCGGGAACACAGACAGGAGAGCTGCTTGAGCGAGTCTGTGCTCATTTCCGTTTATCGCCACTCCAGTATGGACTATTGTGAGTGCTCTGCCCTTTAGAAGATTGAATGAGATTGAACAAGAACTTCTGAACTAACCATAACTAATAGCTACAATGACAAGGAATTACCGACTTCGGTGCCATTGAGACTTCAAAACTTGCCAAATGGTGTTAAATTGATCGTCAAGAACTCTACTGTGACCAGAACACAAGAGATTAACCTTAAGATCCAATTCATCAACAATCCGTCATTGTCTAAACTCAGTGTTGTTAAAAAGATCAAGAACACTATGACTGTCCGTGAGCTGCTGTCTACCCTTGAAAGTGACGTTGGTAAAATTCTGAATACAGGTCTCATCATCAAGTTTGCTACTTTGGGTAAAGTGCTAGGTGAAGAAGTGCTTGATTTGGAATTAGCCCAGATTGGTGCTGAGAATAACGGTGTTCTGAGAGTTAGCTTCACAGACCCTACCATTGAGAAGACAGACCCGACACCAACACGAACTGTGCAAAAGCATTCTACACCATCGAACACTCAGGAGCCAGTACCATTACCAGTACCATTACCAGTTCCATCGCCATCGCCAGAAGCTGTGTCTGAGTTTACACCAGATATGGACGAAAAAGAATCGGATCCTGTATCAAACCCATTGCCACTACCTTTGCCACTACCAACAGTGGCGCAATCGACTCAAGAAATACAGTCCAAGGAAGAACCGCAAGAATCATTGGAAAAGCACGTTTACATTTATAAGGCCCCATCTACTCCAATCATCACAAATACACCAGATGAGTCTACCTATGAACTAAGTGTTGATCAAGCACGTCAATATCAAAACATGATCCATCTAAGGGCCACAGAGACGGAGAAAGCTCGCAAAGCTCGTATAATGAAACAAAAACATGAATTGATCAACATTGAGTGTCGTATCAGATTCCCTGACGGATCCAGCATTCAGGTGAATTTCAAGCCAGATGATCAGTGTAGAGAGTTGTACAGTTTCGTCAGTGGTTGTCTTTTGGAACAAGAGAAGTTCGAGTTAATGGTACCACATCCAAAAAAAGTCATCCCAAATGATTCAAGTTTGATGAGGGACTGGTTGGAGAGCAGAAATCTACTGCTGTTCCACTGTGAAATCAATAGACATTCATCATATTTAAAACAAGAATACCTGGAGCAAGCTAAAGACATCACTGAAGCTGAAGATATCAAGTTGGATCAACAAGAAGCAACATATGAGACTGTTGAAGAGCAAACTACAATCAAAAGTGGAGTCTTACCAAAATCTAAAGGCAGATCTCTTGGAAATAATACTGACGAAGCAGGCAAGAAGATTCCGAAATGGCTAAAATTGGGATCAAAGAAGTGATAAAATAGCATTTTGTGGCCTCATCACGAGGCAAGAACTACGAATAAAGGAAATCATCAGATCCCCAAAAATATGATAATCAAAGTTTGTATATCAACATGAAAGAAAACAACATTGAAGTTTATATCAATGGAAATAGTGAAGAAAGTAGTACGGGTATAAGAAATGGACTAAGTAGTCTTCAAAGTTGGTGCTGGGGGTGTTTTTTTAATAGTATGTGGGTGAGGGGAGTTCCAATTGTTCAACCACCGTACGCAGGAACAAAGACCTCATTGAGTTCATCACCTTGCAAACCAGAACCCAACGCGGCTTGGAGTAATACCTTAGCTTTAGCAGGAGATAAGAAACCAGCAGCAATGGTAGAGTTGGAGCTAAGGTCATCAGGAGAGATAGAACCGCCATCAGTACTAGCCAAAACGACAGGAATATCTTCTCCAAGACTAGAGATGCTCTTCAGATCATCTTTGCTATAGTCAGAGACAGATGCAGAGCTGAAAACGACACCGTCAACACCAGCACTTTGAACAACGTTGAGTAAATCCTGAGAGTACTCCAAAACTAAAACCTCTGGTAGGGAGGTGTTCGATTCCAATGAGAAGTTTCCACCAATGGCAGGAACATCAAAAGAGTCATAGAACCACTGGACGGTCTCTTCATAAACCTTACCCAGTGCACCTTCATCGGATGTTATAGTGTCTGTGTCACTTGTAGATCTCACAGCATACAATGAAGAATAGATAAAGCGATCAGAAACGACCAAGACACCTGCTTCAGTTGCATTCAATTGATCGTCCAAGGCGACCAAAATGGAGTCATACAAGTCAACAATAGCTGGAACGAGATTACTGAGCCCCAACTCTGTGGTGAAAATGATTGGGATTTCCGAAGAGTCTAAGATTTGAACGAAGAAAGCAGAAGACTCAATTGAGGATGGTGCTAAGGCAACAACAATTCCATCATAGTCCGTGACATCATCAGAAATGGCCTGGTAAAGGTCCAACAAAGCAGTTTCGTTGAAAGAGTCACCAAGCTGCTCATAATCAACAGTGGCATTGGTGAAGTTCAAGATCGACTCGACTGAAGATATGGAGCTGTTTCCAGCAAGAGGAATATCAAGGACCTTGGAGACTTCGGAGGAGGTAAGATCAAGCTTTGTGGACCCACCGTAGTAAAGATCCGAGAAATCATCAGAGAAGGAGATGAGCTTTATGGTGGAAAGACTAGAGCCCGAGCCCGAGCCACTGGAGTTAGTGGCATTAGTACCATTGGCAATACTACTGGTAGCATTGCTAGAGTTGGCGGCCAGTGAAGTCGGCTTTGTGGTGGTTGCTCTAGTGAAGAGACTGAAGAGAGGGAACGCATGTGCAGTTGAGACAACTGCCAAAGCGACAATCGAAAACTTCATTGTATTAGAGTTGGTGAACCTAAAAAGAAAATAACGCCATGCCCCATCGACCTGGCCACCACACTATATATATAAATATATTTCGCTATAGCAAGCAACAAAACCCCTATTATCCCGAGAGAGCATGAGAGAGGTGGAACCGAGCACGGGTTGAACATCCGCATAGGCTTCTAGAAAAGCTGCGCAGTGGCCCAACCGTTTGCCATACCTCTAAATAGCACAGTTTCGTCCAAATTAGGGCAAATTGGCTGCATTTATTGTCTGGATTAGGGAGGGGACAGATTTAATAGACCGGGCAGCACGGACAAGGTGTGGACGGCTGTGCTTCGCCTGGGAAGTACGGGAGGTTTTCCAACGGGCCTTGTCACCCGACCGAGGTGGAACAGCAAGGGTTTGGAGGCTGTGATGTTCTTGGTCTGACCCTCAAGAATCGAAGACAGACGAAAGACACCACCAATTGCACTGCCATGATAATTACCAATTTCTTTTGCTAATAACTGTAGTGTGGCGCTGCTTGCTTATTATTGCTCTCGGAGCGTCTCGGACTTAGTGCGGCGTGCGCCATCGACCCCGAGATCTCGGCGCGGCGAACGCACTTCTGCCTGGCTTTGTTTACATTACAGGCGTTCCAGATAGTTAAAACAAACACACAAACACGTTTATTGGTAGCACCTTCAGATACCATTGGAGACACAAGTGAACACATCTCCATAGGCACGGGCCTTGTAGTTGAGAATGATGGATTCTATAGTAGCATAGGTGCCCGGACCCCAGCAGTATACACCAACGCCGATGATGGAGATATTAAACCAGTACAATAACTTCTCTTTGAGTGTGAGCAGCTTGTAGAGGCCTATATGGGAGGTGAAATCTCCCCTGTATTTGACCTCTTTAAGACGGATGTAAGCAACACCCCAGAAGATGAAGCCAAACCACGATGCAAAGAGAGAGGACATGAGCGAGAGCAGGTCGTTGAAGAATGGGATGACCTGCGCCAGGATGAAACCAAGCACCCATAGAAATAAGTTGATACCGGCCCAAGCCATCCAACCTGTCTTAGTGTGTGATGTACGATTGGCTGATGTTGGCTTGAAGATTTTGAGAAATATGAGATGTGCGGATACATTGGAAAAGAGAGATCCAAGGAAGATGATGGTCGGAATTGTGAAGGAGAAAGCAATGAGCTTGTACTTGCGTATGAGGGAACCAAATGACGGAACAGCGATATAAGCATCTCCAGAGTAAACGTAGATAACTGATCCAACAACGCAGTAGACTATAACCTCAAAGACAGTTACCACCCACAAAGCCTTCTTGAAATCCTTAGGATTCTTCATTTCTGAGATAAAAGACGGGTAAGAGGATTGACCTGCAATGACATAAAATATGTTCAACATAGCGTTCATACCGTCAACGTACGTGGTTCCTTTCTCTGGCCACAGGTTCCAATGTACGGGTACTGTCGGGTCATAACTATCAGGTTTACCTTGAACAGCAGCAAATACAACACCAAGAATAAGAGCAATGAACATGGTAATGGAGGAGAAAAGGGCAATGTATGACATTCCGGCAAAAGTTCTCGGAAGAGAGATCAACCACCCAATAATCATGGTAACAAGGGCGAATATGATAGTACATGCGCCGTGGTTAGATACGGTGTTCAAGTACTTAGCACCAACAAGAACATGAAGAGACTGGATTAGAGTATTCAAACATAGAAAACAAAAGACAGATATCCAATAGGCCCATCTCTTGTTCCAGAATAAGTGCTGGCCAATGTCACAAACACTTTGCATTCTTGGATATTTCGCACAGTAGTCACCAATGACAAGACCAGTGTATAATGCCATTACGGCAAGACCAACCGTCACAATAAGGCCAGGTACGATACCGAGCACGGAAAAGGACCATGGGAATGACATAGTAGCTAGACAAATGTACTCAGAAGACAGAAGCATGGCCGTCTTTTGCCATGAACAGGAACGGTATTTGATATCATGGTCCACCTCTTCTTCCAGCTCCCTCTGTAGTTCTTTCTGTGAACTGATTTCTTCAATATCAGAGATCGAGGCAACATAGCGTGGGATAGACTCGATATCTCCATCTGTGCTGGCCTTCTCTGTGTTCGAGGCGGACATGATGTGGGGAGGGGATTTAGGATGAAGTCAGCCAGGTTGCTCTCTCACATGATTTGACTAAAGGACCTAAAGACAAGCTTTTAAACAATGTTCCCCTGGCAAGATCTCGCACGATCCCCGCTTTGTAACGACTCAGTGGGGAGATAGGGCTTATCAAGCCAAGACAAGATCGAAATTGCCAGAATTGGCTGCTCAGGGATCGTCAGTTAATGGAAGCCCTAAGAGAGAGGCGCCGCTTCGAAGACAACGATCCGTCGGGGAATCAAGTGGGACTCAGAATTTGGCGATTGTTCCCCAGTGAAAACAGCTGTCGACGAATCTTATTGGACTACAATCTAGAGTATAAATAACATCCAGCAGTTGGCACCAGTCACTCCTATCGGGGACTTGGTGCCGTACTGTACGATTCCCGGAACAGGCTAACGTGGAAACAGATTTACACTGTATGGCTCCGGTAGCGGGAACTCTTCTCAGATAATAACCAAACAGTCGTCTTATTACCACAAACCCACCCACTGCGATCCACTCATAAAGACAGAGAACCATTGTTTTCTCCATGATGCGCGATGGGATGATGGTCCCCGTAGTAGGTAAGGGACCCTTTCCGGCCACATTGCCGTTTTCGGCCCGGTACAACGGTACAACCCCGCGGAATTGATATGCTTTTTAGGCTGGCGAGACAAATATCTACTCGATATCTCAAAGTTGTCAAGTCATCGAAGAGCTATGTACTGCTTGATTGCCTCTAATGGCAATTTACACCGGGTGTTGGAGATATCATGTTTAAAGGGGGGGGGGGTCAGAAGTCATGCAGAAGGGACCCCTGGAAATGTTGCACATATAGTACAATAGGGCTTAGCAGTGGTAGACTATTTACAGCGAGACTTGTATTATGTTATAGCACTACAAGATAAACTTAATGCTAGAGGGGATTGTATATGTGTGTACGGCCTATGTACACGGCAAGATCACTCGTCATCGTCCTTCTCGAGGTCTTGGAGCTTTCTCTTACCCTTACCTGCCAATCTAACAGCATCCAACTGCGTAGTGGCAACCTGCTTCTTCACCTTCTTTGTCATCTTTTCAATCTCAGCCTCAACGTCATCACTGGCAGCCTCAGCGTATTGCATCACAAGTCTTCTGCCAAGTAAATGGACACCAGTTAACTGATCCATAGCAGATTCAGCTTCTTTAGGTAGTAGGAACTCCACAAAGGCAAAACCACGTGCAGTCTTGTCGAACTTCTTTGGTACCCTTACTGACTTTAACTGACCGAAGGAATTGAATAGCTCGAAGACGTCTTTTCTGGTAGCCTCAAATGGCAGGTTCTTAACGATAATCTTGGATGAAACACCCTTAGATTTCTTGGTATCACTTGATCCAGCAGTGTTTTGACGATGCGACAACTTAAGAGACAACTTGTGACCATCAAGAACCGTTCCATCCAGAACTTTGATGGCAGTGTTGGCCTGATCCTTGGTCTTGAATTCTGCAAAACCATAACCCATACTCAACTTCTTTGTGGAATCCTTAGGATCTGGTTTACACTTGATTGTAGCAACAACAAAACCAGAAGCCTTACTAAACAGATCTGTCACTTGCTTAGCTGTGGTAGAGAAGTTCAAATTTTTGATGAAGATGGAAATAGTAGGACCTTCAAATACATCAGTATCGTCCACGATGACATCCTTCTCGTTATCTTGAATCTCTTTGACACTTTCAACCGGTGTCGGTACGGAAGTAGAAGCACCAGTTTCATCAGAAGTTGGGTCCCTGGTGAACAATTCCTTTGGACCCTTCTCTAGATAAAGAATGTTATTTTTGAACTTTTTGTAAGACAATTTGTTGAAAGCACTTCTCCCCGTTGGCATATCTCTGAACTGAACAATGGCAATCACACCACTAGGTGGCAATATGAATCTCTTCAACTCTCCGAAGGGTGTGAAAAGTTCCAGCAGCTCAGACTCAGAAGTACCACGAGGAATGTTCTTGACCAATACCACACTGTCATCACGTTCAGACTCTTTGAACTTAAGCAAATCAATACCTTTACTCTCAAAGAACTTTCTGACATCACCAATGACATGAGCCTCAGCCAACGCTTGCTTGACTGCAGAATTGGAGTTTTCTGGATCAATCAGTTGACTTTTTGTCACGCCCAAATCAGCAGCAATGGTCTCCATAACGGCATCAGAGTTCAAGTACAAAGAGTTCCAACTGAACTGTTTTTTACTAGCATCATACTTTTTTTTTAACTCTCTTTGCTTCTTCAATGGCAAGTTCTTCAAGTCAAACTCATCAAGCTTATGATCTTTCTTAGCGTCGGCAGGTAAAATATGCAGCAGACGACCTTGGAAAATCTGTTTATCCAAATCGATGTATGCATTCACGGCTGAATCAGCATCAACAAACTTAATGTAACAGAAACCCTTGGATTGTCCGGTTCTGGTGTCAACAGCAACGTGAACCTCCTCCAATTCACCATATTTGGAGAAAAGCTTACGGAAGTCATCTTCTGTCGCCGAATAATGGATATTTCTAAGGAAGAGACGTCCTGTCGATCTGATTTTGTTAATCAAAGTTTCCTCTTCATCAATCTGTGGTGGCTCCAGAACTTCAGGCTTTGTGGACTTCTTTGCTTCTGATTTCGATGATGGTTCTCGATCCTCTTTTTTAAGTTCGAGCGTCTCTGTTGTAGTTTCTTGTATTTCTGCAGTATCATTGTCTTTGATCCTGATTCTTCTCTTTTTCAGCCACTCCAGATCTGAGATTCCTTCATCATTTGCAGACGTTTGTTCTTCGACCTCTTGTTCATGTTTTGGGAGATCACCAAGTGACATCATTGGCTCATCTTCCTCCTCATTATCTATTTTTCCATTGTCAAAGTTATCATACTCATCATCACTCTCATTCTCTGTTATTTTGAAAATCTCATCAGCGACACTGTTCTCAAACTTGTCCTCCGTTACAATAGAGCCAGCTTTCAACGCTAGTGCTTGATCCAATAGAGAGTTAGATGGGGCACCACCAGTGTTCACGACAATGTCGTTTGACCATGACTTGGCCTGTGTAGATGGTTTGGTAGCTTCAATGAAATCTCTGAGCTCCGGATTCTGTGCAATTTCTTCATCAATTCTGTTCTTCTTCTCTCTCTTCTGTCTCTTACTTTGTCTTTCTTTCTCTTGACGTTCAAGCTCTCGTTGCTCACGCTGCTTGACACGTTCGAAAGCCTCTCTCTTCTTTTCTTTGAAAGACTTAGGCACAGTGGGATCGGCAAAACTTTTGGCCAGTTGTACGTCTAGCCTTGATGTGTCCATGAACGACTGGTTGAAGTACTTGACGGCGGCTTCTGCATCTTCATCACGCTTGAAACCGATGAAGGCAAAGCGTCTCGACTCACCTTTCTGATTGGTACGCAGCTTCACATCGGTGACATCGCCCGTCTTAGAGAAGTGATCCTTTAGACGGTCCTCTGTGACGTACTTAGGAATGTTCTTAACAATAATTCTAGACATCTTTGGCGACTTTAAATAGTTCCATCCCCTGTTATCATCCTACTGTGGAGCTGAATTTTTTCTTCCTCATCGCCTGGTACGGGCCAGCAGCATGAACGATTTCCGAGGTGATATATTTCCTGATTTGTAAAATCCGGCCGCTTTGACACAAAGCTACGGACTAATCACAGTTGTGGGACAATAACGGAGTTAATAAGAGACAAAGAACAAAAAAGAAGACATACAGCTATGACTATCAGACTATAACTTCTCAAATGTCATTATTCGTAGTTGACTAGTGAACATATACAGTCGATCGCAAACACTCAGATTTTAGCAACGTTATAGGTTGAAGGCCGAGGCACCAAGCCATCATCCACAGTCTCGAACTCCTGCCATGTCTCGTTGCAATAGACTGAAATCTTATTCTCCAAGAAGTCAATGGTTTCACGTTGGTTGAATTTCTCACCGTTGTTTATGGAAACGTTGATCTTGTCTTTCAAGATGGCCAGCCTCTCAGTGAGAACATCGAGTCTGTAGTTCATATACTCTTGGTAAAAGTCATTATATCTAGAACCCGAACGATGGCTTGGTTTGACTGTTGTGATAGCACTTTTGTC
This sequence comes from Petasospora mycetangii, assembly GCA_003708295.3. Lineage (NCBI taxonomy): Eukaryota > Fungi > Ascomycota > Saccharomycetes > Phaffomycetales > Wickerhamomycetaceae > Petasospora > Petasospora mycetangii. The sequence continues at coordinate 495,508 of PPNU03000003.1, forward strand.
TAGTAGAACATTTGTCGGTCTGTAGGAGGTAACTGAAGTGATTCTCTCTGTAAAATCACCGACAGGTTTAGTTGCCATGTGCTTGAGAATGCGGCCCTGTAAGATAGTAGCCCAACCCTTCTTTGGACCATTAGCTCTAATTATGGAGCCATTACCGGCCATCACAGCTGTCTCACCACCAGTCATTTGGGATGTATCAGAAAGCATCAATACACAGACAAACTGCGGAGAGTCGTAGTGCCATGGAACCATGCCTTTGACGGTAGAGGCGCTGGCCTTCATTTCCGAAATGTCCAGTACATTTGAGTTTTCCTGCTTAATGGATAGGTTGATGTGACCGATCTCGTAGTCAATTTGTGGAACAAGATCAACACCACACATCCTATTGATAATTCGTTGCGTAATGGGGTGACTCCAAGCTTCTTTTGTGAAAGATCTCTTTTGCCCAGCATATCCTCTAACATAGAAGTCATGATCACCAGTATTTGAATGAGGAGAGATACGACCAAACTTTTTAAGAGTGTCATACTGAAAAATCTCCCATCTCATCAACGCAATGCACTCCTCAGTAAATAAGGGGAACGGAAAAGACAATGCAGTATCGGAAATTGGCTCTTGAATGAACTCATCATAGCCGAAGTAAGACAGAGAAACCCTTCTTGTCTTATCAAAGTCAGATTCACTGTAGAGAATGTGCTTTGCCGGATCAAACTTGATGGAGCGGAAATCGATACCATAATTCTCAATATCTTTCAGCAGTGGTTTCACAATTCTCTCATAAGTCTCATCAGAGATGATGAGATCGGCGTTGTCGTTAAGAACATCCTGGGTTAAGGAAAGTTTTCTAGCAATGGCAATAGGCTCGGGCATGGTCTATGTGTGACCAATAAATTCTAGGCCAGAGTTGGAGACAATGACTCACCATATTCAGAAAACTAAGAGCAGCAGAATCTTCGGCTTATTAGAACAGGCATGAAGTCTAACAGGACCGTATTTCAATAGTCATATTCCAGTAGTGCAGAGTTGCGACAGGTTCTCCTTACCCTATTCAGTAAAGGGTGCGAATTCTACCAGGAGATTGGTCCCAACCTGGGCAAGAAAAGCATTTAGGCAGCAAGAAAACTGTTATGCTAGGTGTCCTTTTACCCTTTTGAGGTGCGCGTTCTTATCAACGCCCGACCATGCGAAAGATAAGCCCGTACAATAAGAAGTCTGCGGTATACAGCGGTAGTCATTAGGTCGCCATGTTCACCAGATGGCAGAACCGTTACCGACTGGGATCATTGCGGCATACTCGAACCCCATTCTCCTCAACAATCGTCTCATTGCGGCTGTCTAAAATACCAGAACTAGTCGCTAGTTGTTTGTGTGGTTGGTCAAAGTGTGGGGTTCTTATGATTCGGCTACAAATGATGCGATGAAGCCGGGTAACGCGAAGGGCATTGGGGAAACTTATGGTGGAAGATCGCTTATACTGAAAGGGACATAGTCAGGTTGTTTAAATACTACACATGTTGTTATGCGTTGACATGTCTAATTCTGATTTATAGATCTGAGGGCACCAATTCATATGAGTAGCAACACTGCCCAGTGCTTTTTGGTCTACACGTTTTTGTGTCAAGTATGGGACCGGATCTTTTAAATACCAACCACAGCAAAATTTTAAAAAGAATAACCGCTTAGATGAAAATGTCCATATATTCATACTAGGTAGTTTGATTTCATCAGATACGCATATTACTGATGACTTTCCACAAACGTGATACTGCGATGGAGCTTCTCGCCGACATTGGAGTGTACCCTATCCCTGCAGATCTCTCTTTCAACCATGTGCTCAAAGGATGGCTCCTCATCATGGGCTTCGTCCTTTACATAATTATTGGTGCCCATATTGCCCTTTGGATAGCAATTTTCTCGTTTTTGCTTTCTCTGTCTACCACCAGCTTTATGAGGCTGGCTTTCCAGCGTTTCTTCTGGACCACTCTTCTCTATTTGGTAAACAAACGAAACGTCAAGGTCATAATCTCTGGTATTGACATCAAGGACCCAAACTTTCAAGAAGGCTTGAAGAACTCCATAATACTCAGCAATCACAAGTCGTTGTTTGATTTCCTTTTGATATACTACTTGAAGACTTTGGTAGAGAAAGCTACTTCTGAGGAGATTACACTCAGTTTCTTTAACTGGAGTCACTTTTGGCAGACTCCAGGTCTCACATTATTTTGGAACCTCCTTCATCAGGATGAAAATTGGGAAATGAACATTGTCGATTTGGAGCAGAACTTAAATGAACTCAGAGAGAACAACCAATACAATTGGATCGTTCATTTTCCAGAGGTCAATATTTGCACTGATAAAACCCGCTTGATCCAAACACAAGACCTTGACAGATACGGTCTTCCAAAATTTCATGATCTTTTATATCCAAGGTTCGGAAATTTCAATAACTTGATCAAGGTGTCCCACAACTACTCAACGAACTCGGTTAATAACATCATTGGACTTACTATATTGTATTACAACCCCGTTAAAAATACTTTCACAAATCCGACATTGTTCGAGATGATAACAATGAAACAGCCAGTGTTCATAATCAATGCTGATTTTAAAGTGAAGTCGCTCCTGAAGTTACCACAAAAGCATAGAAAATTGGAAAAGTGGTTGGAAACAGAGTGGTCAGAGAAGGACAAAATACTTCAGCTGATGAAGAAACAGTTGCAGCTCAACATTGGCGAGTGAAAATCTACTAATAATACTACAACGCAACTCATAATGACATCTCAGTATTAATAATCCATTCCGTTTTCTATATGCACGCATATGATACAAACCAAATACCATGTAGTCTCCTGAAAGGAGTTTAGATGTTGGTTTTTTTCAAGTCAGAGGCAAGTTTGTCTACCTCATCGTTGTCGTCATCTGGGGTGTATTTCTCCTCTTCTTGATCTAATTCCTTCTCCAGGATTTCAGAATCAATCTGCTCCTCTTCTTCTTCCTCTTCAGAGTCATCCTCTTCTTCATCACTATCTGGCTCTTCCAAATCATCCAACTCATCAAGTTCACCATAGCCTCTGTCTTTGAAAATTTCATTGATAGCATCAATTGTGCTATTCTCTTCTTCAAATCTGTTACCGTTCAACTCCAAGATCTGTAAGTTTGGAAGCTTAGTATCAATGACATCTTTCAAAACCTCCAAAGCAGACTGATCCAACTCGTTATATTGAAGCTTCAATGCTTTTAATGTCGGCAAAGCACTACCGGATGCGAAAGCTTTAACCAATTGCAAAGAACCCAATGGGTTCATCAAACAGTCATTAACGTTCAACTCTTTCAACTGTTTCCAGACAGGCAAGTACTGAGCAAGTACAGCGGCAGACTTCTTGGTGATTGTATTATCCTGCAAATCAATAATTGCAAGCTTTGTGTTGTATTTCAAGCCTTGGGTGATCAATTTGGCAATACCTTGTGGTCTGATACCATTTTGGTACAATTTAACAACTTCCAAATCTTGGTGAGCCTTAAGACCAATCGAGAGATATGTCGTGGAGCCATTCTCTAGTCTGTTTCTTCCACAGATGAATGTCTTCAAAGATGGGAGACCAAGCTTTTTCTTGTTCACAGACAACTTATATAGACATTTACCGATTCTTTCACCTGCAAATGGACCCATACCGTTGTTCGACAAGATCAAGTGCTGTAAGTAGACTGCCTTAGGGATAAACTCCTCAACTGGTTCAATAGTCTGCAAGCCGAATGCGTTGTCGGACAAGTTGATGATGTGCAAACGTGGAGCATCGATCATGGCTGGAAGCAAGTAATCCAAAGATTTTGGGATCTCGGTGTTCAATCTACCCGTAAACAAATCGGAAAAGTTAACTTCTTCCAATGTGGACTTGTGTTTGACCAAGGAGTCTGCCAAATGCTTAGAGGCATCGATACCAATAGTGTTACCAGAGAAATCGACCTTCTTGACGTTGCTCATCTCATCGAGTTGTTTGAGATATGGTGCAATATCTGCATGAGAATCGAGCTTGATTGCCTTCCCAGCAATGGAGAAGACCTCATCATCCTTGTAGACAGGGCTGAAGTCAAGAGAGGCCATTTTCACTTGTGGCTTATGAGTATAATACTTTCTAGTGGTGGAATGTTGTGGTAGTTTCAATGGTACACGCCCAATTTTTTCGGGCGGCTAAATCTATCATTGTGGTGTCTGGGTGTTTTTTTCCAACATCAGAGCGTGGGGAAAGTGAACAGCCTTGAAATTTGTACTATATTCAATTCTACAGATATTAACGATAAAAACAAGTCATAAGAGCCGTAAAGCCATTCAGTGATTCTGGTATGGGGATGCAACGGTCGTAAAAGACCAAGCAACGGGGGGCGATGAGTGTGAAGACCACATGCACCACAAAGGCATAAGATCGGATTACCGTCTTTCATAGTTAAATTGCTTCAAAAATTTTTCATCTTGGGTAACAGAAGGTGTATATGTGAAACAAAAACACAATAAAACGAGAGAAGGAAGCAAATGTACAACTTCCCCACTGAAGCTCGTTGAATTACTTCTTAGGACCGTGCAAAGGCTCACCACTTACCTCTCAATTTGACACCCAAGTTTCTCTCAAGCTTACCCAAGATCTGCTGGTTTGGAATTGCTCTACCAGCCTCATAATCGTTAATGACGTTTGGCTTTTCATTGATTTTGGTGGCAAGCTCCTTCTGTGTCCACTTCTTCTCGGATCTGGCCTTCTGGATAGCCTTACCAACAGAGGCATCGATCTTCTTAGGAGCAACAACGTCGTCAGCCCTGTCGATCTTTGTCAAACGCTGGCCTTCAACGTCAGAGGCCTTGTTAGCAGAACCGTACTTCTTGTCGACAGACAGCACAGAGCCGGTTCTTCTAGCGGCGTTGATCTGTGCCTGTGTCTTAGCAACAGTGGCTCTTGGGCCACCTTGGCCGATACGGGCCTTAGACCCAATGATTGTTTGTGTATCCCAGTCAGACATTGTTTAGTTTGTTGAAGTGGTTTCGATTGATCGGTGTGAGTAGGTGGCGTTTGGAGAAGTTGCGCGCCGTCTTTTCGAAGGTGGTCGACGAGTGTTGCCCTAACCGTAGTGTGCTTTTGGGCGTTGATGTTCGGATAGGGAACCACCGTGTCCGTCTTCGCTTTGGCCGCGGGCAACGATATCAGCTTATATGGATTGATTCGGGGGACATTTTATCTGAATGGGAATACAATCAGCCCGAAACAGTCCAAATAGCCTCGCCAAAGTTTTCCTTTCTTCACCAAAACGACAATACAGTGTTTGTTCTGGAAAATTCCTCCATCTTTAAGGGCTTCATAACCAGAATCGGTAAGGGCAACACATCTGAAATTTTTGTATCTACGGCAGCGCAGCTCATCGGGACATCTAGGAGTGTCATTACTAACGAGGTGACGGTTACCGCTTTGAACTCTGTAAGCTCTATTACAAAACTAAAAATGGCCAAGTCAGAACTCGAAGAGCTGGTGGAGTTCTTGCACCACGAACAGGCTCCTATCAGAACGGTCGCTCTCGAGCATTTGGTAGGTTTCTCTCAAGGTCCAAACAGTAGCGTATTTTTCCAAGATGACTACAGACCAATTAAGGACTTGAAAATCCTAGTGAGAAGTAAGGGAAAGACTATCATCCAAAACGCTTTGACTATATTGGCCAATTTGTGCTCAGATGAGAAGGTCAGAGATATTATCGCCAAGGATGAGTCCTTCATCAATCACTTGATCACCACCATAATTCTAGATTTGGACAATAGAAACGCTGATTTGGCTGCCATTTTGTTGACTAACATTGCCAAGCATGACAACACCAAGTGTGTTTTGAGCATGAAAGTTAACCCAGAGAACAAGGAAGTCTTTAAAAGTACAAACGCCATGGACTGTCTCGTGGATTGTTTCGTTAAAGGTTCAGACAGAACGTTGAACAAAGCTGCAAACTTTGACTATTTGGCTTTCTTCTTTGCTGATGTCTCTCGATTCATCGAGGGGAGAAAATACTTTGTCACAAAACAGGCTTATGACGACGTTGTCCCATTAACCAAGTTGTTTGTCTTCACAGAGATGTACGATAACAAGATTAGACGTGAAGGTGTTGCTTCTACGATAAAGAACTCCTTGTTCGAGATCGACGCTCATATGGAGTTGTTGGATGAGAGCGAGACAAACATTTTGCCATATATCTTATTGCCAATCGCCACTTCAAAAGATGCCGATTTGGATGAAGAAGAGTTGTTTAACCTCCCAGACGAATTGCAGTTATTGCCAGAGGACAAAGTGAGAGATCCAGTTCCAGAGATTATTTGTGTCCATCTAGAGTCTTTACTGCTGCTTTGTACTACTAGAGCTGTTAGAGATCACCTTCGTTCGAAGTCCGTTTACCCACTGATTAGAGAGCTGAACAAAAACGTTCCGCACGAGGAGATTGCAGACTTATGTGATAAATTGGTGCAAATGCTGATGAGAGATGAAGATCCCAATGCTGATAAAGTAGAGGAGATCTTTTCTAAGGAAGATTTGGGACAACTTGATGAGGATGGTGATGATGAGATGAAAGAAGATGAGGAGGAGAGTGATGATGAAGATGATGATGCAATCGTTCAGGTTATCTAATGACGCGAAGATACAGTGCATTATAGATCAAATGGTTTAGGGTAATAGAAAGGGAAAACACACTATACGTAGATTATAAAGTCATTAATGTTTGTGAAATATCAAAAGAAATTGTGAACAGTCAAGAAAACCGGAAGTGAGCGTGTGCATACATAGATTTGTGGGGTGGAATTTAGGCAGCTGAGTTCTTTGGTAACAGAATACCATTTTCATTCTTTAGCAAAGCCCTGAACAAGTGTCTAACTCTTGCTTTGTTATCTGGGTTTGCAAGCTTGGATTTCAAACGCTTCAGGAGCATCTTGGCAGTCACACCACCTTCCCTTACAATATTTAGGATATCATCAGCAGTGAGAATATCTTCCCTGGATCCCGGAATAACTGGATTCTCTTCAACCTTTATAAAATCACCATTGTTTTGGTTTGGTTCCAGTTTGACTCTCTTGGAATCTCTATCTTCGTCTTCAATAGAACTTTCAATGGCTCTCTTATTAACGTTAGGATTCCATTCACCAGCAGGGAACTTCTTCAATACAGAAGGAAAGGCCTTGAAGGAAACATAACCCTGGTCGTATGATTTTACTCTAATACTCCGAACTGATGGACTTCCTTGTCTGCTAACCGATGTCACAGATGGCGACTGAGGTTTACTTAGATCAGCGGCCAAGAGCTCATCTTCAGATTCATGAGCCAAATCGGATTCAGAAAGATATGGATTGACATCTTCATCAGAATCATACATACCACCCATTTCAGTTTTAATCAATGTTTTACGAACTCGTTCACCATCCTTATCAACCTTTCTTGTTTCGAATAGATCGTCCACATCATCATCGGCGTTCTCATCGTCGTATAAGCCCATAGCGTTTGCATTGAGCATCTCTCTCTTGATTCTCTTTTCACTCTCTTTGTTTTCTTCCTCGTTACCTTCCATGATTGGAGCTTCTTCATCGTCTGCAAACTCTTCATCGAAGTCAAGATCATCGTGGTCTGAACCACGACTTTCCTTCTGATCACCACCTTCAACAGTTTTCAGCTTCTTTTTCGTACGTTCAGCTCTTGTAAGTTTTTGTTCATTCTCATCCAAATGTTTCATCAACCACCTGGGAACGGTATTATGTTTTTGTAATCTTGCCTCAGCTTCTTCAACGGTTAAGGTGGCATATCTATTTCTTGGTGTAAATTTGTAGACTTTATCAGATGGGACCAAGACAAATTCGTTTCCTTTCATGTACATCAAACACAATTGGTCGGCACTTGAAGCATCGTATTGACCAGCCCAAGTATTTGTACCATCGTAATCTTCCATCACCCAAGGGTAGTACTCCTCATATCTTAATTTCTTTGTATTCTCATCTAGAGCCTGTAGTTTTCTAGTTTTTCTTTTCTGTGGGTTGATTTTTCTTCTTGCTCCACCGTCTGGAGCAATGTTTTGCTGTTGCTTTGCCATCCTTTCAAGCTTTTTCTCCTCCTCACTCTTTGGTGGTTCTGGGGCCACGTTTGGATCACTCGTGATATCAAACTTTGGCAAAATCAAACCGTCCCTGATAGCCTGTTCTTTCGCCTCCATTTGCCGGCGTGCCTCTTCCTCAGCCTCCTGTTTCTGCTGGGCGTTCTCCCTCTGGCGTTGCTCAATCTCGGCTCTTGTCAGGTGATACTGGAGGTTCTTAGTCTCTTTACGGTGCATTCTGATAGGCTGGTGGAACGTCTTGGGATCAATCTTCTGCTTAGACTGAAACTTGAGCACGTGGAAGCGGAGCTGGTCCAGGTCCTCTTGCGTACATGCCTTAAGAGTGTATTCTGTCCAGTCGTCTGGGTTGTCTACTGGCTGCGCTGGCGCTGCTGGGATGCCGCGCGGGCGCTCCTTCTTGATCGTATGGCGCATAAAAGGCTTTGGTGGAGGGCGAAGAGGGTTTCCGGACATACTGTGCAGTGTGGTACGGGACTGAAGGGCTGCTAGGCTACCGGCTTTAGTGCTGTGGTTGAGCACTGAGACCTCACTTTTATAATGTTTCGCTAATTGCCCTGTGTGGTTCTTCGCGAAAATAAAGAAACACCTGGACACCACCAATGCATGCAACCAATGCCAGGGGGCCGCCCCGCCAGATCCCACGGCCCTGTCAAGGGCTTGTTCGCGAAGGTTGGCAGATCTGTGAGGAGTTGTGCTTCTCTGATGGAACTTGCGTGTTCACTTAGGCAAACTACTTGTCACAGTGGAATTACAGCGGGAAATAGAACAGCCTAAAGAGCCATAGATGCAGTGGAAGTCCATACAGCGAAACAAGCGGTTCAGGACGGGAGGGATAGCACTTCTGGCGTTGCTGTGTGTCTACAATTTGTACCGGTCGATATATGGCGTATCCAACAGCAATGATGGCTTTGTGTCCAGGGTGCTGAAGAACACTAGTGGGGGCACAGAGCACGCGGGGATGTCGTCATTGGAGGTGTTCAAGCAAGACTTGTCGGGTGTTAAGCGATTGCCAGAGAACGCGTCGCTTCGTGAGCAGTTGCACTTCCAGTTTCCTTACAACAAGAATGAGCCCATCCCCAAGTACATCTGGCAGACATGGAAGTACCCACGTGAGTCCCAAGACTTCTCTGCAAGCTTCCGCAAGCTAACAGATAAGTGGATCTCGATCAATCCTGAGTATACATACACGATGATCCCAGACAGTGTGTCACACGACCTCGTGAAACACCTGTACCAGACAGTGCCACAAGTGCTGCAGGCGTATGAGTTACTGCCGAAGCCCATCTTGAAAGCGGATTTCTTCCGTTATTTGATCCTCTTCGCTCGTGGTGGTGTTTACTCAGATGTTGATACAACACCCATGAAGCCAGCAGTGTCGTGGGTGTCCAATAACAAGACAGTGTACGATCAACCCAACACAGCTGGACTAGTTGTTGGTATCGAAGCAGACCCTGACAGGCCAGACTGGCATGACTACTACGCTAAACGTGTTCAATTCTGCCAATGGACCATTCAGGCCAAAGCAGGGCATCCCATGCTTGGCGAATTGATTGCTAAGATCACCGAGATCACATTACAAAAACAAAGTGACGGAACGTTGAATAAAGTCGTTGGAAAAGACGCAGGCGGTGATATCATGGATTGGACCGGGCCAGGCATCTTCACAGATGAGGTGTTTGGTTATCTTAATGAAGTCATCAAACATGACAAGAGTGCCCGTGTTGTCAACCATACCCCAGAAAATGAATATAACAAGGGACTCAATTATCTAAAGGATGGCATTGATTGGCACTTCTTCACACTCATGGAAAAACCTGTTGTTGTGGATGATGTCCTAGTATTGCCTATTACGGGATTCTCTCCGGGTGTGGGTCATATGGGCTCGAAATCGCCTGATCATCCAGATGCCTATGTTCGCCATATGTTTGAAGGAAGTTGGAAACCAGAAACAGAAAAACCGAAAGATAAGAACTACAAAAAACCAAAGAAAAGTCCACATTGAATGTATATTTGCTTTTTGGCAATTTTTCATTATCTCATGAAGGAGATAGTAGAAATTATCAGAAATTGAAAACCGTAAAAACTCTAGGAAGAGGCTTTTGTTGATATATTCGTCATGATCTGAGAATGAAGGTACGGGAATGGTATGAAGGTAAGTGCAAAGCATAAATCTTAATTAGTTTAAAACCGTAGGGGTAAAGAAAATCAACACATAAGATGGGAGTGGGGGTATAATAAAAGTAGAGGAAAAGAAGGAGGAAAAGCCATGATAAATACACCTGTTTCTGGAAAAAAAAGTAAAAGGAAGCAACAACCAAAGAAATGTAGCAGAAGAGCAATTAAACAGCAGACAAACACGAAAAAAGGATGACAAATGATGGTGGAGTGGGCGGGATATGTTCTTTCGTTCCACTTCAGAGAATGGTACAACTTGATTTTTTCTTCTTCTTCTTTGGAACTGCAGTTGCACCTATAGAAGTGGCAACTTTGCCCAACGGTTTTGGCTGAAGTCTTTGAGTTTGAGTCTTGTTTTGTGATGTGGTAGAGTCTGCATTGGCAGTGGCAGAAGATGGACCCGTGGCCGAAGTTGGAGATGTTCCAATAGCCTGCTTCTGGTTCTCCAAGGTCTCATTTCTCATAATCTGTCTAACAACATCGATGAAGGCTTCGTCGACATTTGTTTTGTGCATTGCTGAGGTTTCATAGAAGGGCACACGACCCCATTTCTCACTGATGGAAATACCATCTTCTGGCTTGAGTACACGCTCGTTAACAAGATCGCACTTGTTACCAATGAGTACCATCGGCACGTTTGTGGCGTCTTTGATTCTCAATACTTGCTCCCTGAGTGCCAAAAGCTCCTCCAACGATGACTCATCAGCAACAGAGTAGACAAGCAAGAAACCTTTGCCTGACTTGATGTACAACTCACGCATGGCAGTGAACTGGGCAACACCAGCAGTATCCAGGATCTCAAGATCGCACGCTCTGCCATCGACTTCAATTTGCTTTCTATATGAATCCTCAATCGTAGGATCGTAGGAGTCAATGTACACGCCTTGAACAAACTGTACTGTGAGCGAGGACTTACCGACACCACCAGCACCGAGAACAACAACTTTGTAGTCTCTCATGGTTAATCTTGTATGGGCGAAAAAGGGAACCGTCTGTGTGATTGACACAACTTTTTGACACGTATTAAATAACAATCAGAATCAGCTGTTAACGACGATATGCGCGTTGGAATTCGTCAATCAGGGGCAAAACGCGTTCGTTACGACTTGTTTATACTTCTTCCAGGGTCTTGGTAGTCTCAGGAATGAGGGCGCGTGCGAGAAATTCTTTGCACTTTCGCGTTGCTTCCTAATGCGGAAGGTGCCAGGATATGTCGTAATCTTTCATGATCTGCTAGTATTCACACTTTTGCTTCAACCTTACGTGTGAGCTATTTGACATGCAATGAAGCTGTTTGTGTGATAAAAATCTCATTGCCTTTCAAGAAATATTGTAGATTCCCTGCAAGACCAACTGCTTTTGAACAGATCTGAGAGATTGGTGATGGAAGGTGGGTAGGCGGAAACGGTAGATCGTTTCACCATGTCCCAAGGGTTTCGCATGTATTATATTTAACAGGGCTTACATTGTTATTCAGACCATGATATCACATGATATTAATCAGTACAAAAGCTCTATAAACAAACAATGCGGGGAAATCAAACTTGAGAAGAGGCATCGGAACGAGATTCCAAGACACCGCCTTTGGCATCCTCAACGTTCTGCTCAGTTGTCTTTGTGTCGTAGACATCGTTACCGGCAATCTTTCTTGAGAAGGCGTGTTCAGTTGGCACAAAGTTCTTAGATCTCCAGGCAACCTTAACACTGTCGTATAACTCATCAACCTGTTCCAAGGTAAGGTTCTTGGTCTCGTAGATAAAGTAAAAGGCAAAGAAGAAACAGAGCAAGTTACAACCACCCCAGATGAAGAAAACGTTGGAACCCAAACCGGCAGAACCTGGAACATCATCCACTAAGTAAGGAGTAGCATAGGCAATGGCGAAGTTCCACAACCAGTTAGAAGCTGTGGAGATAGCAACAGATTTGGCTCTAGTTCTCAAAGGCATGATTTCTCCGACAATGACCCAAGCAACTGGACCCCAAGTAGCAGCGAAGAAAGCAATGAAGATACATGTGAATGCAACCATACACTTGTTAGCGGCATCGGAGTCTGTAGCAACACCGATAATGGCAATCAACAACTCGGAGATACACATACCAGCGGCACCACCAAGAAGCAAGTTACGACGACCGACGAGCTCAACAAGCAAGATACCAGGAATAGTGGACCCAACATTGACAATGTTAGTGGCCAAGGAGGTGAGGAAAGCGTTTTTAATACCAGAGTTAGCAAAGAAAGTGGTACCGTAGTAGAAAATAAAGTTAATACCAGTCAGCTGCTGGAAAGCCTGAAGAGTGGCACCCGTGAAGACTCTCTTCAATTGAGAGTTTCCAAGCTTGAAGCAGTCAGCCCAAGAACCAGATCCATGAGAAACTTCATACTCGAAGTTTGCAATGATCTCTCCAAGCTCATCAACAAGGACAGGGTGATTGATTGGCAGCTTTCTGAGCTTTGAGAGTGACTCCATGGCCTTTTCGTTGTCGCCCTTCTTGACAAAGAATCTTGGGGTCTCTGGCAAAAAGAACATACCAATAGAGAGGATAAGAGACCAGAGGAGCTGGATAGCCAAAGGAATTCTGTAAGAACCGGTGTCATCTCTGTGTTGGGTACCTTGGTTAACACAAGCAGCCAAGAGCAAACCGATAGTGATAGCCCACTGATAGCAACAGACAACAGCACCTCTGATCCATTTTGGAGTTGCCTCACTTTGGTACAAAGGAATACATGAAGAAATAAGACCAACACCAAATCCGCCAATGGCACGGCCGGCAACGAGGAGCTTAATGTCAGTAGAAGCGACCTGAAGGATGACACCAACGTTAAAGACAATAGTAGCAGAAAGAACAATAGTCATACGACGACCGATGGAATCAGCAAAGTAAGGAGCAATTAAAGCACCAAAAAATGTACCACATGACAAAATGGAAACAATTAAGGAGTGTTCAGAGGAGGAAAAGACACCCTCAGCACCATCGACACCTGGGTTGTCCTCTGGGAAAGTCTTAAGAACATATTTCATGGCAAGAATACCAGAGATTGTACCTGTATCGTAGCCGTATAAAATACCAGCGAAAGCTGCAAACATACCCACGAAGATAGCCATGAAGGTAGAACCTTCAGTCTTCTCATCTGGGTTGAAGAAGAGTCTGACAAGTCTGTTGGAAGACATGCTTGAGTTTTGTGTGTGTATTTGTGTATTTGTGTAAGTGATAATACATTAGGAGAGAATGGAAAAACCGAGTATGAGAGCGAGGGTCGGCACTTTATATACTCCCCCCAGAATGGCTCCTATATGCTGGAAAATCCAGTTTCAGCAAAGGACGGTCAGTTTTTCCATTTTCACGCGTGGTGGGTGGGTCTCAAGATGCAGCTTTGCGGGGCCCCGGTGTGCGTTTCTGCAAGACTCAGTGCTGACCTCAGTGAGTCTCAGCGAGTCTCGAAGGGACTCGAGAAGTTGCCAGCCAATCAAAAACAAGTGAAACACGATCTTGGCAACTGAGTACTGCCTCGCGAGCATGTTTGCGGAAAAACCCTCCGTGTCTCCCCGGGCTGGTACAGTTTTCATGGTGGTTAGCGGTCAGCGGGCATGAAAATACTCCGGTGTTGTTCCATACGCGTGGAAGGCCTCCGGTATGAAGACCATAAACATGGCATGGTGATAAATCTTTCTGGACTAGTAGAAATTCTTGTAGAAGCTCAGAGGCAAGTGTAAGCTATTCTTGTTTGGAGAAGAAGGCTCAATACCAAGATTCGTGCAAATAGCACGGCTAGCAAGTTGCAAGCTTTGAGTCCGCTCCGAACCCTGGGCGGCAGCCAGCTTGCAAATTCTGCGGTCCATGCATGTTACAGGCTGTTATGATATGGATCTAACATTTTGCTCTAATCTTTGGTGTATCTCCGCAGGTCTGGGCCCTGGTAACCTTTTTCGGTGCTTCACCCGCTCGTGCGGAAAAACGCTTGTTTGGGTTCCGGTAAAACTTCTGCAGTGGGGCATTCCGGAGAAACTTCTACAGTTAAGGTAAGGGGCATACAGCCTGATGAGCCCCTTGATAGTTGTTGATCAGTTAACTATGGTGTAATAAGGCGCTGATTTATCCAAAAGGAATGATCCAGTCTCAGAAAAGTGCAACAAACCAGCACACACTATTGAAAAGCTCCCCACCCCGCCGGAAGACACACTGCAGTCTGCAGGTCTCACGTTTGGGTGTTCTGGATTTTGGACATCAGCCGTGTTGAATTGCACAGTCATTTTTGGCCGTCCATACGCACCCCAGACTCGAGTGTCGAGTGTAAACAATCAACCAGGACACCAGAGGAGAAGTGGGCGTAAAGGTTTCAGCGGGGATAATGATGTTGATTAGACAGTTCAGTGTAATCAGCGGATACGGCATGACACTGGTGGATAGAGTTTCTACTTGTTGTTCGTTTCAATCCAGTCCTCCAACAGTCACTTTTTCAAGTCTAAGTGTTACGCTCCCACCCGGCCGTCCGTAAACCGGAGAAAAAAATATTCCGGAGTGCATGCAAGTCTCCGGCATGCATTTGAGACCCAGGAGACTAGGAAATGCCGTTCGGTAGTCCTGCTAAGGCTCCCACCCCGCTCATCATCTCTCTGACAACTTTGAAGATGACTATTTCCCCCTAGTTCTGGTGCGGAGTCTAGTGATCCAATACTGTTCAGGGATGAGTCGTAATTCTGGGGATGGTTTGATCATGGGGCACAGCTTCAATAAGCTTGGGCTTGCGAAACGAGAAGATGAAATATGTAAAACAAAGTAGCCAACATTACTAACCGAGTAGCCAAGCTTGTCCGAGACAGCACCAACATTCACACCTGTATCTTCGCTCATGAATTATGATCACTTCTTTTTTTACATCTTTGGCTCATCAATAACTCCCCTAAATTGTCAGTTAGTGCTGCTCGATCACCACATAACGACTTAGTGTTCCCACATATACTCACCACTGTTGAGTGTTATCAAAGTAATAAACATTCAGATATTGGTCTTCCACTAGAAACACCGAGGATAGTTGTGATATAAAAGTAGAAGGAATTTCCCAACAGTTTCCACTATCTTCCGCTCAGAAACCTTTTCTTCGCAATTTCTGGTTGCGTGTGATCTTTAGATCAATATTAACGTTTTAGATTTGAAGCACAACATCTTTATACGCTATGGTAAGTACCTCAGTGAGATATTGCCGTTTTTATGATGCACATAACGGCTAGTATTTCCTACTACTTTTATCTTTTTACGCTTAGCAAGTAACAAATGTATTTTTGATTTGAGAAGTGAAACAAAAATCTTGTTATGTAAGTACCGGCCTTACTCTTCCATCTGTTTAGTATCTGCTTCATTTGCCATAGTGTTGAGTTCATTTTTGTTTTCTTCTCCCTCAAGATTCTCAGAGCCATCTTTAACGACAACAAATGGATCATCCAATTGAGAATCATCCATACCAGCAGTATCAGGGGACTCAAGAACTTCCGCTGGGGCTGTCAGAATGTTTTCGTAATCATCCTTGATGGAGCCTGAGTAGTTTTCGAAAGAAGCAGTAGTGCCACAGGATATTGGGCTTTCAGGAGAAGCAGTCTCATCCGTGGTATCAGTTTTTGATATTCCAGTAACGATTACCAGTGACTCATCCTCATTGTCTTCTGGTGTCGCATCTTCCAAACCAATAGCATTATCAGCAGCTGTCGCTAGTGAAGTCTGAGCAACAGTATCTGCTGAGATTTCCTCCTCTGGAATTTCATCGTACTCCAAACCAACATCTATGAAATCGTCGCCATCGCAGTCATTAACAAGAACAAAAGAAGCCTTTCTGAAACTGGTAAGGCTTACCGGATTTTCATCCGGAGAAATATGAACAATTGTATTCTTGTTGTGAGGATCTTGAATACGTTGCTTCCAAGCATCCCACTCATTGCCATCTTTGATTAAAAACCCAAGAAGCATGGATGGGTCCAGTTCTTCCAAATCTATTTTGCGGATCTTGTCGGTATGGAAAGTTGAAACAACTGACTCGGAAGTAAATCTAGTACCCTCTGTGGTTGACAGATTCAAATCCGCCTCTTGTACAGCAGGTTGTGGGATATGTGGGTCCAAGTAGAACAAATAGTCACCTTGGAACCCAAAGAAATAATGGGAAGAGGATGGACGACCACCAGCAATACCAACGCTCTCTTTTGAAGACAAAATGTCTTTTAAGCTTTGCCAGTAAACTCTATTCACTTGATCAACGCCTAATCTCACACCAAGAAGGATAAGTGTGGGCTGGAATTCATCACCGGGCCCACCGGAGACTTTGAAAACATCTTGCTCATAAACATCTCCACTATCAGCACCAACATAGACTCTCAAGCCTGAATCAAACTCCTTACATAATGCTTGAATACTTCTAGCTGCTGCTGAGGGTCCAAACCACTCACCAGCTTTCTTACCAGAAAGTTCACGCCCTTTCTGGACTATGTTGTGAATTGAAAATGGCATTGAGGGCAAATCAGTGAACCAAGTAATAATCTCATCATGCTTAGCATCTTTATTTCCCTTAGAAGGTTCAAATCTCCAGTCTCTGCCCAAATACAAGTGCAAAAGGGCATTGGCCAATAACGTTTGACCTGTTCTTATCATACAGCCCCAGCCACAATCTGTCGTGAAGAAGTCTCCATTAAGCTGATAGTTTTGACCACGGATCAGGTTCTGCAAAGACAGTGGGGAAGGACCATCTTCATCCCGGAGTAATGGAGGGAATTTCGTTCTGTAAGTGAACCAAATTCTGCTATGAACATCATTCATGAACCCCTCCGGCCACGACAGGGGTTCTTCTCTCTTCTCATTCTTGGCAAGTGAGAAGTTACTGAAGTAGTTCTTGATATCAGTGACGGAGATGTCTGCTATTGAAGATTCTTGCTTGGAATTGCCTTCGCTTTCTTCTTCCTCATCACCATCGACTAATGTCTCTGGCGTGTCTTCTTGAGTGGATTGCCGTATATGTGACGTGTAGTGACACCCTAAGATGACTATCGGATTTTGTGTGTCAGTGTTCTGTTCTGGCCTGCTCCAGAGGAGATCAACAACCCGCTGGAGGCCGTGGCTACTCATCAGCTTCTTTCAGTGTTCTTGTGGGATGAAGAGGTGACGCGCTTAGAGTATGTTAAGGGTGGCGTGGATCGTAAGCTTGAGACCCACAGGAACGCGTTAGTGAGGGGGTTAAAAAAGTGTGGAGTCTGTATGTAGCGGTAAATGACCTCTTTTCAGATCACGTATTGAAAGTGGGGCGGCTTCGCTTCCCGGTGAGTTCTGGTTGGGGTTTCAACCTCAACAGGGCGGCTATTTGCTATTCGTTGTGTCATCTCCACGCTCTTTCTGTAACAGCTGCCAATCCACATGTGTCAATAGATAACGTCACGTGCTATGGTAGGTGCCACATATCATCGCGCACTCTTCTTGTGCTAGGAGGCCACCGCGTAATCGCTTAGCAATGGGACGAGGCACAGCGGGTCATTCGTCGTAAACTTTTGAAAGTCCATTCCACGGACATTTCCACCAACCAACAACAACTACTATCATACACAACGATGGTTAAGCGCGGCGGACGAGGTGGTCGAGGCGGCAGAGGCCGTGGCAGAGGACGCGGGCGTGGTGGTGGTAGCTTCAACAACAGGAAAACTTCTGGTAAGAGAAATGGCTCGCAGGGTTTCCGAGGGGGGAGAGGTGGTGGTGTGCCTCCTCCTGGATTCCAAGAAGATGTGATGATGCTGGATATTGGTGGGGGACCTTCTACTTATATACCCAAAGAGAACACCATGAGAGCTGCTGCGAGAAGAACAAGACGCCCAAAGATGCAAGACGAGGCATTCAACACCGATGAGAACCGTGATTCAACATTGGACTTACCACTGAGGCTGAGACCACTGGTGTTTGTGAAGTCCAACAGCTACGATCCAACACATGATGTCATAAAGAGTCTTCAGGAGAAAGAAGAGGAGCGTTTAAACAAGAGTCCATCTGAATACATCGAGGTTGATGAAGAGGCACCTACTGAGGCAAAGGAAACGGAAGTAAAAGAGAGATATAATGTTACCAAAGATGATTTTGAAACTCAGGATGAGCCATACGCCTTACTTCCGTCCCAAGAGAAAACAAAGAAAACAAATTTCAAGGTTAACAAGCTTGCTGAAGTTCCAGATGATATGCTATTCTTTGTTGACGATGCACGTACTGAGCCTGCCACTATCAAGACCGTTGAATACACAGAGTCAACACCACCCTCCATCAATCCATGGTCCACTAATTCTGGTCCAAATACAGAATTTAACCCAACGTTGTCCATTGGCCACGTGCACCTATCGTTGGAACAGAACGATGACGGCGAGCTTCAAACAGCGATTCTCAAGAACAAAGGTCTGAAGGCTTCGAAAATGGAAGACTTTGATCCTGCATCTGTTTCTAATAACACTAGAAACAACAGTGAGAATTTTCAAGACTTGGAAGATGAGATCTTAACTCAAGAAAGTGGTCAGAACCCACAAATGTATGAAGCCTACCAAAGATATATCAATCGCGTCATGGGAAATATGTTTGGTAAAGATGAGAGCGAGAACGATGATGAAAATGGGTCAGATGATGGAGAAGGTATTTATGACGAACTTGATGATGACTTCGAAGAAGAGGCCAAATTTATTGCTGGACTCGACAATGATGATGAGAGTATGGACGATGAGACTGCCACAAACATGAGTAATCTTCAAATCAATACCGTAAAAGAATCCTCAGATCCTGAATTTGGATTCCTTGAAGAGGACTACGAAACATTTGATCATTCTTCAGTTGAAGTTATCAACATAAGGTATGGTTCTACCTCCAATCAGTACCATATGAAGAGTTTCAGACTGACTGGAACCTACGATTATCAATGGATTGATCAGGAGCTGTTCGAAGAGTTCCTGACAGAGAATGGTATGCCAGAGCATAGACTAAATGCTTACTTCATGTACATCAAGAACATGCTAACTCCACCCGAAGAAGAAGAAAAGAATTATCATGATATTCCAATCTCAGATTTCTCCGAAGAGGAGGACGAAGACGAACAACGTGACGATTATCAAGAAAGTGACAATGATCAGCTTAGTGACTCTGACATGGAAGGCTTAGATGACTTGATTCAGTACACCAAGAAATATGAAGGTCAGAGAGATATGGAGGTGGAACCAACTCGTACGTTAAAAACTCGGGGGAAGAGCAAGAAGAAAGAATTGGACCTGGAGGGCGTTGCATCTGACCTGGCTGACAGGCTTCATGAGCAGTGGCAGCTGAGAAGAGATGGAAAGAAAGAGAGAAAAAGGAAACGTGAGGAAACAATTGCTGCTGAACACTCCAAGTCCAAAGATCTTTTGTTGAAATACCCATATATGCTACATGTTAAGAATATCCGAGACGAGTTTGAAGAATTTTTGAATGATTCAAAGAGAAATGCATTGACTTTCCCACCAATGGACCCACATGGGATTAAAGTCGTCCAAAAGTTTGCTTATCTGTACAATATGAAAGCACGTAAATTTGGCCAAGGGCTCAAATCACATGCCGTTGCAGTCAAGAATAAAAGAACGTTCCGGTCTCTTCCAGACTACCACTCAATTTCTATGTTGATGAAACAAAGGCCAGTATTTAACCGAATTGATCAAAAGAGGCCAAAAGCTGAGATTGATGCTGAGAAATCATCCAGAAGAGGAAATCCAAGCAAGGCACATGTCAAGGAAGGTGACATTGTTGGAGCTGATGCACCGGAAATCTCCAGTGAGAATGTTGGAAGAAAACTGTTGATGAAGATGGGTTGGAAGTCTGGTCAAGGCTTGGGATTGGACAATAGAGGTATCCCAGAACCAGTGATTGCCAAAATCAAGAAAACAAAGATTGGTATTCGTTGACCTTTGTCTACAAAACGATCAATGTTTAAGTAATTATAATAATCATGAAATTAGTACATTAGATCTATGTAGCATGCAATTTTTTAATAGATATGACATCGCACAAGCTGTGTGCTCACTTCTTGGACTTCTTACTCTTTTTTCCTTTTTTGGGGGCAAGAGCGTGACCAGTAGCATTAACATGTTGGAAAAGTTTGTTCCTGGAAGGAAAAGTTGTACTGCAAACAGTACAAACTTCTGCTTCTTTGTCAACGGGTTCCGGAGTTGGAGTCTGAGTTTGTGAATCACTAGCACCATTGAGAGAATTTAACTTCTTTTTTCTCTTTTCTTTCTTCTCCTTCTTCATATCTTTCTTACTGGTGATGTTCCAGTCCTCATCATAATCGTTATTGACCTTGGTGCCTCTCTCTAAAGCAGCAGCTAGTCTGGCAAGCTCATCGTCTTGATCATCGTTATCAGTCTGGATGATTTTTGGCTTAGACTTTGAGTATTTCTGTTTTTTCTTCTCTTTCTTCGAAAGCTTTTTAGGAACATTGAGTTCTTCAGGCGAACTGTCAATATCATCATCGATAACGTCATCAATCTCTAGAGCATAAGTTGGATCTGTTTCATCTTCATCTTCATCTTCATCTTCATCTTCATCTTCATCTTCATTCTTTATGGCATCATCAATTTCGTCTTCAAATTCATCACTTTCTTCAAAGTCCATGTTCTTCAGTTGCTCTTCGATCTTTTTCAATTCCTCATCCAGGTCTCCACCTTCCTCTTCTGGATTACTACTGGTGTCGGCATCGATGTCATCGTTATGCAGGTCATTATCATTATCATCATTATCACTGTAAGCCTCCTCATCAGCAGTTGCAAAGTCGCTCTCGTCCGAAACAGGATCGATACCTAAAATGATTCCTTCTTGCCTCATCTCCCATTTGAGTTGTTTCAAAAGTTTCTTGTGCTTGGAACTAGACTCATGTGACTTGAATTGCTTCTCACTCTTGAACATCTTCTCGCAAATGACACATTCAAAGATCTCGAGCTCTTCGTCTTCTTTCTCTTCTTTGTCATCTTCATCATCAGACGCAAAGCGATTCTCCAGTTCTGCGAAATCATCTTCATTGACTCTTTGCCATGTCTGTTCTTCAAACTGTTTCCTCTGTGCAGCATTTGCCGCACGATCTCTTTCAATTTGCTTCTGTAGCTCCTCCTGATGCTTTCTCTTTCTGTCTTGCTCGAACTTTGCTGCTCCATCTTTCACTCTTTGATCTCTTTTCTTGACAAATGAAACAAAACTTCTGACAGTCTCGTTGAACTCACGACGAGCAGCATCTCTCTGCTTCTTGTTCTCCCTCTCCATGGCACGTCTTGTTCGACGGTCTCCTGCCGTCGAGTATCTATATTCGTCTTTCCAGGAGAACGTCTTCACTGTCGAGAAAGAGCCCCAAACCTGATAGAACATCCGTACTTGAGAGCCATAGTCAGATTGTGAGCTCCCAAACTTTGGATAGAGAACGTTGACCTCATCATCTGGATCATCATCCTGATACCTGGCGTAGCCTTCGAGGCCTTGCTGTCTTCCCGCTAAAATCTCCTCACTTGCCAGCTTGCTGAACAGTCTCGTCAACATTGAATACATACCAGCAGGTGTGTTATCTTTCCTTGTATATAGCGAAGGATCGAAAAACTTTAAGAGTTCTTCTACTGTGGTACCAGCTACCTCGGGTTCCACGTACTCGTCATCGTCGTCACCAAATCCACGATCACTGTTCTCCCTGAGGATTTGTGACTTGTGTGCATCATACCAGGCTCGTTCCTGGGGGTCTGAGAGCACTTCATAAGCCAAACGAATCTCTGCAAACTTCTGTGTGGCCTCTTCAACGTTGTCGGGGTTCTTGTCTGGATGGTATACCAACGCCATCTTTCTGTATGCCTTCTTCAGCTCGGAGTCTGTTGCACTTGTTGAAACTCCTATTAGTTCATAGTAGTCCGTCTTCATCGTATTATCCTTCCTATTTACCAAATACCGGTCTCCTTCCCGTGCTCTGTTGAATTTCAAGTAACAAGTTGATCCCATCAAGTCCGCCCAAGCGAATAATTTTCGAGGACTTACATCCGTGCACCAAGGCTTTACAATACTGACTAAACACCTCTACAAAACAGTTAAATAAAGTATCAAAGGTCATAAGAATCATCAAAGAACAATATGGTACATATATGGTCGGTATTATTTGTACATCAAGGGTATCAGCTTTTATTCACAACGGCGTACAGCAATTCCAAGTTCTTGTAGATCTGAGCAGTACATTGTGAGAGGTGCTCCTTTCCTCTTTTATCAACATTCATGTAGTACTCCAAATTCATATCTTCATTGTACAAAAGTCTATGCACATTGCAAGCAAACTCACGTAGAATTTCCTCATATTGTAGATGTTTCGAAATGGTCTCAATTGTAGTCTTGGTTTGAGAGAATGGAGTACCTAAGTTGATTAAAACGTTCTTGATCATGTTGTGAGATTGGACCAGTGTGAGGCTATCAATTGCTGAAAGCTCAAGGTCTTCGTACAATGGAACACCACATGATGTCTTCTCTAAAAGTTCTGGGTACTTCTCTGGAGTGACTGCGTCTTGTACGTTACCACGAATTTGCAAGAGCTCATCCTCAGATTTTTTCTTCAATGTATTGTATTCATCAGTAATGCTTTGTAACGAATCTCTGAGCTCGTCGGCAAGGGCTTTGAACTTCCCATTTGACACCTTGTATTCGGAGATAGTCTTGTCCTTAACATCAACCATCTCCTTGAGGCTCATATTGGTTCCCTTGACAATATTGGATTCATCCTTTAATTCTTGGTTAATGCTCTTGAGTTTGTTCATCTCTTTCTCAGAACTTGTAGTAACGCAGTCAAGCTTAGACTCGAGCTCTTTGTTTTTCTTTGACAAAGCCTCAAATTCATCTTCGAGTGATTTCTGCTTTTCTTGATACTGGGTTTGAACGGTCTTGAGTTGGTCAATCTCTTTCTTGGATTCGTTTGCTTCCTGAGCGAGTTCAGTTTTCTCAGAAGAAAGCAATTCAGTGGTTTTCTTCAGCTCTTTTACCACTTCTGTTTGGTGTTCCAACTCAGTCTTGGATTTTTCCAACTGCTGCTCCATTTGTGTGATGCGGGTTCGCAATCCTTTGTTCTCCTCTTCTGTGCTCTTCAGCTTCTCTGCACGCTGATCGGCATTTTCTTTAATTAGCACTTCAAACTGATGAGAGATGGTGCCGTTCTTAAAACTTTTCACGATTTCAGAGCCTCCAGTGATCTCAAGTAAGAAGTGTTTCAAGTCTCTCAACTCCTTCAATTCTCTCAGCTGCTGCTCTTGTTGCTGTGCAAGCTCTTTCTGCTTCTGCTGCTGGACCTTCTCAAGCGAAGTCAACTGCGTAGGACGCACCTTAGACGGTGTGTCTTCCTGAAGATGTGATATCTTGGAAGCATCGTCGTCATCATCACTCTCATCATCAGTATCAGCAGCAGTGTGGGCACTCTGTGCCAGCCTGGAGAGCTTTGACTTCAGCAGGTCCTTGGGCTGTGCTCTCGGGTGGACATCCATCGGCGTAGACTCTGACAGAGGTGTCCAATCCTTCTCTGATGAGTTTTGTAGTGGCTTCGGTTGCGGTGTACTGTGACTGGCTGCAACACTCTTCTGCTGTGTTTTTGAGGCTTGGGTCTCAGTCTGTGCAGAGCGTGGAGGTGGGGTGTGCTGGTCGAGATAATCAGCAATCTCCGTGACAGACATATCGTTGAACTGTGGGATGTCTGGTGCCACAAAAGATGTCTCGGGGTCAGAGCCCTCGTAGAAGAATGACTCAGTTCGAGGGTCTGTGAATGCAACGGCCATCGTCTCAAGTCTAGCAAAAGGTTACGGCGAGTGAAAGTGTATGGGTATGTGTAGCAGGACTTTTAGCGTTGTACCGGGCTGCGATAAAGCCTAGCTGGGGTTACGAGGATCAAGCTGCCAGCTAGAGAGTGCCAATGCGTTCTTGTCTTCTTGAGGATTTTGGGGCGAAGGAGCTCGAGCTGGAGCTGGACTCGCGGACCTGAGTGTTTATGTCTGTAGTTGGCCAGTGCCTGTGTTGATGGAACAAGGCAGTGTGTGCAGCGGAGATACTCTACTGGTGGCTATAGCAACCGGGACGTGTGTGTTTGTGAACGTTACTGTCGTTTTGGTTTCCCCGGTTCCGAGCGCCAAAGTTGCGGTGTGTTGCTTTTGTGGTTTGTTTACATTTTGTGCGCTGTGTTTACGTTTTGTAAAAGCTTATGTCAGCAATGCCCGCGGTGACAATAGAGGTGGTCGCGCGCACTTTGGCATCTACTGGCACTGTGAAGACAGCGACTGATTGGGGGTTAAGCTACAACGACAGTGTTTAGCTAATTAATGAGGGCCCCATATGGCCCATATCTATTAAGTGTATCCGAATGTTAAAGAAAAAAGAAAATCTCCCAAATTTTAGAACTGATGCGTGTGAATCTCCTCAGAGTGCTCAACCTTGACTAAAGGTCTATATTCTGGCTTCCACATCTGACTCTTGACCCAAGCAACACACTCGTAGAAGTCTCTAGGAACCTTCACGTACTCATCCTTGCCCGGCTGGATCTCGTCCTCGATTCTGGCGTTACCCTCCTTCAAAGCTTGGAGGATGACAGCAGCAGCAACCTTAGCAGAAGTGTCGTTGATGACTTCAAGTGGTGGAAGCAAACCGGCTTTTGGATCTCTATCCAAAGGAGACAAAGCAGCAAGCTGGTCAACAGCAGCAGAAATCATTGTATCAGAAATGATTTTAGCTCTGGACAAAACAGAACCAAGGCCAATACCTGGGAATGTGAAACAGTTATTGTTCTCGGAGATAACCCAGCCATCAACTGGCTTGAATGGAGAACCAGTGGCAACCATGGCGTCATTATTTGTCCAGGCCATCAAATCTTCTGGAACAGCCTCATGCAATCTGGTTGGGTTGGATAATGGGAAGATGATTGGACGTGGGTTGTGTGCATACATCTCTTGAACAATCTGTTTTGTGAAGGCACCAGCTTGCGTGGAACACCCAATCAAACATGTTGGTTTGATCTTCTTCACAACCTCGTAAAGAGACTTTGTGTCGATACCTTCCCATTCAGAAGCTGGATCAGAGTAGAGATGTTGGTCATGAGTAGAAGTATCTTGCATGTTATCAAGAATCAAACCACGAACATCCATTGTGTGAATCTTGGATCTGGCCTCTTCTGGCGTAGCACCCTTGGTGACCATATGGTTAACAATCTGATCAGCAATACCTAGACCAGCAGAACCGGCACCATAAATCACAATCTCAGAGTCAAGCAACTCTCTATCTGTGTGTTTCAAGGCAGCGATCATGGAGGCCATGACAACGGCACCAGTACCCTGAATATCATCGTTGAAACAAGCATACTGGGATCTGTATCTCTGGAGTAATGGTCTACCAGTTGTGACACCGAAATCTTCGAAGTGAAGAGTTGCGGATGGGAATCTCTTTTTCAAGGTCTTGATGAACTTGTCAACGAATGCATCGTATTCTTCACCACGAATTCTCTCAAATCTGTTACCCATGTATAAATCATCCTTGAGAAGCTTCTTGTTGTTTGTACCAACATCAAGACAAACTGGAATGACACGACCTGGATGGATACCACCACACAAAGTCATCAATGCAAGCTTGGAAATGGCAATACGAACACCACCAACACCTTGATCACCAATACCAAGAATACCCTCACCATCGGAAACGACAATGTAGTCAACATCCTTGTCCTCGCCGAAATTGGCCAATCTTCTCTCAATGGATGAAGGATCTGTGATATCAAGGAAACAACCCTCTGGCTTTCTGAATCTGTGAGAGTAGGCGGCAATAGCGTCACCCTCAGTTGGAGTGTAGATAATTGGGACGAGTTCTCTAATGTGACGTCTCACCAACTCGTAGAACAAAACTTTATTCTGAACTCTCATGGAAGAACAGAAGTCATTCTTTGCAAGGGGTGTCTTGAGATAAGACAGCTGCTTGTAAGCTCTTTCAACTTGGTCGTTCAAATCATTCACCTGGGCAGGTAAAAGACCTTCGAGACCAAAGGCAGCACGCTCTTCAAGAGTGAAAGCAGAGCCCTTGTTGAACAATGGGGAATTGAGAAGCTGGAATCCTGTAAGGGAACACTCAATAGGACCATCGACAGACAATCTGGTAGATTTTGGGGTGTTGAATTGCTCAACAGCATCTGCACCGATCGGAGTCTTCTTTGTATGAGAGGAAGAATCAATCTTACCATTTGTAGCATCGCGTGTGACAGAGGCCATGTTGGCCGGCTGTGAGGCGGAAGTGTACTGTCTGACAGTCATGAGTCTTGAGCTGAGCTGGACTCTTGTTGATGATCTCAACATTCTTCCTCAAAATTGGTCTGTAAATGGAAGAAGGGAGCTATGCTCTTTTAAGTGCTTTGAGATAAAGCAATGATTAGGGGAGACAGTCGGGTGGAGGGTGGTCTGCGAAGGGCCGAGGAGTCAGGTCGTCTGTTCCCGGGATTGTTTGTTGATAAGACAGCAACTGAGTATATGCATCGAAAGGAGAAAAGGAAGAAAGGAACGCCCAGTTTATACCTTTCTCAGTGTGATGGAGCGCTCAAACCAGGAACCTCTGCGGCTCGTACCGGATGCGGGCAGCTATTTTTTTTTCGGTTCGAACACGCAAATGCTTGTAAACACCCTTTGTTTGGCGCGTTCCTTTTTGTGAAGATTTTACGGTTTTCTGGTTCGTCGTTTCTTGAACAGGAGCTTCGAATTCTCTCTTTTGAAGACGTCTTCAACAGAGTAATACGTCTCATATTGTCTACCTCAGGCCCATAGAAGCGGGGCTTATTCAGAACTTCCGGAACGTTCCGGAGAATAGGAGCGGAGTCTTGACCGGAAGAAGTAACGCGAGACGACGCGTACCCGGGGAGAACCGGGTGATGGCGTCTGCCCTGGACACCGAGCACGGAAATCACACGAAATCTCTCTTCAGGCCATTATTTCGGATCGAGAGGATCCTATAAGCGATAGTTTTCGAAACAAGAAAAGGCATCGTACCCTTTGGTTCAAATTACATAATCCAAGCTCTTCAAATCTTCTCTAGAAAGCGTAACTGAGCTATGACTCACTATTTTAGCTCTCCCGAAAGCCCGGTGGTTGTCTTGCCTTTGCTGGCCTGGGAGAGCGGGTCCAAAAAAATATGTGTCCCTTACCGCCTCGCTTCAATTCAAAATAGTTGAGAAGAGGGGGAATTCAACCATATGACTCCTCCTCTTTTGACTCGCACGTTATGCCATGGTATCGGCTTCTGTGAAGCAACCCCGCTTCCCCATTCAGGCCTTAACAATACCATACTGGCCACACGACTTCTTGCAGTATTTTTATAGTGCTTAAAGTATACGGGTCAAGTTGACACATAAAATGCTCTGTCACCTTTCGCACTCCGACATAGATCGCTTAAATGACATAGCCTATACATAGCTGTCAACGTGTCTAGTCTCACATAAGCGCCCTGGTACTGTAAGGGCCACCCTCCGATCTAGGAACTTCCTCCGAGCACGGAGAACCAATTTGTTGCAAAATTTGAGTGTTCAGCAAATCAGCGACAGGGTGCATTGAGTGTTTTTAGTACCAAGCTGCGAGTTATTCCGAGATCGCGCTAGGTGTTGACGAACTTCGGGGGCACCTCATCCATTCCCGGGATTAACAAGGAAGCCCAAAAGCTATCAAGACAAAACTCCGGGTCTTTAGGAGATAAGAACGTCCGGGAACTTTAATGTGAGAAATACGGAAAGGAACGGTAGACTGAGAAGCATTGCTTGACGTTCAAAACGCAAGTCAATGGTTTTGTGTCAACAAAGCTTAACACCGACAGCACTGAGGTGTCATATGACGTGCATAATCCAGCGCGATGAGACTGCCTTGAGTCTTGATCTTTCATATAGTGCCTCATTATACGGGAACTTGTTATGATGTTATGTTTCAGAGTATGGATAGAAATTGATAGTTTTGTGTTTTTTGATAGATACTACGGTGTTGCACTTCACACAGTACACACTCACTTCGAAGTGAATTTAAGAAAGTCTGCTTTGCTTTGCTAGTGAACTTGATCTTCTGGGTTATACATCTGGTTCCTCCTCAATCAATGCCATGCATTTCAGCCCACTATTATTAGTCATTGCAACTATGTGGTCATGCTTAAGCTCTTGTAGGTGTATATTGTATTATTCCCATAAATATCGAAGCTTTGTTGAGACTATAATAAGACAATTGCTTTAAACCTTTTGACCACTCAGCTCTATATATTCGATGTACATATCATCATCAGCGGTTGGTTAAAAAATTGTTAGAAGATCAAAGACCCGTCATCAACTGTGGATGAATGAGTCGCATATAACTGTCACTGACGGCCTTGCACGTTAAAAGGGGTCTAACAAACAAAGCTGTGGATCTTATTCCGTTGTGACACAGAGCCTCAGTAATTCACATTTCAATTGGTAAAACGAAAGAGATACTCAGCTTTTCTGACACTCAGCTCAGTACTTTCCTTATATACCTCTCCCCGCACAATGATGAAGAGTCTGTTGGTGCTCCTAACGTGAAGTGTACTCCCTCCGCCCTGTTCTGCCAATTTTGTACGGGCAATTAAGACCGAAACAATCAACGCATTTTGAAGCTGGGCGCCACCAAACAACAGAAGCAATCTACAAAACGAGATATCAGCTGATCCCTTTGACCATATTAAAGAAAGGAAACAACAATGAGCGACCTAAAGTTCTGTACGGTCTGTGCTGCTAATAACAACCGTTCAATGGAGTCTCATAAGCGTCTGAAAGATGCTGGATTCAACGTCTCCTCTGCTGGTACGGGTTCAGCTGTTCGTCTTCCTGGTGTTTCCATTGACAAGCCAAATGTTTATCCATTTGGAACACCGTATGACCAGATTTACAATGATTTGATCAATCAGGACCCAAGAGTGTATGAACAGAATGGCCTGCTTAGGATGCTTGATAGAAATAGACAAATCAAGACAGCTCCACAGAGGTGGCATGAAGGTAAAAATGTTTTCGATTTCGTATTCACATGTGAAGAGAGATGCTTTGATTCTGTTTGTGAAGACTTGCTAAATCGTGGTGCCAAGCTGAATAAGATTGTCCATGTCATCAACGTCGACATTAAGGACGATGATGAAAACGCAAAGATTGGTGGTGAAGGGATCTTGCAACTGGCTAAGAGCCTATCAGAGACTGTACAGCAAAGTAGGACTCATCAAGATGCTACACCATTTGAAGACAAAATTCTGGATATTCTTACCGAGTGGCAAGAAAGCCATCCGAACCTCCCACTGTTGTATGCTCCGTGCTATTATTGACTGAGTAAATAGGAAAGAGTGTGTTAGCTTAGATGTTCTCATCACGGTGGTGGTGACTGATGGCTAAGTGAAAAAGGAGCGAATAGAGGATATAATGAAGTGCAGTTCCTAGATTTTTTCTTTTCAACTACGTGTAGTCTAAAGCAACCTTAAATTAATTGTTAAATAGTAATGCCCAATAATAAACAGCGTGAAAGCAAGTAATACTGCGATCACATAATAAATCCAAATGAGATCACAAAGATCTTTTCTATGCACTTAACCTGTCCCCCCAATGCATTGGGAAGAGTTCTTATCGTTGTCAGCCTAGACAACAACGTTCTCCACTTCCACCACTCAGCTGGAACCTGCCAGTTCAAAATATACTTCACCACTATTATATTACTCAATGTTTGATCAGCTTACCATTGACCCAAACGTCTGTAGAGTTTCTATCATCACCGTTAAACAACCATTTAGCAACGATGTTTTTCCATTTAACCTGGTATTCCATTGTTTCGATCTCTGGAATTTGCCATTCGAATACGTCGACCTGAGATCCATCAGAATCCAAATCAATCAGCTGAACATCCCATTGTTTACCAACTTCAAATGAGCCGATCTTATCTGCCATACCAACAAGTTTTGCACCACCCTGTGTAGCGAGGTACAAGACGTCTTCAGTGGTTAACTTGTCATGATCTTTACCAGTCTCCATAGCTAAATGTCTCGACACCAAGATTGCGTGTCTTGCGGTGTTGAGGATTGATGGGGAAAACCCACCAGATACATCTGTACCCAAACCCACAGGGATACCGTTGTCCAACAACCATCTGACCCTACACTCACCAGATGTGATTGCAGAGTTAGAGATAGGACAATGAGAAACACCAGCACCTTTCTGTCTGATTAGGTCTTTTTCGTAGTCTGTGAGATGAATAGCATGAGCCAATATAGTCTTATCATCCAGTAAACCATGATCGTTGTAAACATCAGTATAAGTGTTTGAGTCTGGGAACAGCTCCTTAACCCATTCAATCTCACTCTTATTCTCGGAGATGTGGGTCTGAGAGTGATAACCATACTTCTTCTTCAGACCACCAAGCCAGTGTAGAAGCTCAGAAGTACAACTTGGAGCAAAACGTGGGGTTAAGACTGTAGACACCAAGTTGGACTCTGGATCAATTTTCTTCAAATGGTCAATGACTTTCTGTGTGCTATACTTGCATTCATCAATAGTTTCAATGTAGTAATCTGGAGAGTTGTCGTTCATGCACACCTTACCGATGAGAGCTCTTTGACCTTTTTCGAAAGCAAGATCAGCAAGGAGGTTTGTAGCATCAGCGTCGATGGTAGCGTAGTAAGCAGCACACGTAGTACCGTTGCCGACTGTACGATTTATAACCTTGCTATAGACGAGATTTGCCTTGGCCAGATCCTTCATGGAGGCCTCCAGTGGGAAAGTGTACGTGGTAAGCCAGTCAAGCAACGTTGAATTTCCAAAGATACCGTTGTTTGGGTATTGCGGGGCGTGAATATGTGTATCGATGAACCCCGGAAAGAAGAAACGGTTTCCCTGAGAACAATCTCTTATCTCGATCTCGGACTTTGACAAGCTGTACTTCTTCAAGACGTCCTCAACTGAGGCCTCACGTTCGAAAAATGATATAGTACCCCTGCGTGTAACACCAATGACACCGTGCTCTACGATGTCGAGCTCGCCTAACACAGGCGTGTGGACAAAAGTGCCGGCATAGACGGCTGTGACCTGCTGTTCTGTCTTTGTCATCCCAAATCCAGATTCAAAGCCCAGCGAGCTTTCAGAAACAAAGAAGAGGAGCAAAAATATCTCTTTATATAATTGCTGTAGGGGAGCTTCTACGCTGTGATAAACGCCGTCGGTTTGGCACTTGCCGGCGGTACATCCGCCGGCCCGCGTCAACACTCGGCACTTGCCGCCTCGATCTCATAGATCGCACTCAACACTGGCAGTGACATGGTCATGGCAATGGTCATGACATACGGCTCGAGGATCAACCTGAATGATTTACGAAGCATTAATACGTACATAGTTGATAGCGTTAGTATGTGAGGAGAATGTGACTGGAGTCTTCATCGGAGTTTGGCAGTGCCCAAAATACGAGGTGTTTAATCTACTTCTACTGTAACGTTGCAACGGCTACGCAGGATCAACATATCTTCGAATAGCTCTAAGAAACCATCCTGAAGCGAGCACCACCTGGCACTGCACGACTGGAGAGAGGAAGAGGAACACCTTCTTCATTCGGATGAGGGAATATCCCGCACCCAAGGGGCCATCCTTCCACCTGGGAACGTAGCCAAAGGTGAAAGGAGACGACATCAAAAATTATAAGACCCACCCGTACCCATTAGGGCACGTCAGCAGTGACACGTGGAGCGCTGTGCAATGCAGACACGTATCCCTGGCCGCAACAGACTTCTTGATCTCCGACGGCGTCTTAAGGTAAGTATGAAGAAAAGGAAAAAGGTCTTGAAGGCGAAGGAAAACAACTGGGGCGGCGCGCCCCTATTTATACCCGAGCGCCAGCTGACTGAGTGCGGTACGCGCACTCTGGTATGAGCACGTCTCTAAGGGCTTCAGATGTTCCCGATTGAGATGGTTGCGAGCCCTGCAAACCTCATCGCTCAAAAATTTAGCCGCCAGGTAGAGGGCGTTTCCCCATCCATCATCACACATTGGCTTCTAAAAGGTGAACGGTTAAGCCATAGAGAGAAGGTATTGCCTGCAATGTCCAAGCCAATGGACACAAAGTCGTACAAGCTGCTGAAGAAGCGCCAATCCCGCCAAATCCGCTCCGAGACTCATGATCCAAGTAAGTGTGGTGGTATCGTTGAGTGGGTAGATGAAATCGTCACTAACACATTATAATAGGCCTAGGCAAGGACGGTATACTGGACGTTTCAGAGTTCCTCAAAGCACGGCAGTTCGAGATCACTGAGCTTGAGAAGGCCCAGCTCAGCTCCAAATTTGCTTCATCAACACGTACGTTCCAGTCTTTACCTAGGACCCTAAGAAGAAGAACAGCGTCCCACAATGTCAAGAGGATTCCTAAACGGCTACGCAGAAGGGCTCTCCGTGAGATGGCTTCAGATTCAGGTACTGCAAAGAAGAGACACATACTGAAAGGCCGTGAGTTATATAGGGCTCGGATGTCCTCTGCGCTGCTAAGGCTGGCCGCCAGGGCACACTTGAACAAACAGCTTCCAAATGACAAGTCACTGTCGTTTGGTAAACTGAGGATCCGCCAACGTATTAAACTCTTAACAGAGCAATTGAAGGACGCCAAAAGTGGGGACAACTTCATTCCAATGAATAACACCATTGGATCATACGACAATACGATGGTTAATGCCTTGGCTCCGCAGCCACTGGGCAAAATGAAGTATATCAAACGACAGCGTGAACACGTTTGGCTCAACTCGCATGTGTGGCATGCTAAGAGGGCCCATATGATAAAACGATGGGGCTGGCAAATTCCTTTGAGACCAACTCAAAAATGTTTCAGATCAAGTCATAGGGCCTTCCACCTAGATGGTGCTGTTGCATGGGATAAAAGTTACATTGGTACTTGTGTTCTGGAAAGTGAAAACGGATCCAGCCTGCAAGCAATTCTAAGTAAATTGGTACAAGAAGATGCCGGTCCCAAAGATATGAATCATGGTAATATCACGAAAAAACTATGTTATAGAAATGGTCAAATACTAGGTGAGATTACAGTCATCAGCTTTCAGTTCAAGGAAGTAAAGAGATTGACCATCAGAGCACATCCATCTTTTTATGAAATGTTGTTTGAGACATTGTTGGAATTCAAAACTGAGGATGTTGAGTTGATGGATGATAGATACTCAATTGGATCGATTGAACTATGTGGTCCAATATCTCTCAATGCATTGGCTACCATTCTCAAACCATATGACACAGCATCACAGGAGTCGAAAATCTTTGGTAAACTGTGCTGCGAATCATCATTACCCGAGAGAACGATATTTACATTCCAAGCCCAAGATCCACGCCTTGCAAATAGAGTGAAACCAAGAACTACAAAGGATTCCGAGTCACTGGACGTTTTGATTGATATGAAGCTTACGAGAGCCAATATCTCAGAACAAGTGGTAAACAATCTTTTAACGTCATCTGGGAGAACCAACTCCTATGAAGATCAATTATCTTTGAAACAAGTCGCTGTTGAGTTGAAAAAGAATCGTGAAGATCGCAATAAGGGTAATGGATTCCCAGTCATCATATATAATCAAGACAACATTTGGACTGTTTTGCTACCATGGTATTGGTGTCTCCCAGTATGGCATTCATTGAATCATATTGCACATTTGAAGCTCGGTGGCTTGAAACAATCCCATCAATTGAAATTTGAAACTGGTCAAATGTTTTTCCCTGTTGATTTCCCATTTACAGAAGCTGGTATTTTAGAAAACAAATTGACTGCTGATGTTAAAAGAGAAAAATGGAATAAAAAGCCTGCCTCCAAGAGATTAAACTATGAAAAATTGCATTTACATGAGAAAGATGTGACACAAGGTGAATTAGGTGATCCATTCGGTTGTGATTGGAGATATTTGCAGGTTCTAAGATTGTCATTGCCATTAGTTAAAAGTGATAAACGGACAAGAACTTCGAACTGGAAAGATCATCAACGTGTCATTGAAGAGCTTCATGATGTTTATGAATTTATTGAAGATGTTAAATATGGTAAGACTAATGCTTCTACATTGCCAGTCACGCTTTCTCATTCACCAACACTCGAATACCCATCATCCATTATGATCCCACTTGGAGTGGTTCCTATCCACATTGAAACTTTCGGAAGAGGTAACACACAAGATAATGCTCGTCTCTACTCTATCCCACCAGAATCATTTGATGAATGGATGAAAGCTCTCCATAACAAAGATGTTCAAGGTCTTGGTGTTCATGATTATCCAGAGGTTCCACACTCGAGAAATTTAATTGGATTTATTACTAGTGGTACTTATAACCTAACTAAAGGTAAGAACACTGGTGTTGGTTGTGTTGATGCTGTATGGGCTGCAAAAAAAGAAGCATATCTGTTAGTAAGAAATGTTGGTACGGATTACGCTAGGGTCGCCAAATGGAAATTAATTGATGTTTAGGAAACAAACTACTATAACAGTTCTTTGGAAATAACGAGAAAGAAACATTTAACATGTGGGAAAATAATGTAGTGTACACAATATGCATGCCCTTCATAAAGGTTGGAAGAAATCAATTCTACTTCTTGTGAAGCATGGAAGATCTAGCTGGTCCGGTGCCGACCCACTCCACAGGGACACCGAGGAACTTCTCGATATAAGCCAAGTACTTCTTAGCATTCTCTGGTAAGTCCTCATAGCTGGTGATCTTAGTGATGTCGGTGTTCCAACCTGGCAAAGTCTCGTAAACAACCTCAACATTACCCAAGTCAATCAAGTCCTCTGGGAAAGACGCCAGAGTCTTACCGTTGAGCTTGTATGCGATACCAACTGGGATCTCTTTGAAAGTGTCCAAGACATCAAGCTTGGTAATGTTCAAAGAGGTGTAACCGTTGATCAAAGTAGAATACTTGAGGACAACCAAGTCCAACCAACCACAACGGCGCTTTCTTCCTGTGGTAACACCAAATTCTGCACCAATATCTTGTAATTTTTCACCTTCGGCATTCAATTGTTCTGTTGGGAAAGGACCCTCACCAACTCTAGTGGTATATGCCTTAACAACACCATAAACGTTACGAATGGCTCTTGGTGGAATTCCAAGACCGGTAAGAACACCACCGATACCAGTTGAAGAAGATGTAACATAAGGATAAGTACCAAAATCGATATCTAACATCAATGCGTTGGCACCCTCAACAAGAATCTTCTTCTTTTCGGACAATGCCTTGTGGATGAATTCGACAGAATCAACGACAAATGGCTTCAATTGTTCTTTGTATTGTTTGTAACGAGCAATCTCTTCTTCAATGTCGTAATCAAATTCGCCATAACGTTGTTGTCTGGTGGACACCAATCTTCTATACTTGTTTTCAAAGTCTTCCCAAGAGCCTGGGTTATCGTTAACCAAATGATGAACTCTGAGACCTGATCTTGAAGCCTTGGTCGAATACGTTGGACCAATACCTTTACCAGTAGTTCCAATAGACTTTTTATTACCGGACAACTCAGCCTCACGGAGCTTATCTGTTCTCTGGTGGAAATCGAAGACCAAATGGGCACGGGAAGAGAGGAAGAGTCTGTTTCTGCAATCGAGACCTTTCTTTTCCAGGTTCTCCAGCTCTTGGAAGAAAGAAGGCACGTGGACAACAACACCGTTACCGACCAAGTTTAAACAGTTCTTGTTGACGAGACCTGATGGGAGCATGTGGAAGTCGTACTTCACCTTACCAACAACGATGGTATGACCAGCATTGTTACCACCTGCGCAACGAGCACAGACATCAATGTCATCACATAACAAGTCAACAAGCTTTCCTTTACCTTCGTCACCCCACTGGGAACCCAAGACGACGTCAGCCATTGTGCGAATAAATCAACCAAACTACTGTTGATGAACGTTTAAACCGTTACCAAGCAGGACCAGAAACGAAACCGGTACACATCGTTGGTGAAGACGGCAGCGGTTTGGCATGGAAAAGATTTCGTGACTCCCACACTCTGGGCAACACCGGGGGCAATACCGACCTACCGGCCACCGGCCAGCACCAGTTGGCGCAATGGGTCCTGAATAGCCCGAGAAACCGGGCCAAATTCCGGGGTCTTCGCAGCGCCATTTGTGTGACTCGGGGATTGAATATATAGCTCTACACTAGCCAATGAATGGGCCCTACGCCTCTGAATTGATCACTCAGCGAGTATTACACAACGTAACTGTAGGAGGCTCGCTCGCGGGAAGTTCGCCAGTCTTTGCCTGTTTGAGCGGCTTACTCCGTGACACCGACTGTGACACTGTTCGGCCACTCAATTTCTCCCTTTAATTAGCTTTTTAATACCGCGCCTTAAAGCGAAACGACAGAGTCAAAAGGCACAAGAGCGCGAATTGTCGCGAATGCATTCTATATTCTTGTGCCGCGAATGAGGTAACTACTACAATCTGGGGTAGTTGTACTTGTACTATTACACACTATTGAGTTTTCTTTTTTCGGGATTACACTCGTCCTTCAACAAACCCCTCAATGAAGTCCTCGATGACTCCTTCGATAACCTCTTCGACTTCTTCTTCCACCCATTCGTTTTGAGCAGTCGCAATTGGGATCTGTGGAGTGTGTGCCTCGGCCACTGGAGGCGGAGTGTCATCTTCATCCATACCTGTTCTCTGGTACAAATTGTAGTTGTAATAAACGGTTTTGCCCAAGTTGAATCTTTGGAGCATTTCAGGGATGTAGAGTAGTCTTCTGAGGCCATTGCTTAGTTCGTTATTCAAAAACCTGCCAGAATATAGCAGTTGCCATCCTTCTCTGACCACACCTTCATTGTCGATAAACTCTGCTTCACCTACTTCAAGATCAACAGCCTCATCAGTGTCAATGAAATATTGGCATTCGCCTAATGAAACTAATTTTCCAGCATCGAATTGATTCTTATTATTCATACCTTTTGGTAATTTTTGAACAGCAATTGGCAAACTCTCACTATCTTCATCAAAATCACCAGGCAGTAATCCCTTGAATCCACTGGCAACAAATTGTAAACGTGTATGGGGTGGTAAGAAAAAGGATGATGGGAATCTATACCATTCACGTCCAACACAAACGTTCCCAACTGCGGTTGGTGGCAAGTGGGAATATACCTCTAATGGTGCGTTATAATTGATACATAATGATATAGTCCTCGAAATCGATACCAAGAGAATCAATGCACCAATGATGAAGATAGTTGAATAGTGTATGAAACGAGTGAAAACGACATTACCACTGATGACTTGAACGACTCTCTTACAAATGGTCAATGCAAGAGATGTTGTGATGGCAGCAGATGTTATAATCAACGTGTAGATTGGATATAGAAATCTTTCTTCTTTATGAGGCTGAGTGAAAAAGATACCGCTCCATAGAGCAATTGGTGAAGTAATAGCAAAGGTGAGTATTTTACCTAGTTTCTTGTCCTTTTGACAAACCAATAAGGTGGGACCAACGATCAATCCAATGTATCCTAAAATTGCAATCAAATTGAAGTTTAATAGCAAATTCTGAATGTAGTACATCAATTCTTCTGTACCAAAGATATTCGGGCCGGTCTCATCACTTGCATCAATAACATTATAAAAGACGATGTTCAATGGAACAATAACTGTTTTACCATAAAAGTAATGATCAATCTCCATAATTAAAACAAGATAAAAGGAACATATTGCGACTGACCAATTGATATAACGTCTCAATTTTTCCTTAACCGTGAATGATGCCGCCATTATATAAAACATAGAGGGCACCGCTAGTACCAACGCAAAAGGCCAGCCAAGTAATCCACCAATTGCAAACCATGAGGTGACAAGCAATGCATTGCGTGTTGAATGGATTGATGATAGATACCTGATGAAATTTGATACTGCTAGAGTTGTACATGTCATTGCCAGTGAAGAAGGCAACAATGCAATTGAGGCATGTGACATTCCTGTGGCTGACAGCGTGAACAACAAGAACCAATTGGCGATTGACTTGGAAACATGACGCTGCAATGTAACAAACAAATGGTACTCAGCATAAACATTTGTCAATGCAATGCACATTCTGATAGCATAGAAGACAACAGATGAAGGAACGTGAGTGAATAGGTCTGTCAGCACAGATAATGGATAGACAGCCACAGCGTATGGAACCAAGTAAGCCCATGAACGAATTGAGTACTCTGGTGAGTATTCCCATGTTTGTTTACCAAATCCGCGTACAATGAAGTTTAGTGGCTCATAATAGTTGAAGACTTCGTCACAATCCGGGATCAATGAATTGATGACGTTCAAGCTTCTGACAACAAGAAGCAGCAACACCGGAAGAGACTGTGCCATGCTTTCGCGGAGACGTGCAGAGGGTCAGCTGCTAGGCTTTGTTTATTGTATTGTCTAGTGGGTTTGTTTTTTATAGAGCGCGATGCCCGGAACCAATAGACATCAACACTCTAATTGAGGTGTTTCCTTACACTCCTGCTCAGCTCTACAGCTAGTTAGTCAAGTCGTGTGTAGTGGTGTAAATAATTAAAGGTAAATAAATAGGGAAAAAGCGGAATAAATATAGGTGGATATGGAGAGCTGTGGGTGCCGTAAATGGCAGCAGAAGGTAGCGGAGGCCCCTGCAACTACCGCATCACTTGGAGTCAGCCCAAAGGAAGTTCGCAGTTCTGAATTTGCCATCGTTGTAGACGCTTTTTCCGGCCTCCCAGCCTTCGACCTTTTCCATAACCTTCTTCTCTCTCTCCAGATCGGCATAGGTTCTTCTAACGGCCATTCTATCCTCTTCAGCAACGAGTAACGGCATGAGGTGGATTCTTGCCCAGTTCTTCTCTCTCAGAAGCTCACGACGTTCACGGTTACCTGCAATGGCCCTATACCATCCGTAACCGAGAATAGCTGTTAAAATTAAGAAATATTTCTTTGGTGCAAACCCACGTGAAGGGATGTTACGCTTCCATTGGACCTTGCCATAACCCTCCATTGGAGGCATATCCTGTGCCATGTTGATGAGACTTGCGTGCATTTCCTGCCTATTTGCGTACGGTTGTTTCTTCTCCTTTAGTGGCCTTGTAAATAGCTGGTAAGAAACTTATCAAAGGCTGGTAGAGACGGGTAAAGGCCCGTATCTATTTGTTCCGGCACCCCACACAGGAAAGTGGAGCTCCACTGGTGTCCGGGTGTGAGCCACGTGATTCTAACTGTGAGCGTGGGGGACTAAATGGGCGTGGAGGCGGAAAGAGCGCAAATGGCAATGCAACGTCCGAAGGTTCTTCAACTAAATTATCTCGCATTCGGTGCCTGAAGAGCTGTTATTTTCTGTTATATAACAGTGTTGATTTGCTTCACTTCGTCGCTGTACTATTTTCTGGTGTCCGGTTCCGCCAACTACAATCACTGAAATTATCAGTAATCATAACTCAAAATGTCTAAACTGACCAAGAGGGAACAGATCCAAAAACTGCTTGACGACCATGACACTTTCATCTTCGATTGTGATGGAGTCATCTGGCTGGGTGACCATGCTATTCCAGGAGCAGTCGACACCTTAAAATTGCTGAAGAAATTAGGTAAACAGATCATCTTTGTTACTAATAACTCTACCAAATCGAGAGCTAAATATACCTCTAAGTTTGCAAAGTTTGGATTCCCAGCAACCAAAGACGAGATCTTTGGATCGGCATATGCTGCTGCCACTTATCTGCAGAATTTCATCAAGTTACCTAAAGATAAGAAAGTTTGGGTCCTTGGCGAAGCTGGCATCATGGAAGAATTGAAAGAGTTGGGTTATGAGCCAATTGGTGGTGTTGATCCAAGACTGGATGATAAATTCGATGCAAAGACAACACCTTTCTTACCAATTGATCCATCTGTGGGTTGTGTCGTTGCAGGACTGGACACTGGTGTTAATTACCACAGACTGGCAATCACATTGCAGTATTTGCAACAACCAAATGTCGAGTTCATTGCAACGAATATTGACTCTACGTTCCCTCAAAAGGGTTTGATCTTACCAGGGGCAGGCTCTGTTATCGAAGCAGTTGCTTACTCTTCAGGGAGACAACCAATTGCATGTGGCAAACCATCTCAGAATATGCTTGATGCCATTGTTAAAGATAAGAAACTGGATAGATCCAAATGCATCATGATTGGTGATAGACTAAACACAGACATGAAGTTTGGCCAGGACGGTGGCTTAAGTACTCTGCTCGTGCTCACAGGTATTGAAACAGAACAGAATGCTATTGAATCTGGGGTTCCTGATTACATTGCCGACTCACTCGGCGTCATCTCTAAGCTGTACTGAAATCATAGCTCTGTCTTCTGCCTCTCTATTTATGATAATCGTCAACTGGTTACACTTTCCACCATCACGTAGTTCACTTGGTCACAGAGACGTATCTGCCCATATACTTAAGAGCTACACGCGTTTGATTAAGAGTAAAAATAAAAAAATAAAAAATGAAAAAAAACGCGTCCTTATCCATCCTTTGCCACTTAAGTCGCTAAGAGCTTATCAGACATAATTTTGGTGGCAGAAAAGAAGACTAGTGAACAGCTGTGATGGTTTCGTGTCCAATCTGTGGGCGAACTCTTTCATTGTCGCAGATCAACGACCACCTTGACGATTGTGAGAGGAAAGGCCGCCAGAAGGATAAGCAGCCGAACGTGTTAGATGCATTTCAAAAGAAGAGGAAACTTGAAGAATGCCCAATAATTGAAATTGACGATTCAGATGACAAACATCTCGAAACGGAGAGGTCATCGGTAGAACGAGAACATCGAAAATCAACAGAAACCCTTGAGAGACATAACGACCCTTACCAATCGGCTGAGAGTGAAAAGAAGAAAAGACATAAGCCCATTGATAAAGCAGAAGAGGCACGATTACTGAGAACACAGCTACACCAGCCATTGAGTGAAAGGCTCCGACCAAAAACCTTAGACGAATACGTTGGACAAGAACATTTATTAGGTACTGGTGGACTTCTTCGAGGCTTCATTGAGACGGATCAAGTGCCATCAATGATCCTTTGGGGTCCCCCTGGCGTTGGTAAGACTACAATTGCACGCATTATTTCACAAAGAACAAACCATAGATTCGTTGAGTTGAATGCTGCTCATAGTGGTGTCTCAGATCTACGTAAAGTGTTCGAAAATTCTTCGAAAGAACAGTTCTTGACGAAGAGAAGAACAATCGTATTCTGTGATGAGATCCATCGTTACAACAAATCTCAGCAAGATTACTTCCTACCATTTGTTGAGAAAGGTGAAGTTGTATTGATTGGTGCCACAACTGAGAATCCGTCTTTCAAACTGAATAATGCATTGCTGTCGAGGTGTAAAGTATTTACATTGAAACAACTGGACTCTAAAGAACTTTATCAGATCTTGAACAAAGGTCTGTTACATATAAATAAGATGAGGAAGCTTGTTCATAACAAGCCATTGCTTCTGATATCAAAAGATGGAATTGACTACCTCGCACAGCTGGCACAAGGAGATTCTCGTGTCGCCATTACAATCTTAGAGTTAATGGACTCTCATTTCCAATCAAGCTCTGAGCAAATCACTTCACATATGATAAAACCACTTCTGCAAAAGACGAACTCACTCTACGACAGACTAGGCGAAGCTCACTATGATACAATATCTGCATTCCACAAATCTGTTAGAGGTAATGATCCAGATGCTGCAATGTGGTACTTGGGCTTGATGTTACAAGGTGGTGAAGATCCACTCTATATTGCACGTCGTATGATTAGAATTGCCTCTGAAGATGTTGGTGTTGCCGATGATTCCTGTTTGCCGTTTGCTATAGCAGCTTATGAGGCAGTTATGAAAGTTGGTTTGCCAGAAGCTGATTTGGCATTAGTACATTGCGCTGTTAAACTGGCACGAGCTCCTAAAAGTGTTCAAATCTATAAAGGCTGGGGTAGGGTTAAAACAATGCTGAAAGAAAAATCAGGTGAATGCTCAATTCCACTGCATCTAAGGAATGCACCAACTTCTTTGATGAAAGAGCTAGGATACGCAAAAGAGTACAAATATCCGCCTGACTTTGTTGATGGCAAAGTTAAGGAAGACTATATGCCACCACAGTTGAAAGGTATCAAGTTCCTGAACCCGGGTCCCGACTTTGGTAACCTGGTAGACCCAGGTCTTTAGTCTATAGACGGTGTTATATATCATTAACAAGTTTATTAGGCAATAGGCAAATACATGTAGATTGTAATTCGAACAGAAATAACGAAGAGTTTAAGCGACAAACAACAGGGTCATGACGGGGCATCAGAAAAGAAGACAAGAGTGAACAAGATAAAGACAAGAGTGGGGCATCACAACTGCTCGTTGTAGTATTCGCTGAGTGCTTCTCTTGCATGATCGAATTCAACGCGTGCTTTCGTCAGGGCCTCCTGGATCGCAACAGACCAGTCACGTCCCTGGACGCCCTCGTCGAAGTCCTTCTTGAGACCATAGTTCTGGATCCGCTCACACTGCTCCTGGATCCTAATGAGGCCTAGCGAGGCAGCAGAACCCTTGAGGTAGTGGCCATACTGTGAGAGAACATTGAGGTCAGGTTCTGGGGTGGCAAGTGTCGTCTCAATATCCTTGAAGGTCTGTGTCGCTTGCTCAATGAACGTCTGAATCAGTGACTTGGAGAACCCCGGTTCGTCCTCATCCATCATCACAAGCTCATCGAAGATATTCCAATTGATGATATCCGTCATCGTGCACTGTCTTACCCTGTCAAGAAAGAAAAATGTTCCCGGGCCTTTGTCTTCCCTACCAGCGGGCTTCTTTGAAAGATGTAAGTGCGTAAAGAGGCCTGTAGTCGATCCCTGTGCTTCAATATAAACACCAGCCGGGCAACAGAGACGATAAACACTCCAAAACGGAAAAACTCCGAGCTTTAAACCCACAAGTTGAAATTTACGTCGTTGGTATTCGGCCCAGTGCCAAACATTCGCGACTCCGTTTCCCCTTCCAAGACGTTCCAGGCCCTGTGCCGCCCTTTAGGACCCCGGCCCCACCCCCGGGGATCGCTGGAAGCGGTTCCCGCACTCTCTACGTCATAGCGGTCTTGCCTCGCTCTTGGCGGACTTGTGGTGTGCAGGTGTGATGATAAGTTAAGGTGGTGGTCTCACTACTAATCTATTCGAAGTCTGCTTTATTGCTACTTACCGTTTGCTCTTCTTCGCTTTCGACTTGGGAGACTCTTCCAGGCTCTTTGGTGACAGCTCGCCAACAGTGCTCTTGCGGCGACGTTTGCTTAGTGTTGATTGAGAGAGATCCAAATGAGCCATCTTAGCTGAACGCAGTCTCGGTGAGCCTTCACCTGGAGAGTTTTTCTGTGATGTTGGTTCTGACTTCTTTTGTGCTGTTGACGAATCCATCTTCTTCGCGCTGTTCTGCGTTGATGTGTTCTGTGTGGACGAGTTCTGCGTAGCTGTAGTTGTAGTTGTGCTGTTGATGTTGTTCATGGTTGTGCCCTTTCCAGGTGTACCGTCCTTCTTTTGGCTTCGTGCAACAAACTCATCAAGACTTTGCAGCGGTCCAGTGTTTTTAGAAGTTATAGAGAACGTCATCAATGACCTTAGGTGGGCCATAACATCACTGACCTGCATCACTCTCATTACAGATTCTTGTAAACCGAAATTGGACATTGAGTGGAATACTTCAAAATTGGACCTGAATTTTTGCAACACTTTCAACCTCTTTGGATCAACTGGATTGTTGATTTCATCTTTACCATTACCATTGGTCTTCGGAGACTCTGACTCATTTAGCATACTAAGTACTTCCTTCATCTTCATCTCATCAGATAGTAATTTTTCTAGTGATGGCCATTCAACACCAGGTATGAAAACGTGTGTCTGGAAATCTAACCAATCAATTCTTAATGATTGATTCAAGATACCTTTCATACTTCCATGGATATTGACATATGAACCGTCCGCATAATGATGTGTAAAACAACAACGTGGAGACTCCAGATACGTAGTACCATTTGGTAAGACCTGTGTTCTAAGCATACCTGGCTGAATCTCAATTCTAGTGACACCACTTTGAATAATTGAGAAGAAAAACCTTGGAATAATAGGTACACTAAACTCGAATTGCCGTGAGTCCCCGCCTGCTTTAACAGAATATCTCAGAACACCAGTGTCGCTGAAGTATTCAGTTATTATCTTTTTCCAATAGAGAATGTTCTTAGTGCTTTCACTTCTAACACCAACTAATTCACAGAAATCCAAGAATTTTAAAGTCTCGGTATTTGTAACGTGTCGACGATAATTCATAACGGCGTTGGCATTTGCATTTACTGCTGTAGTCGTATTAGCACTACCATTAGCATTGCTGCCGTTAACACCATTACCAGTCATTGCCATTGTCATGCCGACACCAGGTCTGATGGTACGACCACTAGCAATTATTCCATTCCTTGATTGAGCAATAATAGGTGTGATCGCGCTAGTAGGTGTGTTGCCTGTTGATGCATTACTATTAGCTGTCACTGGTATTGCATTCGA
Source organism: Petasospora mycetangii (assembly GCA_003708295.3). Classification (NCBI taxonomy): domain Eukaryota; kingdom Fungi; phylum Ascomycota; class Saccharomycetes; order Phaffomycetales; family Wickerhamomycetaceae; genus Petasospora; species Petasospora mycetangii. The sequence goes on from PPNU03000003.1 coordinate 540,379, forward strand.
TGGTCCTGTGGACTTGACTTGATGCGTCATTATCAAAGATGGTGCAATTTGCGACGAAAACTGTGTATCCGGGAATTGGGAAGAGGTAGGTGGTGGAGGCGGTCCACCTTGTTGTGGATGCAGGGCATGAGCATGGGCATGAGGCTGAGGTTGTGGCTGTGGTGGTTGATGTTGTGGAGGTTGTCCTTGCAAGCCTTGAGGCACCCTCTGGAACTGGCCTTGCATCATAAACTGAGGTTGCATCTGTTGCTGGGGAGGCTGCCCTTGTCCCTGTGCACCTTGGATCTGTTGTTGTGGCTGGGGCTGAGGTTGCTGCTGTGGCAGGCCGTTGAAGTGCTGTTGTTGTGGTGGTTGTGGCTGTTGTGGTTGTTGGCCCATGCTCGACACAGGATACTGAGCACCAGGGTTCATCTTCAGGTTCATGGAGTTCATGCTACCCATGTTGCCCATGCTGTTCATATTATTCATGTTGCTCATGCCATTCATATTCATGTTCATGCTCATGTTCTGCATGTTCATATTGTTGATGTTGTTCATGTTGTTCATGTTCATGCCATTCATATCAATAACACCTGGTCAAATACCCACACTAATCCAGAAGCCTCTTGAGCAAGATGTCTTCGGCGTATCGCTCACTTGACGACAATAAAGTTGAGGACGCTTGATTGGGTAGGCAAACAGTGAGAATGCCTTGCTTCTCAGTAGAGCCCTCAAGAATTATGTCCAGACGTTTATCTCTAGATATTTCAGCGCGTGAAATCGCTCGGTCAGGGATTGAAGAAGCAGTCCGGAGTCTGTAGCTATGATTGGACTGTTTGAGAGAACTGACACCAACGAAAGTCTTCAAAGTCTCTCCTTGCCCTTAACTCCAGCCAGTGGATAAGAACAAGTCAATAAAACAGGTTTGTTCAACCAGACAATGGGACACCTGTCACACCAAAATCCGGGCGCCCTCTGGTTAAAAAAGCGGAAAAAAGCAAATCCGCGCCGCTGTTATCAGGATACCACGCACCTCTATTATCGGGATTCTCTTCAACAGATTATCAAGTGGTGTTACTTTAAGCTGTTCTTCTAGTTGTCAGTTTTAAGTAATGTACTTGTGCTACGTTTGGGTGTTGTTTCTCAATACATAGATGTAAATGTAAAAGCAGATACCTTTTTTTGTCGTTATTGTCTCTCTACCATCGGCTCTGGCACTCTCAATTGGAAAGAATTGGCTTTGGATACCCAGGTAAACAAAGCAGGATGGGAAAGCTGTGGTCTTCTTGGCTTGTCCAGTTTAGAATTCTCTTCCTCCTCGTCTTCTTTCAGTTGTGCTGCCGATGCTTTACCAGCACGTCTTTTCAACAATTTATTGATTGTGTCCTGCTTCTCTTCTTCTAGTTTCTTTTCACTCAAGTTCTTCCTTTTTCTAGCAATTTCCGCACGACGTAGAGCGTTTTCCTCTTCTGTGAGAATACGACGTTTTTGGATATCGTTACTCAATGATAAATGGGTATTTGAGTCGTCTAGTGATTTCTCATTATCTAATAAACGTGCTCTCTGTCTCTCTGTCATCTTAGTAACATCCTGTGTCATACCAACCATCTCATCGTCGTCGCTGAGTCCATCGGCATCCAATGCAGGTGTTACTATAACATCATTTTCTTCCTCGTCATCATCGTCTTCTTCTACCTCTTCCTCTTCCTCTTCTTCAAATTGTCTAAGCTCCGCAACCTCGTCTTCAGGTAACTCCTCACCATCCTCTAATAGCTCTGTTTCATCAAAGTTATCAGCGTAATTGATCTTTTGAGCTGCACGGCGTGTTGAGCCGCCCCTTGTTGGTGCCGGTGCTCTAGAGTTTCTAGCCTTTTGCTCTTGTTTTATCACTGCGGTTCTTTTTGTTCTCTTTGTAGGTAGTATCTCCTCTTCTTCCTCTTCATCTCCATACTCTTCAACATTTGCAATAGTTTTCTTTCTTCTGGATTTGGCATTCGCATTTGTGCTTGTCCTTGGTGTCTGTTTTGACAACTTCAATGTCAAATTCAATTTCTTGGCTTTGGGTTTAGCTGCTGGTTCATAGTCCTCTTCACCATCATCAATATTGAAGTCATTGTCTGAAGATTCAGGTTGGAAATCCTCTTGTTCGTAGTCTTGTTCATCGTACTCCGGCTCGGATAACATTCCAACATCACTCAGTTCTGAATCTGACATGGTGTTAAGGTGTGTTGCATTCACGTAGGCACGGGCATTATATACAGTACTAACGCGTAGAAGGCATACACTGCCATGGTTTTGGCTGAGGAGAGGCTGCGCTGGATGGTGTCTGGGTGTTGTATTATTGACACGTCGCTAAATGGCAGGACAGAAATAAAAAAACCCGAGATGATTGGCAGACGACAACCTCAACCAGCAAAACACCAACACACAAATAAACAAACAAAGGACAAGCAGACACCCCAAAGTGACACTTATAGTTTTGGCAGAGAACATAAAATTAAAATTTTGAAAAATCAACTAGTCAAAAGGGCAACCAAGAGATGACTAATATGGAAGTAACCGATAAAGAGAAAGAGATCAAAAAATGTACACGTTGTCGTGTAAAACGTACGGACGAGCCCGAAGACCAGCTGGCTAAGTATTCAACGTGCGCCAACTGCCGCAACAAGCGTAAAGTCAACAAGACGTCGGAGGTCACGACAGTTCCAGGTGGCTATTATGATTTTAACTCATATCTTGAGAGGTTGAAGTTCAACAGCTCCGAAGAAATGCATGAGGTTCGCTTCCGTGGCCAAACAAGAGAAGAGGAGTTCCCACGTCCAGAGGGTGATGAGGATGTGTCTGCTGATGTCTACCATCACTATGCCAGCACTCTCATTGAACGCTATATCACACCTATTTCGCAGATTACAGGGTATAAGTTCGCAGTGAGAGACCATCACAAAGGTGGTCGTAAGGTTAAAAAGATTACATTTACATTCATCTGCTCTCAGGATAAAGGTCGTCAACGTAAATCCAGATCCAATCAAGAACGTAATGTCAATAACAAGCTGAAGACTGAGTATTGTGGGAGTCGTTTATCGTTGACATATAACTTAAACGATGGCCATGTTAACCTCGTCTATACACATAAACCACATTCCCCATACGGTTCAATGAAACATCTAAAACTATCAAGAAACACCACAAATTCTCAGTCCAATGATGTTTCTATCACAGCTGGTCTCTCAACACAACTTCCACCATTGCAAATGCCAGTACGTCCATTGGATTACAATTTGGCCTCTGTCGCACAGTACAACACACAAGTGCAATTGGGAATCGTTGGCGACCGCACAACAAAAGATGAGGTCTTCTCGGATCAGTACGTCAATGGTGATAAAGATGCTCAGGCTGCTCAAGCTTTAGCTGCAGTGGCAGCCTCCGCTCAGTATAAAGACAAGATTAGCGTGGAGAACATCGATAAAGAGCTGATTGGTTTGAACGAATGAGCACATATGGTAAGCCATATATGTGTTTATATAAGTCTGCATGTCTGTGTATATGTAGGTCTTTGTATGTCTCTATGTCTTTGTACCTCTTTGTATGTCTTTGTATGCCTTTGTAAGTATTGCGTCTTGGTGTGTGCTTATGTAATCGGGTTATGTAAACAGCTCGTCTGATCGCCACTCCATAAATGTGTCAAAACCATAAAAGCAGCCTTTCTACAGCAGCAGCACAGCACGGAAGACGCAATAAAACCACGGTGGAAAACACAATTAACAGGCCGCTAAGAAGCAGAAAGTAAAACTTTGAAAGATATGAGCTTCCCAATTGGAAAGGTGAAACTTCTGTATGTTAAGAGCAAAGTGTACGTCCACCCCTCGCGTGCCAGTGGTGATAACGTGGTAGGATACCTTTACATGGCGAAAGAGCAAGCCAGCAAAGACACCCTCATTGGCTGGGTTCCGGAAGCTCTAGTCGCTGCTGAGGACGTGTCTATCTTTGACAAGGTGGATATGGATGGTTCCTTTGAGCAAGGTTTTGTTAAAAGGCCCCCAGTCGGTGGTTCCTTTGCCTTCCAAGTGACCATTTCACAATTATTTAGCATTCAAAACCGCCCTCCTTCGTTGGGTTGGTGGTATGGCTCATTGATCTTCAATACGCGGATCTCTAGTGACCACCTGCCTGTGTTGTTCTTTCATGATGACGAGTCTCCATCTACCATCAGACAAGAATCTAACAAGAGCAAGGATTTTGATCCATTTGGTGATGGTAATGAGCTCTTTTGGGGCGGCATGCAGTTCCTTGATGAACTCAAGTCCCTTTGTGATTTACAGAAAACGACACTGGAGCCTTCAATTATGCTTGTGAATCCAACTTTGGAAGATTTGAACAATTTCTCCCCAACAAACGTTAAGAAACCAGCTGACAAGAAGATTGATCTTGACTTCACAAAGATGTTGAACACTGCACGTTGGAATATGCTTGAAACGTTGGCTAAAGTAACCAAATTTACGAGAGATCGTGTAAACCATGCACTGGATGACTCTCCAGAGCCGATCAGAGTACTACTGAAAAATCCAGACGTTCAAAGAGTTAATGAGGAATTCGACACTGCAAGGGTTTACCTAGCCAAATGGGCGATGGGTGTTCAAGAAGAAGCTGAAAAATCTCGTAAACAGATTATTTTGGATTTTAATTCACGTGAAAGACTCTCCAAGGAGTTGGGTTTGAATTTTGATAAGCTACTTCCAGAAGAGATACTAAATGCTCATGAACGTAAACGTGAAGTCAGTAAAGCCATTTGGGACTCCTTTTTTGACCATACAGGCTCCTTATCTATAACAGTACATGAAGTTAAAGATAGAATATTCCATGGTGGTGTTAATCAAAGCATTAGAGGTGAAGTGTGGTTATTCCTATTGGGAGTATATCCATGGGATTCGTCTTATTCCGAACGCAAAGACCTGAGAACGGTTTTGCAAAAACAATATAAAGAAATGCAATATCTTTGGAGACCAAAATTGGAACAACAAAATGATAGAGATGAATATTTCTATGATCAAAAATTCCGTATAGAAAAAGATATTCAAAGAACTGACAGGACTATGGATATTTATAAGAATGATGATGATGGTGGAGATGATCTCTTGATGAGAAATCATCCAGACGATAGTGAAGATGTCTCTTTGATCAAAAACAAACATTTACGTAATTTGAGAGAGATACTGTTAACATTCAATGAGTACAATGATAAATTGGGTTACGTTCAAGGAATGACAGATCTGTTGTCTCCATTATATGTCACATTACAAGATGATTCGTTATCGTTTTGGAGTTTTGTTAAGTTCATGGATCGAATGGAACGTAATTTCCTTCATGATCAAAGTGGTATGAAAGACCAAATGTCTACATTAAATGAGCTGGTTCAGTTTATGCTTCCTGATTTGTATATCCATTTGGAAAAATGTGATTCCAATAATCTGTTTTTCTTCTTCAGAATGTTACTCGTTTGGTTCAAACGGGAATTCTCTTGGAATGATTCTTTAAGGCTTTGGGAAATCTTATGGACAGATTTCTATTCGTCACAGTTCCATTTATTCGTTGCTTTGGCTATATTACAAAAAAATGAGAAAATTGTCATTGACCATTTGAAACAGTTCGATGAAGTACTCAAGTATTTCAATGATCTAAGTATGACTTATGACTTGGATGATCTACTAACAAGAGCTGAACTCTTGTTTTTGAAATTCCGGAAAATGGTGGAGATTATGGACAAGGATGACACGAAGTCACCAATCAGCGACCACTTAAGATTATTGTTGAGTAAAGAGTTGATTATCAAAAGAGAGTTGGAACGTCACGATGGATGATTATTTTTTCAGCTGGCTAAACATACGTGTGTTATTTATAGGTCTTTCATTAATCAATAAACATGGCAACACCAGATCATTAGCAAAAGTCGTAACAAAATTCTTCAAACATATTGTTGGCAATCAACCTGGACCACAGCTTGTTCAATACCTTCATTATTCAACACCAATGCACTTAATTGGCCACCTTTAACACATGCAGAGTCTAAACCTTTAGTATATTTCTTTAGATTAAGACCGTACTTAGCGTTATGTCCATAGAAGATGACTATTCTATTCTTTTTCTTCTCCTTCTTCATTTCCTTATTGAAACTTTTGTACCAGTCTCTATCTAAAGCGAGTTCATCGTTAATGCTTTGTGTTTCAACTCCGTGTGTTGAATCAAATCCAACATGTAAAGCTATACCCCTGCCATATTCAGTTGGGCCAATATCCATGACTAATGGTAACGATGACAAATATGCAATATGTTCTGGTGTTAAATGGCGAGCCAGTCTCATCTCTGGATCTGTGCCAATGTTGCCTGGCTTGTCAAGTGTATACGTTTCACCATCGTCAAATGTGACTGGTCTGGACTGGTACTTAGCCAAAATTGAAAGTTCATGATTTCCCAGAACTGCAGAGAAGTTGTGTTCAATGGCAAACTCAAGTACCTCTATCGAATAGGGTCCTTTGGAGATAAAATCACCAAGCAATACAACATGGTCCTGCGATGAGTAGTTGACCTTATCGAGAAGCTCTGTAAACTCCTCAAAACAACCATGGACATCGCCGATAAGGATAAGCCTTTCGTAGTCCTCTGTGTGCTCCTCTGCTAACGTGGAGAACTTCGCTAGAGCATCAAAATGAACATACTCCGGAAGGCTATTCAAAGGAAGTATGATGAAAAGGTAAACAAAGGGAATGCACAGCAGGGCGACGATCCAATACCACCGCTTGGACGTGGGTCTAGGCTCAAGGTCTTCGTAGTCGTCGTAGCTCATGTGGACCTCCTGAGTGAAGTGTGTATCGTCTCTGCTCTTTCCTAGCAGAGACTTGACTCTTTATAAGCCAAGGCTTAACCAAGCGGGTGTAAAGGAAAAGCCATCATCATGCAAACTATAAAGCCCCGTGAGTTGTTACGTGCCACATTAGTGCCCTCTGGCCACGTGCCGGACCTTACATCCGATGATGCGGAGATAACGTGCGTGAGTCGGCCTTATGAGGGACGCGACTTATTGTTCGTATTCTTCGCCCCTACACTTAGCTCAGAGCACCAGACCAGGGCACCAGACCACTACATGGAGTGCCAGACAAGCTTAGAGTGTTAGACAGTTGTAGTCTTCTCTTCTACACGTGTACGCTGGAAGGCAATAGTGTACCTGGAAGATAATGGCGATGTTGCACGCGATTTAATGTGTGCCGAAGATTCAACTGAATGGTGGTTCTTTTATGTTGTTAGTTGGACTCAGGTGTCTTGCGTAGAGTACATGGAGATATTGCTGTGTGGGCCACCAGGGCCTGGTTCGTTAAATATATAAGAAATAGCTATAATACCGTTGATAAGTTGATCCACCTCTGGCAACATCGAAGAAGGTTGAAGAATAATATAGCACATGGAACTTATCTTCGTGCAAAAGAATGGAATGATAGAGGTCACAAAGAGCTCTATAAAAGCAGAAAAGAAGGTAGAGTCGTATTGAGATCGAAATAAAACGAAAGAAATAAGGGTCCAATCAAGATAAACATTACATGATCACACATTCCTTGTCGTCACCTTTGGCAGCTTTGCTGGAGATTCTCTTGCTTATGTTGGCCTCTCTAGTATTCTTCTTGCTGCTTGATAGTGTGCTTTTGACCACTGGACTTCTCTGCTGAGGTTGTTTAGTCGACTGTGCCAATGGAGCCGCACTTGTCACTAATGTTTGCGTCGATGCCGTGGAAATCGAGCGAGTATCAAAAAGAGAGTGATCACTTGATTGTGTGCGTTCCAATGAGTCCACTTCGGAGTTGATCTTGTCAACTCTAAGCACTGGATCAATACCAAATTGTAAAATGGAATTAGCCAAGTATGTGTAAAGTCTTGCCCAACAACGCTCTAGCTCTAATGTAAAATGGTGAGCAAATCTATCCTGGAAAGTCTTAAGCAAGGCAACACCCATCAGTTCAAAATGTGGAGGATCAATACCCAGGATACGAGAATGACGTTTGCCCAGGTTGTTCAGATAGTCATCTAATGTCGAAAGAGACTCTAGGTTATGTATGGCAGTAGCCAAAACGCCAGAGAAAGAAACCGCTTGATGCTTGATCGATGGGAACATCTTTTCTAGCTCAGGCTCCATAGCCATCAAGTTCGAATAGAATTGAATACAGAATAAAGAGGATGCAATCGAAGCGTGATTCGTAGAAGTAGCAACATCTTTTGATAAATCATCGGAGATCATCTCTTTCCACGTCTTACGCACAAGCTGAATCTCTTTAGGCGTGAAGTTGAGTACGAGTTTGACATCCATAGACTCCTGGTACTGGACGTCTGAGCTCAACGACACCTCTGATTGATATGTGTGCTGTGTGTGATGTGTCTGCTGGGTTTGAGTTGTATGGGTTCTGTGAATGCTCGAGTGTGGTTGATAGAGCGATCCAGCAACGGAATTTCTCGAATGTGGGGCCATCGTAGTCATCGTGAACTGTGTGGCGAGCTGGGACATTAATCAATTAAGAGAGCTCAACTTCGAGTTCGACAATGAGAGTAGGAACTGGTATTCTCGGGCCACACGTTATCATTGGGCGACCACGCGGATATTTATAAGGTTGGAAAGTTGGAGATCACCGCTGCGGTGATGCATTGCTGCAAGACTACAGCGCGGGCCCAGCCCTAAGATCCTGTGGGGAGGGGGAGAGTTGTTCAACGTTCCTTGGACATTAACTTCTGTGGCATTACGGTGCCAAGGTGTGCATTATATTTCTCTATTTTTAATGATTTAATTCCTTTATTATGCTGCGATATCGTAACAACATCCTTCCCGTGCACATGCAAAGTTGTTACAGCATCATATCGACATCCTGGTTATTCTCACCCCCCGCCTCGGCCCGTGTCAGAACTTCCTTAGAGATGCTCATCATCTGCAATCCGTTCCCATGGCGACGTACCGCATAACGCGAAAAAGGCGCGTTCAATTTGGCTGCCCGAAAAGGAAACTGTTCGTGAACAGGGGGGAATTCTACTTGTTCTGCACCTCATATAGGCAGAGGGAACAGGGATCGTCACCGTGTTGATCGTTTGTGTGGTCTCTGTTTCTGTTACTGGCCTCGATCAGTGAAATGAATAACCCCGTCGACTCTCCCCCTTCTACAGAAAATATGATACACACAGCATTCCACTGCTTGTAACAACCCAGATCTCAGGCGTGCAGAGGCTCCTTCCTGCCTCCCCTTTCTTGCCTGTGCTTCTGCCAGCATCAGCATGCTGTTCAAGTTGCACTGATACAACCTGGGTCTCGGAGTGCCCGATATCGGTGGATCTGGACCCCCTTTCCGAGATCAGAAGTGGCCCTTACCATGCGCCTTCACCCCACTCTCGACCGATAGTGAAAAGTTTAGGTAAGAGCGCTCTAACACTAATGGATGGCGAGGCAACCAATGGTTTGGACGCCCAACGGCTTAAACGTGCAAAAGTATCGGACAATATGTCCCTGTAGTTTCGGCAGACGGTGGTGCCTTTCCATCCCCGGGCGTTTAGTACTGAGTACCAAAAGAGGTCGTACGATCCGAAGACTCGGGGAATCTGGCCGTGGGAATAAGCGGGTGATGAACTGTAGCACTAGCGAAGCTGTGAGACAAACCGTCCGTCCTATACTCTTCGTATAATTGATGAACATCTAACCACCAATGGTCACCCTTCTTACTATGGATCGCATAGTTTGTATTTTTTGGACCCAAGCCTATTGTTAGAGCCCGCTATTGACCCCCTTCCACTTCCTGCACACACATACACAAGAGTGTGCGTCCCGTTCCAGCGATTGACATACACACCCACAACAACTCCATTGTCGTGTCACTGTTCTAGAGAGTCATCCCATATGTAAAGCTTCACTTCTCGCTCTTGCTGGCTTACTGTAGCCCGTGGCTCCCCTACTAAAAATATGACAAGAGAACGCTGATCTCGCATAGGAGACGGACGCATTTAGCATCGAAATGTGCAGCGTCATTGCGAACTAGTAGGTATCGGCTAGTGATCTCACATGTTCAGATGTATGTCTTGTGCAGGGTGTATTACTGATTGTTGGGTCTTGCGTATGGCTTGAGCCTCACACCGTTGTCCATGACACAACGCTCAACTAGTATCGTATGCATACACGCATCGCACACAGGACCAGCTACATATTTGTGACGCTATTGTTACAACTTCAGGATGAAAAGCTTCAAATGACATCATGGTCTTTTTGTTTGTTTATTCTATAGGCATCATGGCATAGAGTGTTCAAACACCACACTCCTCAGCTCTTAAAAACACCCAACAGCTTCCACAAATGCACGTACGTTGGAATGCAACAGGCCAATGTGTAACAGATCCCGTGATTCCTCTTCCCATAAGATAGAACCCGTCCTTTTCAGTGTCACCACGAATCGATTCACAACGTAAACATTTCTTTAGCTTCTCCTTATGTGTAATAATTGTCTTCGTAACATCGTCGATCAAATCATGGCTCAAATTCACCAAGACTGGAACAGTTGTATCATTGGCCAATAACACATTACTGGGTATTTTATTGGTCTTGACCTCCAACTTCAGCCAATTGGTGTCGTGGAAAAACAACTGACTCATTGGCTGGTTCTCAAATAGAGACATGAAGCGACTGATAACAACAGGTAAGCTATGTTGGTAATTCTCTGGCATCTGGTTTTCAAACAATAAGGACTGCTCTGATATTAGTGCCGTCGATCTATCAGATTCAAACACAACGTCTTCGGCAGACATCAAAAACTTCTCAAATTTATCCAATTGCGCATTATTCATCAACATCCTATATCTTTCAATGCTCTTCTCCATCAACTCTGTGTTCAATTGATGTTGTCTGTTGACACGATATTGTTCTTCCATTTTACTGAGAAATCCATCGATTCTTTTGATACCAGCAATAGAGTATATCATTAATGCCCTTGGGATCTTTGCTAACAACAAACTTGGAACAATAGACTTATATCCAGTTGCAGAATTGATTTCAATAATCTCTTGAATGGTGAAAATAAGGAAATCAATAAACCAATTGATGGGGCCAATGGTACTAAGTAAACTCTCAGAACGGTAAATGGCATCAACCAAACTTTCATAATTACCTTTCTTGGCAATTCTCTGCTGCTGATGAAACAATGTTCTTAGCGACAGCATAATACTGAAGGCAACAAGTCTCAAGTTCAACAAACTATGTGCAATATTGCTCTGTTCATTTGTTGGTGAGAACTTCCCTAGTGAGTATTGCAATGCCAATAACCTTTGCAGAGGAGGTGAGACAAGAAGTTTGTCAATTTGATCTTTAGAGTAATCCAAAGTGAAATTCAATGACAAATGGCATTCTTTTAACGTCCTGGAAATTAACTGTCCCCTCAGTGGTCCCGATATTCTAGCCAGTTCGAACTGAACAAGGGCAATAAGTTCATCGGCACTTGTATTTGTGAATCCTGCAGTTGAAAACAGTGTGGCAATACCGGCAGCTACAATCGGAATATCACTCGGTTGCCAATCATGAGTTTTCACCAATGGGTGAAAAGTTAGTAGATTCTTGGAATACGAAACGTAACCTGATAATGATGGAGACACAGAAATTGAATCTGGTGCAACATTCGGTTTATCGAATTTGAATCCAGCATCAAGGAGCGTTGTCATTGATGAAGTTGATGGATTATGCAAAGCCAATTTTTTACGATTTCTCAGTTGGATGTGTCCGTCTTTCATCACAACAACGACAAAGAAGTCATAATTTTTCGAGCCAATGTCCATTATCTCATCACTAAGTGTGTCCTCGGCAATCAATGCCAAGTTTGGATAGCCTTCGACTGAGCCATTGTCGGTTTTGAATCTCAAGTTTTTGAACTCAGTAGAAATTTGATATTTTTGTAACAAGGTTTTACCATTAACACCGGCACCTGTGAAGCTGAGTAATATATCCAATTCTGTGTCCAATGAAAAGTTTGGTGATACAATCTCTAATCTATCGAACTCTAGCATGAGTCCATTTTTACCGATTCTGTTCAACTTTTCGCAAATAAGTCTTTCCACTTTGATGGAAGGTTGCAATTTCACTTGTGGAGTTCCACCCCAATCAATCAAGACTTTGTAAACTCTCAAGGACTCGTCTAGTGGACAATGAGCAGCAACAATGGCCGCACCCTCCCTCAAATATCCAATACTTGCTTGATCAAACCATGTTTTCTCCTCCAACACAACGTCAATCTTGAAGAAATCCAACAGATTCCCCACATTTTGATAGTACAGATTCATTGTAGCATTCTTCCTCACAATCAAGCAGCCTGTTTTACCTTGGATTGGATGAAAGCAACCAAAGCTCTTGTACTGATGCACAGAATAGACAAACTTATCGCTCTGCTGTGACGTAGGAGATGTTGCAATAACTGGTTTATCAACACTTAACCACTTGAAAGCGATCCCCTTCTTTAATGATTCGCCTTCACATTTACCAACATCATCCTGGTAAAGAACGTCAATATCTTCATAACAAGAAAGCTGATGCTGTGAGCCAACACGAGTCAATCCTGTGCCGATGATGGTAGCACTACCAACATCATCGATCAACGCCAACTCAGCGCCAGCAGGAGACCAATGTACATTTTGGATAGACCTTAGATGTGTCTGAGACGGTGGCTTCACTGTGAACGTCTTTTTGGGAGCCAAGCGCCACTGCGAACCTTTAATAGATTCAAGCTTGGTAATGCTGAGGTTGGTGGAATCCGTAAGGTCTGAGTAGGCTATAAATCCATTGCGCGACCATGAGATTTTGTGTGACGAAGGATCACTTGTGTTCGTGTTCATTTTATGCACCAAGTGCGAGCCTAACCGCTGAGTCTCAGATGGGGTGGTTGGTCTGTTGGCTTCAAGTGATGATCTTGCCTGTCAGTTAGCCACTCAGCTAAGCTAGCTGAGACACGCTGTATTCCGACTGATCGCGAAACACCTCCCATGGTTGAGTTCCAGTTCCGAGGGGAGTGTTGTCACGAATCTGTTTGATGAGACCGTTGGTACGAGCACCTCGGCACTAGCCTCATCTGGAAGGTGCCGTGCTTATTCCGATTAGATGCGTGAGCGTTGGACACGAGTTCCGTGCTTAACACACTTTTCGACATAATCTATTCTTTATCTCAGCTGAATTGGATAAATGTGACCTCATAAGAACTACTAGTGACATATTATCCGCATTTTTCAGCCAATTCAGTACTTATTTTAACTGCTTTTGATTGAGAAGGAAAAATTGTAAGTGGTGGTATGGGCACACCGGAGTAGCCATCCAACAGTAGCGGAGAACCAGCTGATAAGGAAAAAGCCGGTCAGGTATCAACCCATTTAGGTTAGCTCCGAGAGAGTAGCGATTCGGTGTTGCAATCGGCGTTACTCACAATAGTGGGGCAAACGGGCTTAACCACATGTGTATTCTGTAGAGGTCTAGCAGGTATACGACTACCCCGGAGAGCAGCGCATGAGGCCATTGTGTTAGTCGCCGTTGGGTAAGGCTGGGGTTGTCTTATCAGCTTCTCGCCGGGATTCTTATTAGATAGCCATCTAATATGGGTCGGATCGTAAGGAGTCATGCGCTAGTTGACACCCTTTTTTGTGAACTACGGTGGTTGCAAACAAAGAAGCGCTATAAGGCAAGAAAGAATACAGACCAATTGATGGCACGATTTCTTTTGCTGTGTCTATCTTATGTCTACTTTTCCTGGGCCTTACAGTCCGGCCAATCCGAAACCATAGATAAGTACCCGCTTCCACATAGGTCACCGTTTTGACTCTCTTCTAAGAGTATCCACGGGGTTCTGCGCTCGTCGCCCGCCGAGTCAGAGCGGGTCAAACCCGTCGCCCCCACCCCCTCAAATGGCTGCCAGATCATCGCTGATCCGGGGTCGGGTCAGTCCCGGGAAGGCACAGAATTGCCAACGATCTGGTCATGGTATATGGGGTAAATTGTGTGCGTGATGGTCCAGAGCGATGCTCACCCTCGGTTGTGTGTATCCGTCAGCGTGTACGGTCGCCGCGGTGTACTTCGGCGGAGTTGAAGCGGGCCTGAAAAGAGTGCATTGTGTAGCGGAGTAGTCAGAGACTCACCACCAGCAGATGCTTTTTGCGGAAAGACCACTCCCTTGGGTAAGAAACTCTGGAGTTCGCAGTTGCCACTGCGCACCCACACTCCTTTCTAGGCCGTTTTTTCCCTTTACCATTAGGGTGGGCACCGGTCTCCTAGCGCCAAATGGTACGTCCACACCGGCGTAACGCGATGCGTTTCTAATCTGTGGCCAATCAGTGCGCAGATCACTCTACCTAACACCGGTTCGCCTGCACGGGACTCCGTCTACCGGGCGACTCATCAGCAGTATATAAGCATGCGGGTGTCCATGGGTGTGCTTAGGGCAACGGGAGATCAGTCCCCTTCTTTCTTTCTCTACCTACACACTACACTTCCACACAGTTACAATGGTCCAGCCATCCGAGCCAGAATTCGAACAGGCCCTTAACGAGGTCTACTCTACCCTCAAGGCCTCCTCCCTCTTCGAGAAGGAGCCAAAGTACGAGAAGGTGCTTCCAGTCATCCAGATCCCAGAGAGAATCATTCAGTTCAGAGTTGTCTGGGAGAACGACAAGGGTGAGCTTGAGGTCAACAGAGGTTACAGAGTTCAGTTCAACTCCGCCCTCGGCCCATACAAGGGTGGTCTCCGTTTCCACCCAACCGTCAACTTGTCCATCCTTAAGTTCCTTGGTTTCGAGCAGATCTTCAAGAACGCTCTCACTGGTCTCTCCATCGGTGGTGGTAAGGGTGGTTCTGACTTCAACCCAAAGGGTAGATCCAACAATGAGATCAGAAAGTTCTGTGTCTCTTTCATGAGAGAGCTCTCTAGACACATTGGCCAGGACACCGACGTCCCAGCTGGTGACATCAACGTTGGTGGTCGTGAGATCGGTTACTTGTTTGGTGCTTACAAGCAAATCAGAAACCAGTGGGAGGGTGTTCTCACCGGTAAGGGTTTGACCTGGGGTGGTTCTTTGATCAGACCAGAGGCTACCGGTTACGGTTTGGTCTACTACACTGAGCAGATGATCAAGTACGCTACTCAGAACAAGGAGGACTTCACTGGTAAGAGAGTTGCCATTTCTGGTTCTGGTAACGTCGCCCAGTACGCTGCCTTGAAGGTCATTGAGCTTGGCGGTACCGTCGTTTCCCTCTCCGACTCAAAGGGTGCTATCATCTCTGAGGCTGGTATCACCAAGGAGCAGGTTTACGACATCCAGGCTGCTAAGCTTAAGTTCAAGTCCCTCTCTGAGGTCATTGGTGAGGCTTCCTCATTCTCTAAGAACTCCGTCAAGTACGTCGATGGTGCTAGACCATGGGTTCACGTTGGTCAGGTTGATGTTGCCCTTCCATGTGCTACCCAGAACGAGGTTTCCGGTGATGAGGCTAAGGCCCTTGTCGCTGCTGGCTGTAAGTTCGTTGCTGAGGGTTCCAACATGGGTTCCACTCAGGATGCTATTGACGTCTTCGAGGGTGAGAGAGTCGCCACTGCTTCCACCTCTACTCCAGCCGTCTGGTACGGTCCAGGTAAGGCTTCCAACGCCGGTGGTGTTTTGGTCTCCGCTTTGGAGATGGCCCAGAACTCCCAGAGAATGCAGTGGACCTCTGAGCAGGTTGACGAGGAGTTGCACAAGAGAATGATCGTCTTGTTCAACCAGTCCATCAAATTTGCTACTGAGTACTCCAAGGAGTCCAACAAGAATGCTCTCCCATCCCTCGTTATGGGTGCCAACTTGGCTGGTTTCGTCAAGGTCGCCGACGCTATGTTCGACCACGGTGACGTTTTCTAAATCTGTTGATATTTGAAAAATGAAAATTTGTAATGACGTTATTGACGACTACTCAATTGAATGTAGCAGTGTATTACTTGTATATCGTTTTATCATCATACGCTAGAAAAATTTGTGTTGTTGTTGACCACAGCTAGCTGTCTTTTCAACTCATCATTAACAACTCTACCGACAAGCATGAACAGCGTACCCAGCATACTACCAACAATAACACTAACAACAAAGATACCTACAAACTTGAACACATTGACTCTCCAACTCACAACAACAAAAAGGACAAAACAAAGTAAACTCATAGTCATGATCACCAAGAATGTTTCGATGCCCATAAAGTCTTTGGAGACATAAAGGATGGCCCGAAATAGAACGTTGTTCCCCAAAACATCAGAAAGGGAAAACATCAATTCAGTGGCTTGTTTGACCTCAGTACTCAGTATATCCACTGTGGTATTCATTTGACTCAAAGAATGGTTCAAATGGTCTGCCATTTGTGATGATGATCTAAGGTTAATGTCGAGCGTCTCAGATACGTTGTATGAGCTTTGAGTCATCAATTGTAAGGCGAGAAGTTGTGATTGTGTATGTAACAACGAAGATCTCAGAGACTTGTCTCGCATTTCCAGGTCCAAGATAAACTTCTCCTTGAGAGCCACCAACTCAAGGGAGAATTGGTCATTCACACTTCGGAAAAACCTCACCATATTTGATTCCAACGTGTCACTTTGTAGCTTGGCAACCTCTGTGACATCCACTGAGATCTGGGACAACTTCTCCAATCGTTTGGTAATGTACTTGTACATAATCTCCACCTGATCCTTATTCTTCTCAGAAGTACCTATGATGTCTTCCATGAACTTCTGTAACATATTAAATGTATTCTCACTCCGCTCCTTGAACTTCTCTGTCATAGACACGTAGTCCTGTAAGACAGCCAATACTTTCTCATAGTGCTGTGTAACACCCAAAAACAATTCCCAAATCTCTTCTTTCTCATAAGGCAACGACTCCTGTAAACAAATCTCCCCGATGGATTGGTAGTACCCACTATAAGTAGTCCACCATTGACTCTTGCCTTCCAATGCTCGAACACAGCCAGTATAGTCGACACTGTCAACTCCGAAAAAAAAGCCTGACCGTGTTTGACAATCTACAGGGTAATCAACCTCACTGGCTTGAAATTCACAGATAGAGAGCTTGGCTGCTGTTGCTGCTCTTTCCTTAACGTCAAGGTCATTGATAGATTTTTTCAAACATTGAGAGAGGATAGGTGACAAAGCTGTACGAGCACACGAAGTTGAGAGTTCTGGTTGGGTCTCGAGAAAAGAAACCTCACGTGTTTCGGAGGTGAGATTGCGGTATCTGGAGAGAATGTCGTCGATGGTATACATGTCCTCTGGTGATAGCTGTGGGGATGGTATCGAGAAGAACCTTGCTGTAGTCAGCTGGGCACAGAATGCCACTGTGATCAGATGAAACATTGCGTGTAGCGTCATTTTCATGTTATCAGTGGTAAAGTGGATTTGTACTACCCAGAAGAGTTTTTCCAATGGCAATCATTTGAGGAGGTGGTAAAGCTTTTATCGTTTTGTAGAGAGGAATGACCTATCACAAAAAGTGGAAATCATTATCCACGCCAAGCCTCAAAAGCTCCGTCACCAACCGACCTCTCGTTGATTTACAATGGATTATCATTACAGTCTCAAGCCAAATAGATCATGGAGGCCATCACCATGTGCTGTGCTGTTGTGCTGTGGGCCATACATAATAGCAAGCCTCTCGACAATGGACTCAGAGCAGCAATCTGAAAGCACAATGGCACATCAAGTGGACATTTCAGATATTCAAGACACAACTGAGATAATTCAGCAAAAATATGAGCCAAAATGCTGATAGACGATGGGCTGTTTAATATCAGCATTTCTACCCATTTCTATGAAGGATCGGAGCTCTCGTTAAGTCCGGGCCGGAGGGACCGAACGCGAAAACAAATAGCAGCGTACTGACACCCTTAAAGGACTAAGAATCACACCATTTACATACCAACTCATCAAAGGAACTGATCCAAGAAAGAAACCTCTAGACAATTACCGTGGTACACTACACAAAATGTCACGCTCTAAGCACTTCAGTATACAAAGTGTGCTTCCGCTGCTCGTGCTACCCGCCCTGTGCATAGCTATGGATGGGATGGAGATGGAAGGAGACGACGACGAACTATACCCACCACCACAAATCACGCATGGCTTCTCAAAATCGATACACTGGCTATTGACCATGGCATTACTCCTGATTATACCCTCCATCTCTACAGTTCTTGTGTTTGCCGAGCGCTTACACGCTGGTGTTGTACTTCAGGTTGCTGCTACAGCATACGCAGCAGTGGAAGCCATGATTCTACGCTTCCCTGACGGCGATGGTGTCGAGAACAGAACATCAAGGGGGACAGCATGGTTCCTTCTTTTACTTTCCAGTATAAATTTATTCTTTGGTCTCGTACACTCCGGCTCCAAGATCTTTAATAACGGCCAAAAGCCAGGCGCACTACGCCAGATGAGTGAGAAGACGATTCGCATTATTCATAGAGTTCTTTCTGTTCTCTGTCTACTCACGGGATGGGTCAAGACATGTCTTGCTCCTGTTGCCATGTTCGGCTTCTGTCGTGATGCTCACACCGGTCAATGTCTTGCTCACGGAATTATGGGCTCTGCCTTTGTCATCTATGGAGCCATTTACGCCATCGTTCTTGTTCTGCCTTTTCTCAGAGAAAGAACAGGAGGCCAGTCCCAAGACTTCTACGATTCCCTTGCTATGACATTGTGGGGTGTAGTAAACACATTCACAGAGCACCGGTGGGGTGAAGAACCTTGGGGTCACGGTGATTATCAACACACTGCCATGGGAATTATCTGGTGGTGTGGAGGTCTCCTTGGCCTTTATTTGGCTCGTGGTGGCAGAAGAACATTTATACCTTCTCTTTTGTTGATCTACACTGGCTGGGCTATGTCTGAACACGTTCAAAAACTTCAAATTAGTACTAAAGTTCACTACATGTTTGGCCTTGTGCTTATGACTGGAGGTGCTTTGAGAATCATTGAGATTTCCATTTTGCTACAAGATGAAAGGTTCTTCAGGAATAAGATTATGTCTTTCCAATACCTTCCACCGTTCTGTCTTATTGAGTCGGGTGTGCTCTTTATGGGTGCAAATGAAGAGCAACTCAACTTGGTCCTTAGACTCAAGGCTGACCACAGTTCTTACATCATGGTGGTCACTGGTGGTGCGTTCATGATCTATCTCTGGGTATTACTTCTTTTAGAGCTGTACATCAAACTTACTGGTCTGGGAAACATTGATCTTTCAGACTATAATGCCGTTGATAGAATGGAGAGAAACATTTCAAGTGCTGAAACAGCCTCTACAGAGTTCGAACTGGACAATATGGAAGAATGATTGATTTTCTAGCCATTGTTCTTGCTACTCATCACCAATCAAAAAGAAGGAACTCAAAATCCAACCATAATTAATGACTCTTTATAAAGTGTGGATTCCTAATTTGTAGGCTTTACAATATGTTACATACCAGAATATAAAAGTTCAGATTATCGCATACTGCTTAACACCCGGACACCATCGCTGTAACACCGACCGCGCTCCCCAAAAGTCCGCCGATAACCAACCGGGTTCGGAGAAGCCAGCAAAGTACCGTTTTTTCGGAAAACCAGCCAAAGTTGATTTGAGTCAATTAGTTTACAACGTATCTCGGCTATCCAACTAGATACATCCAACTAGATACCGTTGACTCAGTTTGGTTGTGCAAGATAAATAAGAAGCCACTTCCCAGTTTACCGGCATAACTCCTTTCCACCACCTCTTTTCAAGCCTAAGAACTTACTCAATGGTTGCAGTTAGTATTCAGAACCTCAAGGACTGGGAGTTAGAGCTCTCCCAGGATCCTACCTACCGTCTTGCCTCCACTGTTTTGCAACAGGAAAGCTCTGAACAGCTGTTGTTGAACTCTAATGTTAAGATTCCAAACGTCTTCTCCAATGTCATTGACCCAGAAGGTGCTCCAATCACTGCTCAGAAGTCCAGTGGCCGTTGTTGGTTGTTCGCCACCACTAATATGTTACGTCGTCTTGCTGCTGAGAAGTTGGACTTGAAAGAGTTCCAATTGTCACAGAGTTACTTGTTCTTCTACGATAAGTTGGAGAAGTGTAACTACTTTTTAGACAAAATTATCGAAACCTATCAGGAAGATGTGGGCTCCAGATTGATCCAGGCTTTGCTTGCCGACCCAACCTGTGATGGTGGCCAATTTACCATGGTCCAAAACTTACTGGAGAAGGTGGCTGTCGTCCCAATTGACGTCTTCCCAGATGTTTTCACCTCCACTTCTTCCAGTAAGTTGAACGAGCTTCTCAAGTCCAAGTTGAGAGAGTTTGCCGAAGTCTTGAGAGAGAAGAAGTCCAAAGGTGAAGACGTTCAATCTGCTAAGACTGAGATGATGAAGGAAATTTACAAGTATATGACCATCTTCTTGGGTGTTCCACCAAAGCCAGATGAAGAGTTCACTTGGGAGTACTATGACAAGGACAAGAAGTACCACAAGATTACTACAACTCCATTGAAGTTCTACAAGGACTACGTTGACTTTGATTACAATAACGCTGTGTCCATTATCAATGACCCTCGTAACCCTTACGAGTCTGTCATCAAGGTCAAGGACTTGAACAACATCACTGGTGGTCGTGAAGTCTTGTACTTAAACATGTCCAATGAGGTCTTGACCGATTTGATCGTCAAAAGAATCAAGGCCAATAAGCCTGTTTTCTTTGGTTCACATACTCCAAAGTACATGCAGAAGAAGAAAGGTATCATGGATGTTGAATTTTTCCACTATGACGCATTTGGGTTCAAGCAAAACCAAGAGAAGGCTTCTCGTGTCAAGTATGGTGAGTCTTTGATGACCCACGCCATGTTGATCACGGGTGTTAACATTGACGAAGCTACTGGCAAGCCAAACCGCTACCGTGTGGAGAACTCTTGGGGTAAGGACTCTGGTATTGATGGTTACTACATCATGACCCAGAGCTACTTTGAGGAGTGGTGCTACCAGATCGTTGTTGACTTAGAAGAGATCAAGGAGTACGAGCACTTATTGAAGTCCAAGCCTATTGAGTTGCCATTGTGGGACCCTATGGGTGCCTTGGCTGGAGCTCAGTGTGACTGCGAGTGATCTGATACTAAATCATCTACGATTTAAACAACAAATCAATCTTAATTTAGATCCTGTAGGAAAGCTATATCACCGTGTAGAGCATTGCGGGGGAAGTTTTCAAGTTATTTTACTCGTTTTCTGGTGAAAAGACCTCAAACTCACAAAAACAATAATTGACACCTGCGATCAGTTCTTTGGAGATTGATCGAGTTTCATGACCCATAGAACAGAGTGCACCTGCAGTCGCCTTTCTATTTAGCGACGAGCTCATGCAACAACATCGCATATAATACCATGATTGTTTTAGAGGGACTCCTAGTTTTAAGTGAATATAACTCATAGTCAGAGTCATTTGTAAGCTATCATACCTTTTTCAAATATATCACATATCTCTTAAATTATACAATGTGTAAGTATCCCCCTTACGCTATTTTCTTTCAGACCAAACTAGTTCAGAAGCTCACAAAGAGGTATATTAAAATTGATGATTGAAGACTATTTAACTATACTGTTGGATAGCTAAAGCTTCTTTAACTTGTTTCGTTATCCTTAGCAAGATAATGGCAGTCTCAGGGTTTGATTATAACAAGAAAATGACATCTCTTAAGCACCCTTTAGACGCCTAATGAGCTTGCTTGCTCGCTCGCGCTTTTGAATAAGCACGCACTAAATAGTAGTAGTAACTCACTCACTCCTCGCTTGATCGGAATCATCTTCTTCATTTGATATCATTTGAGAGCGCATCATCACAGTATCTAGTGATCTGTCATGTATATTGTTATAGTGGTCTAGTTATGAGCTTCTCAATAAGTTCATACCTTGTGGTGTTGGGGTCTGGATATGAATGAACACTTATTTATAATACACACACATACAGGCTAAGCGACGTGGAAATAGTCAATCCAGCTAAATAGAGTGGGCTTCTATAACGTTTTACTTTCAAAAAAAAAACCTTAAAGCACTACTCACGACGCACCTTCTGTGTATATTCAGGCTTCTCTGAAACTTCCTCATGGTGATACGTAATGACAAGTATTTAACCCTCTGTTATAGAATCAAACCATTGCTTAGTCATCAGCCTCCCCGAAAGGAAAACAAAGAACACCGCACTAACCACCCGGTTAACTCATCAACATCTCGAAACCCCCGCCCAAGCTGCACTCAAATACAGACTGACCACATGAGACTTCCACTCGTGACTCTGTTTTCTCTTGCATTGGCCCTGGTCCCTGCCTACGGTGTGGCTGTGCCGCCAAAAGACCACTTCGCCAACGACTATTTCGCCGTGTCTCTCGAGCCTGGTGCCACTATCGAACAAGTACAACAGCGCTTCCCTCATTGGCACTACGAGCATGTGGCTAGGGGTAATCCGGGCCATTTCGTTTTCTCTCAGAGTAAAGAAATTGGTGGTATTGAACCCCTCTATGATGCTGAGGACCCTGACGATCTTTCAATCACAGACTACGAGACACACCAGGATAAGCTCTCAAAGAGAGGCTTCTTGGGCTCTGGAATCCGTACGATACATAACCTCCACCCAAAGACCATATCCAAACGTGCACCTATCCCTGATACACCCATGGATTCTTCAGAGCAACTCGTGGTGGATGCCATGGATCAGTTCGACATCAAAGATCCAATTTTCAAGGCTCAGTGGCATCTAATCAATGCTCCTTTCTTGGGCCATGACGTCAACGTAACAGGTGTATGGGCTCAGAATATAACAGGAAGGGGAATCGTTGCTGCTGTTATCGATGATGGCTTGGACTACGAGAGCGAAGACCTGAAAGACAACTTCTTCGCAAAGGGATCCTGGGATTTCAACGCCAATCAACAACTACCAAAACCAACACTGGTAGATGACTACCACGGAACACGTTGTGCTGGTGAAATTGCAGCTGTCAAGAACGACGTTTGTGGTATAGGTGTTGCATTCGATTCTAATGTTGCAGGAATTCGTATTTTATCTGGTGAAATTACAACGGAAGATGAGGCTGCTGCTTTAGTATACGGCCTTGATGTTAATGACATATATTCTTGTTCTTGGGGTCCAACCGATGATGGTAAAACGATGCAAGCGCCAGACCAGCTTGTTAAAAAGGCTATCAAAAGAGGCGTCACGGAAGGAAGAGATGGTAAAGGTGCTGTCTATGTCTTTGCGTCTGGAAATGGTGCTATGCATGGTGATAATTGTAATTACGACGGTTATACAAACAGTATCTACTCCATCACAGTTGGTGCAATCGATCATAAGGGTCTTCACCCACCTTACTCCGAAGCATGTTCTGCTGTATTAGTGGTAACATACTCTTCTGGATCTGGTGAACATATCCACTCAACAGATATCCGTGGTGGATGCTCTGATAACCATGGAGGTACTTCTGCTGCTGCTCCTTTAGCTGCTGGTGTTTACACTTTGGTGCTCCAGGCCAATCCAGATTTAACTTGGAGAGACGTTCAATATTTAACCATTGAAGCGTCTGATACGATCAACGAAAATGATGGTCATTACCAAGATACACCAGTCGGTAAGTACTCTCATAGATACGGGTTTGGTAAATTGGATGCTGGTAAAATTGTGGAACTGGCTCAGAGATGGGAGAATGTTAACGAACAAGTGAATATTTCCATGCCAGTCGTGGAACCAAATGTGGGGATCGAGACTGAAACTACCCAAGAATTTGACGTTGATGGATTAGACGATTTCGAGAACGTTGAACATGTTGTTTTGACACTAAATATGGATACTGAAGTACGTGGGCAAGTGTCAGTAGACTTGATCTCCCCAAGTGGCATAACGTCCAATTTGGGCGTTGTCAGAAGAATGGATAAGTCAAATGAAGGTTTCAAGAACTGGAACTTCATGTCTGTGGCCCACTGGGGTGATAAAGGTGCTAAAGGTAAGTGGAAATTACACGTTGAGAACCATGATAAAAACAACAAAGTCACTTTGAAGAACTTCAAGTTGACATTGTTTGGCCAAAAGAAAGTCGACCAAGATAGTGGAAAGGAAAATGCCCCAATTATTTCGGCCTCTTCCTATATTGAATCTTCTTCCGAGATTGCTTCTTCTGTATCCAGCACCCTTTCATCTTCATCCTCATACTCATCCTCATCCTCATCCACCGTTTCTACTCCGCTTGAATCAGACGATTATAAAGGTGATGCCCATGACCACTCCTCAGAAGAACATGCTGGTAAGTATCTTCATGCTCCATCACACTACGCTGAGTACTTCTTTGGGCTCATTATCGTTGGGTTCATCGCCTTGATCTGCTACAACAAGTTCATCAACCCAAGTACAGGACGCAGACGTGAGCAGTACGAGTTCGATATCATCCGTCCAGAAGACACTGATGACTCGGACTTTGAATTGGAGAATCAAATGGACAACCTTGACGAACCAAGACTAAGTCAATCGTTCCCTGATGAAAGAATAAGAAGACCCGACAGCTTTGAAATTGACAGTGATGACGAAGAACCCGAGAGAGCGGAAGAAACTGAGGACAATGTTAGTGTTCACAGTGATCAAAGACTCCATCATGGTGCAGATAATGACAAGTGATTATGACTCATTACATAGATAAAATAATACTCATAACGATACAGCTTTTCGAACTTATGGAATCATAGTATATACATGTGTGTAGGGCACCTCCAAAATAGGGTGTCCGGGTGTTTTCTGCTATTTTTGCCGTGTCAATGAAAAATCCCCACGCAATCAGCGCAGAGGTCTTACTCAGCACTCCATATTTTTTGACAAATACTTCTACCGTGACCAGCTGAGCCTTTACAAAGACCACAGAAGTAACCATGAGTGCTATCCTCTCAGAGGCTGATCTCAATGACTTTATTTCGCCAGGTCTGGCGTGTATTAAACCAGCAGGCGAAGTACGAGCCAGCGCCACCAAGAGGGATGGTCACTACGAGATCGAGATGGGCGATAACGAAGCTTTTGAAGTCTCCATCGACGACGGTACTGTTAAGGACCTCCCGACTGCAGACATCTCTCTACAGGACTGCCTTGCCTGCTCTGGCTGTATCACTTCAGCTGAGGAAATACTTCTCTCTAAACAAACACACAAGGTGCTCATCGATGACTTGACCAAGTTCAAAGACACTAAAGTTTTCTCGTTGAGTTTATCACACCAAAGCCGAGTTTCTTTGGGCCTATTTTTTGATATACCTACTCACAAGGTTGATGAACTCGTTATCAACTTGTTCAGTGAACGTTATGGTTTCCGCTTTGTAGTGGGAACAGAGCTCTCACGAGTTATCAGTATATCTCAGGTCAATCAAGAACTCATACAGAAGAAGATTCAAGGAGAGTCCACACCACAGTTATCAAGTGTGTGTCCAGGCTTCGTTCTTTATGTCGAAAAGACCAAGCCTGAGGTTTTATCATACTTACTGAACGTCAAGTCCCCACAACAAATTACGGGGATTCTTCTCAAAAACCTCATATCCAAGCAGCTGAACATCTCATACGATAACGTCTATCACCTCTCTATCATGCCCTGCTTTGACAAAAAACTGGAAGCAGCACGTCCTGAAGACCACGTTGACGTAGACTGTGTACTGACTCCGAAGGAACTTGTTGAACTAATCAAAGAAGAAGGCATCAACATTTCAGATTACATGACAACAACAAACGCCCCACCAATGCATCTCTACCAGCAGGCTGCACCACAACACTGGCCATTTCCTATCGAGTCATGGTCTTCAAACATTGGATCAGCCAGTGGCGGCTACGCTCAAAACTACATCCTCGCATTACAACATCACTACTCACAACAAGGCATTCCAACTATCATCAAAGAAGTCAAGGGCAAGAACACCGATGTCCTGGAGTTCCAACTCATAAATTCAGAAACCCAAGCTAAGCTTGGATCCAGTTCCATCGTGAACGGATTTAGAAACATTCAAAACCTGGTGCGTAAACTCAAACCATCTGGTAAGGTGAAGATTGGCTCTGGACTCGCTGCTCGTCGTAAGGCACGTCAAAAACAACCATCTGAAACTGAATCTGAATCCACAGCAGATCCTGCATCATGTGACTTTGTTGAGGTCATGGCCTGTCCCGGTGGATGCATCAATGGCGGTGGCATCAACAACGGCGGTACAAGTGTCAATAACAAGGAGTTAGTTTCATTGTTGTTGGACAGGTATTATCAGCTGCCAAACATAGACAGGCTCAACGACGAGTCATTCATTGTTCAGTTCGTTGGCGAGTTCAAGAGCCTGTTCGGTATAAAGCACGAAAGACTGTACAACTACAAATTCAGTGTTATTGAAAAGGCCACCGATATCCTGAGTGTGGGAAGCAAATGGTAACGCATTTTTCCACCGCAAAAGATATTTGAATATATGTTCACGTTCAGCATTTAAGAGATACTCCTATCAAAAAGTAGAACTACAGAGTAATTTTGTTGTTATCGTAAGCCACTAATGTACATTAACTTGAAAACCTTATAACAAAACCAAAACCCATAATTAAAATCGTAAATCGGAGACAAGCTTGTTTAAGCGGAAGTGGAGGAAGAGTACTTGGTGACAGCACGGGTACCCTCAGAAACAGCATGCTTGGCCAACTCACCTGGCAAGATCAATCTGACAGCGGTCTGGATCTCTCTGGCGGAGATGGTGGACTTCTTGTTGTAAGCAGCCAACTTGGATGCCTCAGAGGCGATTCTCTCAAAGATATCGTTGACGAAGGAGTTCATGATGGACATAGCCTTCTGTGAGATACCAGTGTCTGGATGTGTCTGCTTCAAGACCTTGTAGATGTAGGAAGCGTAAGTCTCCTTTCTGGTCTTGGTTCTCTTCTTTGGACCCTCAGAAGAAGAGGAGGTCTTCTTAGCAGCTGGCTTCTTCTCAGCTGGGGCTTTGGAGGCAGGTTTCTTCTCAGCTTTTGGGGCCATTGTGATGTATTATTTGATTACTTAGTTAGCGTGTTCATCAATGGTTGTATTACGTTTGGATAGGGGCGGACGCGTCTGTTTATATAGCAGCCAGGCGTAAGGATGTTGTGGTGGGGCGCGCAAGTGGCGCTCCCAGCACACGGTCCTTAAACTACGCCTATACAATACGCGCTGGGAGTTTGGCTTGTGTAAAATACAGAACTGCCACGACCAGTTACGCGCGGTACGCGTAATTAACAGCCCGCTGGGAGTTTCCCTTTTCTGCTACAATTACTCCTAAACTCCCAGCATGCCATAGTTTACGCTTCGCGATCACTGTAACTTTCATCACATTAGCTGGGAGGTCCGACCCAGTAAACAAACAACGCCTGCCTAAGGACACGATACCGCGTGCGCGTATATAAGAGCAGCACCCCGCCCCATAGTAATGATGGCACGTTTATCAGGTTGAAAGATCCTAACCGCAAACAGCTCTTTTTTCGTTGTTCGCATCTCTTCATTCACACACAAAACAAAACACACAATAATAATGTCTGGTGGTAAAGGTAAAGCCGGTTCCTCTGAGAAGGCCTCTCAGACTCGTTCTGCTAAGGCAGGTTTGACTTTCCCAGTTGGAAGAGTTCACCGTTTGTTGAGAAAGGGTAACTACGCCCAAAGAGTCGGTTCTGGTGCTCCAGTCTACTTGACTGCTGTTCTTGAGTACTTGGCTGCTGAGATTCTCGAGTTGGCTGGTAACGCTGCTAGAGACAACAAGAAGACCAGAATCATTCCAAGACACTTGCAGTTGGCTATCAGAAACGATGAGGAGTTGAACAAGCTTCTCGGTCACGTCACCATTGCACAGGGTGGTGTCTTGCCAAACATTCACCAGAACTTATTGCCAAAGAAGTCTGCTAAGGCTAAGGCTTCCCAGGAGTTGTAAGGAGCTTTACACGTATTCTTTATTTTCACTTGGTTCTGATGACGCTTTTGCTTTAATGATTTTGGTTTACGGTTCGGTTATGTCTTTACATTGTATATTAGTGGTTTGAAAATTATAAATCATTGGGTTATAACAAACGATAATCAGTAGAAAAAGTATAGCAGCTACTGAGTCCATTGTCCTCAATGTAGGTAGCATCAAGATGATTTATGCGCCATTTCGCACATCTACTGTGATCGATGTACCTCTCTGATTTCTCAAGTTTCTTTAGACTGCAGCTGTTCGATAAACCCCCTCACAAATGGGAGATTTCACAAAAGAGCGTTCATAGTGATAAACCCCAAACATCCAAACATCTTTTATTCCACCCGAACACCACAGTATTGGCGTTACAACTTTAGCCTACTACTAAAATACTTTTAATTGATAATTATGCGCTGATATTTTTCATAGTAATGTTTTAAATCAATTTCTATATAACTAAAAAGTTTTTAATAGTGCAATAATAGTTTTTGAAAGTCACCTTTAAAAATCGCTATTAGCAAAAAAAATGTGAGTATCTTTCTTATTTTCGTCAGCACAGTTTACTTCATTTGATCAATAATTATAATAACTTCATAAAGTACCTCTAGTATTTTGAATTAAGCTGCCCCAAAGTAATAATTAAGAGCTATAAACTTTTGATAATCAACATAAGCTGTTGAAAGCAATATTTGGGATCGCTATTAAATTTCACAAACACCAAGGTGCTTGGGTGTTTGGAGAGGTGTCCGGATGGTGTGCGGGTGTACTCCGTCAGATATAGATGGTCTTAATGGCTCTCTTCTACACTCTGAAGTGGTTGATTCATGAACTCATAACACATTTGTAAACTGATTATATACTATTAATTGTTTGGATAGACTCTTCTTAACTCTGGAGTCATTTCAAACATACCTTTTTGTTCGTCAAAGCGTGAGAAGTAAATCCCGACCTTATATTCATTTGTTAAAAGGTCTACTAACTTTGAAGTAATGTCTTCTTTCTTTACCAGCTGCACTCTTGAAGCTCTTGCCTCTATACCGTTGATGAGTGAGTAGAACGTTTCCTCAGGCGTAATGGAGTATCCATAGATAATGGAGTGATACCCCACAGCGTGTAAGACAACCTGGCCAATGAGCAAAGGTGGAGCATTTTTTAATTGAAGTCTGTCTATTGGTTTACGTCTCGACAATTCTCTGAATGAGGACATTGCATCCAGCTTGAAACCGAGGGCCTTGCGTTTGAGGATTTCATCATCAATGAAAGCGGCACAGAAGGGCAATTTCTTCGCCAAGTACAACACTTCTGAAATGTTCAATTTTGTCTTCCCCAACGCACATAGACACAGTGCATAATAGTCTGCCATACCAGAAGGAATGTGATTCAGGGAGTATGGGTAAGCATCACTGTAGGCTTGACTTCCTTGTAAGAGTTCCCAACCATGGGCCAAGGAGTGAATTCTCCGAAACTGCAATAGAGAGTAGAGGTACTGCTGAATGGTGAGCGGGAATGTGAGTTCGTGGAGTGAGGACATTGGATCTGACGAGTTTCTTCGGCGAACAAATGCATATAAGTCTGAAATTGAAAAGATTTTTGGCTTGAAAAGGTTCTTGTCTGAAGAGATATAGCTGCAACCGGTCTTGAATGATTTGTCTTTTACAATGAGGAAAGCGGAACTGATTGATGTCTCGATGTTAAAATGGGACGCCAATTTCTGAATAACAGCATAGTGCATGAGTTGTGTACCTTCAATTTCCCCTGCATAGAATCTCAGGACTGATATGTTTTCTAAGGAATCACCAGCACATTCAGGAACAGCTCTTTTGCGGAGCTCCATTGCTAATGCGTCGATGATAAGCAGAACAACATTAGAGGAACTAGTGCTTTCTCTGTCATAACTGGTGTGTTCTTTGACTGCTTCAATGGTATTTTTGAGCGCAGTATATCGGTAAGGCAAGAGCCTGTCGTATTCTCTATCAAGCCCACATATCTTCAGATAGACATCCTCGAAAAGTGGCTGTGGTTTGTCCTGCGGTAATGAGAAGTAATGATCGAGCATTGACACCACTCCTCTATGACGAACCACTTCGAGAACCGAGTGCGCATAGTATCTTGTAGTGAGATCACTCTTGTCGTTCTTCAATTGCACCAAAACAGGGACTATGGATTCAGACATTCCGCCAAGTTTCCAACCCTCTTTCAAGGCAAATGGTCTCTTCTTGAGTGCTTTCACAACTGCCAC
This sequence comes from Petasospora mycetangii, assembly GCA_003708295.3. Lineage (NCBI taxonomy): Eukaryota > Fungi > Ascomycota > Saccharomycetes > Phaffomycetales > Wickerhamomycetaceae > Petasospora > Petasospora mycetangii. The sequence goes on from PPNU03000003.1 coordinate 570,600, forward strand.
GTCCTCAAGATGGCGTTCCCTATAGCACTCGAGCATGTTTCGAATACGAAGAAACTGTGAATAGTCAGAATCATTAGCAGAGAACCAGCGGTGCCGTACCAGGGGACCCCACACCTCGTTGGAGTCAATGTTATGCTTGATAATGGAGTGAACTTGTCGCAGATGGAGCAAGTCGGACACTTCCAGCGATGTGGCAATGAGACACCATATCTCCACGGGGAAGTTGAGGTGGGTCATATACAGAGGGATCCTATTGCAGGGTCGTTCACGTGAGCTCTCTTTTATCTTGTAAATGTAGGGGTAGAGGAAGAGCGATGAGGTGAGGTGATCTTTTTCCTAGCCCGTGAGGCTTCGGGACCGCGCGCCCATTACTACTTTTGTTAACTTTACTACAAATTCATTGATTGAACCCTAATTATTTTTATACCTGTTAATATGCATATGAATATTTAAAAAAGCGATCAAATCCAACGTTTTTATCAACTTCAAACTTGTACGGTTTGCTTCAGGCCAACAGGGATGTCAACTGGGATTGCCTCTGGGGACAGGTCTGCACTTTCTTCAACTTGTTTAGTTTCTGGCTCGGTCTTTGGATCCTCCTTAACAGGTTTTTCCAACAAATGATCCATACTGTAAGGGTGGACCAATGGCTCGGTGTATCTGAAGTGCTCTTGGAGAGTGTTATATCTGCTCATCTTGATGAAATCACTAATCACTTTGGTTACTTGGAGTGGTCTGTCTGCCCAAATCAAATGGTTAGAGTTGAAATCTGTCAATGTGTAGTTAGGGAAATGTTTTGCGTATGCAGCAAGACCTTTGTCGTCGATAAACACAGACTGTGTACCTCTGATGACTCTAACTGGGCCTTCGTAAACAAGGTCCTTAACCTCCTCCTCTGGCCAATCTGCAATCTCGTCAACAACTTTGTTATCAAAGAATCTCACTGGGATGGAAAAGTTCACGAAGCCTGGCATGTAATCTGTTGTGTGTTTTGGCTTTCTGATGTGCAAGTTTTTTAGAAGATATTGCAAGATGTTACCATCTGGGATGTATTTTTGCATGATAGCATGACCCTTGGCTCTCCACTCTTTGTCGTGGACAGTGATGTTGTGGGCGTTACTGACGAGAGCTTTTAAAGCTTTGATGAAGGCCTTGAGGTAGATTTTGACCTGTGGAGTCTTGAGTGGAGCGTTACCAATGATGACACCGGAGCTTACGAGGTCCGGGTGCTTCAACATGGTGAGCAATGCAACTTTGGCACCGAGTGAGTAGCCGACCAAGTTGACTTTCTTGAGGCCATGGTCTTCACAAAAGTGCACTACGTCTTGTGTAAGAGTTTTGTAATCGACAAGTGGAAGTGCGTGTTCGGAGTCACCATGGTTTCTAAAATCGAGCGAGTACACGGGCGTATGGTTCTGATTGGCGATAATCTGACAGTAATCTCTGTAGTTCTTCTTGGAGCCAAACACACCATGGAGGAAGAGTACCGGCTCGTTACTTCTGATGTTGAGGTTAGGGTTCACGGTCTTGTTAGGCATATGAACTTGGTAAGCAAGCTCGACCCTGTGTTTGATGGGTAGCTCTGCGAGGGCTTTCGACTGTTGGAGAAGCGTCTGTGAGAAGCGCATTGTGTCTTGTTCTTAGTTTCCTTCACACGACTACTGTTGACAAAGACAATATTCAACGCACTCAAGGGGAACGGGCCATGCTTATATACCCCCACATCCCCGGGCTGATGCACCCCTTTCTCGGACACCAATACAGCGACTTCTCCATCATCGGCTTTAGTCTTCATTTTGTGTCAGATATTGCAAGCTTTTTTGCCGCAATATGGCTAGCCGTGCCCGGTATCGTGCTTCCGGGACAAATACCCGCAGGGTAATGGCAGGCGATATCTGTTCGAGAAAAAGCGGAACAGTAGTGCTTAAGCTTGTAGATGTCATCTACGAAGGTGTTGCTAGACATGTATAGCATCAAATACTGAAAGTTTTACCATGATTAAGAGAAATCACGAAGAGAAACCTGCTCCATTGTTTCACGGATTGGCGATGGGCCGGAGTTAAACACCATCGCGCACGCGGCCACAAAAGGGCTCAACAAAAAAGGCCTTTCAATCAATTAGCACCGGGGGTTATATCGCACCTTTGAGTGGCTGAGTTTGGGGTAAGTAGCTATTATCCACGCCGTACATGTTCCCTTTTGCAGCTCTGGCCGATTCACGGAACAGGAGCTTCTCTCGAGAAGAGGAAGATCAGTCTCGCCCAATTAACGTGGGGGACCGGCGATGAGGTTCCGCCCTAAAAAACGTGGGAGGGACCACACAGACAGAGAAGACAATAACAGAAGCCTCAGTTCAGTTCAGATTGCAACACGAGTTCGAGATTTTTGTCCTCACTGTTGATCCTGTATACTCTGTAAAATGTTCTTATCTCCTGACTCAAGGTTTGAAAAGCCACTTTCTCTTACTAGCCTTGCGCATCTTGAAAAAGTTTAACCCCTGAGGTGGAGAATCAGCCTCTCATTAAGGGACCGCTTCTTCGGACTCCTGAGGCTCCCTAATACCCGGGTACCGATTTGGCCGTAGGAGTAGCCAGTAGCAGCGGCCAAAAGCTAGGATGAGGCTCATGGGGCAACGTCGGATGGCATTTTGACAGCATAGCTCGGTATCTACGAGTATCTATCAAAGCGCAAGCAACGTTCAGGTCTTGCTGCTGTTGCTGTGTCCGAGAACAGAAAGGATACACCCAAGTTTCAAGAATGCTATGCTACGGTGAGTGAATCTATCATCATACATTCACCTAGAAATCAATGTTCTGGGTAGTTTGCTGTGGCTCACCTTCATCTTCGACAGGGATGCCCCACTCTTCAATCTCAAATTTCTTTCTTCCATTCTTGAAAGCGAACTCGCTCTTCATGACCATCATCTGTCCTCTTTCACTCAAATGTGGGATCTTGTAAACGTGAACGAGACCGTGCTGAACTTTTGTAGGTTGATTATGGTAGGCTTTCTCTAAGAATTTCATCATCTCTTGGTTAAATGGCTCGAGATGGAATACAGAATCGAACAAAAGCTCCATATTTCTGACCAGTGAGGATTCCCGAGGGTACAGATCCAATGCAATTGTCATTGTAATGACCAGTTTATCATGTTTTCGTGTCAATGAGCGTAATCTGTGGATGAATGGTAATACCTCTTGTGGAGAGGTCAAGGTTGGTACGTACATAGCAGGGTTTAAAAATGATGGAATCACTAATCTGATGATTTTGTTTTTATGCTGTTGGATGATATGTTCAATTTGTTTTAGTACAGGTGTGAAGCTGAGACTTAGTGGGATATACGTGAGTTCATTGGTTCCTGGACTAGGTGTTACTCTGCTAGTAATGTCAAATTGATGGTTGAAGTCCTTGTACATTTCATTGTCAAGGTTCGCCTGTTGCTGTTTAATCTTGTTTGGGTCATTGAGCCCATACCTCCATGCTATTCTGAGGTCCTTATCTTTGGCCACTGTAGAGTCTTTAGAGGAAGACGATGATGTCGGTCTTTTCACTGGCTTGGATTCACCGTCAATCAAATTTTGAACAGACACTTTATGCTCATTCTCGAACACTTTTGCCTTTTTGATGTCTCTGCTGCTTCCTTTATAAACGCCAGGTAGTTCTTTACCCCATCCGTTGTTGGAAGTGACAACAATTACATGTGTGTTTGATGACTTTGGATCTAATCGATTATGAACAACACCTTGAGACGCAAAGCACTTGGCAATCACACTGCTGAAATCTGTGGTCCCACTCTCCTCCAATAACATGGAAGTACCCAATGGAAGACCGGAATGACCCAAGATCTTATCCAGATCACCAGATCCGGTGGATACAGTACTCTGAGAGTTTATCGTGGATGGTCTGACTCCTGGATGCTTGAACTCATCCTCGACTGCCAAGGTTTTCATTTTGTTCATCACACCATCGACAGGGGATCCTCTTACGGGGATACCACCCCTCATACCAGCCATTCCGGGAGTGCCACCGATTGGACCTCTTCCAGTGACTGCCATTGGAGGAGCTCTTCCTGGTAATGAGCCACCTGGGGCTCCGATTGGAGCGCCTCTTCCAGGTACAGCTGTGGGTATACGGCCACCAGCACTTATAACGTCACCTCTTTTCCTGAAAGACATCTATCGCTTGAGACTCTTACTAGACTTCCGTTAAAAATGGCGAGAAGCTGATATCGCATCTAATTAACAGTGTGTCTGTGTAGCATGGGAAAAAAGCCAGTATTTCCGAGGGTGAAACCCGGGACACAGGGCATCGCATTGCCCTCGGAAGTCACGGTGGCGTCAGGTAACAGATCACAACACTTACATCACAAGCAATAAGGCACATTCCCAACTGGATAATCCACAAAGGACCCGTTTTCGATCTCTGGTTTGACCATAGATTTGTCGAAGATGAGCCAGGAATACGCCAAGGACGTTAAATCAGCTACGGTAGGGGACGTCTCGGACAGTGAGGAGACAAAGACGCTGTTTGAGGAGCATGCTCAGCAGCTGATGTACTTCCGTGATGAGGGCATCCTGGAGGGCAGCACCGTCGTGGATGGCGAAGAAGGTTTGAAAGTGCCACTCAGCAAGTCCCACAACAGATCACTTTCGAACGAGATCCGTCTCAAGACCCAGGTGTCACAGCTTCATTACAACAATAACCGAGTTGCCCTGGACAGATCCATCTCTGCGGGTGCTCAGCTGCTGATCGAGTTGCAACAGGAGAACAAGGACCGTCCAGTGTTCTATCCTTCCAATGAGCTTTCTGACAAGCTGTTGAACAGCAGAAAAGCTCATTTGGCGCTCGTGAGAAAGAACACACTGCAGAGTATTAAATCCATCCAGAAGCAACCAGAAGAAGATGAAGAGAATGATGAGTTTGCTCACACAGACCTCAAGGTGTTGAAGCTGAACCTTAAGATGGGTAACAACCAGGTCTCAGGGTTGGATAAAACTGCTCTTGCTCAAATACTTGACGATAAGATCTCTCAGGTTACCAAGCATCTTAGTGCTTTGAAAGAGAGAATTGATGATACGTCTTCTAAAGTGTTTGTTACTGGTGACTTAAACTCGGGAAAATCCACTTTCTGTAACGCCCTATTGAGACGTAAGGTTCTCCCTGAAGACCAGCAACCGTGTACTACTGTTTTCTGTGAAGTCATTGACTCTAAGGAGAACAATGGTGTTGAAGAAGTACATGCAGTCCCAATAGGCTCGGAGTACGACATCAAAAAAGAGACAACATACAAAATCTTCACTATTAAAGACCTTGACCATTTGGTAGGCGAATGTGATAAGTACTCAATCTTGAAAGTGTACGTTGCTGATAGAAGATCAGTTGATAACAGTCTGTTAAGTAACGGCATTGTTGACATTGCTTTGATCGATGCACCTGGCCTAAACCTAGACTCATATCAAACAACTGAAGTCTTTTCAAGACAAGAAGAAATAGATCTGGTGGTGTTTGTTGTCAGTGCTGAAAATCAGTTTACATTATCTGCTAAGGAATTCATTGCTGCCGCTGCGAATGAGAAGAAACTTATATTTATCGTCGTTAACAGATTTGATAACATCAAGGACAAAAACAAATGTATGAGAAGAATATTGGAACAAGTGCAACAGCTTTCTCCTGACACACATAAGGATGCTCGTGAATTTGTCCATTTTGTTTCTTCGAATGGGGTCGTGGAAGGCATTCCGAAGTTTGATGATGACAATGGCAACCAAGGTGGTAATCCAAATGGCAATCCGGGCGGTAATAATGATCCAGACTTTGATAACATTGGTGCCAATCCAGATTTTGACCATTTGGAAGCAAGTTTACGTAATTTTGTTCTGCAGAAGAGAGCCTTGTCTAAACTTCAACCAGCCAAGACATATCTATCCAACCTGTTTGGTGATATTGAAGAGTTATCATCAGCGAACCAGAAGATGTATTTAAATGACAAAGAAAGCATGATCACCAAACTGGATGAACTCTCACCAAAGTACGAGGATAGTATGGTAAAGAGTGTCAAAATTACTGAAAAGATCGAATCGACTATTGAAAAGACATCACAAGATGTGTATAACTTTACAAGGGACAAGATATTATCTACACTCAATACCGTCGGCGATCATCCAGTTGTTGAATACCAAGGCTTGCTGAAACTGGCGGAATATGTCTACGAGACTCAACAGGCAATTACATTGCGTGTTTTGGAATCGGTAAATGAGTGTGAGAAGTATGCTCGAAAACAAACTACTGATGGTGTTGAAGAGATCAATCGGTTGGGTAAAGATTCCCTTGGCGATGAGTTTAAAAGTGAGAAAGTGTTCAGAGATGACGTTATGTTCACCAGAAGAAAAGATTCAATCGTTAGACAAGTTAATGACTCTGTTTCGATCTTCGATTTTATTGACCCTTCCTTCGAGGGGTTCCTGGCCTCATTAGGTATCAGCAGTAAGACCACCGATCAAGTTCTAGTTTGGAAAAATTCACTCTACTCAGTTGGTCTATACGCAGTTTCTCGCACCATGTCGACTGGACGAATTGTGAAAAATGTGTTCCAGTACGGTTCATTCTTTTCTTTAAAAACTCTTCGTCTCATGGCTGTACCAGTTGCCATTGGCGTTGGAATCGTTGCTATCACTTATTTGGTATCCGACATCCCTAAAGCTCTTCCGAGAAAGCTGGCCATGAAGATCAAATATCAATTGAAAGAGATGGATTATCCACATCAAAACTCTGATAGAATTGCTAAGGAATGCCGCAAAGTGCTGAAATTCCCAGCAAGAGAAGTTCAGAATGCGTTCCAATCTTCTTTAGATAAACATGCTGTTCAAAGAGAGAAGATTTTGAGTTCTATCAAGGATGCTGATACTGCTTCTGCATTCTTTGGAAAATTGTTAAAGAGAGCTATTGATCAGAGAAAGCTGGTCAGCTCTCTTGATTTGGAGACTGTCCATGCTTGAAAGAGGCCCAATACATATTTGGATCTTTTGCTATCTGCTTTATTTTTTAATTCCACTGACTTCATAGTCCTGTATATACGAATTTAACGAAATGACAATGACTTTGATATTGAAAAAAAACTCAGATTACGTTTGTAGATAGATGAGGCTTGAACTGACTGAACAATGGATCAGAGTCTTCAAATGTCATCTGACATTACTAGCTGTATAGAAATAGACCATAAATAGGCTGGAGACAGATCTTAACAGTAACCAAGGCTTATACTTTAAAAGGATTATTGCGCTGCTCCGGGATCTATTTAATGTGTCCCATATCATTATTTAACGGGCACATCCTCAAAATGGTATGGGCACTAAAAAGTATGGCATGGGCACTAACAGAGAATGGTACGGCCACAAAGTCAACAGAAAAAAGAAACGGGGACCGCAAGGCCGGCCACCCGCTATTCATTGAGTGGCAAGCAGCTCTTAGTAGTCTCGTGGTGTGCTTTACTGCTTGAAGACTAACTTGCACGAGAGTAAAGTGCAATTGCTGTGCCATCATCAGTTTCAGCTGTTGTGGGAGTTACGAGCTGTCAAAGAATGTGGACGCCGGAAAAACCCTCGACGCATATCATCGTTAGGGCCACACTTGCACGACGTAATCAGACTTTGTTGACTCCTTGGGAAAGACAATTCTAGAGCCCAAATGATAACACGTTGACGACATGGCGCTAAAACTGGATACCTGAGATTGGCCAAGCTACGGTATAAAGAGCGGCGATTTTCCGCCTCTTATTTTTTCCTTCCCCCCGCAATGTAGTATTTTCGTAGTAGCTACACACCAATGTTCAACCCAACTCGGATTCTAAGAAGCTCACAGGTCCTAAAGGACACACTACCACATGCTGACACAGTGAAGATGGCATATGACTTACATTTACCACAACTTACGCTTCACCAGAATCTCAATGCCAACGAGAAGGAGCCTATTCTTTTTGTCCACGGTATCTTCGGTTCTAAGAAGTCATATGTAACAGATTCAAGGCTTATTGCCAATGCAACTCACACTCCGGTATACACTATTGATCTTAGAAACCATGGTGAAACAGGACATGCCCAACCTTTTAACTATGACACCTTGGTGCAAGACATCAAAGAGTTTTGCTCCACTCATAATCTCGAGAAGATTAAGCTCGTTGGCTACTCTTTGGGTGCTAAGGTATCAATGCTTGCTGCTCTTCGGCTTCCAGAACTAGTTAAATCTGCTGTTATCATCGACAATGCTCCAATCAAACAACCATACATTGAAATGTATATGAAACAGTACGTGAAGAGCATGGTACACGTTCTGGATGAGGCTAAAATCAGAAAAGACGATAAAGACTGGAAAAACAAAGCCTCAATTGCAATGAAGAAGTTTTTACCAAATGCCATTGTTCGTAAGAACTTGCTGGTCAATTTGGTTAATAAAAAACCGAAAGGGTTCGAATCTCCTGTTGTTGATTTTGGGGAAGAGTACATTCAATTCTTAAACCCAGTCCGTCATATGGAAGAAATGGCTGTTAAAGACGTTTCTGACTGGCCAGTTGAATCCACCAATGGTCTTCAATTCAATGGTCCAGTTAAATTCATTAGAGGTTTGAAATCCCCATTTATTTCTACGGATGGCTACAGAAAGATTAATGAGCATTTCCCACAAAATGAGTTCCATGACGTCAATTCTGCACATGATATTTTGGATCAGAGACCTTCCGAATATGTTAAAGTTATCTGTGATTTCTTCAACGTTCAAAGGTATCAAGATGCCCCACCACACACTGCTTTGAATTACAACAGTTCTCAAGAGATGAGAATGTGAACCAATATTGGCGTTTATTAGATTGATTTGTTTTGGTTTTGTTTATCCCGCTTTAACAGTTTCATACACAGTATAGGTGATGAGTGATATTGAGACACTCCGACACGCTTACTCGTTATACTTACAAAGTTCATTAACGTAGACTTGAGGATTCGCTCTCTATAGTACAAAGAGACATGCAAATAACATTATTTTCAGAAATAGAGTAAATATTAATGACGGATAAACAACACAGAGTACAACCTGATGATCTATACGGTACCGATATTAGTGATTGGAATTAGGGTTCAGATCGACATGAAAAATGTCGAAAAGAGTAACGAGTAAAGAGAAAAAACAACCAGTACTTACACAATCAATGTAATAAGAAGAGTTGAAAGGGAAGAATGGAAATGGCACATTTAAAAGTGGAGGTGAGACGGGAACACAAGGGTTCGTCGTTCTTCTTTAGTGCTTTGGATGACCTTTGACTTCTCTGCACCAGCCAAAAATATCATCACCGCAACCGCACAATGGTCTTTCGGTGACAACGTTTTCTAGCCCTATGGCATCGGCGATCCAAGGATGATTGATCATACCACCAGCATCTGCTCTCTTCTCGGGATTCGTAGATAACATTGGAGATAGGAAATCTGCAATATCACAAGCATCTTGTTCAGTGTACTTATACTTATCCATCAGCACTTCCCTTAATCCCCATGGTTTCAGTTTAGAAATGTTTCTCAATTCCCCTCTAGAATTGAAGAATTGTCGTGTATATTTCCCATCTTTCAGTAATTGCGGGGGAAACTTACCTAGCAATTCGATTATTTGTGCAATGTGGTCATCATCCTTGGTATAAGAATGTCCTTGAACAGGATCGAATAAATAGTCACCCGTTAGAAGCTCAAAAATCATACATGCTAAGGACCAAACATCAGCAGAACAGCCCCATGAAGCACCAATAAGAACTTCAGGAGAACGATACTGCCTTGTTTGAATATCATCGGTAAAATGTTCATCATACCAACATGCATTACCTAAATCGGCAATTTTGACACCAATCAAATTCTCTGCCGATGGTGCTTCTGGATAATCTGGTTCATTAGACTTCTGAGGAACTAAGATGGTACTGTTATCTGCAGAGATGGACATTGATGATAAAGAGTTAGCAACGAAGTCAGATTTAGAAGGAGTTTCTTCACCACACTTCAACGGTGACCCATTATTGTTGTTGTTTTTCATCGATCCGAACATATGCCCTGAACTGATTGGCGATGGGAGTGGTTGAGAACCAATGACTAGTGTTTGACGTCTTGAGCGTCTTCCATTTCTTGAAGGTGTAGAGCTGACACTGCTGGTTGCAGTTCCTGATACCGTAGGTGGGTGTACAGATGATTTTCTGGAGACCCTTCTCTCAAGTTTTCTTTGATCCCTTTGTGCTCGTTCAATGGACTCAACCATAGCAACAATTTGTTCAACATCACCAATCTCGATTAGCACGTTTTCTGGCTTGAGGTCTGTGTGAATGACACCACACTCTCTGTGTAGATAATCCAAAGCCAAAAGCATTTGCTTGGCAATCTGCTTTACATAGATCACTGGGATACCTCTATGTTTGTACTTACGAATCAAACTGAGTAAGTTCTCACCAAGGACTTCGAAGACCATAATGACATGGGAGCCATTTGGACCTTCATGCATAAATGAGTCTAAGAATGCAATGACATTCCTCTTACCCCTGTGATCTCTGTCACACTCACTGACCCTTTGCAGCAGCTTGATCTCATCCAAAGCAGTCTCAGTATAATGCCTGGCGGACCTGACGATCTTCATCGCCACGTGTCTATTCTTCTCAGTATCCTTTGCTAGCCAGACAGTACTGAAGTGTCCCCACCCAAGCTTTCTCACCAAAACGTATCTCTCGTTCTTGTATGTCTCTCCTTTGTATGCTGGGTGGTACCCACCTTTCTTATAGTCCTCCTTGTCCTCTTCGCCCTTTGGCTCTTCCAAGGGGCCATCCTCGTCGTCAGTGTCATCCTCATCCTCACTGGTAGGAGAGTGGTGCTGCTGCTCTAGCGAGTACGCAATATCCGTGTTCAAGCCATGTGGGATCCGCGTGTCGATGGAGTCGCCCTCCGAGGCCTTCTTGAAAGCGAGAGATAGCTTAGACTGTGTGCCTGCAGACTCTGGCTTGGACCTGGCTGGGGAGAAGATGTTGCGGGACTCTGCGTCAACAGACCGGGCCATCGAGCTTAAAGATCACTGTAAACTAGCGCTGCTGGGGTGCTTGAGGAGCGAAATGGACGCTGGCTTTGGGTGTACTCGCTGGGTTTCGGCGAGCGGCGGAGCTTCTGCTGGTGCTTTGATGTACGGTATGTGGTCGGCTTTTTCGCACAATCCAAGTCGACAATTAGCGGCAATGGCGAGGATGCAAAATGAGTGTATTTTTGAGAAAGTACCAAGTTAAGTACGGCAGCAGAGTGTGTCTTTTGTGGTCGGTTGCGTCTCTTTTCGGTGCTAAAGTGGTTAACCTGATCGGCTTTGACACTGGCGGAGTTCGCGACTGGGCCCCGGTGGGTTCTGACGTAATTCCGACTTTAGAGAGAGCCGATGTCCTCGGAAATCAGTAGCCGAACGGCCTAATGTCTATTGCATCTCCGTCTCTTCTTTACTTTTGAATTAGACTATTTTGTTGAAAGTGGCCGAGATGGAACTGGACCAGGTACTTTTTGGTCTTGACAGCTTTGTCGGTGCGTGTGAACAGGACACGCTCAACGCGGACTCGATATACACTGAGACTTATGTGACACTTCTCGATAGATTGGCTGTTCTGTTGAGAGATGAGGGCACAAGAGATCACGAGTTGATCCAGCAAAACTTGTGCAAGTTAGCACTGGCCTCTGATTATGTTCTTACAAGGTCTGGGGAGCCCGGACTGAGACCCGTGACCATGGAAGCACTCAGGGTGCTTGCGAATGCCGTCGCTGACAAACCACATAACAGAGACACAGTTGTGCATTGTACGCAGCTCATCAAGGATATTGGATCCCAGTTGAGAGAGAACTTTGATGACGATGATCTGAACGAGAGAGTGTTGATATTTCTCAAAAACTTGGTCATTGACTCTCCGGAGGTCGCAGAGACGGTGGCAAAACTCATCACATCAGATCTCTTGGTTTACACGAGCTACGAGAATGCTTTCCTCTCCATTGACCTCCTCACAGATCTCATCAAGTACCAGCATTATCCAGTGGATATTAAGAACATTATGAGGCTCACAAAGAAACTTATCTCCTTCATCTCCAAGCTGAATGATTTTGATGAAGATGAATTTGCAGAGTTGATGGTCAACTGCTCGACCATTCTGGAGGAACTGACAATGGACCAAAGACTCAACTTTAAAGATGCTTATCATGAAACTTCAACACAGGAATCATTGTTTCATTGTCTGCAACTCTTAGAGCCGTTGCAGTTCCAGAATAAACTTATGTCCCAACGTAAGATCTTCGGCTCAATGGGAAATGTTTCTGCGAACCCCTCATCTTCCAATAAGCCAATGGTAGAGAGTTGTATCTCTAAAATCAAGGATGACATGGAGCACAATGGATACATTGTTTCTGCTGCAATGACCATTATTGGTAATTCCATTGCTTCAGCGACTGATAGGAATGAGGTATTAGAAAAAGACCCAGCTCTCATTACTCATGTCTTATTGAAGTATAACAATCTGACTGATCCAGTTCAATTCCAAGGTATTTTACATATCTTGAAAAACTTGGTTGGTTTTGATACTATTGGTAGTTTCTTTACGGAGGACAACGTTGTATTTCTATCACAACTGATCGAAGCTACAAAGCGTAATAGCAGATATTACACGAATTTCACATCGCTGCTGACTACTTTTCTGAAGAAGCTCATCATACTATTGAACAAGTCCCAACTGATCAAACTATCTGAGCACAGAATCATTGATTACTTACTGTCTTCTGAATCAAACTATGACTCCAATACAGTCATTCTACTGCTAATTAACAAGGTGGCTGTTTATGGAACAGAGACAGATCTTTCACCTCTTGTGTCCCGTGTTTTGGAATTTAAAAACGCAAACGTGCCAGCATCTTATATCTTTGAGTTGACAAAGACCGTTGGTGTTCTTTTACAGAACAAACCGGACTACGTATTGACTAACCACACACAAGGGATCATCACGCTGATAGACACAGCAAAAACAATATCTGGTGGACAAAATTCGGGCGATAACGCAGCTAAGGCCATTCAAAACAATGCTAGATACATAGCCGGAACGGTATTGAATTTGAATAAAGAGATGACTGTTGATGAGGAGTTAAAGACACTCTGTGGAGAATTCTTGAGTGGATGATCTTCTCCACCGACTAAGGTTGGAATGATGCGTTCGTCATATATATATAAGAATAAGTAACCTGATCTTACAACTTGGCCTGCAAAGCAACTTCGCTAACGATTTTAGCCACTCTTGTAGAAACACCATAAGACAACTCATAACCCATACCACCAGCACCATAGGCATGAACAATGGTATTTTTACCGACCTTTTCAGCTTCAACTCTAATACCACCTTCTCTTGCTGGCCTGAATCCGACATTGATGTTCTTGATATCTAGCTTACCATCAATAAAGATCTCTGGATAGAGCTTTCTGGCCCTATCAGTGAGCCCTTGTGTGTCTTCATCTCTTGGAGTACTCTGATAGTCGTTTAACTGCTTGGTACCACCAAGGATCACACCACCATGACAAGGTCTTGGAATGACAAATGTCCACAAACCATCCTTGGTCTGGTGTGTAACAGTTTTGTGCAAATATGGACAGTCCTCTGGCACTCTCACAAGCAATGTTTGGCCCCTGATGAAGAAAGACTTTGGGTCAACCCCACCTTCGTACTGGAGACCAGTACCAGAACAGTTCACAACGATGGCATCTGGATAGGCTTGGAACACCTGCTTCAAAGATATCAGCTCAGTTCTAACAAACTCAACACCGTATTTGAAAATTAGCTTTCTATGGAGGAACTGGATGTAATATGGAGAGTTCAGTACCCACGTCTCATAGCGAGCGCCAAAATTGACACCTTCAGGAAGCTGACTTTTTGGTAATTCCTTGAAGTTGTCTATTTCCTCAACATAGCCTTTGGCAGTGGAAGAGTAGAGCCCCTTCTCTTCAACCCAGTCAACTCCTTCCATCCACCGAATGGATGACTCGGGCTCTTCGATGGCGAGTTTCTTGAAGTACGCATTAGTTTCTCTTGTGATCATTGCATCCTCGAAGTCCTTCTCTGTGATCGAGGGGGTCGGTCTGGAGTGAGCACCGGCCCATGGTGACGTATACTTTGGTGAAAGAGGGTCCGTTGGGAAGTGAGAGGCCAATACTGTGACTTTATAGCCCTTATCAGAGAGGGTCTGCGCACACGTGAGGCCTATGACACCGGCACCGACGACAATAACTTGAGTCATTTTTATACCAAGGATTGCTGTATGGCGAATTGAGCCTGTAAAAGTTGGTGGTAACTCGAGGTCTTCTTCTACTTTTATACCTCACGGGCTTGTCGTACGAGTACCTATGACTCTACCAATGAGATGTGGATCGATCGGTAAAGTGGTGCGCGAACTCCGGGGGCCCCTCATCGCATCAATTGCCATTCTGGAACCGTGCAACTGTACTACTACTACTTGCTACTGTGATACAAAATATAGAGCCTTAACATAACGTAAATCTGTATTAAGCAAATAGAAAACTTCACCCCGAAAAAGAATACCCGTAGATATAAAGAAAAGAGCTGGTGGATGACCAGCCCAGGAAAGCTCTCCCCTTAGTATATGTTTATATGGAGAGCTTCCGTCATGACAGAGAAAACAAAGTTTATTTTTATTATTGAACAGAAGAAAATAGAAGAAGAGAAAGAGACATGACAAGCGGGACAGATTAGTCCAGGTCCAAGTCACCTTCAGCGTCCTGTGCTGGCTTCTCCTCGGCTGGCTTCTCCTTGTCGGCTTGGAGCTTCTGAGTGAACTTCTGGTAGGCCTCAGCCTCCTTCTTAGCTCTCTCAGCCTCCTTCTTCTCGTTTTCAGCAGACAAGTAACGACCTCTGATCAAGTTACCCTTGGAGGCCAACTCCTCGTACTTGGCAGTGTAGACACCAAGGGAAGAGTCCTCGTGGTCGTACAACCACTCCTCAGCATTCATCAAGAGCTCAGACAAGTCGTTCTTCTCCTTCTCATTGACGAACGGAGCGTAGATGTCATCAAGCTTAGATCTGAAGTCGTAAATGTACTCCTCAATCTCGTTTCTCTTGTTTTGGATCTTGAAGACCAACTCATCAGCAGAAGTGAGTTGGGCCTCCTTCTCGAAGTAAGCGTTCAACTTTTCAGCTGGTAAGGACTCATCATGAGAGACAACGGTGAGATCGTCCTTCTTAACGAGCTTCTTAACGGTCTTGTACTTTGGTTCGTAGTCTTCTGGCTTCTCACCTTCACCGTCGTATGGGATTTCTTCTTGCTCTTCAACTTCCTCAACGGTGTAAGCAGACTCAACAACGTAGAAGCCGGACTCGTTACATCTGAGCTTGGCTTTGACAGTGATGGTAGAACCTTCAGTTGGCTTGACACCTTGAATCTCGAAAGAAGAGATCTTAGATGGAACACCAGCTGGCAACTCCTGTGGCTTAGTGTATTTAGCCTCGATCTTGAAGTCACCAGTTCTCTCCAAAGTGATAACCTTGGTGGATGGGTAAGCAGAACCAGCTGGGAAAACCTCCAATTCAGTGTCGTCACCAGAGACTTGTTCATCCCAAGAATAAGTGACAGAGTATGGGCTGATGTCGGTGAACTTGAATGGACGAACTCTCAAAGTTGGGGAGTGAATAGCACAAATGAATGTGGCACCCTTGGCAATAGCCTCATCCTGGTTCAAGTGGAAGGACAACTGCTTACCGAACAAGTCGGTTAATCTCTCCTTAAGGGCTGGAACACGGGAACCTCCACCGATAACCTCAACAAATTCAATGTCGTCGAAAGTGAGACCGGCCTGCTTCATAGCAGCTTCAGCTGGCTTGGTAACTCTCTCGAGTAATGGCTGGATGAGCTCCTCAAGTTGTTCTCTGGTCATGGAGGAGGAAAAGTCAATGTCGTTGATGACGGACTCAACGTTGAATGGAGCCTGTGTGTTGGCAGACAAGATCTTCTTGATCTTCTCAGCGGAAGCGAGCATTCTGGAGAAAGACTTTGGGTTAGATCTGACATCAACCTTGTGCTTGGAGTCGAGCTCATCAGCGAAGTAGTTAGCGATGGCCAAGTCCAAGTCTCTACCACCGAAGAATTTGTCATAAGAAGAACCGAGAACCTTCAACTCACCCTTCTTCAAGGAAGCAATAGTGACTTCATAAGACGAGTGACCAATGTCAAGGAAAGCCATGTTGACCCATTTATCCTCTGGAAGATCGGTCTTGAAAACACCGTATCCAACAGCGGCAGCAGTCAATTCGTTGACGATTCTTACTGGGTTGAGGCCAGCAATCTTAGCAGCGTCAGAGATGGCATGTCTCTGCTGCTGGGTGTACCAAGATGGGACAGAGATACAAACGTCAGAGATTGTAGACTTGCTCTCCTTAGCAACGGTCTGCTTGACCTTGTTGAAGTACATAGCGGCGAGTTGGGTAGAAGAAAAAGTCTCCTGCTGGCCAGCAAATCTGACCTTAGCACCCACCTGACCATCGACATCGACGAGCTGGGTGGTGAAGAATGGCTTCTCAACCTCGAGATCTGGATGGTTAAATGGAAGACCAACAACACGCTTCAAATTGTCGACGGTGTTCTTGATGTTGGAAGTCTGCTGGGACTTACCAGTCTCACCGATGGATCTGTTCTGGGCACCAAAACCGACAACGGTTGGGGTGGCTCTGTTGGAGACCTCGTTGACAACAACGTCAATTCCTCTGTTTTTGGCGACAGCAACCACAGAGTTGTGGTTACCAAAGTCCAAACCGAATGGGGCACTCATTATGCTTGTATTATTGTGGATAAATGACCGAATTAAGCGTCTGCTCGCTTGGTATGGTGGCGACCTTTTATAGAAAACTTTTCAGGCGATGGCCTCGGATCACCGCGAACGTTACCCGGTGCTCTGGATGTCTCTAGAAGATTCGGTGGGTTTGAGAGGGGTAGACTGCCCAAATTGGAAGTTGTATTGTTAATTCGCGGGTATATGGTTTTGTTCCAGTATTCATTTGATGCCCACTACGCTTAGCTGGTGCAAATTATTCATGAATTGTTGCCTTTTAAAGATACTCTTATGAGCTACGCATGATGGTTACTAACGTCTGCCATCCCGGCTGTTGTGTCAACAGATAAGCGTCCTCCAAGTTGTGGTCCACAGCCACTTTAGCAGCAAGTTTCTCTTCTGAAGGGGCCAAGATTCCCATGGAGAACAGGTACGTGAGCAAATGGAAGTCTGAAAGTCTATGGATGACTTCCTCCGCTTCTGTGGAATCGATCTTCAGGTGTTTATGAACCTGCATTAGATCTTGTGACACTCCAAGTGCTTGCCTGTTCTCAATTGGGAAAGAATTGGATGTGAAAGTAGGATTCTCTTCCTGAGGGAAACCATGCGATAATGTAACAAGCAAGTAATCGACTGGAATGGCTGGTTTAGCATTCACTTTAACTTCACGTTTGTATTCGTTGATTTTGGTGTAGAAAATGTCTGGTACATAACGATCCTCGTTGGTCTCATTAATGTATGCAAATGATGGTTTTGTAGAACCAGTGATCATGTCAGCAGAAACTAAAGCCTCAGCGCTTTCTGACACTTGGTATGGTGAAATGTCAATCTGTCCTTCCAAGTTACCAGAGATTACACATGTAACAAATTTTGAAGAAAATTTACCAGAATCTGAAAAATGTGTTGCATTTGGATACTTTCTCTGTAAGTTGGCAGCAAATATGACTTCCAAAGATGACAAGAAAAAGGAATTTTTATGTCTTTTACAGACGACAGATCCATCTCCTTTACTTGCATCCGTCAAATCCGTAAATATAACACCAACTTTTTGTAATCCACACAATTTGGCAACTTCATCAATTTTTTGTTCTTCTTCCCATGGCAATCCTAAAGTAAGACCATCATTCTCATCATGCTGGGGTGGCTCATAGATAGCCTCGACAACTGCCTTCACTCCCAAGGGAACCTTATCGTATCTTTGGTAAGTGCCATACATGAATCCAATTCTTTGGGTACCAGTTTGTCTCCAACTATCAATGAATGTGTTTACAATTTGAGATGAAGAAAATTCCAAATGATCCACCATTCTGAACTCTTGTTGTTGCAAGGTGATAGCAGAAGGTTGGCACTTGGAACAAATACCACGAGGATAAGGCTCATGACCACCTTTGCAATTCTTGTCAATGGCAAAATTCGATTGAGATAACGGTGCCATATAAGAAGACCCCTGCTGTTTGTTTGTGGCATGATCTAGTTGTTTGACATAGGCCATGAACGATGTATGCTTGATAGAGTGCTCTTCTCTGTAACCTTTGTCCCAAGGTGGTAACGGAGAACAATATTCACACATTCCTTTATCACCATGTCTGCACATCTGAGATCTTTTACGTGGGATCAGTCCGTCTTCTCTAGCCAATTCTTTATCTACAGGCTGTTCATTCACAAAATTTGATCCCTGAGCAATCTTTGGGATCTCAACAAAAGTTTTGCCGGACGTGGTCGTGGCAATTGGCTGTGATGATTGTGGAGTAGTAGAGTTAGAAGAGGCTGTATCATCAAACTTCAAGAACAACAACTCTCCATTTTTGAACCCAAGAGAGTTCAATGAGCGTCCCACAAAAGCAGCAATATGCTCATATGGTCCATTTGGACTTTGAGCAATACTGACCGAAGGAATATCAACACCAGGGACCTGAGACTTGAGTTCTTCAAGTGCTTTCACAAGGTCGGAGTTGGTATCAGCCTTGACACGGAGCATACCATCCTTTGTACGAAAACGAATGATCTTTGGCAAGGTTAGTAAATCGATCTGTGAGTTAGATGAAAAAATCATACTTACAATTGAGCTCATCGTACAGAGAAACGGTTATGATGTCGAAGAAAGTGGCAAGCATCTAAGATAGATTTCGCCACTGCGTTGTTCGAATACACATATATTGATTAAGTAATCAACACGCGAATGCGTTTTGTTCGCGAAAAGCACCGACGGATCGGTTTCTGTCCACTGCCGGCAAAAACAGTGCGTTCGTGGTGTTATAAAAGGGTTTGTTGGTCTTTTCTCAGTTTCCTAGCCGACAAAGTTAGTGAATACAAAACTCAAAATGGATCAAGAGACAACTACAGAAGCGGTGAAAAAGGTGTCAGTGTTCACGCCGTTCGTATACCTCGCTGTGCTCATCACAGCACTTGGAGTGTTCTCGACCTACTACAGAAAGAAGAAGATCAACGACAAGTACGCACAAAAACCTTTCTTCCCAAGAAACATCCCTCGTGATATGTACTTTGAACTGGTATCACAAGAACCTGAAGCAGACGATAAGATGCTCAAAGCTGCCCTTATTAGACGTGGTGCCGAGTCTGTTAGAAGAACTATCAAACTCAAGGAGGTTGCACCATTCATGAACATGCTTTACCAAAAAGGGTCCATCGGTGATGAGCTTTGGGAGAGATTTCAGACAGCACAGAAGCTGGAAGAGCTAGAGATTCAGGAAATTGTACGTGAAACTGAGAAGTACAAGGCTGGCTGGGTCCAGCTCTTTGTACCACTCTTGCAAGAAGTGTGCTTCAATGAGGCCCTTAGAAGAAGATATGCTGCCATTGAAGATAGAAAGTTGACATTGTTGGACATGTGGGGTATCACCGTGAGCTCTGATGGTAAACTATTAACGCCGAACAAGACTGGTGCTCAATTTACTCCACAGTTCAATCCGGGACCACCCATTGCTGCTAAGTGAAGTGGTGGGAAGGGGAACATAAAGTACGAAAACCCATATAACCATAAGGCAAAAACACCTCTTCTGCTATATCTAGTAGACACTTACAGGTTCATAACTACACGTTGTGTTTATTATCGATGCAAATGATGAGCCTGTATTTTATTTTTAGTTGAACGGCATTAGTTCAGTTTCTTTTTTTACCTTTCTTCTTAACAACCTGGAAGTCCCAACCATCGTCATCATCAGTAGCAGAGATGTGCAAGGCGTCGTTCCAAGATAAGCCGTCTTTGACAACAGCTTCAACAGCTCTTCTTCTCTTCATGAATTCTTGAGCGAAACGTCTACCATCCATAGTAGAAGAATTGGAATACACGGTATCGGCAATAATCTCAGAAGATTCTTGACTGACTGGTAACATAAGCATAATTTGTAAGACATCATTAACACTGACACCTTTGTTCAACTTCAAAGTGGTACGACACCAGGTGAGGAACTCTTGACGTGGAGAAACACCTTTATTAGTCGATGCAGGTGAAGAAACAACTGGTGTAGAGGTAGCACTGACAGAACGCAGCATATCTGGCGTGGCTTGCTTTAGATTTGAATGAATCACTGGGGGTTGGTGCTGAGCTTTTTGTTGTGGCTTTTTAGAAGTTACAACAGTCCAAGCGGAAGAAACAGGAGCAGAAGAGTTGGCAATGGAAGCGAAAGAGGACTTAGATGGAGCAGCTACAGCTGGGGAAGTCAAAGCATTGGCATGTGCCATAGCTTGAGCAGCTTGCTGGATGGAAGCAGCTTCAGCTTCTTCACGTTGAATATCCGCCAATGTCTTTGTTGGAGTTTCAACAGTGTTGAAAGAAGCCCAAGAAGAGGTGGATGGCAAAGCCGGTTGCTTGGCAGCTGATAACAATTCTTGTTCCCTCAAAGACTTCTCAGTATCAGCCAACATTTGTGCAGCTTTCTGAGCACGCAGCTTCTGTTGGCGTAGGTTTTCTTGAGATTCCATTTGTTGGATCTGATCCAATGTCATCTGTGGAGTGGTGTACGTGGATGTTTGAGAAGCCCATGGAGCAGGTGGAGCTAATTTGGATTCAGATTGAGAAGCATTGATTTCGGCAGTGGTGGTGACCTTAATAGTCTTGGACTTCTTCTCTGGTTTAGTGGCTGGAGCTGAAGTTGAAGCTTGGACAGGAACTTTTGATGATGAGGTGGGAATTGCCTTACTTTGTTTAGTTCTGTGAATAGTTGTGGTTGGCTTAGTAGCTTGATCTTGAACTGGAGCTGGAGAGGAAGTTGGTTCGGTCTTCTCAACAACCGAGGAAACAGCTTTGTCTTGGGTAGCTTGCTGATCAGTTACAGAGGTTCCCTCAAGGACATCATCGAGCATATGCTTGTGGATCTGATTGAACAAATCATCATCGACGACTTGCGACTGTTGTTGTGATTGCTGTGGGGCATTAACATTATCAAACACACCACCGGACATGAAATTACTTTGCATATAATCAGCTCCAAGACCATGTGACGGTTGTGCTGGTTGAGTCCAAGGAGAATTACGACCAGAATTACCAAAGTTCCAAGCATTTGCAGTAGATTGATATTGCGACTGTTGCACAAATGAATTGGATTGATCGAACAAGCCTGGAATTTGTTGATCAAATGCGTTGAATTGTTGTGTGTGCTGTGATTGAGGCTGTGACTGTTGCTGTTGTGATGACGAGGCCAATGGTTTCAAAGATGGAAGTTGAATTAGGAATGGTTGAATTGAATCACCGACGCGAGCGGCGAATTCACGTAGCAAACTAAATGAAAACTCACCTTCACGTCTGATTTGAAGATCACCAGACAAGTAGCTCAGATTATACCAGTTCTGCATGTCCAAACCGCTGAAGGGACCTTGCTCCTTCCCATGTGGATCAACGTAGTACCAGTTGATCTGTTCCGGTTGAAGCATTGTCTGTGGTTGAGAAAAAGCGTGCAACCCTTGTGGTGAGATCAATGGAGAGTTCAAGTTGGAAAAGGAAGAATTCTGATGTTGAAGAATGGATCTATTAGCGATGAATGGACTTTGTGTTTGTGTTTGTGTTTGCTGCTGCTGCTGCTGCTGCTGATGCTTAGAGTTGGCAACGTTGTTCAATATACTTGCAAAATCGAGACCGTTACCTTCCTTTTTAGCCCAAGAATCAATCTCATTGAGCTTAATAGTGAGTTGTTCCACATCCGAAGAGGCCTTTTGGTTGTTCCCATGCGATCTTCTACTATTGGCCTGAACGTTCTGAGCCTGGAAATTACGATCATGCTTCACTTGAGAGACGAGATCACGGATCGGTTGGAGCGAACGGTACTTTTCCTCAAACCCCTGCGTCTGTAATTTTTCTTGTAGAGCACTCCACACTTGTAAGAGCTCGTCAATGGAATAAAGAGTCTTAGAAGAAGATGACTTGATTGAAGGGGCCGAGAAAGAGTCTTCAATTGGCGCAACAGAAGGACCCCAGGCGCCTTGGAGAAGCTGCGTTCTGGAAAAAGTGTCATCACTGGATCTCGAAGGTTTTGGACGCATCCTGTTCAAGTGAGTTAGTCATGACGGGCTCTTGAGTTGCAAATGCATGTTTTAAGGAAAGATCTAATGAGGTAGGCGTGTGACCTAACTCCGTACAAAACTCACCATTCTGGGCCGAAAGAGAGGGCACTTGACTGGGAAAGAGGCGGTTGTTCATTCATCTGCATTTCTTGAATCGTTGTGAATGTTTTGTAAATCTGAGTTTAGAAACTTAATGTGTACTTTTGCTACTTATTGTGCTTTAGTCAGTCTATCTGCAGCTCACAGAGTGAACAAAATTTTCTAAGTGGACGCTGGTTTACACGTATGGAAATGGCAGTTATGTGGTTATGCAGCACTGTTGAATAGACAGTCTTTATATAAACACTACTTGTTGTGCCCCTAGGAAACCGGGTGATTACAGAAATAGAAGACCATATACTCATCGAAGCAAATACCAAAGAACCACAGATATGCAGTACCTTTCAAATACCCACTTTTCTTTCAATCTCACCATGCAAATCTACCGATCTGTTCTCAAAGCCAGTATAAATCTCTTCCCAATCAATGGAGGTGTCCTTGTTCAGGAAGATGTCTCTGTGAACATTAGATGGACCACCAAGCACGCTTGGAACGAAATCTGTCTGCTCAACGATCTTCAGTTCCATTTCTCTTTTGATTGGCTCGGCAGCACCGAATAAACGACGGTACTGTTCCATCTTCAGCTCGTGCTGCGTGGACTCCCAGTTCTGTAGGCGTTGCTCGAGTGGATGGCGACCGTTTACTTTAGATGCAATGGACAGAGGTCCTTCACCTGTTCTGAGAATATCCTGGAGCGCTGGTGCTGACGGAGCTGCTTCTCCATACTTTGTAGACTCGACCGTTGATGGCTGAGCGTTGTTTGGTGTAATTCTCAGCGACTGATTTATGAAGAGTTAGTACTGGAGCCTGAGTGTTTGCAAAGTAGCGTGATAGAAAATCGACGTACCATTGTTGTGTATGTGGTATTTATCTCAACGGTTTCTCTATCGTTTAGTCAGTGGGTTCAGTGGCGAATAAGCCTATTTTGTGTTTGTGTCGTTGATTGGAAAACGCGAAAAGTTGTACTGGGGGCCACCCCAGGAAGTTATATCGCCATAAATATACCTTAAAGAGTCCAATTATTCCGTGTTAGAGAATTAACAACTCACCAAACTTTACAAGAAACCCATATCAAACATAGTCATTTGTTCAATGAACCCTTTTGGGAAACTCCGATACACAGCCAGCACGCAACACGCACTGGCCACAACCACGGCGAAGATCTCTCCCGATGGGAAGTACATTGCTACGGCATCAGCTGACTGCTCGATAAGTATCTTCCATCTATCTGATTTCTCCTTCGTTCGCTCTCTGTATGGTCACACACGAGGCATCAATGACATTGTATGGGCACCGGACTCGCAGCACATTGCCTCAGTATCAGACGACACTACACTCAGAGTTTGGCAAGTTGAACTAGGCGAATGCGTACGGTTGATGAGTGGACACACGTATCACGTTACATGCTTAGAGTACAACTACAAAGGAAATCTCATTGCGACTGGCTCCTCAGATGAGGCTATTCGTATCTGGGACCCCCTCCAGGGGAAGTGTCTCAAGACATTGAGTGCACACTCAGACCCTATTGCATCAATTGACATCTGCTGGGATGGCACCATAATTGCCAGTGCCAGTTATGACGGCTTGATTAGACTGTTCGATACTGAGTCTGGTCAGTGTTTGAAAACTTTGATCTATGACAAAGGCGATAGCTCTTTCCCAGTAGCGTACATAAGGTTTAGCCCCAACGCAAAGTACCTGTTGGCATCCACTCTGGATAACACATTGAGACTGTGGGACTTCATGGAGAATAGGGTCGTTAAGACTTTCCAAGGTGCACAGATTGAAAAATTTACATGTTCAAGTCGATTCATTGCCATTGGGGACCAGGTCTTCATGTGAGTTTACCATCATTTTCTCCCCATTACTACAGACTTTACTAACTACAGGAACTAGCGCATCAGGCTCAGAGACAGGAACCGTGGTGATTTGGTCTCTTCAATCCAAAAACGTCCATTCAATCATTGAAATTTCTGCCAACTCTCCAGTGCTGGAAGTCGACGTCAATGGTAATGTCATGTCAGCTGTGTGCCTAAATGGCACAATTAAAGTATTCGACCTTCCAGAGACGCTAGAGACCCAGGATCTGCACATGACTGACTCATAACAAATATGTTGTTTTCAATTGAACTGGGAAGAGAAAAAAAAGTTAACTTGTTTTGTATTCTTTCACTTAGTACTCGATCTCTACGTAGAACTCTATAGTGCTGCCCCATTCCAATTTTGGTCGGTCCACACTTTTCACGCCGTTAAACGTCTGATGTCTTTCTCCAGATCAAAAGACACATTTTCACAAGCTTAAAGAGGGCGTCGAGAATGTTCCGTTCGATTCATCCCACCAGTTACTTGAGGAAACCCAAACTGAGGGTTTCACGAGCCATTTCTAGCTCCGTGAAGCGGTCACTGGAACTCCCATCCAAGGAAAGTACAGTACAAAAGTGTGAGTCTGGACATGTGAACATTCAACTTCCCGAGATCAACTGCTAACTGCTCTTGTCTAGTTGCGTTTCCGAAACACACACATACAATAACAGAAATCAATAGGAACATTGGCTCTCTATGGGACCAGCAAGTGACTCTTTCTGGCTGGATCGAGCGTAAGCCGAAGAAACTTGGGAAGTCCATCGCTTTCGCAACACTTCGAGATTTTGAAGGAAATTACACACAGCTCCTGGCCCGTGATGAATTCGTTGACTATTTGAAACAAGCACAAGTAGAAGATTGTGTTGCTATTACCGGAACCATTGTCAAACGCCATGCCAAGCCAGGCGAAGAACTTTTAGAAGATCGTTGGGATTTACAACTACAAGAGTATACCACACTAAATGGATCCTCTGTGATACCGGCACAACTGGAATCTCTGAAGAAGACACCATCAGAGTATCCACAACAATACCGCTTTCTTCAACTTCGTCTACCTTCATTCCAGTCTGCACTCAAGAAGAGAGCACAAGCTTCTCAGATCATTAGAGACACATTAACATCACTTTCATTCACAGAGATCGAAACACCACTGTTGTTCAAGTCAACGCCCGAAGGTGCACGTGAGTTTCTTGTTCCAACACGTCGTGATGGTATGTTCTATGCTCTTCCTCAGAGTCCTCAGCAGTATAAGCAGCTACTTATGGCTAGCGGTATCAAGAACTATTTCCAACTGGCAAGATGTTTTAGAGACGAAGATTTAAGGAGTGACAGACAACCAGAGTTCACACAAGTCGATTTGGAGATGTCATTTGCTGATATGAAAGACGTTCAGGATGTCGTTGAAAAAACGGTGAAAAACGTTTGGGAAACTGTTGCCCAAGAAAAGATTTATACTATTGATGGTGCTGGTGGTGTTAAAGATTCTGAGCTCGTGCATTTAACTTATGAAGAAGCGTTGTCCAAATATGGAATTGACAAGCCTGATTTGAGATCTACTATAACCATTGAAGATTTGAGTCAGTGGGCAGTTGCTAAAGAAGATCCAGAATTCCCTGTTTTCGAAGTATGTGTTTTACGTGATGCTATGCTGGACTCCGAGGGTAAGAAGAAAAAACTCCCACAGAAGTTATTTGATGGTGCCGAATATAGAAACAGAAAGCCAATCATTTTCCCAATAAAGACCGAACACGATGAGGAGAATTGGCTACAAAAGTTCAATTCCATGGCTGATATACACGATACCGATGCCATCAAGTCTTTGATCAATGTCAAAGTTGGGGATGTCATCGCCGGATCCACCAGAGCTAGAATTTCATATGAGAATCCAACACCTTTGGGTCGTTTTAGGCAATTGGCTATCTCTGAGTTTCCTGATAACTGGAAACGCTCAGCATCATTTGTTGGTGTTTGGGTTGAAGATTTCCCATTGTTTTCTCCGAAAGAAGTAGTAACAGAGTCTCACACTGATTATCCACAATATGACGTTACATCTCTAGAATCGACACATCATCCATTCACAATGGCCAAACCAGAACATTACGAGCTCCTGGCCGCGGACCCACTAGCTGTTAAAGGCGAGCATTACGACCTTGTTGTCAATGGTGTTGAGCTAGGTGGTGGTTCAAGAAGAGTTCATGATTCCGCTCTACAGCGGTACATATTCACTGAGATCCTCAAGGTTGACAACCCTGATAGATTATTTGGTCATTTACTACAGGCTTTCTCCATGGGATGTCCACCACACGCCGGTCTGGCCTTGGGTTTCGATAGAATGTGTGCCATGTTGATTGGAAGCTCGAGTATTAGAGACGTTGTGGCCTTCCCAAAAACGCAGAATGGATCTGATTTGGTCGTTTCAAGTCCCAGCGAGGTTAGTAATGAGGTGTTAAAGGAGTACTGCGTAAGAAAGCTCGAGAAGTGAAAGCTAAATCAAGGAGAGCGAGCTTAAACCAACTGTATATAGGAATATAAAACAAATTTATGAAAAAGCGAGTTTCGTATTGCTTTCCAGCCTTCTCACATGAGAGCCCACTCGTCCAGTAAAAGCAAAACTCAATTTATTTGCAATTGCATTTCAACGATTTAGCCCGAAATTTTAGTATGAAGTGGACCCCACGAATGATGCAGGGTAACGATACGCGTAGCTCAGGGGCCCCTCACATGTTTATAGGGGTTCGACATCTTTCCAGGGAAGTTATCAATGCAAAACTTGGAGAATTTATAGAACTAGCAATAAAAATCAATAATAGAAACGTATTAGGGCGTCACCACTCAAAATTCGTCTTTATTCAACAAAATTATTATAGCTGATGCGCGTCTTTGTTTACGCGTCCGAGCCTCCCCCACTGCGCGCGGTGCGTTACCGCGACAACGCGACAACGTACTTTTTGGTCTCTGTTTACTAAAAAAACAAAATACTCGTTTCAACTCAACATTTCCTTCTCCTTTTTAGTCTCTAGTAATAGCTGAATAACACCAAACATGAAAGTCTCTGCACTTGCTTCTCTCTGGACCGCTGCCAATGCATTGATTGCCTTGGAGACAAAGGGCCATCGCTTCATCAAACCAAACACAGACGCCTCTGTGGCAGGTACTGTCTACTTTGTTGAAGGTATTGATTACCTGATTGGAGGATCCTCTGGCTACGACTCTTCTTCCGGTGTGGACTCCTTGACTGACACTGAACAATGTTACAGAGATGTCTATGTCTTCCAGCAGCTTGGCGTCAACACAGTCAGAATCTACTCCTTGAACCCGGACCTCAACCATGACGAGTGCATGACTATCTACAACAATGCTGGTATTTATTTGCTTCTTGATGTCAACAGTGGAGAGTACGGCTCCAACTTGAACAGAGCAGACCCTGCAGGTACATACAACGCGGTGTACCTGTCCCATGTCTTCAAATTTATCGATGCCTTCAAGAACTATCCAAATGTTCTTGGATTCCTCTCTGGTAATGAGGTCATCAACGACCAGGACGATTACGCTGAGACCACACCAAAGTATATCAGAGCTGTTCAGAGAGACATGAAACAATACATTGGGAAGCACGCCAACAGAACAATTCCAGTTGGTTACTCTGCTGCCGATGGTACAACGTTGTCCAGGGCAACTTTAGAATACATGCAGTGCCACATCGATGGTGATGACGACGATGAGTCCCGTTCAGATTTCATGGGGTTGAATTCTTACGAGTGGTGCTCTGGTATTTCGGATTGGGATTCTTCTGGCTATGACGTCCTCAACTCCACTATGGGAAACACCACAATCCCACTTATCTTCTCCGAGTTTGGTTGTAATACTAAAAGTCCAAGAACTTTTGATGAGATCCCAGACGGTATCTTTGGTGGTCTTATCAATACCTTTTCCGGTGGTTTGGTCTATGAGTATTCCCAAGAGGCTTCAAATTATGGTGTTGTCGACATTGATGATGATGGTACCTTGACTTATCTTGATGATTACACAAATCTGCGTGCTCAATACCAAAATATCTCTATCCCAACTATTTCAGAGTCCGATGTTGATGAAGTTGATGCCCCAGACTGTGATGCTGACTATATCACCTCTATTTACCCAGACTTTGGTGCTGACTTCGATCTTCCAGACCAACCAGATGACATTGCCTCTTTAATCAAGTATGGTATGAACTCTACAAACATTGGTAAGCTCTTGAGCAATGTCACAGCCAAGCAGTCCAATTATACTATATTAGACGTCTCTAGCTCTGAAGTTCCCTCTTACACTGTTTCGTTCGACTCTGATAATGAGATCAACAGCCAGAGTGGTACAACTGCCTCTACATTGGCTGAGCCTTCTTCTGCTGCGTCCAGCTCTGCGTCTGCATCATCTTCCGCTGCCTCCTCATCTTCTAAGGGTCAAGCTGGTGGCTTGGTTCCATTTGCAGGTGCCGGAATGGGTGCCATTGTAGCAGTACTGGCTTTGATCTGATAAAAGTCTACTGAATTTGTACTATTGTTCTTTTTGTTTTGCTCTATTGATATGCACATGGGTGCAGTCTCTTTTTGGGTGTGTCTTTGAGGTTTGAATGTTTTAAACTTTCTGGTGTTACATCTTGTTATATATTCTTTCTTCTCGTGAGGAGCATTTATCGTGCTCTTCTTATTTCTACGGCGTTTTTGGCTGTGTATAGGCAACGCTCACCTTGAATCTATGTAAGTTTACCTTGAATACCAGTAAGGCATTGAAAAATACGAGTAATAGTAATCTATGTAAAGCAATTCTTTGAATATAAATACTCTGTATAACACTGTGGTATAAAGTAGGCCTTCTTATCCTGACCATAAATAATGCCAATGATGGCGAAATGTGGGTGCTCACTAATTACTCAAACATTGGAATTTTGAGATGCTTCCATAGCGATCTTAGCCTCTCTTTCAATCTTCTTCTTGGCCTTCTTTTCTTTCAACCTCTTCTCATGCTCAGCAAAGGCCCTGAATGCAACAGGAACGTTGTCCCAACCCTCCTCTTCCAATGGAGATTCTTCCTTTGTTTGCAAGTTTTGAGCACCTGGCTTTCCTGCGGCAGGAAAATAGGCAGAGCTACTCAGTCTCTTCGTCCCTTTAGACATCTTTCTTTTCGTAGCTCTTAGCTCCTTGGGCACGTTCTTGAATTCCAAAACTTTCAGCGGTGGGTGGAAATCAGCAGGCCAGTGCTCCTCTGTCTTATTGAGTTCCAGTGCAGCTTCGTTCCTTTTAGACCTCCAGTGTCTGATATCGTCGTTGTACTGCTCCCATACACAGTTTACACAGCCCGACATACAACAATTATCTGGCTCTTTGGGCCTATCGGGCACTTCAACACCAGCTATCACTCTCGGTTGTCCCACTTCTCTTCTTGAAGAAGCCAACCGTTCACCACCTTCTAGTCTTCCACCAAATACATGCTTCATACGGTCCTCAGCAGACCCTGAAATCTCTGTATTTCCATAAAATCGCAGGGGCTCGGATTTATAAGCCTGTGGCGTCGTCTGTGGTTGTGTATCGAGAGTTTTGGTAGATGATGATAGTGCCCTGGTTTGGGAACAGGCTCTAGTGGCCCGTGACAAAAGCCTTAGCCTGATCATACCGATTTGTGTGTGTGTGTGTGTATGTGTATGTTGTAAATATGTGTCTTCTTATAACCGAATAGATCTTATGAGCTCTTCAATAAGCGCTATGGTGCTAACCCTTTCGAGTGACCATGGATGGATCCATCTTTTTTGGTAGTGGCCGAGTCCGGAGAAGCCTGTGATATAGATTACATAATCAATTCTTGAACATATATTACGTAACCACAGCTAATTATGGTATGCGCACGATTTTTATGATGGTAGCGTTTTACCCCAATGAGCGGCGTTTGCGGTGTAGAACAATCGAATATGGTATTTCCAGTTGAAAATTAACTGCCTCGCTATCAAGACTCAACCTAAATAGAGCATGCTGACATATGTGGTCTGATATGGCAGTGTTTGTTGTTGGAACGGTGTTTCCGGCCTTTAAACGTACTCTTGACGGGTTTAACGGTTGGTATCATAGGCAATAACGTCAATTCTTGAGTTACTGACATGGCTATACATTAGAAGTGATATAATAAAAGCCTCTTTTGGAGTGATGCTACTAAGTATATATAAAGGCACCAATATACCTTTGAACGGAGTGGATCGAACTTCTCTGGTTTTCCCAATATCGCATTATCTGCAACGTTTATGATCAATATGGGAAAAACTTACTTCATTACTGGATGCAACAGAGGCATTGGTCTTGAACTTCTTCGCTATATTTCCAAAGACTCACAAAACATTGTTGTTGCTACTGTTCGTGACAAATCCAAAGTCATGGGGGACTTGAAAACCCTTGTGGACTCAAATGCCAACATCAAGATAGCTTTCTTGGACTTAGGATCCGAGGATTCTGTTGGTAATATTGGTTCCCAATTATCTGAGCTGGCGCCAGAAGGTGTTGATATTTTCTTCAATAATGCAGCAGCGGCTACTAGTGCAGATCCACCTTTCAAAGTACCATGGGATGTCCTCGTTTCTCATTTTGTCGCTAATGCTGTTGGTCCAACTAAGCTTGTCCAAGAGTTGAAACCACACATGCTCAAGAAAGAAACCCGTCAGATTTTCATGATGACTACTTTGTTGGCATCTACAGGAACTAGTTATATCAAAATGTTAACTAGTGCTTACGCTATATCCAAGGCAGCTTTGAACGTTTGTATGATCAGTGCCTCTATTGAGCTCAAGCCAGAAGGCTTTACAGTTGTTTGCGTGGAGCCAGGTCTTTGTGACACCACTCTTTTCAATGATGGTTGGAACGCAATAAAAGACAGTCTTCCGAAACAAATGCAACAAGCTTTCGAAGCTCGTATCAAGCCTCCAGAAGTCGCTGCCAAGGCATTATTCGAGAATGTTGTCTTCAAGACTTCTCCGGACTACAACGGTAAGCTGTATTCTTTTACTGGAGAAGAAGCAAGCTTTTGAACCGAGCCCTTAGACCCGAAGCAAAAGAATTGGTCCTACATCTCACGTTTCGTTCAATAGTATAACATGTTCAGGATATATATATGGAGTTGTGTTTGTAGTTACTGTAGTACCTCAATGGTTGGAGTCACGACGGCACTTTCAATATCAGCGCCGCGCTTATATTGGAGCTGGCCTTTATTGTATGCGTGGATACATACAAGAACAATGGACGGCGCTGCGTAGTGGGTCATCTTCCGATAATAGCCGGGGTATCTTTTGTTTTTTCACAATTTGTGACCTCATCAAAGAGGATCTGGCCTCAAGGTGAGATAAGAAGAGCGACCAGGTGTAAGCGCTTGTAATGAAACAAAAGCGGCGGAATTGTTGATGGTTAGCGCATAAAGAATTCAATTGGAGAAGGCTACGCGATGGCTCATATTCAAAACATGGCGGCTACTCATTACTGTTCTGTCTAAAGTGTTGTTTATTAACAAACCAAACAAGTATTATGCTTCCAATTCAGCTTTGTAGACGGCATCGGAGATCTTCATACCCCAATCCCAATATTCATCGTCTTTGATGTAAGTGTTACCTTCAACGTCGAAATATCTATAGGAATCGATCTTTGAGTTATCCCAATCAACCTTCTTGAAGTTATAGAATTGTGTAAATGGAATCAAGAAGTTCTGAATCTTTGGTTCTTCTTCAGGTAAGAAACCATCGAGTCTAGCATAGAACCACAAATGATTCTCAGCACTGTGTGGGACACCATCCTCTGGTTTGACGTATTTGTCCAGACATTTTGGTCTGAAATCGATTCTATATCTGTAAATGCTTGACAATGGGAAACCACCATCCACTAATCTTTTAACAAAGCCACGCAATGATGTAGAGACTTGAAGATCAGAGACGATGTTACCATATAACTCCCAAATTTTCTTTTCATAAAGCTTTGGATCCGTTTTTTCTAAAGATGGATCCACAGATGGATAAGCTCCCAGAATAGCGTCAACAACTTTAGACGGATAATAGTTGTTCAATTGTAATTTAAGATCCTTGAAAGTTGTCGGCGTGTTCAAATTAGCATAGACTAAAGGTTCATTACCAACTTCACCAATGACCAATCTAATACCCTTTTTAGCACAAAGGGAACCATAATGTCCAGACTGGATATCTTTCAACAAGGTGGATGAAATGAATTTATCCTCGGTAAAAGCTCTGAAAGTGTGCATTTCCAATTTGGCAACAACTTGTTCAAGTTCCTTGTGTGAGATTGATCTGAGTTTTGCCAACTTGTCGCAAGATGAAAGCGAAGAATCAACACCCAATTTCAAACAAACTTCATCAAACTGCTTTTGTAATTCTTCCAAGCCTTTAGGTTGAACGGAAAGTGCATTCGAGACCATCGAAGCCTGTTTGATGATTTGTCTCTCATTTGGATGATATAATTCATATGACAACTGGAAAAAGGTTGAATAAGAGCCAGCAGAGCGACCGCCAATTGAGATTTCTTCTGGGTTACCGCCGAAATACTTGATATGATCATAAGTCCATTCAATTGCGGCTCTTTGATCCCAAAAACCGAAGTTCGAAGACATTGGATCTTCATCCAGAAGTTCTTGAGAGGCAAGGAACCCGAATAGGGACACTCTGTAGCCTGGAACGACAATGATGTAGTTCAAGTCAAACTTGGAGTCATTCTGTAGATCTCTTGGGTCGAAGTTCACGGCATGGTTGGCCTTGCCGTACTGTAGCCAGCCACCATGGAACCAAACCAAGACCGGCCATCCGTCTTTAGGCTTGTTCTTTTCAGATGCTGGAACCCAGATATTTAAATAAGTGATGTCTTCGGTGGTTTCAACACCTGCACCGGCTCTAACGTTGACAAGCTCTTTCATTGGCAACGGTGGCTGAGCACCCTGAGCAAGGAAATCAAGGTATTCGCCAGTGTAGTCGTAATCATTTGGAATTGGACGTGGACGTCTCCATCTGTGCTCACCTGTTGGTGGCAGGGCGTATCTGACACCGCAAAAACGCTTTGTCAATGGCTTAAGAGTATCTTCTTCCTTGATCAAAAGCCCCGTGATGGTGCCTTTTGTCCCGAGTGAGACGGTCGTCTTCTCTGAGATCTTCTCAACTGACGGAACTTGACCCATTGTGCTTACTGGGAAGACGTTCGTGTGATGTGAGTATGGGAGTACCCTTCAAACTACACACCTTTTCATCCCTTCAAACGGCGTGGGCTTCGAGCTTTAATAAGAACTGTGGGATGCAGACGCGGGATTCTAGCCCGATCCGGCAAGCGCCGATGGCGCTGGCCCATCGCGCGGGTCAATAATCCCCCTGATAAGCCATGACCCGATTCCACTACAGTTTTGCATTGTTCCTCTACGTGGAGACAAGCGTACAGTGGCCATCGAGCCAAAAGCTCACACAAATACACATGCCACCTCAACACCACCACAGGGGAACATCCGAGACACACTACAACACGCCCGGGACAGACCCAGACATCCAACCATATCCACTGATGGCTGCACCCATTGGTCACAGAGGCGAGCGTCTTATCCGCCAACACCCTAATGATACGACGCGCGCTCTTAAGGGAAGCGCGGCAAGTGGCCTACAGCTATGCGCGCCTCACTGAAGACGGCCACGCGCTAAACCGAAGAGCTCCGGTGTATAAAAGAGGATGGAAAGTTGCTCTGTAGCTCAATTAGAACACCGTACAATCAGTACAGAACAAACAATTCCTTTTACTCAAACAGCACAATGACCGCTACAGGTGTCTCCCAGTTCAAGAAGTACCCACTCACTTTCGGCCCATCGCCTATCTCAGAGCTCAAGGGTCTCTCCAAGGCCCTCGGTGGTAAGGTCAACCTCTTCGCCAAGCGTGAGGACTGTAACTCTGGCCTTGCCTTTGGTGGTAACAAGTTGAGAAAGCTTGAGTACATTGTTCCGGACATCCTCGAGGGCGACTACACCCATTTGGTGTCTATTGGTGGTCGTCAATCTAACCAGACTAGAATGGTGGCCGCACTGGCAGCTCACTTGGGAAAGAAGTGTGTTCTGATCCAGGAAGACTGGGTGCCTATCCCAGAGGCTGAGAAGGACGTCTACAACAAGGTCGGCAACATCGAGTTGTCTCGTATCATGGGCGCTGATGTTAGAGTCATTGAAGATAAGTTTGACATTGGTATCAGAGAGTCTTTCAAGAACGCCTTGAAAGAGTTGGAGGACCAAGGCTCAAGACCTTTTGCAATCCCAGCTGGCTGCTCTGAGCACCCAAAGGGTGGTCTGGGTTTCGTCGGCTTTGCTGATGAGGTTGTCAGCTACGAAAAGGAACAGGGTGTCAAATT
The DNA here is from genome assembly GCA_003708295.3 of Petasospora mycetangii. Lineage (NCBI taxonomy): Eukaryota > Fungi > Ascomycota > Saccharomycetes > Phaffomycetales > Wickerhamomycetaceae > Petasospora > Petasospora mycetangii. The sequence continues at coordinate 605,310 of PPNU03000003.1, forward strand.
CGACAAGATCGTCGTTTGTTGTGTTACAGGCTCAACCACTGCTGGTATCATTGCAGGTTTCGCTCAGTATGGCCGTGAAAAAGATGTCATTGCCATTGACGCATCTTTCACCCCAGAGAAGACTAAAAGCCAGACTCTTAGAATCGCCAACAACACAGCTAAGTTGATTGGTCTCGATAAGACATTTGATGATTTCACCTTGGATACCCGTTTCGCTCATCCATGTTATGGTGTTCCAAACGACGGTACCATTGAAGCCATTAGACTTTGTGCCGAGACGGAAGGTGTCTTAACAGACCCAGTATATGAGGGTAAGTCCATGCAAGGAATGATCCAGTTGGTTAAGGAGGGTGCTTTCAAGGAAGGTTCAAACGTCTTATACGTTCACTTGGGTGGTGCTCCAGCTTTATCCGCTTACTCTTCTTTCTTCCCAACAAAAAGCTTTTAATTTCATACCATGACCATCATGACCAGCACTGAGAAGTATTTGATATTTCGTCGGTATATATTGCTGTTTTTATATTAAATTTGTCTTGTCTTTTGACCTCTCCAGTGCCGTAGCCGGACTACACGCTTCTATATAGGAAGAGCTGTCATGCCGTGCCACGTGACTTCAGGTATAAATAGACCATATACTCAGCCATCCAATAAAAGGTTAATGGCTGGTGGTAAACGTATTAAGGGCTAAAATGATAAGAACAAACAGTAAAATAAAGAGGTTTCTCTATTCAATTGACTTATAAAGCACTTATGTAAGCGCGAATTGGTAAATGAGAAAGCTACCCATCTACTCTTAGCATCGATGAGGCATAGAGCAAACAGAGAACCCACGATGGACCACTCAGAGCACGTCTCTGTCGGGAGGTCTCGTTCCATTTCATATGCTCACGGGAAAGGGAGAGGAAGAAGTAAAGAACATGTGATCAACGAAGATGACGAAGACAATGAGGGCAATGACGTCTCAATCCATGCTCCATTACACTCAACCATCTCTTCTGGTAGTATATCTAGACCAAGTTTTTCTAAGAGTGATCTTTTCCACCAAGAAGCACTTAGCACACATATAATACCGGGAAACATCCATATGTCATCCAATCAATCCATTGAACACTTAATTAGAAGGTACGGTGCAGTGACGCTGATTAGACAGCTATCGACTGACTTGGCGCAACGTGAAGCTGAACTATCATTGATACAGAAACAATACAGCTTGAAAGAGAACGTCCTCATTAAGCTTCTACAAGAAATGGGGTTCTCTACAAGTCAGGTTGATTCACTGCTGAAGCAAAAATTGGAAAGCTTGTCTATAAACGAACCGAATGAGTCTTTCTTACAAGACATGATCTCAGACGCAATGGAAGGTGGGATACTACACCATAAGTCCTCCTCCCCAGAAAGTTTATCGCCAATAAGGTCTTCACAAATTGAAACGTCGTCGTCGTCGAGTATGAATGATGACAATGCTACAACGAGGGCACAGACAAACACAACAGCAAAGACAGCAAAGACAGCAACAGCAACGAAACGGATCCATTCACCAACAGAGACAAGGGCGCAATCGCTGTCGCTCGCAAATGAACCTGTTTCTTTGCTTAATACAATGTCTTCAAGATTTTTCAATCATGTCCCACAAGTGAACGATGTCATTGGTACATCAGCAGCACCAAAAGTTGTACCTATGGAGATGGAGAACTTCAACTCATCTGCATTTAGAGAGACTGCAAACATCAAGAACGAGTATGTTGATCAGTATGGGTTCTTATATGATAACAAACAGAAACCGTCCATAATATCAATTAACCAGTCGAGCCCAACGTTACCAACACAACTGACTTCTAAATTGTTATCAATTGCGAATGATTATGATAAGAATCAACAACAAACAAATAAAGAATGGGATGAATTCATTAAGAAGATAACACTGATGAATGATAATCATCAAGATATTTTAAATGATGATCTGTTGTTGATCAATGGTAAACCGATCAAACACTATAAAACATTACACAAGCAGCTGGTTAAGTTGATTCAAAGTGGAATTCCAATGAAGATAAGACCGAAACTCTGGTCGAATCTGCTACAAACGAATCGTTTGAGGGTTCCTGGTGAGTACCATTATATGCTGACTCATGATAATGAGAATAAGGAGGCCGAAGCGCAAATTGAGCTCGACCTTTATAGAACGATGCCATTCAATGTCTTTTTCAACAAAAATGGGCCTGGCCTAACAAACCTACAAAATGTGCTGATTGCATTTGCAAGGAAGTACCCAAATATTGGTTATTGCCAGGGAATGAACTTCATAGTGGCTTTCCTATTAATTGTTTATCATTCAGAAGAAGATGCATACTGGTCTTTCATTACCATTTTTGAAGAGATCCTACCAAGGGGGGTTTTCAATTTGATAAACATCAAAAATGATCTACACATCCTGAAACAAAACTTCCAAATCCACTTACCCAGATTATATGATCATTTCGCACAGTTTGATGTTGAACTAGAACCAATTTGCTTTAATTGGTTTATAAGTTTGTTTACTGATTCACTATCAGCACACATTGTCTTCAGGATTTGGGACCAATTGATGCTGAATGGTTATGTTGAGATACACAAAACATCTATTGCACTATTTAAAGTATTTGAGACAAAGCTATTGTCGATGGCATCAAATGTGGAAATTTATGAATTTATGAAAAATTTGAACAAAGCAAACTTCAACTTGAAAGGCTCAGAGTTGATAAGGATCAGCTCTGGTATCAAGATTGAGTATGACTAAGAGGCGTTGGAACTACATGGCATGGTACTGCATGACATTATTACACGACACCATGATGCAATTCACTAAATACAGGTAACAATGACTCACAACTGTTTAACGTTTGGGAACTTGATAAGGTTGTCAACAACGTAGTATTGGAAGCAGTTCAACATTATTGGGAACACCAACATGACCAAAACAATTTGTAAATTTGGGAACCCATCAGACCAACTCAACACCCAGTCTGCATATATGGCAAATATAGGGATGTAGAGTAACAAATAAATCAAACACTTCATCATCGTAAGAGCAATGAAGAATATGATCAATTGCTTTAAATACGGTATAAAGTGTGGCGGTTGGCCGTAGTTACCACTTTCTATACCTTTAATTTGCAAGAACTCACATATTGTATACACTGCAATTAAACAGATGTAAAGTATGGGTACACCAATTGTAGTATCCATCAGTAGATTCAAGAAATACCAATCACACTCACCAATGTCATCACCACTACCATCACCACCACTACCATCATCATTACCGAGAGCAATAATTCTTAATGCTTTAGATTTGATCAAAGACACAAACAGATTCAGCAGATGAATGCCCAAAGATCCAAGTAGTTGCTTAGAGACATCGAAGAACCATACTTTCCATGGTCTCTTAGGATGTTCATAGAATCTCTTCAGCACTAGTGAAGACATCGCAATCAAACCAAGACACGATTGTATAAGAATAGAAACTGGGCCCAACAGCTCACATTTCGGCTGTGGTAGCAGCTTGGGCTTACCCGAGAATGCTGTCATTGGGACAGCTCTGTTTACACCTTTGTATATGGCTCTGTACGCGGCACTGTGTGTGGGTAGTAGTCAAGCTCCCTCAACATTGCATCAGCGGTGGTTGGTGCTTCTGGGACAAATTACAATTGGCTGACGTAAGCACACATGGACACCACCACCGCAACCGACTATACTTATTCTTTGGCGCATATGTTTGCAATAGGGATTTTTATATCTTATTCGTCCCACAAGTGATCTGTACCAAAGAAATGAGCCTACTAAGGTCTAATGAACCGCACAACCAGGCACAGGATGAGCGCTACCCCCCATGACACTCTGCTTACTTCACAACGCCCCCGGATGCTTGATTATTGCTTATATAAGCACTCCTCTCCACTACTGCTCATGGCTGTCATGGAACTCTTTTCTTGCTTTTCTGTTTTTGCTTATTGTTAAACATTCTATTTATCCGGGACAGTGCACCTCAAAACACCAATGGAGCTCATCTCCTTACCGACTATCTCAGCGCCAGCGAGGCTCACTAAGCTATCGCCGTCGGAGAAGGTGCCTTATCCATGAATTGGGGTGTTCGGGTGTGTGTCCGGGTGTGGGTGCTAACCGCAGCTGGCTTCCTTATCAGTGCACGCTGATGTAATAATGTGTCCCGTACCGCAACATGTGTCAACAGTAGCGAAAACACAGCTTGAGTTAACACCGGCGGAGAAAGCGCTTATCGCCCACGGAGATTAAACAGTGGGGCTAGTTATAGCTGTTAGGTGGGCAACGGGTACGACGGTATAGAGGGACCCGGATAAGCTATAAATATAGGAGTCTTTGCCACTTTTTTAACCGGTCCTTTTATGTCTCTTCATATTATCAACACTATAAGCAATGGCACCAACCGCACTACTACAGACGTCCTCTATTGGGCACACTCACTCTGAGGGATGCAACCATCCAGAAATCAAGCTAAAGAATGAAACCTCTTTTGACTTCAAGGACGTTGTCCTCACTACCTATGCCGACGACCAGGCTATTAAGCCATTGTCTATGAACTGGGGTCACTCTGATCCAAAGGTCAGAGGTCCTATTGTCGCATCTAGATACGGAGATGGTCTCTCCAAGCATAATGCTATTGGTGCTAGCGCTGGCTCTTACTGTGTTTACCATGCGTTGGCGGTTGCTTCCAAACAGCTGGATCCAACTTATACTGCTGACTACACCAATGCTGAGCCTGCCTTTGAGATCATTGAGCAGCCGCAATGGGGTGATAAGGAGAAAATCGTTTCAATGGATCCTTTTGGTCATTTGGTTCCATGGCTTTTTGCTGATGTTGGCAAATCCGCAAACGTTGAGATCAAACCAACTATTTCAGTGACAAAAGCTCATATGCAGTTGGCTGAGATGAAAGAAGCAGTCGAATCAGGTAGATTGAAAGTTGATGGTAAAGTTGTGATCAATTCCCAAGGTGATTTGAACGTTTCAAAAATCGCAGTGGAGCCAGTTTGGTATCTACCAGGCGTTGCTGAAAGATTTGGTATTACAGAATCAGAACTCAGAAAAGCATTGTTCGAAGACACTAATGGTATGTATCCAGAGTTGATAACAAGACCAGACCTCAAGGTCTTCATGCCACCTATTGGTGGTCTCACCGTTTACATCTTCGGTAACCCAGCTGATGTTTCCAACCCAGACAAGAAGTTGGCACTAAGAATCCACGATGAGTGTAACGGTTCAGATGTCTTTGGCTCAGACATCTGTACGTGTCGCCCATATTTGATCTTTGGTATTGAAGAAGCTGTTAAAGAAGCTCAAAATGGAGGATCTGGCGTTGTTGTTTACTTCAGAAAAGAAGGTCGTGCTTTAGGTGAAGTCACAAAATATTTGGTCTATAATGCAAGAAAGAGAGGCGGTGACACTGCTGCTGAATACTTCCATAGAACAGAGTGCATTGCTGGTGTTAGAGACATGAGATTCCAACAATTGATGCCTGATGTATTACAATGGTTAGGTATTACCAAGATTGATCGTATGTTGTCAATGTCCAACATGAAGCATGATGCTATTGTGGAACAGGGTATTCAAATCTTAGAAAGAATTCCAATTCCAGATGAGATGATTCCACCTGATTCTCGTGTTGAAATTGATGCTAAGATTCATTCTGGTTACTTCACAACTGGTAAAATAATGACTGAAGAAGAATTGAAAGACGTCAAAGGAAGAACTTGGTCATGATAACATTGCATCTTTAGGTTATTTAATTCTGTACAGTGCTTTTTAATATGAAGCTGGTCTTTTTCAAATTATCTTAGAAGTATCATATTTTAACGGTCCAATCGGGAGCTCAGTGTCATTTGCGGGGCCCCTTAACTGCCTTACTGTAGTGGCAAGAGAACGTATTGCTTTGTTTCCAGAGCGTGGTAAAAAGTATGTCGACTACAATAATTTTTATTCTATCAGTTATTATCAATTGTTTGCAAATACATCACTTTAATGTACATAAAACGAAGAGTCATTAAAACAATCATCACAAGTATAATGCAAAGAGTTTATAATGCAAGTTTGAAAATTTCGAGAAAAATCACTGCGTCAAGCCACCTTTCTCTTCATAGATTAACTCTTCATCTGGAACCTCCTCAATTGTAACTTTTCTCTTTGGTTTAACCTCTTTCTCATCGTTTTTTGGGACTCTTATAGTTAATAGCCCATTTTGATACTTGGCTTTGATTTGCTCATCAACAATCTTTGGCAAAGTTGGGAATTTGATTCTTCTTTCAATGGAACCAGTGCGTACTTCGTTGATCTTTATTGTATCATCCAATGGGAATGGTTCAGCAATGTTACCTTTAACAACAATTTCATTTGTAGATGGATGGAAATCAATATCCAATTCGGATAAAGTAGCACCTGGAATGGCTAACACCGTGATATATTCCTTATCAGTTTCATAAACGTTTGTCTGTGGAGAATATGGTAATGCCTGGTTCTTAGCGTTTCTAGAAGAGATCTCAATGCGTGGTGCTGGATCCTTCAGAGAAACAGTAGAATGACGGTGCAATGGCTGTGGTTTGGACTGTTGCTTTGCAGATGGAGCTGCTTTCTTCACCTCCGGTTTGGACTCATTCTTAGATGGTTGGTAAGCCTGTGGCTGAGCAACTGGAGATTGAGTGGTCTTCTCAGATGTGTGAGTAGAAAGACCCTTCTGATTTGATGAAACCTGGGAAACTTGTGGGGCCTGTGGAGCCTGAGACTGAGCAGACGGAGCCTGATCTGCTCCTTGACCTGCTAGGATGTTCAAGATATCAGTCAGATCAAGGGATTGCTGTGGCTGTGATTGTGGAACCTGCTGACGTCTGTAAGAAGCTCTTGGACGGTATCCTTGCTGAGAGAAATACGGAGAATAGTAATCTGGGTATCTCAAAGAGTAGTAACCACCATCGCTGGACTCATCATCATCGTCTTCCTCCTGTGGGGGGTAGTAAGGTTGCTGACGAGCATATGCTTGTCTATTTGGGAACCTAGAGTAACGAGGGGCGACACCTTCCTCAGCGAGTGCGTTGATGATATCAGCAAGGGATCCGTTGTAGTAAGACATTGTTTGTTCAGTTATTGTTTGGTTGAGTTGTTTTGAATGAAGATTAAACTCCTAAACTTTGCGGTTGGCCAAAGAGTGAGAAATCGGGTGCCTTTTATAGTGCAGTGGCGCCATTCAAACGGCTGTGTAAGCTCGAAATTAACAGTGTGGAACCTTCCAGAAAATTGTGGGGTTAACCACAGATTATGCGCCTTTGCACAGGCATGGAACTTTCTGGCAAAAACCCATCTCACCTCGGCTCCATCGGGGGCTCTGGATTGTTCTAGAAAAAGAACAACAACTTCCGACCGAGATCACGTGCACAGCCATTTGTCCCCGGAATCAATTTTTTTCATGAGCATCGACATCTACAAGAAAATGGAGTTCTAAAATCAATTGATTGAACACCTTTTTCAGCCTTTTCAGAAGAGTGCCTCATCCAGAAATAGTACCAATGTCTGGCCAGGGTTACAATCAGGACAATCTGTCCAGGGACTTCTCCCAACAGTCGCTTAACGACAAGCGCCAATATAATCCGAACCAGGCTCAGTCCTTCCAACCTACCGCCCAACCATTTGTGCCAGGTCAATACAACAATTACAACCAAGGTGGTTACTACGCAAACCAGGGTGGTTATAACGCCAACCAAGGTTACAATCAATACAACAACTATGCCCAAGGTGGAAACCAGGGCTACAACAATCGTGGTTACAGCAATTATAACCAAGGAGGTAACCAAGGCTATAACCAATACAACACGAACTATAACCAGGATTACAACAGCTATAACCAGGGTTATAACACTAACGCCAACTATGGCCAACAGCAACAACCTCAGAATCGTGGTATGTCTCTTGATGACTATCAGAAACAGTCCACGGCAGCAGCAGCCGACTTGAACAAGCCAAAGCCAAAGAGAACATTGAAGCTTGCTTCTTCATCTACAGTCAAAATCGCCACTCCTAAGAAGGAAGAGCCAAAGAAAGAAGAGACTTCAAAGGCTGAGGAGCCAAAGAAAGAAGAAATCAAAGACTCCTCTCCAGCTCCAGTCGCAGCTCCAGCTGTTTCTACTCCAGCCCCAGCTTCTACTCCAGCAAAGAAGGAAACAACTCCCGCTCCTAAGAAGGAAACTTCTTCAGCTCCAACTAAGAAGGAGACTCCAAAGGAGGCACCTGAGGAGGTTATTGATGAGGCTATTGTTAATGATATGTATGGTGGTAAAGACCACGTTTCTATCATCTTCATGGGTCACGTTGATGCTGGTAAATCTACAATGGGTGGTAACTTACTTTATTTGACTGGTACTGTTGATAAGCGTACAGTTGAGAAATATGAAAAGGAGGCCAAAGATGCTGGTAGACAAGGTTGGTATTTGTCTTGGATTATGGACACCAATAAAGAAGAGAGAAATGATGGTAAAACCATTGAAGTTGGTAAATCTTTCTTCGAGACTGACAAGAGACGTTATACCATTTTGGATGCCCCAGGTCACAAGATGTATGTTTCTGAGATGATTGGTGGTGCTTCACAGGCCGATGTTGGTATTCTTGTTATTTCTGCCAGAAAAGGTGAATATGAAACCGGTTTCGAGAAAGGTGGTCAAACAAGAGAACATGCATTGTTAGCTAAGACTCAGGGTGTTAATAAGATGATTGTTGTTGTTAACAAGATGGATGATCCAACTGTTGAATGGTCCAAGGAAAGATATGATGAGTGTACCACCAAGATTGGTATGTACTTGAAAGGTATTGGCTATAACGTCAAAGAAGATGTTGTATTCATGCCAGTTTCTGGTTTCACCGGTGAAGGTTTGAAAGATCCAGTTCCAAAAGAAAAAGCCCCTTGGAACACAAGCCCATCTCTTTTAAACTATTTGGATAACATGACTCATTTGCAAAGACACATCAATGACCCATTCATGTTACCAATCGCTGGTAAAATGAAGGACCTTGGTACTATTGTCGAAGGTAAGATTGAATCTGGTTACGTCAAGAAAGGTGCCAACTTGATTGTTATGCCTAACAAAACTTCAGTAGAAGTGTTGACCATTTTCAACGAGACTGAACAGGAAGTCGAAGCTGCTTACTGTGGTGAACAGGTTAAAATTAAACTGAGGGGTATTGAAGAAGAAGACATCTCACCAGGCTTTGTTTTATCTTCTCCAAAAGCACCAGTGAAGACTGTGACTAGATTCGAGGCACAAATCGCTATAGTCGAGTTGAAATCCATCTTGTCTTCCGGTTTCACATGTGTTATGCACGTCCATACTGCCATTGAAGAAGTTGAATTCAAAGCCCTCCTACACAAGTTGGAAAAGGGTACAAACAGAAAGTCCAAAAAGCCACCTGCTTTCGCTAAGAAGGGTATGAAGATCATAGCCGTTTTAGAGACTGCGGCTCCAGTGTGTGTTGAGACATACCAGGATTATCAACCTCTTGGCAGATTCACTCTGAGAGATCAGGGCCAGACCATTGCCATTGGTAAGATCACAAAGCTTCTGGATTGAATGCGCTTGTTTAGTCACCACGACACATTTGTACGATATTAGTGGATCACTTTGACTGAGCCCTGTTATGACCTTGTAGTTAATCATAGATTATGTGGGGCTTAGCTCCGGCGGAGATTCGCGGAGATTCGTGTTTCTCTCATCTCCGTTGAAGGCATATAAAGAGCGAGATACACTCATGATCAACACAATTACCCAGACTTAGCACTAGAAAGACGGAAGATGACCACCAGTGACACTAAAATAACATGGGTGGATGCAAATAGCATCGTTGGTAAGTGTGTGTGTGGGGGGGGGGAGTTGCATTAGGGAGAGGACGATGACTGAGAATTGAGACACGCTACTAACATCTATAGCTAACAACCAACTCCATAAGCTTTACAGAGATCAGCCCACAATGGACCATTATCGGACATTCAAGGCGCAATGCTCAATGGAAGGTCTTTCAGTTGTTCAGTACATTACCAAGAATAGACTTCTATGGGAGGACATTAGACCAAGCACAAAAGACGATCTCTTCACTGATCCAAGGGATGCAAAGATAATTGCAAATGATTTTCCATACAACTTTTCCTCTAACATCACTCACCTCGTGGCATGGACTAAGCTTGAGATACCTAGTGATCCAAGCTCAGAGATTGGTGACGTCTCAGACCGTACAAGAGCCATCATTGGTGCTTATATCAAAAAAACATTTGTTCAAGGTTTGAACATCGCAGATACAGATGTTATTTGGTTTAGAAATTTCCCTTCTTTACAAAGTGTTGCAGAACTGTCACACGTACACGTTCTTATAAAAAACATGTCAAATGAACAATTACAAAAAGTGTTGGGCACCCCGGGTGAATTGCTTACAAGACAAGATATTGCATCTGTTACAAAGGATTCCTTTAAGTAATACGGCTTTGTCGCTGATATTACAGTAAAGAGTTATCGATATAGAACGTATAATACATAGAGTTGACCTCCACAAGAATTGAACACACTCACACCCATCTCGCACATACCGGTGACATGTATTGCTTCCAGTATGGATTCTTCTAAGCCTTTGACTTCAGCCATTCAGAGACAACGATATAAGCCTCCTGAGTACCATCAATTGCAAATGAATAAGCACCATATGCAATGCCAGTTGTAATGTCACTGAACTGTTTGAACACAAGCACTGAGTAAGTAGAGAAAATCTTGAGATAGAACAATAAATGGGCACGAACTAGTTTATCAAGCTTATAGTTTTCAATCATTTGACTCACTTCATAGAGATTGAGCATTCCATTCTTATAGTCATTGCACAGCACAACCTGATAATGCAAGTTGAACCAGTCTTCAAATGCCAAAAAGGAATAAGCGACATTTCCGAGAACTAGAGCAGTCAAAAGACGGGTCTCAACTCCAGTTTGAGTTGGTGATTGGATGTACATCACCAGATAGATAGCTAAAATCGACAAAGTAATCAATGACAGTCCAAAAGACGTAGAGACAAGAGATGGCTGTAAAACCGGGATCGTATTACAAAACGACGACACTGGGGCATTGTTGACACCAAAGAGCTTTGTCAAGGAATTATCATGGACAACTCCGGCAGCAGGCTGTGACGAGCCGAAGAGGGAAGAAATGAGCGACATTGGGTAAATATACTACTAAGGTGACCGGGAAATTCAGCAACAGCTCGAAAGAAGCGAGATTCAAACGCGTTCCAGCTTTGTTTGCGTGTGCTATGCTACAAACAATAAAGCGCGGGGTTTGTGTGCGTGTGCTTATAAAACGTGTTCGCGAAATGATAGGGAAAGCAGTGCGAATTCGCCAAGAGCCGGTAGGGGCAACATATAGGTCTGCTGACCGGTCCCAGACGCTTCCTAACGTGCTGGATGAACAGAGGAGTCATCAGTGGAAGTCCCTCGTGAGTGAGTTCACAGTTGGGTTTTGTGGTTGGTAGTCTCACAAGAAGGGTACACTCTAGGCAAAACCAGCGGAGATGTCTGACATATCGCTCGGTGCGGCGATCTTCGTCGCTGTTAAACCTATCTTCAAGATATACCTTATCATTGGTGTTGGCTTTCTCCTCGTGAAGGCAAACATGCTCACTACCGAGACCTCACGTGGAATCTCAAATATGGTTGTCAATGCTTTAGCTCCCAGCTTGTACTTCAACAAAGTTGTCACCAACTTGTCTGGTAGTAAGATCAAAGATATTGGTGTATTTGCCCTCTCTGCTCTGATTATATTTGGTACAGGCTTTGCACTTGCGGTTGTTGCCAGTTTCGTTACACCCGTTCCCCAGAAATGGAAATTTGGTCTTTTGTTTGCTGGTCTTTTTTCAAACATCTCTGATTTACCCATTGCCTATGTCCAAAGTATGGACACAGGGTTGGTATTTACCGCTGCGGAAGGCGATAGAGCAGTTGCATTAACTTGTATCATGGGTGCAGTGCAACAATTCATGATGATGAATCTTGGTATGTTTCAAATTGTCGGACTGGATTTCAAAGAGAAAGCTACAGATCAAGAAAAAGACGATGAACACGAGAAAGAAGACAAAGATAGTGTGGAGAAATCATCAAACCAATCACAGAACAATGATGGTCAGCAACGGCAAATGTCTGTTGACGAAGAAGACCAATTTGCTCAGTTAGACAGTGCCTCTGATACCGATGAAGCAGCTGAATCTGATGACGATGCCGACTATAATGTGGTCCCACTTGTCACCAATGGAACGGATTCAGAAGGAAACAATACTACCAACAACAGTATCAGCAGTGACTCTAAATCATTGAGTGACAATAGGCGTCGTACTTCTTCTTCGTCACAGAACTTACGTTTCAGAAGGTCTAGTAGATCAAGAAGACCAAGCATTGCTTCCTCTTTTGCTAGAGTGCGCTCCACTGATTCTGGTTATTCTACACGATCACATAGATCGAGAAATCAAAACATCCAAACTATCATTGAAGAGTATAGTGAAGCAGAAAGGATCAAGACCATTGCAACAATGGATCATTTGGCTAAATCAATATCAGTTACACAAGAGGTTGGTTTAAATCAAGGTGGCAATGAATCTGACTTAGACAATGACGAGGAGACACATTCCAAATGGACCAATTTTATTAACAGGTACAACTTGGGGTGGCTTGAATTCATGTTAATGAACATGATCCGAGTACCGTCATTAGCTTTAATTGCTGCTTTTGTTGTTGCAATGATACCTTGGTTACGTGCATTATTTGTTTCAAATAGTATCAACATCCACAAAGCACCAGATGATTTACCACCCTTAAGTTTCATCATGGATTTCACAAGCTACGTCGGGAACGCTGCTGTTCCTATGGGTTTACTTCTACTTGGTGGCACATTGGCCAGATTGAAAATTAGTTCAATTTCAAAAGGGTTTTGGAAAACTGTTTTATTCGTTGTTATCTCCAGATTTGTAATAATGCCAATCCTCGGTGTTTTATGGTCGCAGCGTCTTTATGACTCTCATTGGATTGACGACAACATTTCAAGATTCTTATTGATTATAAGTTGGAGTGTTCCCTCCGCAACCTCACAGGTCTATTTCACTGCTTTCTATACACCATTGGATGGACCTCATGAACAGATGGATTGTTATGCCATCATGCTAATGACACAGTACCCACTGCTAATTATTACTCTACCATTCGTGGTCACATATACACTGAAGGTTAACCTGGGAGTGTAAGGCTCCCTAATTTTCATTCACACTTACTCGCATTCCTTTGCATTGCTTTCTGAGTTTCCATCGTCTTTAGTATCTGTACGTAAATACCACTGTTTTGAAGTAGTAGTTCTATGAAGTAGTGAATAAAGCACTGTATACTCTTGAAAAATCTCTCGGGCGAATTGAGCGGCTCGGTGTTCCCGGAGCTAACGCGTCGGCTACCCCAGACGAATAGCTCCGATTCTCGCTGCAATTTCCCCAGATTTAGTTACTGCTTCACTTTTCCATCTGGTACTGAATATTCGAGCGACCATTGCCACGTACATGTTTTCTGTCCTTTTGAACTCGGATATAAACACCCGAAGTTTCGCTCCAAGGATGTTGCAGCCCGTCTACCAGCAGGGTAAAACACAGTCATACCCCACAAAAACCAGACAATGAGTACTGGGTTTCTCAAGGTGAAAGGCACCAAAATCGTTGATGCCAACGGTGACATCGTTACACTGAAAGGTACCGCTAATGGTGGTCATCTCAATATGGAGAACTTCATCTCTGGTTATCCAGGCTGTGAGACTGAACACAGAAAAGTGCTGTTGAAGAGGATGGGTAAAGAGAAGTATGACCACTTCTTTGATAAGTTCCTCGAGTATTTCTGGACTGAGAAGGATGCTATCTTCTTTAAAGAAGAGTTGAAGATGAACTGTCTTCGTATCCCATTCAATTACCACCATTTCATTGACGATGAAGGCGACTTGTTCAAGGTGAACCCAAAGGGATTCGAGAGACTTGATGCCATCGTTAACACTTGTGCCAAGCACGGTATCTACACCATCTTGGATCTACACACTGCTCCTGGTGGTCAAATGCAGGCTTGGCCATGCGATTCCGGTTTGCATAAGGCTCTGTTCTGGGACTTCAAGGTTTTCCAGGATTCTATGGTGAACTTGTGGATTGAGTTAGCAAAGTATTACAAAGATAACACTTGGGTCGCTGGTTATAACCCATTGAACGAGCCGGCTGCATCTAATGGTGATAAATTGACCGCTTTCTACGACAGAGTGGTTGATGCTATCAGAGACATCGACCCAAACCACATCTTGTTCTTGGATGGTAATAACTACGCTAGAGATTTTTCATGCTTCAAGAAAGTTTATCCAAACTCCGTTTATGCTATCCATGACTACTCTGGCTATGGTTTCCCTAACCCAGAAAAAACTTTGTACTCTGGTAAGGCAGAGGAGAAGGCAAAAATCGAGGCAGGGTACCAAGAGAAGATTAAGTACATGGTAGACAACCAAGTCCCAGTATGGTGTGGCGAGTTTGGTCCTGTTTATTCCTCTAAGGAGAGACAAGATGAGAGAATTGAAGAGACTAATGAGTCAAGACTCGAGGTCCTCAAACACCAGTTAGCTGTTTACAAGAAAGGTGACCCATCTGGTGACCAGACCCCAATCTCTTGGTCCATCTGGGTTTACAAGGACTTGGGTTATCAAGGCTTGGCTCATGTTAACCCAGAATCAAAGTTCTATGATGTTTTAGGCGAATTTTTGGTTCAGAAAAAGAAGCTTGGTCTTGATCAATGGGGATGTGATATGGACCCAGCATATGCGAAGCTGTACGATGACTTGGCTGATCACATGTTGGATGTTATACCAGAAAAGTACCATGATGCGTTGTATCCACACGACTGGGGTATCAAGAAGTTCTACCTTCCACAAGTCACCAGATTTATGCTCTTGTCACAGTATTTCCAGCATATTTATGCTGATATCTTGGCTCAATTATCACTCGATGAATTGGACGAATTAGCAGCTTGCTTTAAGATTGAGAACTGTGTAAAGAGGGAGAAGCTCAATGCCATCTTGAAAGAGTACTGAGTGGACCTTAGTGCTTGGTCTCTCTGACGGCAAAGTCTGAAACTATAAGTTATAGCCTAAATAATCGCACGCTTCAGTATAATTTCAATCAGCACTATGATAAACAGAAGCCCTACATCCGATTTAAAAAACTTGAAATCAATAATTCATAAAGGCTAAAACAGAAATAATTAAGGGTACTAATGATCGAACCCTGCAAAAAACACCAAAGCACAATTCCATAGGATAATCTATACCTTTATCTTCAGAACAACCAAGAAACGAACTTCTCATAGAACCATTCACCATCTTTCTTATTGCTTGTCATCAATCTTTGTCTTCTTTCAGCATCTTTGATCTTACCTTCTTCTTCTTCATCATCGATGTAACTCTTCAAAGTGACCAAATCGACCTCATGCGGGTTTCTCATCTTTGTCTTATAAATAACCTTGTAACCGACATAACTGATGACATAAACCGGAATACCAATATATCCAGTGATAAAAGTCTTATAGTTGAAACCATTGATGAAGACAGTGAAATTTTTGATGATGGCAACGATGATACACAAGACCAAAGCGAGCCAAGGTCCCCATGGTTGTAAAGGAGCATAGTAAGCTAGAGACTTTTGGTCAACACCTTGTGCTCTCAAAGCACGAGTGAAACAGATGTGAGTAATCAGGATAGAGATCCACGTTAAAAGACCAAAGATAGAGACAACATTAACGAAGTAACCGAAAACTGTAGCAGACGAAGAGGAAACAGACATGTAGGCCAAACAGCAGAAAGCGGAACACAGTGCAAGAGAAAAGTATGGAATACCATATTTGGAAGTTTTAGCAAAAATCTTTGGTGCATTACCATTACATGCTAAGCCATATAGAGTTCTTGAACCAATGTACAAATCCGAGTTTGCAGCAGAGAAGATAAAGATCAAGATACAAGCATTGATAACATGATCTAGACCTTTGATCTTAGCGTTCTTGATAGCAACAACAAAAGGAGAAGCAGATGCAGAAGTCGATGCCTTTGTAGCATTAATCAACAATGGGTCATTGTATGGAACACACATACCAAGAAGGAATACTGAAAAGACGTAGAAAACAACGATTCTATAGAAAGTAAGTCTGATAGCTTTTGGAACGTTACGACGTGGATTCTCAGCTTCTGCGATTGTGATACCAACGAGTTCAGTACCCGAGTAAGCAAAGACTGCTGTGACAAGGACATTGACGAACGAGACAAATTTTCCCTTGGATTCATTTGCAATACCAGTGTATGGTTTGAAAGCACCTGGATCTTGCCAGTATCTGAAGCCCAATCTGTCATGCGTTGGAGCACCACCGAGCATGATGACGAACAAGAGCATAATCAAACCAAGGACAATCAGCACTTTCAAACAAGATAACCAAAATTCAAACTCACCAAAAATTTTAACACCGAAGATGTTGATTAAAATGATCAGAATGAGAAATATAGTAATCCATACCCCGGGGTTAACAGTGTCTCTTGAGACCCAGTATTGCATCACAAGCGCACCTGCAGTGATTTGATTTGGTGTCACGATGAGGTATTTGAAAAGGTAACAGTAACCGACAGCAAAACCAATAGCTGGATCAGCATATCTGTGAGCATAACCTGCAAATCCGTCAGCGAGAGGGATATATGTAGCTAGCTCACCAAGACAACACATGACGATGAAGACGAGAAAACCAATGAAGGAGTAACCGATAAAGAGCGGAGCTGGACCGGCAGACGACAACGCAGAGCCGGAACCAATGAGAAGACCAGTACCAAGGGCACCGCCGATAGCAATCATCGAGATGTGACGAGCCTGGAGAGACTTTTTGAGACGGTAGCCATCTTGAACTGCAAGGATTTCCTGCTCGTTGCGTGGAAGCTCGACCTGGAGTTGCTCTACGTCATCGTAGTCGTTGGACGCTGAGCCCGAGAGCGAGTAGTCCTTCTTCTCCATGCTTTCCAACACTTCCTCCACTATACTTAGGTCCTATGGAGAGTGCCCCATCGTGGTGGTGCTAGGCTGTTTATATATGGTGGCTGGGCACGGCGCAGATAAGCGGGGTCCTGGACGCGAGACCGTTGGCGGGGCCCCCTACATAGGCTCAACCCAGGCCAAGCACAAGAGGGCGGGCTGTGGCGCACTAAAATTACCACACTGTCTCTATGTAAGCTCCGGCACTAAACGACCTGCTATGCGTTGTATGTCTTGCCGTGTGCGGTATGCCTGCTCTCGTTTTATGTCCGTAGACCCTGAGAAGATCAACACTTCAATACCCATCTCATCGCGAGGACAAGGCAGATCGTTGGCGATTCCGCAGTTACTGATAACGCATTCGGATCGTTTGTGTCTGAATCGTCCAATCAGCACGCCCAGACTGGTGTCTGTTTCTCCACATCTCTTCAAAGAGGCCATTTGGCCAAGAGAAGAGGCGCCAGCGCCGTGTGCCAAGAGTTCCTCTTTTGGTAATTTTTAGAGGACCGCTGAGATCTTTGTCACGTGACACAGTATGAGGCATCACTACATGTATACATATATTATATATATATATATATGGTGCGTGTATACAGTGCATGCGTAGGCACAGCAAATGTTATCAGAACAGATCCAGAAGGTCCTTGGATACACCGGCTGGATGGGGTGGGGGCGTAGCGTTTGTGGAGAGATCACCCACTGGTTGGATCGTTGAGGAGCTGAATAGATCGTTTAGCTCATCTAGGACGTTAATGGACCCACCTTGTGTTGAGCCTGTGCCAGAGTCTGCGCTATCATCAAAGTCTAGGAGGTTCTCTTCGTTCTGAACAGAGAGTCTCACGTCTTTGATCTTTGTTATATGAGTGTTCTTGGCGCCTTTGGAGACACTCGTTGTGAATAGCACGGAGTTCAATGTAGAGATCTCTTTGAGCAATGCCTCCCGGAATTCTGGCTGGAACTGCGGAATTGTAGTGTTGATGTTATTTAACTTGTTAGAAATCAATTTCTGAACAATTGGCTGCTGGTCCAACGATAGGATTCTCCAATACATGTAAATCTGGTCCCTCACTTCGACATTTTCAACACTTTCCACGTTATTGAATACCTTAGCCAGTAGTTCTTTCAGTTGACCGGTCTTGACGTTAATTTTCACCAGAGAATACACCAACGTAGACTGTACGGTAACGTCTAACTCGGAGAAGTTATCGACGTAGTCACTCAGTTTACTCTCGTATTCTGAAGCTTCATATTCACCGAGGACCCAAATCAGAGATGCAATGGCTTCGGCATCAATCAATTTTTCTTGACTTTGAGCTATCGTAGTCACGATCATATCAGATCTTTCAGGATAAGCTCTCAAGATATCTCTTAATGCAACAACAACTTCATTGTATAACTCTCTTTCATTAACCAATCCAATCAAAATATCAATGGCTTTCTGAGAATATTTACCAATCTTAATACCAACTTGTCCAATGGCCTTCACGGCTCTTTTGACGAACTCAACATCAAATTCATATCCATATTCCTTTAACTCATTCAAAATTAAGCTGGCGTTTGTCTGCGTAGCCAATCTAACAATGATTTCAATCTTTTCTAATTTCAAGTATAATGGATCATTATAACGGACAAAAAACACCTTAAAGTAGTTAGTCATAATATCAGGATATTTTTCAATTATGATTCTGATGTTTCTCAGTGTTACATATTGTACTTCTGCCGGTGTGGAGACCAGTGAAGCTAATGGAGCACCCAATTTTTTCAGAATGGTGTCATGCTCTTCTCCTTTGATCTTTTCAACATTGTTTAAAATAACTTTAATAGAGGCCAACACAACTGATGGGTTTGAATGTTGTAATTGTGGGATAACCCTTTCAATGATATGACTCGACTCTTCGGAATCAACAGACTCATATTCAGAAATAGCAGTTAAAATTGTGATTCTACCCCATTCAGTACATTCATTTAAAGCCATCAACAGCTTTTTCAACAGTGTAGCATCGACGGTCAAAACATTCAAGCTTGGTTCAGTTTCATGGATCTCGGCCAATGCAGAAATAGCATTGGCAACAACCATTGGATTGGAATCTTCAACAAGTTTTTGCAATTTCTCCAAAAAGCCATTCTCTACACACACAGTACGGTCCAAATCGAACAGTTTTGCAACACAAATAGCAGCAGTCTTTCTGACATATGGGTTTTCATCTGCCAATGTTCTATTCAATGGTATTTCCATATAGTCCACAATCTTATCGACACGGATACATCCCATGGTTCTGATAGCCAATGCTCTCACAAGAGGATTTGGATCCTCAGTGTCCTGAACAAACGTATTGACGGCCAGAATACACAATTCTGGATTGGTCTTGGCATAGTTCATCAAGTAAAGATACACTAGCTTCTTTTGCTTGAGATCATGTGTTGCAATGTTCTTTAATACGTCTGGAAAAAGCGAAGAAACGTCTTTACCCACAGTCATGGCTGCAATGACTTGCTTGATGGTATCTTTACGTTCATTGGCATACTGCGAGACTAACCCAGCACGGAGTTCATAGGTTTCACCTTTACGCGGCTGGGCGAACATCTTCTTTATTCTCTTCTCAATCGACATTTCGTATCTCTTTATTGTAACTCTTGTCTATATCTGATTTCTCGGTTCTCAGCTCTTGATTGATTGTTGATGCTGGTATGCTTGATATGACGGTGGCTCAAATACCAGGAAATTTAATGGAGTAAGAAGAAAAAGCACGTGGCCTATTTGTTTCGTGCTGACGGACCAATTGCAAAACAAGTACACAAACAAACACCTTCTCAAGCACTTTAATTACGTTGGCTACTAAAGACACCAACCACTAGCCTTATGCCCCGTGGCCGAATTCACTACCGAAGTCGATTCGCGATCAATTGGTGTGCCACTTACCGACTTCCGCGAATGAGATTTATAACCCGGACACCAACTCCATCACCGCGGCCACTGGAGGTCCCTCTGATCTCCTACCTTTGGTCTTTCATCTTTGCACAATTGCTCGAAGTTGAGTATCTAAAAGTGAGCAGTAATATTACGGTATGCCAATTGACCTTGGATTAGCAAGGATATCCACGCTGCTTGCGCGTCTTGGGAACCCACATCGAAAGTCCAACTTCGTCCACGTTGCTGGTACCAATGGTAAGGGCTCTGTGTGTGCTTATCTGACCTCTATCCTGCACCATACAACATCTTTGAAAGTGGGTAAATTCACATCCCCACACCTGGTGTATCGGCATGACTCTGTAACACTTAACAATAAGCCTGTGGATAAATACCTTTTTGAAGAGGCCGAGAAAGAGGTATTGGATGTAAATGAAGAATTTGGCATTGGTGCTACAGAGTTTGAAGTACTCACTGCGACAGCATTCCATATCTTCCAAAGAGAGAAAGTGGACATTGCTGTGATGGAAGTAGGACTGGGTGGCCGTTTGGATGCCACCAACGTCATTGAACCAGCGCAATTGGATCAGCGAGGGATCTTCCTTGAAAAAGGTGTTCTCGTCACGGCCATTACCAAGATAGGTCTAGATCACGAGAACATACTGGGCTCGAATTTGAAAGAGATTGCCAGGGAAAAAGCAGGAATAATAAAGGAAGCTGTTGTGAATGTTGTTGATGGTACTAATGAACCAGAAGTTCTATATGAAGTGGCCTCCAAGGCCAAAGAGATTAACACAATCAACTATATCGTCCCAGGAACATCACAAGAGATACAGACTGAGCTCGGTACAATCAACAGATCGCTCTCACCATTACAAGGTGACTATCAGTTACAAAACCTTTCCGTATCTCTTCAAATTATTCAGCTTCTTTTCCCTTTCCTTAAAAACAACTACCCGTCACATATCAACTACTCTCTTCAAGCCCTTCAAAAAGGTATCCAATCAACACAGTGGCCAGGTCGTCTCCAGTCACTAAATCTCAAGTACTCTTCCGATCAACCGGCTATCCCAGTACTACTGGATGGTGCCCATAATGGACAGGCTGCCAAAGAACTAAGCTCATACCTCCGAAAGAATTACCAGGGTCCCTTGACTTTCGTTTTGGCTGTGACGAAGGGAAAGGACTTGGATCCATTACTGAGACAGCTGATTACTGGACAGGATAAGGTAATAGTCACCAAGTTTGGTGCCGTTGATGGGATGCCTTGGATAAGTGCGAATGAACCTCTTGAACTCAAGAAAGAAGTTGAAAAGTACTCTTCAAGTGTCGAAGTTGTGCAGGAGATTCCAACGGTGTTTGAAAAGATCCAACATGATAATAACATCGTCATTTGTGGAAGTCTTTACCTTGTTGGTGAAGTTTTGAAGCTTCATGATAAGCACAGTCAAGGTGTGAATTCTACAATAAATGCATAAATTAGATCATAAACATTGGGGGGGGGGGGGGTCATAACATTATTAAAATCGTCGATAACATGTAGATAGAACAGTTTATCAGTATATCTTCAGTACTCTTTTTTACTGTTTGGCATTCTTATTCATTTCGGCGAGATCTCAGCTTCATCATAAAGCTGAGTAGCTTGTTTTCAATCTCAAATACTTCTCTGTTGTCCAACGAAGATACTTGTTCATCAGTTATCCCATCAATGAGGGAAGATATTGATTCGAAAATGGGGATAGTTGGTGAGCTAGGAATGAGGGGTTTCGTCGGGATCGGTATAGTCAAAGGATCCATGGAGGACATAGGAATAGAGGAGTGAACAACTGGAGTCAAGCCCGGATTAGTTAGAAGGCCCTGTCTGGGTGTTGAAGTCGCAGAGGAACATGAAAACTTTGGTGTGACTAACGATTCCTGTTCTTTTTTCTCTTCAGTGTGCTGTCTTTTCTGTTTAACTGATTCAAATGATGTAATCTGTCTCTTTTGACCCAAGCTTTGCTTACACTCGTCACCATCAGTTCTGATAGCGTGAGAGTCAGAATCAAAAAAGTTGTCATCTTCTCTGCTAATCTTTCTCTGCGGCACCCTCATAGGACTCGAATTGATACAACGATCGACTGGATTTCCAGCAGAGCTAATCTCTGAATCACTAGACAAATTGATGGATTCCCCTCTCTCCTCTCTGCTGATCTCCTCTTCAGCATATTCATGTTTATCCTCTTTATCGACGAAGACAAAAGTGACGTTCTCGCTAGTTCCAGAAGACCGCTGCTTCTGATCAGTATGGACAGCATTGGTGATTTTTCTGGGAAGAATTGATGATGATTTCTCAGTCAATTCAGCTAAATCACTTTTGTTGATCTCTAGACCCAATCCAACATCACGCTTTTGAATAACCTGTGTAGGGCCCATGTCACTGTCAGAAAAATCTTCCGTATTATTTAGTGCACTGTTGATCGTCAACTTATATGGAGTTTGCAGGCCATAAATGCTATTGTGAGTGGTATTTGAAGATTTGTCAGAACAGATGACTCGACTTTCTGCTTTTGGTTCAACTATTAATCGTGGCGTATGTTTACCCGAGTCAACGTTGGACGGACTTGATACTTCTGAAGGGGAATGCACAATCCTCAGGGTATCTTCCAAGCTAGAAGATGAAGAGCTTTGCAATTGTGAACGGGACTCAGCACAGTCTTGGAGTTCAACAGTCAATGGGATGACAACGTCCAATACAGATGAAGAAACTGTGTCATTGTCGGAAGTGAAGAGTTCTGCCTCCTTTTGAGAAGCAACAATTGGCAAAGTATCCTTCAAACTTGTCTCGTTGTCATCCGTTGCAAGGGTATGGCCCAAAGCATCATCCTGAATGCCTTGAAGAAGATGTTCGTCTTTCAATGTCATGAAGTCGACAGAAATTTCGTTCATATCCCTATTCGATGGGACAGACCAGCCAAGAATCGAAAGACAGTTTACTGGAAGTAAGTAGTTTAATTGGAGCTTTTCAAGTTCCAGACTCGCAAGAGCTTTCTTGGTCAAGATCATAGAACCACAAGACTTACCGGATTCAAAATCAGGTGAATCTTCAATGTGTGTCATAATGAGGTGTAACACCTTGGAGACTCTCACCAGCAGTTTAGTGCCGGAACCTGGAATTTTCAACAAGTTTAATGACAAGGTTATGCCATGTTGCAAAATTGCATCTCTATCACCTTCCGTGGCGTCGTTGACTTTATTAAGATAAAACTCGAACAGTTTGTACAGGGATTGATGGTCCTTATCAGTGTAAACACCATGGTAGTCAATCGCATGGAACAATATGTGCTCTTTGAAACGAACAAGGTACTCAAGAGGCAGCTCATGAAAGATGTATTTGAGCATACCCCTGGCATAGAGTGCATCCTTCTCTTGTAATCGACTTGACACAGCGTCAGAGACCATAGATTCAACACTTGGGAAGTGTTTGGATACGTATTTCCAAAGTAAAGTGATGTCTTGGTAAGACCAAGATTTCAAAGACAACGCACCGATGTAAGTAGCAGGCATAGGAGTCTTGGAGATAGCAATGAAGTAGCTTTTAAACAGCATTTGAGTCTTAGGTACTCTCCCAACAGTATGGGAAAGTGCAAGCGCGTCTGCTCCTGTGAATGGTGTTTCAAAAATCATAGATTCCAAGTTATTAGTGATATATTGATTGATGTCCTTATCGTCCAAAGATAAAACCAAGTCTTCAAAAAATGGTAATCTGAAAGCCTTGATGTGGGAAAGGAGATATTTTAGAATCTCGGTGATTTTGCAAGAGTATTTTAGTATCTCTTTGATGATAGATATGTATATGTTGTCCTTTAGATACGTCATCTCTTTCTTTTCAGTAGGTCTTGCAGTACATAAAAAACCGAATGTTGTCTTGAGTAGGATAATGAACTTGTTGACGTGCTCCACCATGGAGTCCTCATCAGAATTTTTACCTAACATCTTAAAATAAACAGCGAGGAAGGCTCCGTACTCTTTATCTATGATATTGCAGAGTTGGAATAAACCAGTAGGTCCAATGTCCATAGTTGAAACCCCTTTCAATCTTGTCATGAGGGAAGAGAGAAGGGAAGTCTTAACCCTGTATTGAATATCTTCGTTTGCCCAGATCCTTTGAGTGATAAACTCAAATAAGGCGGTATGACACTTGAAGACGGACAAAGAATGAAGAGGTTTAATTTCCCTCATGTCAAATGGATCTGAAGACATGACTTTCACTAAATACAATGTATAGTCCTTTGATGCAAGTTGAGCAGAAAGCATGTGTGCCAAAACCTTGCAGGTATAGTTAGCTAGTTCTAATGATTCTGAGATCAAGAACTTATCCAAGACTCCAATCAAGCAATGAACTATGGTGGAACTCATATCACGAAGTTTGGCACTATTGAGTAAAGCATAACACACTTGGGTGAAGAGATTAATAAACAGTCCGGCAAACTCCTTTAGAGAGAGCACGGTTGTGTCAAAGTAGAAGACGCTTAGCATAAGACTCATAAATTCGTTAAAGTTGTCTCTCGGTAAACTTTCTAATGCGTTTGTCAACGTATAGACAAGAACTCTCCATGCTTTCAATGCCAACTCTTTGGACTCAGAATCATAACTGACCAGACAGCGATGAATGATACGATACCACATCGTATCACGAGTGAGATTGAACTTCAAAAAAGCTGGGTCGCCAAGTAGAAGCACAGAAAAGCCCAACCATATGTCTAATGCAATTTTGGTCTGTCCTTGATCAAGTAACTCTAGCAATCTCGTGGTGACAAAAGATGTCATATTTTGGGACATGTCCAGCGGGGAAGATACAGATAAAAGCTGAGAGTCTTGTTCAATATTCAGGGTCTTCACAATACTAGTACCCATGACATTTCTCATTTCAAACATGACAGACTTGGAGTTGATAAAAACCTTAGCAGCTTCTAATAGGACCATCGATGCGACGCCTAGAGTCTTCAAATACAAAGGCGGGGAAAAGTCACAAAGACAATTAAGAACAAAAGGTAGCCACACTTTGACATTTTTCTCCATCACACCAGAACAATTAGTGATAAGAGCTTTGATTGTGTTAAGCTTCTCTCCAATAAGGGAGGCCGACTGAATGTACTTCATTTTCATTACTGAGCTGAGCATGTACTCTTGAATTCCTGGGGGAACAAAAGTATGGAGTTTTTGGTCTCTAATGAGCTGTAAGTTTGCAGACAGCATACTCTTGGAAGTGTCAGATCTTGTGATGACAATACAACTGTGAGTGATGGCCCATGATACGAACTCTTTCATCTTGACGTTGAGTTTGAAGATGTGAGTATGGATCTTTGTATTGGAAACGATAACCGTACATAGCTTGATTATTTGAACGTCTGCTCTTGTTAGAAAGGGATCAGGTGTATGATCATCGAATATTGTTGTCTCGATATTGACGACATCTTTTTGAAGAATTGGTAGAAGTTCATTCAGATGGGAAGCAACAATGGCTGCTCTCTTGTCAGTGAGGTCCTTAAGAAGAAGGTTTAAAGTAGCATAGATCTCAAAGTGCTTATTGCAATCCGCACGTTTCAAAACTTCCAGACCACCAGTGAACAGCGTCTTGAATCCGTGAAGGTCATCTGAGATTCCAAATTGGTTCAAGCGAGGAATGTTTCCGGGAGACCAGAACTGAGGCATATCTGGTGTCAGTTGGTCCTGAGTTTTGTAAGAAGCAGTGAGGTCTTGCATGTAAGGCGGTGAGCTAAAAGTGCTATTCTTTAAAATGGGTTTTCTGGGAGTTGGTACAGTAGGCTGTGTGGCGTCTTGGATGAGATCCTTCGTGAACATCACTCGTTTCCTGAGTTCTGATCTAGCATCTTTAAGTGGAGATGATTTGGATATGGCGCGGTCTGGTGACGGCGAGAGAAGTGGAAATTTCTTTATTGGCGACGAGGCAAACCTGTTGGTCTTGGAGGAGGACGTCAGCACTCTGTGGGCTAGTGGAGACTCTTGGTTATTCTTAATAGAACGTTTTGAAGGTTTCTCCACGCTTGACGGTGTCTGTGAGAGGTTCCACGCCATCGTAGCAAGCTTCGAATTCTCTTGCTGCTGGGTTTTTCGCGTGGACCGTGATGGTGAAGATTTGGCTTTGGCCATTGTATATCAATCTGTCTTCACCTCTCGTAGAGCACCCACAAAGCTCTGTAGCTCTCTGATCTCACACACCCTAAATGAGAAGAGACGCGAACAGGAAAACGCGTCACATTTTCGCGTTTGGGATACTCATAGTAAATACACATATTGAGTAATTGCCCGACTGGGAATGGTTATGAACACGAGCACAGATTGGTGAAAAAGAAACGACTTGAAGCTTATCAGTTGGGTCGACCTGATAACCATTACCACTGCTACGAACCCGCGTTGACAGTCAATCTTGACTTTGAGACCGTATTCATTTTGTTCCACCCAACCACCTTTCAAAATCCAATAGTTGCACCATGTGCATGGGAAGACCTGTACACGTCCATATAAGCGGAGACTCCGTGCCAACATCCAAGTTTCTACTCTCGTACCTCAACTCTCCTCAAGACGTATTCATTGCAAATATGAAGCTCGAGGAGATCTGCCATATGCAATTTGAGCCTTCAGAGCTCGACAACTATAGATCTGTGTCCCCCTTACCAGCTTACGAGGAGGCTCCTCCTTCATACACACAATGTTTATCACACTCAGCCGATGACGAAAAGATGGCATTGTTTACAACAACAACGTACCATCCTGAGAAGCGAGGCCTTCCATTGCCAGTCACGACTCCCACACGGAAGGCAGACAAGCTAACAAAACTCTCCATGATACTCCTGATTTTGACTGTGTGTATGCTGTTGCACATTGGGTACCAGGTGCTTTAAGAAAAGATGGTTCTTTCTTCTAGACACAAAAACCGTTCTTGACTACGCTCTGATAGTGACAGGAGCGCGCTAACACAGACAGTAATGATGAAAATGAATTCTTTCCCACCGCTTTAATACACTCAATCTTTTTACAAAGATCCAATTGTGATTATGTCCAACAATCAAGTAATTGGAATGTAAACAGTAACTTACGTAATATCTTACATAAGCAAGGGCCTAGGCCCACAAGTGCCCCGACCGACCCCCGCTAGAGCACCTGTCGGAGGTTTGGGCGCGTGGGCGAAAAAAATAGATTTTGGCGCGTTGGAGAATCCTTTTCTGGGGAGCAGTGACTACAGCAAAAGCGCTCTTAAAGGTCCTCAAGCGTACTGATTTCGGTTTAACATCATTACAGACACTTACAAAGGCTCCAAAGCTTCCTTTCTCGATCACTCTAAGCATTTGACTGCGCCTCTCAGGGAGTTACACATACTGTCTCAAAGCCCCAGCTTGCGCGCCTCTTCCCACGCGCGCTCCTTCGTGCCCGATTTAGCTACATTCCTCAGCTCGTGCCACTACCACACACTCAGACACAAAGTTGGCTTCACCCCTGCCAATAAAAGCTCCAGCTGGATCTCTTCTCTCAACCCATAGAGACCTGTTGTTGATAAACGTTTGCGGATCAACTCAAGAGCTGTCAGGTACCCCGATCTTTCTTATACCATACCACACACACATATATACATACATCCAACAATGATCCCGTTGCTAATATTATCGACATTATTGACCTCTTCTCTGGTCCACGCTGATACAGAAATCGGCTGCTACTCTTCGATCCCTTCGTCGTACACAAATCTGGGAACATATCAATACCAGACGTCTTCCTATTGTGCCAATCAGTGTTCTGGTTATACCTTTTTTGCTCTAACGAAAGGGTCCACTTGTTATTGTGGTAATGATGCTCCGACAGGAGACACTACGAATACGTGTACCACTGGCTGTTTCGGTTATGGCTCTGAGACATGTGGTGGCTCCAGTTCATATGACGTCCACGCAGTTGCTGATAATTACGTTATTAGTTCCAACGCAGCTTCTGGCTCTTCGACAACTACTAGCTCTACGTCTTCATCATCTACTACTAAAAGCACCACTGCTGCAAGCTCTACAGATTCTGCCACAACTACTACACAGCAAGATTCCAGTGCATCTAAATCAGCAGTATCAACACAGTCCTCAAGTGGCACCACCGTGGTGATATACTCCACAGTTGCCGCAAACCCCACTACCGCTACCGCGACATCAGTCATCTCAGCCTCCTCTACAGCCACATCGACCTCTGACTCCGAATCCAACAGTAAATCCACAAGTAAAGGTTCCATTATTGGTGCCGCTGTGGGTGGTGTAATTGGTGGTATAGCTCTCATTGGTGCTGGCGTCTTCGTCTTCTTCTGGTTACGCCGTCGTCGTGAAAGAGAAGAGCGTGACGCTGAACTTGCCGACAGTGCGTACTTTGGTGCCATGAAGCGTGATAAGTCTCAGCTGAGCAGACCATTGTCTAATCCATTCCTCGGTGCCAAAGAAGAAGACATGATTGACCAAAGACTGAACCCTGTTATGCTTGGAAGAAGAAGAATCAGCGAAGGTTCTCTCGCAGACGAAGCAGATTATTCAAGAAAGATCTTGAGAGTCGCAAATCCGGATGATGATAACTAAAGCAGTGTTACTCCCTGTTTTCTTTTTATTGAATTACACTGACGATTTTATGACATATGTTGTAGATTAGACACATCCTAAAGAAGAAAGGTTATGTAGCCCGCCATTTCCCACTTGAACAGCAGCCCTTTCGCGGTGGTCTGAGAGTGTGCGGCGGTAACATCACAAACTTGCCACTTTTTGTCCACTCCTAAAAGTCCGGTCAAATACCCGTTGAGGACAGGTGGAACCATAAGAGTGTCAATCTCAACAATGCCACATACCAACGACATCCCGGAGAGCGAGAAGCACATCTTCGACGCTCTCTCAGACATCCGCTCTCGCCTCTCTAGCCTCAAGAAGGACCGCACGCAGTACCTCAACTCTAAAGACGTCTTGCAAGTGTACCAGAACGTTCTAGAACTGGTAAAGTCTCTCAGAAAGATCCGTGGTGATAAAGTTGACCATCCAAATAGAGTTGACCAGGTTCTGGACGATGTGTTCCAGCTGCTATCGCTCTTCTTTATCACAGTGGGACTGATAAAGACAGCACCAGCAACGTACGCTTCTTTAACCACAGTTCAAAGGCTATTGGAACATTTGAGTGAGAGCAGAGTTTACACACACCATGACTTGTTGCCTATCAAGGCAAGACTAACTGAGATCGAGCAGATTGTCGAAGAAGACAAGTCTGTCGAAGAGGACGAGGATTCCTTATTGAAGAACAAGTTGAAAGAATGTCTGGAAGAGTACAAAGAAGTTGAAAACAAGGTGGAGGATGTCGATCCGTCACTCCAAAGCTTACTTGAAAAATTGATCGCGTTGAGAAGAAAGTTACTCAGTGTAGCGTCAAGACCAAACTACGACAAGAAAGAGCTTGATGGTATCGAGGAACAGTTGCACGAATTGGAAGCACACCGAGACTCCACTGGTACTTTCCAATCCTTAGAAACTGGAAAGTCTGAAAAGAATGGACAAAGTGTCTTGAATGGTCTACTCGATGACTGCAGCACACTCATCCATGATCTCCACGCTCATAAGTTCAAACTAGATGAAAGTTTGCTACCGATTTATAACCGTTTACTTAAGCTTAAGACGACATTGGAAGATCTACTCGTCACAAGAAGATGGACATTGAGAGAAACTGACTTGTACACTTATCAGAAAGATTTGCAAGAGCTGGATGATCTGAGGGTTAAAGGCAAGTTCCCAACTAATGACACTTCGTCGAATAAGGGCCAATCTGTGTTGTTATACTTATTAAGAAGATGTTACGCTATCGTTTACAAATTATTGGAGTCAAGTGAACCTGTAAGTGAAGCATTACAACCAATTCACAACCAGCTGTCGACTGTGCGCAGATGCCTGCTTGAAGTAAAAAGAATGGGTGGGATCAACTCTCCAAGAGAGCTGTATCCGTATCAGATGAAGCTGGCATCTCTAGACAACTTGAGAGAAGATGGTAAATTTATCGTTGATGGTCAAATCCCAGAAGGCCAAGGAACATTGAATGCTTTGCTTGCTGAGTGTTATGACATATGTCAAGAGATGAAGATCGAAGCTGAGGAGAATGGCAATATGGTTTACGACAATGACGACGATGATGCCGAGAACCAGTACGAGAACAATGATTATGAAGAGGATGAGGATGAAGATGCTGAAGACTACGAAGCTGAAGATACAGGTTTTGAAGACGATGCTGATTATCCACCAAGCTACGCACCAAGCATCTCCGAGTCTGAAGCTAACTGAGAGTTAAAGCGACGCCCACTACCACACTGATATGTTTACTTTTTTGTTTGTTATATGCTGTTACAATAACATCTATGTATATGTCTTAAATGAATTACTTTATGTCTCTGTTTTTGTAAACCAGATGACTTACCTAGTCTCATGTGGGAGGTAGTTTTCTCTGCCCATTTGTGTCGGGTCAACAGAGATATCTTGTCACGTGAATAGGATGGTGAGTTCCGAGGGTGCTGGTGCCGAAGCCGGAAATACTGAGCGAGTCAGGTTTTTTTTCGCGAACTCAGTCGCGCCTTATCGCTAAAGGCAGCTGCAACCGCTGCGGCCCACAGAGATCGGTGAGTCAGTGATTAGTTCCTTGAATTTTTCACTAGAAAATCGATGAACCCTTCTCATCTCGACCAACAAAACCACACAATAAAACACAAATAGCAACGCAAAAATGTGTGGTATCTTCGCTGCTCATAAGCAGGAATACGTTGAGACTTTCAAAGCCAAGGCTCTCCAATACTCCAAAAGAATCAGACACCGTGGCCCAGACTGGTCCGGTAACCTCGTGAAGAACTCAACCATCCTTTGCCACGAGCGTCTCTCCATCGTTGGCTTGGACTCCGGTGCTCAGCCTATCACATCCCAAGATGAATCTCTTTCCCTTGCTGTCAACGGTGAAATTTACAACCAGATTCACCTGAGAAAAGAGTGTTCTGATTACCCATACAAGACGCTATCCGACTGTGAGCCTATCATCCCACTCTACCAGAAATACGACATCGATGCCCCAAAGTACCTTGATGGTATGTTTGGCTTCGTTCTCTATGATGCCCCAAAAGACAGAATTATCGCTGCCAGAGACCCTATTGGTGTCGTCACCTTGTACATGGGCAGATCCTCAAAGTCTCCAAAAACCGTCTACTTTGCTTCCGAACTTAAGTGCCTTGTTGATGAGTGCGACAACATTATCGCCTTCCCACCAGGTCACGTTTATGACTCCGCAACTGACAAGCTCACCAGATACTTCCAGCCTACCTGGTGGGATGAAGAAAAAATCCCAAGCACTCCTGTTGATTACAAGAAGGTCAGATCCACTTTGGAGTTGGCTGTTAGAAAGAGATTGATGGCTGAGGTTCCATACGGTGTCCTTTTGTCTGGTGGTCTTGATTCTTCCTTGATTGCTTCTATTGCTTCCAGAGAGACTGCCAAGGCTGTTTCTCATGATGATGAAGAGAAGCTTGCTGGTGTCGATGACTCTGGTGAGCTGCATGCTCACGGTTGGAACAAGTTGCACTCTTTCGCCGTCGGGTTGCCAGGTGCCCCAGATTTGATTGCAGCTAGAAAGGTTGCTAAGTTCATCGGTACCATCCACCACGAGCACACTTTCACTTTGCAGGAAGGTCTCGATTCCCTTTCCGATGTCATTTATCACTTGGAAACGTATGACGTTACAACAATCAGAGCCTCTACACCAATGTTCCTTTTGTCCAGAAAGATCAAAGCCCAGGGTGTCAAGATGGTGTTGTCTGGTGAAGGTTCTGATGAAATCTTCGGTGGTTACTTGTACTTTGGTTCTGCTCCAAATGCTAAGGAGTTCCATACTGAATGTGTCAAGAGAGTTAAGAACCTGCATTTGTCTGATTGTTTGAGAGCCAACAAGTCCACTATGGCCTGGGGTCTTGAAGCCCGTGTTCCATTCTTGGACAAGGCTTTCCTTGAACTCTGTATGAACATTAACCCAGAAGACAAACTCATCAAGCCTTCCGAAGGTAAGATTGAGAAATACATTCTTAGAAAGGCATTTGACACCACTGATGAGCCAGATGTTACCCCATACTTGCCAGAGGAGATCTTATGGAGACAGAAGGAACAGTTCTCTGACGGTGTTGGCTACTCTTGGATCGACTGTCTTAAGGACACAGCTGAGAAGACCATCTCTGACGAGCAGTTCAAGAAGCCAAAGGCCGAATGGGGCGATGACATTCCAACCACAAAGGAGGCTTACTGGTACAGATGCATGTTCGACGAACTGTTCCCATCCAAGGCTGCTGCTGAAACAGTGATGAGATGGATTCCAAAGGCTGACTGGGGTTGTGCTGAGGACCCATCTGGCCGTTACGCTAAGATGCACGAACAGCACATCGGCAAGTAATGAAGTGACCAAGAATGGGCACTGAACTATTTATCAATTGAATAATAGACTCATACATACAAAAAGCACAGTCTTACTTTGCGCCTCAATAAGTTTATTTATGTGTAGCACCTAGTACTTTCATTCCTAATACAAATGTGTCCCGAGCCATTAAGTCTTCCTTCCTCGTTTAAGCTCTCACAATCTAAAACACAGGTTGTGCCAACTACATCAACTGCCCTGGCTCTACAAATATGAGCTTGCCAACAGCATTTTTGGGCGAGTTGGGCATTGAAGTACGACCAGATACACTTTACCAACAACAGAACTCTTCACTTCTCAGTGTACTTTCCTTCTTATCCAACGACGGCGATAAGCACAAGCTTCATCGCACACCGGAGTTCATCGCGTATGAAGATATACTCCGAGCAGAGTATACAAATGGCGACGACGATAAAGATAACACGAGGAGGATAAAGATTGACTATGTGTTCAAGCACCGTAATGACTATGTTCCAGCTTTCACAGAGCTTATCATTTCGCCATCAACAGTCACGCCCATTGACACTGTCATAGACATATACGACCGCTCGTATCCACTCTCTAGAAACCGCCAACGACGCTTCCTGATTATTATCAACCCGAAAGGTGGTAATGGAAACGCTTGCAAAGAAGTTGAGCGCATGTGTCTTCCTCTTTTGAAAGCTGCTGGCTGTTCAGTAGAGGTAAAGTGCACAGAGTATACGGGTCACGCACTTGCGATTTCTCGAGAGCTTGATATCACTTCATATGACGTTATTGCATGTGCTTCCGGTGATGGAATTCCATTCGAAGTATTCAACGGTCTATATCAGAGAAGTGATAGAGCTGCTGCTCTCAATGGTCTCGTTGTGAGTCAAATCCCATGCGGTAGTGGTAACGCCATGTCAGAATCATGTCACGGTACTAAGAACATTGCAGAGGCCACTCTCTCTTTGATTAAGTCACCTGTGGTCAACATAGACCTCATGGCTGTTACACAGAATGGTGATGTTAAAGTTTCCTTCCTTAGTCAAACCTGTGGCATTATTGCTAACGCTGACCCTCAGACAGAATACTTGAGGTTCCTTGGTCCGTTGAGGTTTGACATTGGTGTTATCTATGGAGTTCTGGGAAGTCACAAGTTTCCTTGTGATATTGCCATAAAGTATCTGGCTAAGACAAAAGACGCTGTTAGAAGCCATTTCAGCAAACATCTCGCCAGTGAGGACAAATCCAAGGAGACAGTCATCACGGAGGAAAACCTCACTCTCAAGTATGACGCAACTGCTCCAGTTCCTCAAGATTGGGAGTGGATACAGGACGACTACTCGAGTCATTTGAGTTTCTTCTATACAGGAAATATGCCAATGATCACACATAAGGTTACATTTTTCCCAGCAACTCTGCCCAACGATGGATGCTTTGACATCGTAATGATGGATTCACGCACACCACTTTCTAGACAAGTTCCGATATTACTCGCATGCGACTCTGGTAAACATGTATTCGCACCCGAAACCCACCATTCAAAAGCATTAGCCTATAGACTGATACCAAAACCGGGTTTTGAAGGACTATATGCTGTTGATGGCGAAAGATATACTTCTAGTGAGGTACAGGTTGAGGTTTTGCCCTCTGCTGCAAAGACTTTAATGAAAGGCGGAAGATACGTCAAAACAGGTTTTTGAAATTTGTCACTGCCTCTGTTGGGAATCGGAATGGCAGTAGTTGTGAGCCTTTCGACTACTATACATTTTGACCAAAAACGTACTAAATTACTGATAGTGTTTATAAACTAGGAAATACTCATAGGGCGTGATTACATCAGCGCTTTTGTTTCTGTTTCTGTAGCAACGGCCGTAAGGCGACAGTTGCTGGGGTGAGATGACTCGAGATGGGTATAACGGTGAAACTTCCCAGATCCTCTTGCGAGCTCTGAGACTGTTGAAAGTTCATAGTACGCTCTTAAATTCAACGGCATGAACGACGAAACGTTCGAATACCTCGGGCAGACATTGCCGGAGACACTGAAGCATTCGTCTTCGCAGTTTTTCACTTCGGAGGCCTCAACGCCAACAGGTACCAATGGCCACTCAACACCGGAAATTCTCGGTAACAAACCGGTGAATCCACTTCTCAGTAGACTTAATAAGCTCCAAAGTGAGTCTCTAGAGTCTGTCGAGCGTACAGAATCGCCAATTCCAATACCAGGTCCACTTGCTGCCCCAGATGTTCAATTACCTGCTTTGAACAAAGAGAACGCCGCCACTGGTGTCATTTGGTGTACGGATAGAGCTGCTGAGCGTGGTTATCCTCATGGAGACTGGGTGAATTTAGGCCAAGGTATGCCAGAGACTGGTGATATTCCCGGGTGCTTTAAAAGACCAGATACGTTACCTGTTTCGTTTGAAAGTCGTGAATACGCCCCAACATCTGGTATTAGGGAAATCAGACAAGCTATTGCAGATTTATACAATACGCATTACAGACAAGGCAAGACCTCAAAGTACACATGGGAGAATGTCAATATTTCTCCTGGTGGTCGTGCTGCATTGACAAGAATTGCTGCGGTTCTTGGTGATGCCTATTTGTCGTTCTTCTTACCAGATTACACCGCTTATGCTGAAATGCTGTCTCTTTTTAAGAATTTTGCTCCTATTCCAGTTCCATTATATGAAACTGATGGTTATAGAATTCACATGGATATCATCAAAGGTGAACTAAATAGAGGTGTGTCTGCTATCCTGACTTCTAACCCAAGAAATCCAACAGGTCAAGCAATGACTCCACGTGAATTGAAAGAGTTGCACGATTTGTGCAGACATAAATGTCTTTTGATCATGGATGAGTTCTACTCCCGTTATTACTATGACGGTGAACTTGGTGATTCCATTTCTTCTGCCTCTGAGGTTGAAGATGTTAACAAGGATCCAGTTCTTATCATTGACGGTCTAACCAAATCTTTTAGATTACCAGGATGGAGAGTATCCTGGATCGTTGGTCCAAAGGAGTATATTAATGCACTCAGCTCCGCTGGCTCTTATTTGGACGGTGGTACGAACTATCCGTTCCAACAGGCTGCTGTTCCATATCTTGAACCCTCTTTGGTCAAGAAGGAGACCATCGCTTTGCAAAGACATTTCATGGCCAAACGTGATTATTGTCTTGAAAGATTGACCAAGATGGGTTTCCAATTCAAGGTGAAACCAAACTCAACGTTTTACATTTGGGTTGACTTGTCACATTTACCAGGAAAGTTGTCCAATTGTTTGGGTTTCTTCCATGAAGCCTTGCATGAAGATGTTATTGTGGTTCCTGGTATCTTCTTTGACCTTAATCCATTGAGTTTCAGAGAATTGAAAGATTCCGAAATGTACTCTTACATAAGAATCTCGTATGGTCCAGAGATGAGCGCCATGGTTAAAGGTATGGATAGAATCGAGAAGATCTTAAGAAGATTCGATGCTCTTCCAGAGGGGTATGATGATTGATTTTTGGAGGCTCTTGTGAATGGCCTTTGCTTTAGAATGAAACAATATCAACGTTTATCTCTGATTGCTAAAAGTAGAGCAAAATGCAAGTCTACAGTTTGATGGCTATAGTTGGGATGCTGCCCTAGGAAACGGCCCAAACACCCAGACACCATCGCCTCGCCGAGGCCTCGCGCAAACTCCCAAATTTTTCAGCAGTACCGAGCAGCTAACAACTTCAACACCTACAACTCTCTTTTTAGCTCTTCAAATCAAGAACCATGGCGATGCCTTCTAGCCTGCTCCTCTTCTGGGTTCGTCCTGGGCGTGTGTCTCTAGCGGGATGGAAATTCGTTGATTGGGAGAGCAAATCTTAGAACTACTCCACCCTGAGTGAACTTCAAGGCTGATGGCTTCGGCTATGGTGCCTTGTTGAGATCGTTTCATCGGCAGGACTTAATCACTGTTCTATATCTCCAAGTCTGTATATATTGATTTTTTTGTATAAAAGTGTAGATGCTACAAAATTATATAGATTCTTTTGACGAATTAAAATCGTAGATATTAAAAAGTGTCATTTGACTCAATGGAGTGTGTGAGAGCCCTGTATGGGCCTGAAAAAACAAAATGGTTGTAACATGAAATCAAATGGAAAAAAAACAGAGAAAAGAAAGCGGAAAACGTCTGATGATATGTGTGATCTAATCATCAGAGGGGTGAGGAGCTGGAATCATAAAGATACAAATCTGTGTGAGTGTGTCATGAGATTTTTTTAAGTTGGTGTCATGATATTAATCACTTGGTGAAGTGGGTAACCAATGGAACAACAATGACAACGATGACGATAATCAGGATGATCAAGAGTGCAATGTAACACCAGCATTTTTTTCTTCTGGCTTTTCTTGCAGACTCGACGGCCTTGTCGGTATGACCAAGACCCAACTCAACATCCTTTTGGGCACCAGCAACGGACTGGTCAATGTTCTGAACCTGAACGTTCTGCTCGACAACAATCTCTTCCATGTCATGGAACAACTGAGTCAATTCAGCCATGGTCTTTTCCAATTTCTGCAACTCCTTGTGTCTAGCTTGGACCTCGGCAAGTGCAGTTCTGGCTTCACCTCTTCTAGTGGAGTTCAAAATTGCCTGAGAGAAGATCTGCTGACCACCAACGTCATCGATGGCCTCTCTAACCTCATCCTGAGTAGCATCTGGGCGAACAATTTGGTATTGTCTAGCAGCCTGCTGTCTGTTGGCCTCCTTATAGTCAGCTTCAGAGAGTCTGTAATCTTGAATCAACTTAAGGAAGGCCTGTCTTGAATTTTCGGCCTGAGCGTGCTTAGCTTTGTCGGAACCGGCCTTGACTTGGGCGTCCTTGATCTTGGCCTTCAGAGTCTGTTGCATTGAGGAAGCATTGGCCATCAAGGAGTCAATCTGTTTTCTGGTAGCATTCTCCTGCTCTTCATTAACCTCATTCAACAACTTTTTCTGGTTAAACTCGATCAGCTCGACACACTGCTTATAGTTCTCGAGGTCGTTGTTGATAGCCGTGATATTGTTCATGTAGTTGACGAAATCGTCACTACCGTCGTTGTAGGAGTTCATTTCGTAGTTCTCCCCATATGGGTTGGAGTTATCGTACCCGTAAGGCTGCTGCTGGTTTGAAAAGTTAGTAAACCTATTCCAGTATAGCATGATATGGTCCACGGAATGTGGCTGAAACAGAGAAAATCAACAACATAGATATCACTTCAAAACAAATTACCGGCACAGCTGAAATATCTGGACACAATAAAAAGCTTCAGCTCTGAGATCAAGCGCATACCACGGCTGGTGATGCATTGACGTGTGCAACTGGGTGAGCTCGGCTATGCCGTGAGCTCCGTCACAGAACCCGTTCTTTCCCATAGTGTATCGAAGCAACTGAATCAGCATAACGTTTGCCTGTGCTAAAGCTCAACCACTTGCGGACCAGATAAAACCGAAAAACTCACGTTGTTGTAACTCATCTTGTCGACAACTGGCTCTTTTCCTGTATCAGTGGTTGTCTTTTCATCTCATGAAGTTGGTGTCAGAGCTGGCTTTTTGCAACCCAAACACAAAAGCGCGGTCCCTGGCATGAATTTCCTAAATAGGCAATCGCACAAGGGATTTGCGTAAAAGAAGCCAAAAAGAGCAACTTCTGTCAAAAACGCCAAAATGATCTACTGCCAAAGCCAACCGTCACTGCTATGTTGATGCGCTTAAAAATAGATTCTGGCGCAAATTGTTTGCGCCATTGCCTAATTTGATGTAAATGGCAAAAAGGTTACCGAGGACCGTTTAGCACTGTGATTTCATTCGTATAACAAGCAATCATTGGGACAGACAATTGGGACTCCGAGAGATTGGACAGCTGCTGTTCCAGACACAGAGAGGTGGAGAAAT
Organism: Petasospora mycetangii; assembly: GCA_003708295.3. Classification (NCBI taxonomy): domain Eukaryota; kingdom Fungi; phylum Ascomycota; class Saccharomycetes; order Phaffomycetales; family Wickerhamomycetaceae; genus Petasospora; species Petasospora mycetangii. The sequence goes on from PPNU03000003.1 coordinate 643,725, forward strand.
AATGCTGGAAGGATACAGAGAAGCAGATCACCAGGCTGCTGGGCACCAAGGTGCATTGGTAAGTGATGATGGAGTGCTCTTCATCAAGCCCACAACGCAGCAGGAGGTCGACTTTTACACAACTGCCAAGAATAATGGGGATAAAGAAAGAGCACATGGTAAAGAGGAACAAGGCTCGAAGCTGATAGACTGGATGCCCGAGCTTCTGGGAACACTTCAACCAGGTATCTCAGAGTCATTAGAGGCATCTCAACAAGTTACCGATGAGATGAAGGAATTGAATCACAAGCAAATGCAAAAAAAGGAGTTGGACCATACTAAGAGTTATGTGGTGTTACGAAACCTATTACATGGCTTCACAAACCCTTCCATCATTGACATTAAACTCGGCGCAAAGCTATATGACAGTGATACCAGTGCTGAGAAGAAGGCAAGATTAGAAGAGGTTAGACGTACGACGACGTCTGGCTCTTTACACTACAGAGTGTGTGGAATGAAATTGTATGGGAATGAAGTTCCCGAACTAAAATATTTTACCAACACCGATGGGCATGTTGTTGTTAATGATGATGGATACATTGTGTTTGACAAATGGTATGGAAGGGCATTGACGCCAAACAACATCAAAGAACACTTCAAAATTTTCTTCACTTATAACAAATTGTCAATCGAGCGTCAGCAAGTTGTTATCCGAAATATGTTTACAAGGTTACAACTTCTTTACAACTGTTTGCTTGATGAGGAAGTACGAATAATCTCTGGCAGTATTTTCATGGCATACGAGAACGATAAGAACCGTTGGGATGCTATGAACGACCAAGACAGTCTGTTCAATGATCACTTGACCTACACTTATGATCGTGGTAATGATAGTGATGATGACGACGAGATTGATGAACCAGCGCCATTGTCATCACTCTCAATGATCGACTTTGCACACTCTAAATTTACTCCTTCGAGAGGCCACGATGAAAACATCATTATCGGTGTCGAAAACCTGCTCAGTGCTATAGAGGAGCTTATCGTAGAGCCCTAAAATGAATGATGTGAATTATGCGTTCTACGTCACCGTATGTGAGGCCTAAACGACGTATTTTGTGCTAAACAGAGCCATCATGGTAGAGACACAGCCCTTTAAAGCGGGGTTTCTGTGGCCCAATGCCCAATGCCCGAACGGCCAATCCTCCGGGTAGCCTGATTTTAGTCAACAATAGCAGACAAATTTAAATAAACGAAAGTGGATAAATAGCCAAAAAAATGTAATAAACCAATGAATTACAAAAATCCTCGAGGAATATTTATTTCTACGCACCTGTTTTCACATTTGCCATAGTGTGTTATTCCAACAGCGGGGAAACGAAGGTTTGGGCTTCTGCAACAAACTTCTCGAGATGCGTCCGAGTCTAACGGTGGGGGAGGGGTCTCTCACGACTGCTGCTTTTAAATGAAGAGGTCGGCACTTCTCTACTCATTTACACTTTCCATAGGCATATCCACAGAGAAACTTGGAACCCCCCTAAATGTTCTTCACCATAGTCCTCTTCACCAACCTCATCGGGGCCATGGCCTCCAAATGGGTTAACGTTTCCATTTCCGATGAACAATACGACCAGCTTGTGCATACCGTCCACTTTGCTAAGGTGTCGTACTGTATGAATGATACCACATTTGGTATTGGTGACTTTGGTGATGAGTGTCCTCTGAACTCGTGGTGCACTGAATACCCTGACATTGAGGTCATTGACACTATCAGACCTTCTAGTGACAACACCAGTGGTACTGCATACATTGCTGCCGATCACGCAAACATGATGCTCTATGTTGTATTTAGAGGGTCCGTAACTTCTGGCGATTGGAACACGGACTACACATTCACGCTGTGTGATTATGCTCCTATTGTCGGTTCGGGCATTGGTGCTTTAAACCTGTCTTTGGAAACTAAAGTTGCTGATTTGAACGAGTTGATTGCTGATAATGGTGATACTGACTTGTGCGATGAGTGCAAGGTTCACTGTGGGTTGATGGTTGGTTACGCTAACTTCATGGATGCTGTATTCAACGCTTCTGTTCCATATCTTGATGATGGTTACAACTTGACCGTCACTGGTCACTCTCTCGGTGGTGGTTACGCTGTCTTTGCGGGTTTGGAATTCAAGTTGCAAGGTTATAACCCATTGTTAATAACTTACGCTGCGTTGAAACAGGGAAACCAACAATTTAATTCCTTTGTTGACTTCATGTTTAAGACCGTCAAGACTTCTGAATCTATCGCCAACGGCGATGCACTGCCATTCGGTTCTTATGCTAGAGTCTACAACCCATGGGATGTGATTCCTATGCTACCTCCAACGAGCAACTTTACCAAGAGCGGTCTTCAGTTCGAGCTAGAAAGTCTCGACTTGCCACAGACACAACAGGAGGTCTACTTCCAAGGTCCAGGTGACAACTTCATTGCTGACAACACCACCAGTGTGATCGGCCTTCTCAGTAAGAAGGACTACGACTACTGGAACTTCCACAGTAAATATTTCATCAAGATGGGAACTCCATGCAGTGATGCCGATGGCGAGTATGACTAACTTAAGTCCGATACACTACCTAAGACTAATAACATGAACGGGTGGGTTATCGAATGCTTTCAGGAAGAACGTTTCAACTGTGTTCATCTGCAACTTGATACAAGGACGGTAAAATTTCCCACATTTCCGGACTCAAGCGGCCTCACCCACGTCCTCCTTACGAGAAACTTTATTTCCCAATTAATCTAAACCCCAAAATAGGAAGCAAAAGTCTGTTTGTAGTAATGAAAGCGTTTACAGTGTGGAATGCAAAGGGTTACAAGATGCACACCCCACAGAGAAGCATCGGTGTGAGATCCCCGAGCCCCTACATTTCTGTGCCCTAACGTCATTTACGGATCCCCATAGCGGAAATGTGAGCGCATTTGCGTGGGGAAGAAGATCGGTGTCTCGTGGTCATCACCGTAACTGGCTATGCTATGCAAGTGCAGCTGAATAGACCTCGGCTAGTTACTGGTTTTAATGCCATCGGATTTTTGCGGTAATCAAGGCAGGAGCTCGGACGCATTGTACTAGAGATTCAGACGTTGGCGCCCCTTGACAAGTGCGCCGCATACTCATATGCACAACAAGAGCACTCGACTAATGGGGGAAGACCCAGCTCTAGTATAGGCTCAAACTCTAGGGTGTATGTTATTTGAGGTCCCCAATAAGATTTTGCCTATATGTTTTTCATTTGTATCGTTTGGAATATCAGAGTGTATGAAATATGTGTACCTATGTGTCTTATCTAATCAGAGCTACATAGCACCCTCTGCTTTTCAAGAGATCTGGTGAACTTGACCACATGTAGAAACGTAATACCAAAAGGAGAAGAAATAACCGATACAGTTGTAGATGCATCATACATTCAGTCCGTGAGATTATTGCGTCGACTGCTTCCGAAAGAAAGTATAAACTCTTAAACATGACGCTTGCAGATATGTGTACATCGTGAGTGAACAGGGCTGCGTACTTCTCCGAAATCAGTGGGGAAAATATGAACTTTCTTGATGTATAAGTACCCGCTTGTTGTGCCTTTCTTCTGTTCTTGCTGATCAGGCAGGATGAGGGATTGAACTACATTCTATCTATCGCTATTATCGCAATGCGTTTCTCCTATACTCTTCCGCTGCTTGCAGCATTCACCTTCGTGTCTGCTACTATATCGCAAACACAATACAACCAAATCGTTGAGGTCTCTCAGTTTGCAAAGGTTGCGTACTGTATTGACGATTCTGACTCATTCCAAGTTGGTGCTTTCGGTAAAGAATGTGCTACCGATCCGTGGTGTAGAGACAATCCCTCTATCCAGGTCATTGCCCTCATTGAGCCAGATATGTCCAAGTTGGAGTTCTCCGGTACTGCTTTTGTTGCCGTTGACAATACTTCAGAAACAATTTATGTCTCTTTCAGAGGTTCAGAGTCACTTGCTGACTGGATTACCGATTTCACTTTCTTCGAGTGTACTTATGCCCCATATCTCACCTCAAATGTCTCTTGTGAAACTCTTGCTGAGGAAAGTGAAGAGAGTTTGAGTGACTTGATTCGTGCTGTCGGTGATACTGATGCTTGTCCAGGTGACTGTTTGGTCCATTGTGGTTTATACGTTGCCTACACACAGTTTATGGATGAGATTGAAGAGATCGTTGAGCCATACGTTAAAGGAAAGGGTTATAAGTTGGTGGTCACAGGGCATTCTCTTGGTGGTGGTTATGCAGGTTTAGCAGGTGCTGACTTCCAATTCAAAGGTTATAATCCGCTAGTCATCACTTTTGCCTCTTTGAAGCAGGGTAACCAATATTACAACGCTTTCGTTGATGGTATGTTCGGAACTGTGGCTAAGAACGAATCCATTTCGAAGGGTGACGCTTTTGAACAAGGTACCTATGTCAGAGTTTACTCTGAGTTGGATATCGTTCCACGTCTACCACCTGTCGATGTCTACACAAATGGTGGTCTCGAGTTTGAGCTGATGTCCAATAAGATCAAGCAAACGATAGACCAGGTTGTCTACAACGGTCCTTCTAATAATGACGATGATGATAGTACTACTTTGGATTTGTTCAGTGCTAGTACGTGGACTATTGCTAACAATCATAATAGTTACTTTGAGATGATGGGAGTTTGCTCTGCTTGATCACTAATCATAAAATAGTGTATAATTCGCATTCATTGCATTCATTGAAATACGAACACTCTCGTCGTTAGATTGTGTTACTTTCGAAATCCCGGGTTGTGGGAGGGGGGTGATTAGTGCAGCTACTGTGCGCCACGTCAATCTCAAATCTGAAGTTCTATTGAATGGAATAATGACTGAGCCAAGTGTAGATGATGAAACGCTTCTCCTAAAAATGGAGATTTTCCTTCAGTAGCCCATGTGGCAGAGGGCACTGTAGATCTTTTCGGCAAATGGACACGTCTGATGCTAATAGGTGTGGAGCAAGTTGTCCATGATGACTGTGATGCGGCCATCCTGTTGATTGTATTTTCTTCCTCTTCTTTTGATTTTGTCCCCAGTCCTAGAATTTACGCAGAAGCTTCGTTTATTTTATCTATTGTGCTCATGAGAAGTCCCCCTGGCTAAGACGCTGCGATGGTTTAGGCGATTCGAGGGTGCATAACGATCACCACTCTATATATTTTAGCACGCACGAGGCGTGGAACTACATACTTCAAAATCTGTTAAAGACAAGGGGAATAATCACAACATGTGGGCTCTCAAATTGATCGAGCGTCAAAAGTTAAACCTTGTGTGCAGCTATAGATTGGTACTAGGTGCGTCCGAGTTGAGACAAATCCGTACATTGCATAGAGATCATGAAAGGAGCAGAAAACCCCTTTGTAAACTTCTACCATAAATTGACCTCCTCGATCCATTGAGGAGATAGTTTCGTGCTCATGGTTTTCATTCCGGTGGAATATTTGGCAATTGTCCACTAAATTATCACCTTAATTGACAATTGTATTTAAAAGGACCTCATCTGCGATAACGCAGGTCTTGATGCAAATGCAGGCACAACTGGAACAAGCCACCTCTTAGCACGTTTTTACCTTCAGTCAATGGTTCTCAAGTGTCTGTCTGTGCCTATCAGAGTTGAAACGCCAGTGTGATCTGATGATCGGTTATTGAGCCCCTATTTGCTTTAAATATTGAGACACATTCCACTCTTCTTCTGCTCACAGATATCTATAATGATGTAACCATCACGATAAGTACAATGTGGAAGCTAGTGGCTCTTTTCACCACGCTTGTGGTCTCTGCGATGGCAGCTATCTCTGAGACCCAATATAGCCAGATATACAACATTATTCGTTTTGCTGAAGTATCTTATTGTATGGATAACACCACTTTTGGTATTGGACCCTTCCCTCAAGAGTGTGCCCAGAACTCACTGTGCCGTGAGTCCCCACAGGTGTCTATTGTTGCTACTATCGAGCCAGAATCTGGTGATGAGGACGAGTTCAGTGGAACTGCATACGTTGCTGTTGATACATCTTCATCTCTTGTGTATATTGCCTTCAGAGGCTCTGAGACTTTTGCAGACTGGGTCACAGACCTCACGTACACCAAGTGCAGCTATACCCCTTACTTGAACTCTATCACTGGTAATACCGTTACCTGTACTGGTGACTGTGAGGTCCACTGTGGATTATATTCCGCTTATACTCAGTTTATGGATGAAATTTACGAGGCTGCTTTACCATACTTGAACAAAGGCTATAACTTGATCGTTACTGGTCATTCTCTCGGTGGTGGCTTTGCTGGTTTAGCTGGTGCAGACTTCCAGCTACAAGGTCACAACCCATTGGTTATCACCTATGCTTCTCTGAAACAGGGTAATCAAGCATACAATACATTTGTTGATGGCTTGTTTGGTACTACTTCCAAAGATGCTGCTGCTGCTGCTGGTGATGCTTTTGAGTATGGTACCTATGTGAGAGTCTTCTCCGTTGATGACATTGTTCCGATGCTCCCACCAGATGACAATTACACTAACGGAGGTCTTCAATACCAAATAACTGTCAGCGGCGTTTTAGGACAAACCGCTGAACAAGTTGACTACTTGGGTCCCTCTGACAATACTGCTGAGTCTTCGGTGTCCTTGTCTCTCCTTGTTGACGGTGTAGAGGCCAACCACAAAGACTACTTCATCTTAATGGGCGAACCTTGTTCTTCCAGTTGATAATTCTAGACAAATTGCAATAAATACATAAATATAATCATCCTTTGTGAATTGTTAAAACAGCGTTGAGTGTATACCGACTAGTAATCGGCTCTGTTAAACAGGAGAACCTTAGAAATGGTTTGTTGTTGTGCCACAAACTGCTCTCAACAGCTCAGATACCCTCAGACCGACTAGCATCACATGGGGGTGGGGCTTATATTTGATGAATTACTGTGTGCTTTTCCCCTTTTGATTTGGCTCCGAAGCGGTGGTTTATTGTGTCAACCCACGGTTCAGCAAATAAAGAGCAACTAGGCATTGGACAAGAGCCAGTGATACAGTTAAAAATGTCTCTACGACCATTGAGTCCAGAACAAGTGAAAGTAAGTCTCCTGTATTGGAACCTCCCTCACCACGCCCCCCCCCCCCACCAAAGTAGTATGGAACCCTTGTTCTTCTGATCGGCAGCACCCCGAGCCTCATAAAAGAAGACCAGTAATTGCTGAGCCTCACTTCGCCATCTACGATGTCAACACTTTGAATATTCATTTGGTGTACAAGAAGGTATGAAGTTGACTATTCTCGTGGCTTCTTTAGCTTCTCTATGCTCTGCGACGATTTCTGAAGCTCAGTATGATCAGCTTAACTACGTTCTTCGCTTCGCTAAGGCCTCCTACTGCATGGACAATAAGAACTTCTCTACCGGATCACTCGCTCTTCAATGCCCAGAGAACGATTTCTGTGTTGCTAACCCTCAGATTAATGTAATTGGTACTATCAGACCTAACATATCTGAAGGGGAAGTCAGTGGTACTGCGTTTGTAGCAACTGACGACGAGAACAAGACCGTCTACGTTGCATTCAGGGGTTCACAAACTCTAATGGATTGGATTAACGATTTCAAAACTAAAGAGGTCCCTTACACCCCTTACATTCAATGTCCAGATCTTGATTCAGGTGAATTGATGAGACGTCACCGGGAAGGAAAGTCTCTGGAAAAGTTGCTTCATGAAAAAGGCGACACTGATCTCTGTCCTGGTGATTGCAGGGTCCATGAAGGTTTGTATGTTTCCTTTACTCAGTTCATGGATAAGATCCACAATCTTACTGAGCCATATATGAACACAACAAGTCCATACAAATTGGTGGTAACCGGCCACTCGCTTGGTGGTGGTTATGCAGGCTTAGCAGGTATCGACTTCATGCTTTTGGGCTACGATCCTTTGGTCATAACTTATGCCTCTCTAAAGCAAGGTAATGATAAGTACAACAAGTTTGTCGATGATTGTTTCGGCACAGTATCCAAAGTATCTGATATGAATTCTGGAGATCCTATGAGTCAAGGTTCATATGCAAGAGTCTACGCGTCATTCGATATTGTCCCGCTTCTTCCACCTCACTTGTTTCTTACTGATATGCCCTACACTAACGGTGGTCTCAAGTTCGAGTTAATTGTAAGTGGACAAGTCAATCAGACGCGATACAATGTCACTTTTCAAGGAGCCTCTGATAATTCTCAGTATGACACTATTGGAAGCGTTGTAACAACGCTCGTTCAGTCATGCACAACGCAAATGAAGTCATTGATCAGTGCTGTTGCTGATGCTCATAAGGACTATTTCATTGTTATGGGCAGTCCATGTGCAGAATATGGTACCAGTAAGTGTCATGAATCTAACAATTTCAAGGAAGCCATTACCTTTATGAAGAATAAAGCAATTTATGTGTTCGGAATCACTAAATGGATGAAGTATCTTCCATATAGTGATTACTTCGGGTTTTGAGATAACTTTAAATAGTTCTGAAATATGTTGATTAATTTTCACATTATTTTCCTTTTTCAAGACCTGATGTGTCTTTTTGAAGATCGTACTACTATTCATGTCATTCCATATATTTTTGAGTGCATGATTTCAGAACACTTGAATGGTAGAGATCAACTATAATCAGCAAATAAGTAAAATGAGGAACCAATTATTGTATACTATCAAGAAAAAGCGCACCAGCATCCAATTTTAGTACTCTCGCAGGCTTGTAAGACGCTCAGAAATGTCCGGGTGACATGGTTGGTGATCGGGTGTTTTTTAGAGCGGAACTCGCTTCCCTCGTAGCTTTTTATGCAATGTTCGACGAAGTGGGGAGAAAGAGGTGGCGCAGTGCTCTTATATAGAATACACAGAAGGATGTATTACAAATGACTAATCTGCACATGCTTCCTCTGGCCTGGAAAACTCAACGATTGTAAATCTTTTATTGGCTCGAGGTGCATATTGTTTTGTGTCAAAAAACATCCCAAGCCATCTTGCGCGCATGCGATGCCGTCCACAGTTCACGGCACCAAAAAGCAGTCGGGGACAAAGCGACTCAGGCTTTGTTTGAGCCAGCGCACGAGTCAGGGATCTCTCTCCAGGTCACTTCTGTGAGTCTGTGACTCGTTTCATTGTAGCACTGATAGGCTCTAGTGGTTAGCAGTGCGTGACCTGGTTGACAGGTGGCACCTCTGTTGGACCCTGTAGCATGCAAACATGCAAACGCCGCAGGCTTGTTATGCGGAGGGGTACCAAAAAGAGGTGTAATCTTCTTCAATATTAGGACTATAATCAATGTCCATCGAGGAACACTGCCAAGGGTACATCAGCAGAAAGGTTATTCGGTCTGTTAAAACGAGAGCCGAAGATCAACCCCACACGGAAGTGCGTGCGGCTCTATGCGACAAGGTCCCCAATGCACGGTTTTTCTCAATCACTTTGTATACAACAACCCGAGAAGAGCCGAGTGGCATGTTAGCGGTGTTTGAATTAAGCCCACTGAGCCCAACTATATGCAAGGTTTTCCAATTTTGGAATTGCCGTGCGTTAACCGTTAGGCGATGACCTCTTTCTCCTATACGTTTGCGCCTATGCCCCTCACAGAATATGGTTGATGCCCTATGAAAATGAGCCATCTCCTTGAACCGAGTAGTGTATCCCCGCGCCAAAGCATAATATGTGTGATATGCGTTCTGTATATATACTGTTGTGGGTGCCTCCCCTGATCCACTTTTACTCGCTATCAATGGAGGAAAAAAAGTCTTGCAACTAGATGTCATTCTCTGTAGACATCGCCAAATCTGACCAAGGGTCCAGTATAACAGAATTTTCACATGATATAGAGAAACAAGCATTGAATAGGTCTGAGCAACCACAGCTCAAGACTATAGAGGAGTCTTCTATAGTGGCCATCCAGGAAGGCTATAGATTGAAACATAATCTTCAAGCTCGTCATTTGAGTATGATCGCCATTGGAGGATCCTTGGGAACGGGTTTGTTAATTGGCTCTGGTGCTGCATTGTCTGCTTCAGGTCCTGCTCCATTATTTATTGGATATGGATTCGTTGGCGCTATTGTCTATATGGTTATGTGCTGTATGGGTGAGCTAGCTACTTATATTCCGTTAGCTGAAGGATTCTCAGGGTACGCTGATCGTTATGCTGACCCAGCTTTAGGATTTGCAGTTGGATATTGCTATTTGTTCAAATACTTTATTGTTACACCAAACCAAATCACCGCTGGTGCTTTGGTAATGCAATATTGGGTTTCTAGTGAAAAAGTTAACCCCGGTGTATGGATCACGATCTTGCTTGTATTAATAATTTTGATAAACATCTTTGGTGTTCGTGTATTTGGTGAGTTTGAGTTTTGGCTATCATGTCTGAAAGTGTTAGTTGTTATAGCGTTGATAATTTTGTTGTTTGTTATCATGCTTGGTGGTGGTCCTAGCCATGACAGACTAGGTTTTAGGTATTGGAAAGAACCAGGCGCTTTCAAACCATACTCTGGAATCGAAAATGTTAGTAAGGGTAAGTTCGTTTCCTTTGTTAGCGTTCTTGTAACTGCAGTTTTTGCTTATTCTGGTACTGAGTTGTTGGGTATTACCGTCGGTGAGGCACATAATCCCCGTCGCAACGTCCCAAGAGCTATCAGATTGACATTTTACAGAATTGTTGTATTCTATGTTGTATCCGTCTTCCTCCTTGGTATGTGTGTTCCATACAATGACCCATTGTTAATCAATGCTACAAAGGCATCGACTTCTGCATCTGCATCTCCATTTGTTGTTGCTATTAAGAACGCTAAGATCAACGGGCTGGATCATGTTATCAACGCTTGTATTTTGATCTTTATCTTCTCTGCTGCAAACTCGGATTTGTACATCGGTTCAAGAACATTATATGGCTTGGCTTGTAACGGTAAAGCACCAAGAATCTTTGCTAAAACTTCCAAAGCCGGTATTCCTTTCTATGCACTTGCAGTGGTTGCGGCATTTTGTTGTTTGGCTTATATGTCCTGCGCAGAGTCATCTTCATCAGTATTTGGGTATTTTGTCAACGTTGTCTCTATTTTCGGTCTGCTGACGTGGATCACTATACTAATTACACACATCTGCTTTTTAAGAGCACTAAAAGCTCAGGGAATCGACAGAAGCAAACTAGCCTACAATGCCCCTTTCCAGCCGTACGGAACTTATATCGCTCTTGGCTTCTGTGTGTTGATTTTATTCATCAAGAACTTCACTGTGTTTCTCAACGGGTTTGAGTGGAAGACCTTTATCACAGGTTACATTGGTCTACCTGTCTACGTGATTGCTTATGTGGGGTACAAAGTGGTGACCAAATGTAAAATGAGGGACCCAAGTGTGGTCGATCTTGTAACACTTAAAGAGAGTGTTGATGAGGAAGAGCAGCGTGGCAAGGAGGAAGAAATTGCTAAGCAGGAGCGCCTTGCGCTTCAGGGAAAGTCACTGGAGTGGTGGTACGAAAAAACCTTTGGACTAGTATTCTGAGAATAGTAATATAGCACATTTAACGTTATATAATTCACTTCAGTAGGACGCAACCGGGACTAAACCTGGGTGATAGCCGCGTAGCCTGGATCACGTGTCCGGAGGTATTTATAGGCCCGTCCTCCTACAGGACCCGACAGCCCGCCACCGCGAAACCATTTGAAATTGAGAAAACGTGCGCTGTCTACTGCCAATTCTGTGTCCCACTGATCCACGATCACACAGTTCCATTTAATAAAGTACGGGTGACACCACGGACAGCACCTGCATCACTGCTAGAACTTTGTCTCGGCTGCATCTTCCACCTCGAATTTGCGTGCTTTCCATTGAGCGCCCAGGACAGGACGGCCCAGGACAGGATAGCTGCTTTTATCCCCGCTACGTACACGTAAACACGTACACACGTAAACACACGCTGTACACAGACAGCACGCTACAGCCATCTTAGGACCACACCAAAATCCAATGCTCCCGACTCACCGAAGTTCTGTTGCAGCGAGCTTCCCACCAGCGAGACGCCTTGTGGTGTTCCTCGTGCTGGGCCTTTTAGCCGTCACAGCACTCAACGTCGTTCCAGGGATTTTCTCACGTTCGGCTATTCAGGAGAAGTTACTGATGGAAGAAGAGCTTAGACGCGTCGAAGACGAGCTTAAGGTCACAGCGCAACAACTGAATGCGTTAAAGCAGGCAACTTCAAGGCCGGACTCGGACTTCATCCATGAGAAGGCACAAGGTGACGAGGTCGAACAATCTGAAGAACAACGTAACGTTGAGATTGTCACACACAAGCAGCTCCAGGCTGCCAAGGATGAGATCCTTCAATTAGAGGCAGAAATTAGAAGACTTAAACCGATCCATGATGAGGAAAACCAAAAATCTACAGAGGAGATCCCAGAAATGTTTGGTAAAAAAGTCAACTCACGATTGCTCAAGACCTTGTATCAGAAAGATGCTCCAGAGTATCAAAAAGTAACATACAGAGCATTGTCTATCAACACAGATGCCAATGAGCTATGTGTACTGGCATCTATTGCAGGCTCCGACTCTTACGGCCCTAACAGAAAGTTCAGTGATTTCATGGAAACGATCAAAGCGATTGAGTTTGAACGTACACTGTCCACACTGGGTGTACTAGTTGGTTCTAGGGACGAGTATCGCAACATTTTGGATTACCTCGACGCCAATGAAGATGAGACTTTCTTCTCCAAGATCATAGTAATACAATCGCAATTCCTTGAGGATGTTTACACAGTGGCTCGTGATGATCGTCATTCTGAAAGTTTACAAAAAGAACGTCGTCGTGCAATTTCAAGGGCTCGTAATTTTTTGATCACAAATGCCCTTGGTGATGAGACTTATTCCTTGTGCATGGATGCTGACATGTATGAAACTCCAGAAGATATGCTACGTGTCTTTGTAAACTCTGGTAAGGACATTATCGTTCCCCGTGTTCGCCAGGGTGAAGCGGATAACTACGATTTCAATTCGTGGCAAGGTAAAAGAATCAAACCAACAGAGGAGGAAGCAGAGAAACTGGACAATGATCCGAACTTCATATTTATTCCACATCCAGATGGAGCATTGCACATGCATGACTTCTACTTCAGCGAAGAGAACACAAAGAAGAGAGACTATTCCGTGCAACTGGATTCCGTTGGTGGTGCTGTTCTCTTTGTTAAATCTGAAATCTTCAAACAGGGTGTCATGTTTCCACCATTCTACCTAGTGGGTACCACATGGGAAAGATTCGAGGGATTCGATGGTATTGAAACAGAGGGTCTCTGCTATCAGGCAAGAACCATTGGCTATTCATGTTGGGGCTTCCCTAACGTTGTCGCATTTCACGCTCTTGATTCGCATTGAGAAAGGTGAAGAAGACAAGGAGTGTTTGATTTTGGTTTTAAATTGAAGAGATATAATCTCTCTTTGGGTAACTGTAACACATATAGAGTGTTAATTATAGACAACAGACAATCTGTATCATATTCCTCGCTGTGTAGATTTAGCACACCCTGGTCAGGAAGTAGGGCGGAAACTCTTCGCGAAGGCTTTTTGGGGACCTCATAGGGCGCGTTCGTGTTCCACGTGAAAACTCTCAACAAACCACGTGGAAAGCGAGCAGAAGAGGCCCAGATACCACCAGATGCTCCGTCTCAATTCCCGGCAATGGACAGCCCTTGTGGCTACGCTCATGACTGTGCTGATATTTGTGACGGTGGCGAACCATAAGTATGCGTATTCTCTCTCAGACATATCTTCGCTTATCAACTCTATCGAGCTGTCATCGGATCGGAGTTCATCGATGCTCAAGTCTAGTGCTACCATCGTTGATAACAAATCTCCTGAAATCATTGCCAAACACCAGATCGAGAATCAGGTGAACGAGCTTCTCAAGGCTAAGCTTAAAGTCGAACTCGAAGAGGAACGTAAGGAGATGAAGACCAAAATTGCGGAGATGACCAGTAAAGTCAAGGCTGCTGAGAAGGAACTTGCTGATACCAAATTGGACAGAGACAAAGTTGTAGGATTAGTCCAGGTGTCTATTGACCAGATTGAGTCGGGTGTAAAAGGCGAAGAATACGTGAAGCACGTATACTCATTCAGATCCAAAGAAGAAGAGACTGGTAAAAGAATTTACGATTCCTCTGTCAACGAACTGGTCATTCTGTCATCATTTACAAATACATTTGGCAAGGGACGTACCTATGAAGATTTCCTAGAAATGCTTGACACCCTCAAAGTGATACCACATCCGAAGACCTCAATCTCTTTGCTCATTGGCGATAAGGTTATGTTCGACAAAATCGACAAGTTCATCGGCAACGTGTTCAAGAATATCAAAGATACAACAGACTTGAACGATTTAAGTGAGTCCTTTTCCAAAATCACACTGATACATGCTCCTTTCTTAGAGGAGCAACTGTCATTATCAAGAGGAGAGAGACAGAAAGCAGAAGTTCAGAAACATAGACGTCGTGTGTTGGCGCAAATGAGAAATTTCCTTGTTGCACATGGAATTGAAAATGAAGTTTACTCAGTATACTTGGATTCAGATGTTATCGAGTTGCCAAAAGACATGCTTCAGCACTTCGTCGATTCAGGAGTTGACATTGCCACTGTTAGAATCGATATGAAAAATCCAGAAGGCTTAGTGACACATCCAGATTATGACTTGAACGCTTGGGCTGGCTCTCGTATTAAGCCATCTGTAGAACAAGAGAAACAGATGGATCAAGACCCAGACTTCTTCTTTGAACCAAGACCAGGCCAAGATGCAGTTCATATGCTTGACTTGTCCAAGAATAAAGAAAAATATGGCTTGGATGACACGCCAAGTGCCAAATATGAATTGAAATCCGTTGGTGGTGCCATCTTGTTTGCCAAGTGTAACGTCTATAGACAGGGAGCCATTTTCCCTCCATATTATGCTGTTGGAACGACGTGGGACAGAAAAGAAGGTTGGGATGGTGTTGAGACAGAAGGATTGTGTTACATAGCAAATGCAATTGGGTATAAGTGTTGGGGTTTTCCTAACTTGGTTGGTTATCATACCGTTTGATCATCGCAGAGGATCTCTGAAGTCTACTGCTAGTTTCTATTATGTAATTACTTGTCATTTACTTGAACTGTAGTCCAAGAAGCTTAGTATTGATTCACTAAGCCTTCATTAATGTAGCATTTGCGTAAAATAAGAAAGCATTCAGGGTGATAGGTCCGAGGTCGAGCAATCAATCGGTGCGTAACAAGGATCCAACAGCAAAAATCTCGTTAAAGCTGAAGTTTTCTCTTCAAGAGCATTCTAAACGTGATTAAACGAACAGTAATAATGCCCGGTTTCAACTCGGCAGAAAAGTATATGGCCTATACATCCGTACGTTTAAAAGTTAGCAAGATGAAGCGGTGGCTCAATGGTAGAGCTTTCGACTCCAGTTGTCAACAGTGCAATCGAAGGGTTGCAGGTTCAATTCCTGTCCGTTTCATACTTAATTTCTTTTTTTTGCAAACGTCTTCTCCAAAACACCTGGACACCACCTGCAGTGCTATAAGTCCATGTAGACCTATTATTCTATTTCATCAAGCATAGAACTCGATTTAACATCTGCAGTGATATTGCTACCTGGCTGGATTCACAGCTACAACAAACGAGTTTAATACATTAGATACGTAAAATCCGCATTTCTAACATGACTTGTAAACCTACCATAAGAACCTCAGAATGGCTTAGCACATTTTCTCAACTCAATGTCTCCCGTGCTTGGACATACCATTGTTTGCCAATCAACAGCATACATCAATGCACCAGCACCATTTCTAGCCTTTGCGAATACAACACCTAAATCATTTCTCGCTGTCGTCAAATAATAGTTTGTACCGTCACCTAGCGACAAGATCTGGGCACGGACAATATCACCAGGCTTATAGCAGTCAATCATTCTCACACGATCACGCTCTGTGGAGCGAACGTCTTGAGAGCGGATAATACCTTTGAATGTTTCACCAAGGTCGGAGGAACCTTGATTGATAGAAAAAGTGGAGGCGCCAGAGCCACCGCCTGGAGCTGACACACCAGCACCATTAGCACCAATACCAGAGTCACTTAGCACATTTCCAGCGCCTTCCAATGCCAATATTTCGACATGTGCCTGTTTGAGATTGAGTCTTGTAACCCTTGTGAGCACAATGTCATTTTCTTTCGGTAGACTCGTTGTATCACTTTTTGACGTTGTGGCATGTCTCACAGATACACGAAATCTTTTCACCGTTATCTTAGTATCTCTCTGCTCTTCTTCATTTTTGTCTTCTATGATTTCCTCTACAAACACTTTGCCTACCAGGGTCGCTGATATGACGCTCTGTTTGGTGTTCCCTACCTCAATCTCTTGTATTGTGGCCCCGGAACTGGCTTCAAACTTATGAACAATGTCTGTTGATCCTTTCACGGTGCGATAAATGGGTGAAACAATCTGCCCAGGTACAACGATATCGTTCTGTGACATTCTGGGAACTTGAGTTCGAATCTAGTACGACCTTAATTAGTTTGTAGCAGTGCAGAGACGCTGTGAGGTTGACCCTTCCTATACAAATTTTCAGCAGTGTGTGCGTGTGCGTACCGACAAGTTTTTTATAGTGGAGAAACTTTCCAGTTTGTGTCTCTTGACTCTTTTCCCTTTAATTCTGTTTGATTTAAGCGGAGACTGATTTGTTGATACGCCATTAACATAAATAGTCCTCAGAGAATGTTGGAGTTCCCAGCTTATGTGGACGGGAAGCCACCAGTCGTCACGCTAGCACAATACGATGACGCTCCATGGGCCAGGGACACGGCCGTTGACTCCACACCAGAGGGCTACGTTGCCCTGAATATGAATGATCCAAACCATGTCGTAGCTACTTTTGACAAGGAAGCTGCAAAAACGCTGGATGCTATCTTCAAAAGTGCAAAGAAACAGTATGCTGAGCAGCAGCAGTGAATTCAGCACACTATTATGTTTCAAGACATACATAATCGGAGACAAAGATACATCTACACACACGTTACAAACACTATTTATATAATGTGCACATGAAACACTACATACGACACTATACACGACTAGGCATTAGAACAGTGCAGCTCAGATTTCAAGCATTCAGACTTCATAACTAATAACATTTATACTACTATGACGTCTCGTGATTCTACAGCTGCTGCATACTTGACACATCTCTTAATACACATATGAAACGATAACATTCTGATGTATCAAATCTTAGTTAAAGCTTGTTGCTTTTGATCAGAGAACCTTCATCATAAAGCTTACTCAACACATCTTTGAACTTTTTCCTAGCATTTTCCCTTTTGAGTTTGAGAGTTGGAGTCAACACTTCATCCTCAATCTTCAAAGGCTCAAAGTCAAAGTGAATATTGTGCACTTTTTCAAATCCTTGAAGATCAGCTTTAGCTACATGTTTGTTCATTTCATGAAGGATCAGCTTCTTAAGTTTTGGATCTCTGAGCAGAGCGATCAAGTCTTCACTTTTGATCTCGATTCCGTGATCGTTCTTCAACATATTGGTTAAGTACTCTGCAGAAATGCCAGCAACACCGACCAGATAATTCTTCAAGCTGTCACCGTGAACGAATATTTGGGTTAAAAGTGGTGAATGGGCCAAGTAGATGTTCTCAATCTTTTCTGGAGTAACGTATTCACCTTGAGCTAACTTGAAGAAGTTTTTGACACGGTCAATGATGTAAAGACCGCCATTTCCATCCATGGCAGCAACATCACCAGTATGGAAGAATCCATCTGCATCAAAAGACTCTCTTGTAGCCTTCTCATTCTTCAAGTATTCAGAAAATATTTGGGGCCCTCTCAACATCAGCTCACCTCTAGGGTATGGTGAATCGTCCACGCTGTAACCCATGTTGGGTAAACCCCTAAGTCTTACCTCACAACAAATGGAAGGAGGACCTGAGCAATTCTTTACCGAAGGCTCAAATGGATCACCAAAACATATACCAGCAAACGATTCCGTAGATCCATATGCAACTGTAAATCCAACACCGAGAGTGTCTCTTAGGAAGATAACAGTTGCCTTGCCCAATGGAGCAGAACCACTAATTATGTATTTGCAATTGTTAAATCCGAAACAAGAACGAAGATGGTTACGGATCAACAGTTTGTCGACATCGTGAACTTTTGCATCTGAGATGGAACCTGCTACATTGAACTTCTCTTTGAGAACATCTTTGATAGCTGCCTCTAACTTATTCCAAACACGAGGCACAGAAGCCAAATAGTGAGGCTTACATGCAACGACATCTGAGAACAGAGAACGAGGATCGGTTGGATCAGACAGCATGCCAAGTCTATAACCCATTGACAAGGCAAAATTGGAAATCTGACGCTCATAAATATGTGCTAATGGCAGAGCACATAGCGCTGTGATTTGTTTGTCTTGATCATCCAAATTATTACCGAAATCCATAAATTTATCCATGTTAAGCCTGGAGATTGGACGTTCCAGGGTACACATTGCAGAAACCATACCCGAGGTAGCGATTCTGTGTGTAATAACAACACCTTTTGGATTACCAGTGGTACCAGATGTGAATGAATAAGTGTATATGGTGTCTGGAGTTGGAGGGTTGTACTCCTCACCACCTGAGAGTGGATTACGCTCTCCAGTTTTCTCCACAGCACGGAAATCGATGAGGTCAAGACCACAAGACTTTGCCTTAGCGAACAGAGAGGCGTCATCATGGTCGAAATCGTCAAGAGATACGAGTATGTTAAGATCAGCAAGAGAACCATTGGCCTTGAGATCGAGGATCTTCGGGATTTGGTTCTTGGTCAGGAATAGAATTGGGGACTCTGTAACTTCAAGGATGTAACGGGAAGAATCACGACCAAGCGTAGGGTACAGTGCGGTGTTTGGAAGTGAAATATCCCTGCAAGCGATATCTGTGAGAATCCACTCGCTTCTATTCGGAGAAAGAAGGGATACACAGAAGTTAGGCTTGCCGTTTGGATATGTCACCTTTTTGTAGTTTGCATGATTGGTGGTAAGGTAGATGATACCGGCACTGAGTTTGTTTTTACGCTCTCTCACCGTGGCATAAGATTCGTACGTGTAAAATCCGTCAAACTTGTTCTTTTGAACATTGTTAAAAAGACGAACACCAATACAGTTGTCATTAGCGAATGTGGTGGCAGCAAGGGCAAAGTGTTTAGTTAGAGTGTCGAGCTCTGGTGATACACTGTCGTACATCTCGTTACGGTCATTTGAGGCATTGCGAAAGATAGCAGTGTAGCCCGGCTTCTTCGAGCCTGGAACTGGCTTGCCTAAATGGCGCTTCCCTAAAGGCAAGCGCTTCTGGAGGTCATTGATCTGTTCTATACTCATTGTCTATGGGGAGCAGCGAGGTAACAGGATTGCTAGGGGGAGGTCTACAGCACAAGAGTGTGGTGAACAATAGAGATCTGAGAGTGCGAGAGACTCCCTTTATAGACAAAAACCATGAGGGGACCGGTAACTGAGGCTTTTTACTTACAACTTGAATTGGTCAACCCCACACTCGATGCAGCCAAAGCGGTGATCAAAGCAGGCTTGTATCAAGGGTGCAACGCATCCTCTTGTTGTGCGCTTCTAGTAAGCTTTACTCCCCAGTAAGCAATACATGGGTTCAATTTTGCACATAATCTGGTAAATTGAGCAACACTTGTTCTTGAAAGGCCTGAATAATCACACACTGTCAATTGCACCTGCTTGGGAGCGGAATCCGTCCGGATAGCTAAACGCGGCGGTAACCCCACATTTGGCTTAGAGAAGCAGACGAAACTTGCTTACATAATATTTGGCTTACATAACACAATGCTTACATAAGGAGATAGTTCGCGAACTCGTTTATATCCGCGGCCCTGCGCCTCCGCCCCACAGACGGGGCCCCGCGCTCATCGCCAATTTGTTTTTTGCTTCCATCAACAAACACAGAACGCGTTCTTATCTGGTAGGCAGATAGTCAAAGATACACGGCGCTTCAGCATCTCAGCGTGCGACTAGCCTTGTGAAATGTCCAGGAAGTTTCAGGACGCCGTTGTGAGCGGGCTCACACAACTGTACGACGTCACAGCCACGTACTCGAGCAATGATGGCCAGAACACGCCGAATGAGTCGTCAAAGAGAAGGTTGGCGGCAGCGGCAGCGGCTTCTGTCATTGGAGCCAGTTTGGACCGTCTCAATAGCGGTTCCACACCAGGTGGAAATACACAGAACACAGACTATAGCGATAATACATCGGATGGGGACTTGGACTCCTTCTGGCGAGAAGAGGACTGGGAAGGTCATTGGACACCAGAAGAGAGGCGAGAGAAACGCAAGTTGGAGAAACAGAAGTCCCATTTTGTCGATTTGTTCTTTGAGAAGATGATTGAGCATGCTTTACCTCAAGGGATTCCAGCACGCGATCAACTTGAGCATAGAATCACCGATCCATTGAGGAAAAAGACAGAGCCCCTATCCATTTCAAAATTTGTGAGGAACTTGGTGAAACTCACTGAGAAGCTTGGTGGATTGTTTCAAGCACAGTATTTCTTTCTTCGAATCCTGCATTGGTCGAATCCAGCTTTGACTCTCTCCACTGCTATGCTATATACATTGACCGTGCTCCATCCCAATATTCTCATCATTTTCCCACTTCTTTTCCTTATGTATGGAATAATGGTCCCAGGGTACGTTTACAGACACCCAATTCACAGGCCACGCTTGTTGAAAACCAAGCAGAGAGGAGAGTCGTTGCTGGAGAACTTCACCAGATTGAGTGATGATCCACAACAATTGGAGAAGTTCATTGAACAGGCAAGGGCTGAAGAAGATGCCATCAATGATCGTGTTCCAGAGTTAGATCCTAAAGCTTCCACAAGCTATGTGGTTGTTCAAAAAAACATGGAATTCTTTGTTAACATGAGAGATGTTCAAAATAACATGACTAATATTTTAAAAATTTGGGGCGAGGGTGAAAAGATCTGGTATGGAACTGCCGGTTTTAAGGATGAACGTACTTCTACTTCGATATTCTTCACTGTATTTCTTGTTGTGGTGGCTTTGATAGTTGTTGGCCCTTACATCCCTTGGAAATTTGTCATGATTTTGAATGGATGGATCTTGGTGATTGCTATTCACCCAAAGATACGAAAACTATTGATAAAGTTGAACAAGAGACTACAACCACAAAAGAAAGAGCTGGACAAGATCGTCAAGGAGTCTGAGCGTAAAGATATTATCATTGATGAGGAACCTGATATTAGAGAAGTGGAAATCTTCGAGATCTGGCAAAAGAGTTTCACAACGAATGAATGGGAGTTTTATTCGTTCACTAATGACATCTTTGATCACTCAAGCTCTTATCGCAAATCACAGACTCCACCACCCGGTTCTTCGACAATTGATGAAATTGCATGCCCAAAAAGTTGGAGATTTGAAGACGATTCATGGAATATTGATTATGATTGTCATCAATGGTGTCATAATCGTGGTATACGGATGAGTAAAGACACATTTGTTGATATCAATAACGAATTCTTGGTCGACGAACAATTCAAAAGAAGACGACTTTACAGAAACGTGATAAGGTACTCGAGACCAGCCCGCAAGCCGGCTCATTTACTTTAGAGTTTAATCAATTACCACATTTTCTTTACTCAGTGCATACATATATTTTCTTTACTCAGTGCATACATATATATTTATAAATTTTACGATAATTAATGACTCTGAAAAACAACACTAAAACACATGCAATAGAAACTTTTATATAAGATCAGAGACAAAAAAGAAACATAAGAATCACAGTTTCTTGCTTGGTAAATCCTGATCCAGCAACGATTGAGTCTTTTCAGACCCTCTCTGTGCATATTTCCTGCCAAGAATCAAGATCAACAACTTGTCGACCATCTTCATAGCCCATTGAGCAGAGACAATTACACCTCCATAGATAGTAGCCAGTCTAACCAGCCAAGTGATGAATGGGATTCTTTTGTCCTCGACGATCATGGTAATTGGTTCGAAGTCGTATTTGAAGAAGATACCAGGAACTCCACGTTTTTGCAGAGTGTATGTCTTCGTCTGTAATGCCATTGAGTATTGATTTGTATCAACTTCTGCTCCCAGTTTCCGATATTTCGTTGGAACAACAGTCAAGAAATAATTGAATGAGTTCAAGTTGTTTTCTGTTGTTCTTGCTGTACTGTCCAATGGATTGTTGATATATGGGTAGAATTGACCAAATGATAGTTCTGAGATGACGTGAGTGAAATTAAGCGCTTCGACATCAACATGAGATCTGTCTCTATAACCGTATCCTTTGGCAGTGATATGAAAATCACCGGAAACTTTTGTGACCGGAATACTTCCATAGATGTGGCAAGCTGGTGACCCGGAGTCCTTATGGTCACCACGTTCCATGAACTGCGCGACGATACCTTCGGCCATAATTTCATCCAGATCTGGAGTGCTGATACGTTTGTCATCATTAACACGATATGATGGTGGTATGAAGAAGGAGAAGCCTTCATATTTCAGCTTCTCAGCAGCCAGGAATCTGTCATCGGTGAGATCCTTGACGTTCGTGTGGAGGAAGTTACAAGGCATCGCCACAAGGATGTCAATGTTGATGGTTAGGTTCTGTGACACTTGTGGATCCACAACGAATTGGTGATCGACGCGTCCTCCGAAGAAGTCACCAATTTCCACCCACGTCAGGAAAAGAAGAAGGAAAAATGTGAAGAATGTAGAGTAAGAACCACGGGCTGATCTGACTGTATGCGTTGATGCCACTTTGGCTATACAAAAAATGCTGGTTAGCAATGTGTTCGAGGGGGGTCATAACACGAAGAAGGAACATACGGAAGGCATCAAACGTCTTGAGCCCAGACATCGCTCTCGATGACATTGTCGATGGATTGACTGGTAAGTGAATCGATCAGGTACCCGTTTGAACTTCGACACGTATCTAACCGGTTTTTGAACAGAGGTGGCTTTCAGGGATGTCCGGGTGTTTTCTGCCATAGTCTCACGTGTCAGATAGTATGCTTCTCTTTGACATAATATCGATGCTTAGTGCCTACAAGATGACGTTGATGCGTAGTACATGCGATGTGGAGATGCCATGATTACCACTGGTATACAGGAAGTAGTACTTTAGGAGAATATTCCGCAACCCAGAGACCCGTAGATTTCGAGCTAAGGAAACCAGCGGTGCTAATTATGTGTTCAAGAGTTCATACCTGCACAATAGAGTAATTGTAACATGAATAGCATGGGACTCAGCTATCACCCAATGTTGGATCCAGGAATTTGTGAGACATAAGTTCAGTTGCACTTGGTCTCTTCTTATAATCCAATATGAATGTTTTGTTCAAGAAATCTTTTGCATCATCAGAACACCATTTTGGGATCTCTGGAACAGTATGCGTACCAATCTTGAAAATAGCTTGCATTTGTGAGAAATTTGGGAAAGGGTGTTTACCTGTAAACATTTCAATAACTAAACAACCAACAGACCAGATGTCTGCTTTTGTAGTGGTTGCCACTTGTTTGACCACTTCGGGAGCCATCCAGTACACCGATCCTTGTAAAGAGGCTCTCTTATCATTTTTAGAAGAAGGTGTTAGTTTCTTGGAGATACCAAAGTCAGAGATTTTGACTTCACCTTTGATGTCAATCAGGATATTAGCACCTTTGATATCCCTATGGATGATATGCTTTGAATGAAGATAATTTAGTCCAATGAGGATCTGTCTAGTGAAATTTCTAATTAGCGGTTCTTCAAAAGGTCCGTAATTTGTCAACATTGAGTTCAACGAGCCACCAGGGACGTACTCTAAAAAGATATTGATGTAGTTTTCATCAGTAGATGAGCCCAGGTAAGTGACAATATTTTCATGATGGAATTCAGATAAAAGTTTCGTCTCATGCTGTAATGATTCCACAATCTTTTGATGCACCAGTTTTTCTTTTTCAACATCTCCTTTAGAGTCATCATACAATGGTTTCAATTCAACTTGTTTAACAGCCATCAGTTCACCAGTGAGCGAGTTCATTCCCAGGTACACAGTACCGAACGAGCCTGAACCGATACGAGCACCTTTAAGCCAATGCATTGAGCCAGATGATAAATTGACGTTATTCATTGATGTCGTGATCAATTCATCATCATCAGAATCTGTATCAACGTCAAATAGTTCAATTATTGAGGTTGGACGTGAAGAGGTCGAGGTCAATGTGGAACCGATCGAGAACCTCTGTTTTGATTGATCCATTGAAGACTGCAAGTTGAGAGAGTCCATTGTATCAGTATCCAATATAGCTCTATCGACTTTTGACGAGGAGTCAACAAGGAAATCACCAATTGTAGACATTCTCTTATTGTTGTGGGAATTACCAAACGTTGACATACGTACTGAATAGCGAACAGAGTTACGTATTGTCTTCTCCAGCTTATCCTTCTTAGTCTCTGGGAAATATTGTGACAAATTTGTTGAAATGAGTTGAGAAGTTGGTCTTTGACCAAAAATTGACCTGAATTTCTGATCTTGATTTGTGCTTTTACTGGAATCGTCTGAGTCAATCTTGGTAGGCTCCATTGAAATATAGTTTTTAGACACCTCAATGGCCATTGGAGATGGTTGCTCAGACTTTGGACAAAACAGTATGCGATGCTTCTCTATACGATCATTTGAGTGACAAATTGTGACCAGCTCAACATCAAAGAGTAAGTGCGGTAGCCCTTGGGCATCCGTTAAGTAAACGTCATATCCATTTGTGTTCTTCAACGGCAAGTCCAGAAATTTTATTAACTTTTTCTTAATTGATACGGCATTAAAGCAGCCGCTAACGTTGATCTTGACTGTTGATCCATTTTGCAAAATAAAAGACACCAGAGACTTCTCATTTCTTTGTGGTGGTGGATTCAGCTTGAACTCCGATTTGTGATTCGATATTAGAGTCGATGATGATAAGGATCTCAACACAGGTTGCTTAATCTGAACCAACTCTCGGAACATATCATCGATGTTTAGAAGCTTCAAATAGTGTTCATCTTTCAATTTCTGTAAGCCTGTTTCGATCTTGATACGATCACCGATCTTGTCGATGCCAATATCCTTCAATATGGACGAGTCGATAAACTTCAAAGCACTAAAGTCAATTTCGAACGATCTGAAGTTACTAGCATATTCCGACAAGTGCAGCGTGGCCAGCCACTGGTAAAGTTCGCTGAAAGAGCAATTGTTAGTATACCGTTTTGGAATTGGAGAGCTGTAGACTTACTCGTTAGTGTCCATTGCGTTTTCCGGTAACGATGGGCCTCTCTGTGTGTGTCTGTTCAGACCCTATGTCGTTTGATGTTTGTATGGCAGCTGCCTTTTTCAATTGGGGATTAACTGGGGGTAGAGATCGGCCTAGTCTCAGTAGTCTTAGTAGTCTCAGTAGTGAGACCCATAGACTCCTGAGACTTGGAGAGTAGACTCAAAGTGTGTTCGCGAAAAAAAGGCTCAGGGCACGGCATCGGGAATGGGTGCGCGCGGATTTTCCTTAAAGCTCTTTGTTATCTCTCAATAGCTACACACCGACGATCTCTTTGAAAACAAAGGCAATCAGGGGCAACTGGTACCGCAGATCCATACAAAGCCAGCCAGAACTTCTTACAGAGAAAGTACCAACTGTGTTGAGTTTTGTGCTGTTGCGGTTCCCTGCCTTCAAACGTAAATATGTCCGAGCAGAAACTTGGCTGGGAAGATAGAAGTCTAGAGGCAGAAGCTAAGTTGAAGAGATTAGAGGACCAGCTTAAGGCGGATAAAAATTTAAAGTTATCACAGATTCCACATTCCCCACACGCAAGAGTCGTCGAGGACAAGAGTGGGCTGTTGAATATTAAACATCGTCCATTGAAGTGAAATTTCATTCTTAAGCTCACGCCATCTCACCTCATCGCATCCTATCTAGTTCATGCACACGTGTTAACTACACCGGTTATTTATGTCGTTGTAGAGATATACATCGTTAGCTCGACGTGTGTTGATGAGCGAGTGAATGCACACAGGTTATGCCCGCAGTTCATGATTAAGGATTTGGTGGAAGCCGGTTCCAGACACAACTCTGAAAGGAAGAAGGTACCGCTGATCTCCAAATGTGCACTTTGTGCCTTTTCTACATTGTTCAGTGCGTGTGTGGGTGGCGTGCAACCCAAGCTTGTCTGACCATCTCAGAGGGCTAGCCCAGAGGTCTAGATGCACTCCCAGCAGTCTCACAGGCAGGCCTTGTACGCTATGTCCAATGACCGAACTACCTCCGTCACAGCTACCACACAGGCAATGCGATATCTTAGCACCCACACCCAACAATAATAATCAAACACAGCACAATAGACCATTAAATCCCATCCAACAACAACTGTAGCGGAGGTGTGATTAACTTGTGAAATAACACTCTATACTGAGCTAATTACATTTCCTGTTCCACGGCGGATGTTCGCTGCTGCAACGTTTGCTGCGCCTGCGTTTGCAGTGGATCACCTTAAAAAAAATTAAAAATGAAAAAAAAAAACTAAATGTAAAAGCCTTTAAAACGGAGGGACCTCTTCGCTCTCAGAACGCTAACCGTGCTAGATCTGGTGGTACCGTACTCGCTACTCATAGTGCAAGAGATAGAAGAGTACACGGCAACACGGACAAAGAGAGATAAAATAAGGATGGTCCGTCTCACCAAGTCCGTCACACGGCTTGCCGTTTATTGTTCCTTATTGGGATTGTTACTGTTGTTCTTGCGTACACATCGGTCGCTTGAGCCTTCGTATGTTACATACGTCGCACACGAGTCGATTGATGAGGTTATAACAGGTATTGCAATGAAAAAGTGCACTCTGTTGTCGCAATGCTCTCCTGGTCCTGGTTGGAGGCTGCTACCAAAGAGACTCGATTGGGATCTGAAAGGCAGACGCAAATCATGGTTCTCTCGTCAACATCTCTTCATAAAGACATGCCATTTGACAGATATTGTTGGTGCTGATGCAGTAACAAACCTACAAGTAAGACCAGACGGTGCTGTCGTTCACCAAATAACGAGGTTTGATCCTGACAGATCGAACAGATTCTACTACGGTATTGACGTCATCTTCAACTCAGCCACCGACCCTCGTCCAGATTGGGAAGTCTCCACAACGGCAATCAATGGCATTCAAGGTGACGTACCAGTCTATTTGACTTGGAAAACTTCGCCAGGAATCACACAACAAATGCCATCAACACTTGAGATACCGACGTCGGGAAAATTCAAAATACTTCAATTGGCAGACTTACACTTTTCATCGTTTGATGGTATTTGCCGTGATCAATACCCAGAAGTTCCTAATTGTAAAGCCGACAATCGTACATTAACATTCGTCAATAAAGTGCTTGATTTGGAAAAACCGAATCTGGTAGTATTGACTGGAGATCAGATCTTTGGTGAGGATTCATTTGATTCAATTACAACGACATTGAAGTATGTTCAACCATTGATTGAAAGAAAAATTCCGTATGCTATAATGTTTGGTAATCATGATGATGAGGGATCGATGTCAAGGCAAGAGCTAATGACGTTCATGAAAACTTTACCATACAGTTTGGCTTCTGAAGGTCCACAAGATATTGACGGTGTTGGAAATTATATTCTTCACGCTTTTGGACCAATGGGCCCTATGATCAATATCTATATATTGGATTCTCATAAGTACTCAACATCTCCAAAAGTATTACCAGGATATGATTGGCTTAAAGAAAATCAAATTGAATGGTTAAAGAGAAATAAACCTTCATACCCAGAAGAAGGTCAAGTTCCTATAAATATGGCATTCTTCCATATCCCATTACCTGAGTATCATAACATTGACCAGGGCTTTATCGGAAATTACAAAGAGGCAATAACAGCGCCTAAGTACAACACACACGCTCGTGATACACTGCAAGAATTAGGTGTGTCAGTTGTCTCTGTTGGGCATGATCATTGTAACGACTACTGTTTGATGGATGGGCCTTCAGACGATAATAAGCTATGGCTATGCTACGGTGGTGGTGTTGGCGAGGGTGGCTACGGTGGATATGGTGGCACAACTCGTCGTCTTAGATTATTCGACATTGATACAAAAGATGGATCTGTTACAAGTTACAAGAGATTAGAAACCAATCCCGAAGACACTTTCGATTATCAAGTTTTGGTCAAGGGCGGTAAGCCTGTTAAAGAGTGATCTATTTCTTTCTTTTATTTGCATCATATGGTTAAGTCTATTCGATATATAACCATATACATTACGACATGACGACAATTGCTATATATTAACATCAAGAAAAAATTTATATTAATATTCAAATTCGCTCAAGCTTGATAGTTTTGTGTTTATCATGCGCATATGCGGGATATATATGTCATGACGCACGGCATTATCTGTAGCATATGACAGACTATTTAACGTAATGCATGACACAGGGCCTCTAACTTAAGTCCTCTGGCATAAGACCTCTAACATAATGTATATCACATGACATGTATACATGCCATATGTATACCATAATATGTATATCAAAGCATGCCGCATAACATCACACCTGTATAACATTCAGTAGTTGTATGCCTCATTCAAGATATCTTTGATGTTAGTGTTCATCAGCATGACACCATACTGGAATCGGTAGAAATGGGACGTGTAGAATAGCGGAAACACTTTTCTTTGGTTGATCTGTGATATGTTATCAACAGCATAAGAGGATGAACCGAATGGTGTCATTTGATAACGTAGTGGGATGGCTAGATATCTCGATAATAGACATATTAGATGACACAAATATCCAAAACCAGCATTGATCTCGTATATGCTATTAATGTCATTTTGGTTGTTCATGATGTTTGTCATTTTGCGCAACGATATTTCTTCAAAGGGTAATATCTCGAATGTGGGACATTCTAGCCAATTTTCAATCTCTTGTTTGGGAAAAATGCTAACAACAGTTTTTATGACCTTCGATCTTTCGATAATGAGGTCTTGTAATGTGTTTTCATATGCAACCAGAGTGGTGCCATAGTTATCTTTCATCTGTCTGAACAAATTACTGGCCGACTCTTTTTGTAGTTGCTTTTTGTGTAATTGTTTCAGTTTGTCCAGTCTTAATTTGATGAGCTGTTCAAGTCTCTCTTTCTCCAGTTCATTAGCCTGGGCCTGTATTTGTATGCTTTTACTCAGTTGGTCCAATCTATGGGAGTCAACGACCTCGTTTTGTTTTAACTCTTTGGCGATCTTCACCTCTATATTTCTCTTGGATGATTGTAAGTCTTCAATCCCCATTTCCAGGCCGTTCAGTTTCATCAGCGAGTCAAAGTTTAAGGAATACAAAGGACTTTTCGGTTGGTGCTGCTCTGTAAGACAGACTGATCTGTACCATTTCAAATCAAGACCAATTGGTAAAGTGTAAACGCCGTCAAATAACTCCACAATAACACCATTAGAACTCTCGATATGAACATCTTCTAGAGTTGAGCCCCAGTACAGTAGCTGTTTCATGTCTATAATGTAATCAATCAACAAGACCCATTGATCACTGGTATTTGTAACCCACACTTTCAATTTGAAATTTGGCTCGTGACTCTGTTTAATTCCATTTTTGAATCCGTCGAGTCTAAATTCTTGGAAATCAGCATTTATGCATTTTGTCTTTAGCTCACTAACATAGAAGACTTCATCATCACTATAATGCAGCGAATAGAACACGTTCAAGAATTTAGTACTGTTGATTGATTGAAGGTATCTTTGACGATCCAAAGGTGTGTTCAATCCAATGATATCCTTAGTGTCACTTCGTACTGTTGTAGTGGAGGTAGAAGTGTGTGTCATTTCAAGGGTCAAATTACGTAAATGAATGCCTCGCAGGTGTCTAATTCTTCTCTGTTTGAATATTTCGTTCGTTAGTAAGATAAGACCTTCCACTTAGAGAGCGAGAGACTTACCCTCCGGGGATGCAACACGCAGCCATCCGTGCGGATCTCTGTCGGTAGAGACATCGATGTATTTCTGTTTCAAATGTGCTGAATCAATGCCTTCTTGAGAAACGGGAGACGAGATGGTATATATATATAGCGTAATTGTGTGTCGTTGGCTGCCTATATGTTTTACACTGTATTTTTTTTTTCAAACAGAACAGTGGGTGCCTGATGATCCATGGGGTTGCTGAGAAGCATCGCTGGTCTCAATAGATAAGGAGATCGTTAAGATTGTGGATCTATACGATGGCGTAGTATTATGCATTCGAAAACTCAATTCAACTCAGTGATTGATATTACATATTTGTTAGCCATGGTCGTACTGGTAGTGCGGTGATCTGGGGGTAATTAGTGAGCTTGACTGCGTGGGGAGAGGGGTCAGGGGCGAACATGTCCCAAAATCTACATCAGAGTATACAGATAGCCATGACGCCACCACCCTATAGCTATAGGTGAGTCTGAACACCATACGTTTCTCTTAACCACTTACACTATGCTATCTTAAGCTGGCCGTGTGGCCCGTACCATTCTTGTTAAAGCCGTTGAAGGTGGGAGCTTCTTTTTTGTTTAGATATGGAAGTCTTCGAGGCCAATGCTTATATGAATTGCAAGGAGAGAAGGAAGACAGGAGACTCCTTTGAAGCAAACCGGCAATCTAAAGAAAACTACTTGAAATAGCAGAGCCTCAAAGAATCTGTTCGATGGCCCCTTATAGAGAGGGCCTTTCGCGCACTGACGAACCCAAGGGAAAAAAAAACACAGAGAGCCAGCGACTTCGAGCCAAAGGCGATGCTATCTATAAAAAGCTCGAAACACAGGAAGAAAGAGCTTTAATTAAGCATTGGGCAAATACTAGCAGCGCGGGAACCTTTTCAAAGCACATTCAGAGTCACACAGCTTGAAGCGCCCGCACCAAATTTTTTCTACCCCGCCGCTTGTCTTTCCTTCCCCCATTTTAACGCAACTCGCTTCTATACAACCAGACAAGGGGTCACATTCACCACACCCTCCATAGAAGCAGCTTGAAATCAGGGAGAGAGAGAGAGAGGATTGAAAATGGCTCAGACGGCCACGCAGAGACCCGCGCCAAAGGATCAGAAGGAGCCAAAGGAGCCCAATGAACATCTCGTCAATGGTGACAGCATACAGTTTGAGTATGAGAACGATCACCAACTAGACGGCTCAAAGAAGAAGAAGAAGAAGAAGAAATCGAAGGCCAAAAGATCTTCCTTGCCGTTGTTACATCCTTCCTCCTCTGTTCATGTGACTGGTGTCGAGTTTGAGAACCCAAATATGGAATATCCAGAGTCTCGTGTCCTCAAACAGGACTCTAATGGAGACGTCATAGTACAAAGTCTTGAGACTCCTCCTCTTCAACCTAAAGCATCAGCCACAACGACAGTGAAGAAACAACTTTCAAAGGTAGCACATCAACCTGCTAACCTACCCGCGGCCGATTATTCTCCAGAGATAAATGATGAAATCAAATCATATTGGGAAAGCTTGAGCCTACAAGAGAAGAAGAACCTTCTGAACTTGGAAAGAGATTCAGTGTTCAAAGTCATGAGAGAGCAGCAAAAGATTACTTGTAATTGTACAGTGTGTGGTCGTAAAAGAGCCATCATTGAAGATGAGTTGACCAAACTTTACGATTCGTACTACGTACGTATCGAGAATGATGAATCTTTTTCAGATGAACTGTTCCATTCTTTCTTCAATGAACCTTCCAAACCGTCAAACGTTACCTCATCAATGCACCAAACCTCACATCAACATCCACATCAACATCCACATCAACAACAAAAGAAGATTAAACAACCGACTCCACCCCCACAGACCCAGAGACCACAACCACAACAAGCTCAAGTCGACACTACTATTTCTCCGCAACAGCAAGCCCCAAACACGGACCAACAGCCGCATCAACAATCACAATCTGAGTGTAAAATCGATAGCGCTAGACGAAATGGTATTATGTCTGTTGCTGAGGATCTTTTACAGAATGATGGCAAAAAGTTCTTGGAGATGATGGAGAAACTTGCTGAAAGTAGACTCAAAAGACAATCTGAACTTCTTAAAAGAGCTGATATAATGGTCAAAAATACCAACCAGATTGAAGAAGAAGAAAACTTGGACTATAATCAAGAAAGTGATGATGACGAACACTTGCATTGTGATCATGATCATGATCACAGTATACATAGCAATTATCATTCTTCACAACAGAAACATCAATCTTTGGGACAGTATCTTCAAAGTGAATTAAGTCTTGCATTAGGTGATTATTCAGAGTCCTACAAGATCCCTCCACAACCAGAATTACAACTACCAGATGATCCAGTGTCGTTTTACTTCACTGGTGAAGGCTATGATGAATCAAAAGATGAAGATTACATTCCAGAAAGTGACGAGGATAGTTATGGTGAATATTCCGATGAAGACAGTACCGACGATGACGATTGGCATGATGAAAGTCCGGCTGATTTACACGAAGAACTTGTGGAGGTGTTAAGAGATCAAAGTGATTATTTTGCTAAAGAGACAGCGATATTGAGAGCATCAAACAATGAATTTGATCGTCGTGAATTAGAAAGATATCTTGAAAGACAACAACAGCTACAAAGTCAACTACAACGTGAACGCCAAGAGTTGAGACATTTGCAAGGGCAATTACAAGATACCTATATCGATGACGATGAGACAAATGGTGTTCTTGTTGATAATGAAGACGATGATTTGCAAGAAGATCTTGATGATTTCGATGCTGAAGATGCTGAAGAAGAAGAAGCATTTGATAATGAAGACGAGGATGAGGATGAGGATGAGGATGAGGACGAAGACGAAGAAGACGAAGACGAATTCGATGAAGATGATGAAGACGAAGAATTCAGTGATGATGCAATCGATGAAGAGTCTCAGTTACAAGAGGGCCGTACAATGTTACAACTTTGCACAACAAAGATGTTAAGACAAAGTTTGTTGAAATCTTATAAGGAGAAAAAAATTCAAGAACAAGCCCTATTGTTGCTTGCAGAAGAAGAAGAGGCTCGTGATCGTGAAAAACGTAAAGAAGAGAAGAAACAACGTGACAAAGAGAAGAAGCGTGAGAAAAAACGTGCCATTCAACAACAGAAAGAAGAAGAACGTTTGAAGAAACAAGCTGAGGAGGAAAGAATTGCCAAGGAGAAGAGAGAAGAAATGATCAGAAAGACTGAAGAAGGAAGAAAACGTAAAGAAGAAGCTGATCGTAAGAGAAAGGAAGAAATTCGTCAAAAAGAGGAAGAGGAAGAGAAACGTCGTAAAGAAAAAGAAGAGAAAAAGAGATTGAAGGAAGAAGCCAAGAGAAGGGAAGAAGAAGAGAAACAGAGAATCGTGGAAGAGGCCAAGAGGAAGAAAGAAGAAGAACTCAGAATCGAAAGAGAGAAAGAAGAGGCAATTGCTCTTAGGAAAATCCAGGAACAGGAAGCCAAACTTCTACAAGAAAAACTCCGGAAAGAGGAAGAAGAGTTACAAAGACAGCAGGCTGAGTATGCCATGCAGCTTGAACTCCAACAACTTGAGCATCAGAAGCAAGTTGAACAACAGAAGTTACTGTTACAACAACAAGTTCAAGAAAGATCTAACTCCAATGTTTCTATCCTGTCTCAAGCTCCTATTGAACCTCATCAATCGATGTCCAATCCTCTTTTAGAATCTATTTATTCACAGAGTGGGTACATTGGCGCGTCCCCATCTTTACAGAATCCTTCTACTACTGGTTATGTTCCAATGGCACATCAGCAATCTCAGCAACAGCAACAGCAGCTGCAACCACAACAAACAAACTCTTCATTCTTCACTCCAAGATTATCAGATCCAATGGCGGTTCCTCCTGCAATGTCTCCGTGGGGCAATTCTGTTTCTTTGAATTCTGCTGTTGGTTCTGCCAATTCCAAAACCCTAGAGCAAACATTTAGTTCTGGACTATTTGATCAATCTTCTCACAATCCTGGTGTTGATGATATCATTAAATCTTTAGGGTCTACAGATCTTGACAACTTCAATAGTGCCGGTGGATTGTACCCAGGAAGAAATCTGTGGTCTAATGATACTCCTTCTAATGGTTGGTCTACAAGTTCACAGCAAACTCAACAACATGCGGCTACTACATCGTCATCTTCTTTTAATGCCTTTGGTCCAACTACATTGACTGCTGAATCGTCTATTGGATTAAGTAATGTATGGGGCTCAAAAGCAGTCTCGTCTCAGGTGCCACCTCCACAAAGGAATTTCACATCAACTCCCCAAGTGATTCCTAATGGATCCGCAAATGCAGAAGATTTATTAAGAACATATCAAACGCAGATCTTCAAGGCGTACCAATACCTATATAGTCCTGAGAGACTATTTGTCGATATTGATTCTTTATACAGAGCTTTTGTTGCCATTTTTGACACTGACAATGTTCCAAATATGAGTTTACTCATACCAATTTTACAAAGTCCTTGTGATCTTTACGATGTTGAATTCTTGAGGGACGAAATGGGACACATAACACATGTTAAGTGCTTACAACCTCTTCCTCAACAACATCAACCGCAACAACAAGTTCCAATTGCATATGGATCAAGAAGCAACTCTGGTGTTTTTGGTAACGGATTTGTTGATAATGGTATGGCCAGACCACCCAGTAGCGGTGGATTATTCTCTCTAACTGGATTAAATTCTAGTACTTGGAGCTCTACTTTTTGATGTATATATACGAAGAAACACTACAAGGTTATTTGCTGCTGTAGTTCGAAATTAAATTACTGAATTAATCGAGTGTTATAGATCAAAGTGTAAGAGACATTATGCTCTAGTTTGTCTTCTTACCACCTCTTTGGCGTCATTGTAGATCTTAGCTCTTTCTTTTAATACGTATGAAACGTCATCGTCACAACTTAGTTTGGAGATATGCTGTTGTATAAGTTCCAGGTTATGTACGATACGACCTCTTTGAAGTAATTGTGCCGATAACTGATCTAGTAACAACTGTGTATCTTTCTTGGTTGTTGTTGATGACAACTGAGATTGTGTCGATGAGATGGAATGATCCAAGTCAATAAACATGGCATTATGTAAAACAAGTTGATCAAACACACTGTCCAGACTTGAAAGTTCGTTTGATATTCTGTTTTTGATTCGCGTGAAGTCTTTGATGGCCGTTATTCTCATGTTATCAATGTATTGATTTGGTGTACGGGTACGTATTTTCTTGTGAAGAAACTCTGCATTGCGCTCGATTTGTGTCACTTTGTCAAGTAATGAGAGCGAAAGAGCCGTGTAAAGGTCCTCAATGGAAGACTCTGGCTGTGGAAGATACACATTGAAACTTATATCTGTGATATCGGTACCATCTCCTGTTGTGACCTCAGATATCGTCAAAGGCACGGTTCGGTATAATGAGTGGAATGGGGACTGGCGGGAAACAGCGGCAACAGAGTAGTAGTCTGGAGGGGGCACCGTCGCACGGACTGCTTGATCATAAGTGGGCAGCTCGTGGATCATTGCTGTAGTTGTAGGTCTTGTGGTGCTAGCGGACATATTGGTGAAAGTATTTGAATACTTAATCTGATAACCGATAAGAGGATCTCGGGGCAAGGGCGATGGTGTGCGGGTGTGCCAGTATGTGGGTTGTTCTCTTAAAAGTAGACAATAGTCAATATAGAATGAATTGATATCCAACACAAACAGAAATGACTGCTGGAGATACACTTGGTGCAGATCCTTTCACTTTTATACACTTCTCTTCAAATGCTTGGTAATTGCCCTTTGCGCTTACCCGTGGAACTAAAAGTGTGGTTCCGGCCCGCGCAGCTTTTGTCATCTGTGGATGTGTCAAATCCTTTGTGGTCTAGACCACACAGGCGATAGACAACACAGCGCAGCGCGCACGGACCATAGATAACCAACCTGGGGCCAGATCGTGAGCTTCTGAGGGAAGGAGTCTCATGTACACAGACTGTTTGGTGTTGTGATACCCTGAAAACCAAGGAGCAAAAGGCATAGTTCTTCCAGCGTGGCCCACCAGTGAGATGGGTGACAGGTAGACCCCCACGCTTTTACGCTTCCACGGAAAGACGTTTGCTAGGCGCACGGATGTATGGATGTGTGGAAGTTAATTAGTGTGTAGCAGTGTGTATGTACTATACAAGCCTTGACTGAGTGTCATGGCATCGGGGCCACTTCTTCTGTGCCTCTCACGACGAACAGCGCGTCGCCGTCTTTCAATACATTACACCGTGCGCTGGTATCGAGCCTCACACCACCTTCGCTTGATTCCTTGAACAGAAACAGCTTCTGCGATTGATCTTTGGTTCTGTTGTTCAGATTTTTCAGTTTACACTCACTGGCAATCGAGTCTAGAGCCCTGCCCAGCGGCCATGATCGTGAGATGTAGAATGGCAAACGTTCAATCTTGTCAAATTTGGACTCGTCATCAATTACTTGGACCCAGATGTGTATTCTTTCACTAGATGGTATGCGTGAATCTCCTTTTGCTTTTGCTTTCAGCATGTTGGTTTCAATCATCTTCTTCGTAGGATTTGTGGTGGTGGTTCTCTGTTTTTGTTTACTCTTGAAGAATTTCTTCAA
Source organism: Petasospora mycetangii (assembly GCA_003708295.3). Lineage (NCBI taxonomy): Eukaryota > Fungi > Ascomycota > Saccharomycetes > Phaffomycetales > Wickerhamomycetaceae > Petasospora > Petasospora mycetangii. The sequence goes on from PPNU03000003.1 coordinate 680,434, forward strand.
TTTTGTGAAGGCTGAGGTGTCTTTTTGTTTCATCTTATCAATGATATTGGTGGGATGGTCATCAGTAGTCTTCAAATTTACTTTGATATTCCTTCTATCGGGAAACAATGTTTTGGAACTCGGTAGATGGCTAGTGTCAATGATCTTCTCCCTGGCAGTCTTGTGCGATGATTCACTCAGCTTGTTACATTCGTGCGATTCTTGTGTACGATGCTGTAAACAGAAAGTCTTTGAACAAACACATTTGAATGGTAGGAAATCAATTTGCCCACAAAATGAACAATGCTCTCCAATGTCCATCAGCACAACGTTCGACATATCTTTATCCTTTTGAGTGGCCTTTTCATTAGACACAGTGGTAGAACTCATTCTACTTGTAACCATCCAGTCTCTCTATATATAGTAGCAATCCAGTGGCGGTGGCAAATTATAGAATCCTCTGGATTAATTTGTTCCTCTTTCATGATCTGATTACATATACACTGTCTCGTAGATCTGGTGCCCCGACCACCGCCGCCGCCGCCACCACCAATTCAAGGGGTGTCCAGGTGTGTTTTGAGCCCTGTTATAAAGTTAAAAAAAGCAATTCACAGGATGGCTCTCTCCCACCTTGGGCGCCCCCACGCGTTTACGAGTAGTATTCACACTACTCCCACTAGTATAGTTTCTCTGTCAACAAATGAGGCCCAATCATTTCCATTCCTTTCAACGGAACATCTTTTTGTGTGAAGCAAGGGGTTTATAGTAGCTTGCTGTCTACGAGAGCAATTGTAGTAAATGTCATTTAGTCATCAAGTCATTAAGTCATCAAAATAGTTGAACCCGTCTATATGTTCTCTATACCTTAATGTGTAGTGTGAGAACTGATTTTGAGTCTTTTTGTGTCATTAGAAGGCGTAAGTGATCCACTTGTGTTAGTTGGAGATGAGTTGATTGTATTCGAGCTACCTTGGGTTTGTATACGTGATTGATCTTTAGCTGATGGTGCAAGTCTTTTAATCGGACGACGCCTTGGTTGGTGAAAGATGTTTGGTATGGGTCTTTTGTTATTTTCGATTGGAGATTTCTTTGGAGATGTCGTTACATTTGACGGTTTAGGAGTAGAGAAAGTGGGTACATTTGGGACCAGCTGTCTCATCATAGGTCTTGATTGTTGTGGAGGTAACTGTGATGGATTCTTGAACAGCTGTCTCCTTTTCTTAGCTTCGTCCTGAGCTTTTTGGAACAATGGAGATCTGTTTGGTACCACAGTTTTCTTTGAAGCAAATGGCTTATTACCGACGGGTATAATAGCATCAATATGAATCAATTTATTTTGTTCTTTTAATGATTCTTGTTCTAATCTTCTTTGTCTTAGAGTCTCGATAGCAGCTTTCTCTTTATCTTCATATTCTTGTCTTAATTTCATATAGACCAATCTAGAAGGCAACTTAAACCTTTTCGTTTTGCCCAACTCTTCATATTTAATGTAATTATCCAGTTGTGATTGATCAAGCTCAAATCCATACTCTTGTAATTGTTGCTTGTAGAACTTCTTAATCTTTGATGGATCTCTTGTATAACGTTGTTGAACACTTAATGGGAATTCTCGCTGAATAATGTGCGCCCAAACGTCTTCATCTTCTAAAAGCAACATCGGGTTCCACTTTTCTAAATTCATTAACTGTGATGCTGTACATTTCATTAGGACCCTTCTCAGTAATGTAAACCTGGTATCACCAAGGTCCCTTAAAGCCAGATGGTTCCGTAAAAGGATGTTCTCACACAGCACCGAGAGAGGCAAGACACCTGGTGCCATATTTATGTGTGTATGTTTTCCCTGATAGTGTGTGTGTGCGTGTGTCTGTGAGTGTGTCTGTGAGTGTCAACAATCTGTCACAGACCAACGGGCTTCAAGAACTAAAGAGAAAAAGAAGCTTTCATATAATGTTGCCCATACCACCCTCGAAAAAAACTCATTCGCGCACAATGGTAGCGTCTTCCATATTTTTATCCCGCGCGTATGTTCGGCCTTAATGGGTGTTTACGGAGAAGGCCAAAGAGCTTCCACTCTACGGAGGGATCAAATTGAGATTATGTTAGGATAGAGCCAAGATCAGAACGTACCTGCAACATGTGTGACATCCAAAGCGACACGTTGAAAACCGGTCAGTTTGTTTTAACTGCCTTTTTCCAAAAACTAAAGAAGAACCTTTAAAACGCGTTGAATGCGGTCCCGCTCAACCACAATGAGGGTCTCAGTGAGGGACCCAATGGTGGGGTGAGGGCGCAAAGAGATTGAAGTGTGTATTCAGCCCTAGTGATTGGTCATCGGGTGTATTATGTAGTACTTCAGTAGGGCTTTCACCTCAGTGCCCTGGTTAATTAGTTACTCCCTGCCTCCCGGCTTCTCGGATCCTCGACTCGGCCCGGGGCGGGGCCTTAAAACACCATAGCCGTTCACATTTCTTTCCCTTTTCCGACACATCCAGGATCCACACCCATCTCGAGACACGTAAACAAAAGCTGTAAATTCTGCTTACCTTTCACGAAAGGCTCTGTCCACCGCTAGCTGTCTATACGTTTTTGTTTGATTCTGCCTTATTCTATTTATACCCCAGACCTCCAGTCTCAGTATTAAAAAGGTGTTACCTTATTGCTGCTTTATATACACCGGAAGAACCAATGGCCATCTTCGGATCCAAGAAGAAAGAGGAGCCTTCCCAGGTCGACCCTTCTTTACTCATCAAGACGAGCATCCCGTTTGAGGAACTACCACCGAAAGCAAAAGTACCGGAACCAGTTGCATTGACAGATGAGCAACAGCTTAAGTACAATGTCATACTCGAGCATTTTCAAAACCCGGACTTAGAGGTTTATACCACCGAAAAGAATCAAACCTTGAAACAGAAACTTACAACTTATGAAAAATCATGGCTAACAAGAGAATGTTTCTTGAGATATTTACGTGCTACTAAATGGGATACAGCACAGTGTATTGATCGTATCGAGGGCTCACTAGCATGGAGAAGAGAGTTTGGTATAACCGGTGAAAATGATCTCGTTACGCCTGATTTAGTCTCTGAAGAGAATGAAACTGGTAAAGAGGTGATCCTTGGATACGAGAATGACGCAAGACCAATCCTCTACTTAAAACCAGGAAGACAAAACACAAAGACCTCCTTTAGACAAGTACAACATTTGGTCTTCATGCTTGAGAGAGTTATTGATTTTATGCCCTCTGGCCAGGACTCCCTTGCGCTTTTAATTGACTTCAAACAGTATGACGATGTTAAGTCCAATCATGGAGGTAAAATACCCCCAGTCAATGTCGGTAGACAAGTGCTTCACATCTTACAAACTCATTATCCGGAGAGATTAGGCAAAGCCTTACTGACAAACATCCCATGGTTGGGCTGGACGTTCCTCAAGATCATCCATCCTTTTATTGACCCATTGACAAGGGAAAAGCTGGTGTTTGATGAACCTTTCAACAACTACTGCCCAGTTGAACAATTGGATAAACTCTATGGTGGCTATGTTGATTTCACATATGACCACTCACTCTATTGGTCCAAGATGAATGAAATTGCTACGAACAAAAAAGCTCATTATTTCAAAAGATTTAACCAGTTTGGTGGTATTGTTGGTCTGAGTGAGTTTGATCTGAGAAGCCACAATGAGGAATTAAAATATCCTGTTGAGCAACTTTATCAGCAAACCGCTGGTAAATCATCAACTGAAAAGACATCTTCTGTTGATTCCGTCACGGAACAGGTTCAAAGCCTTGAAGTCTCTTGAAAAGTTCATATTCACTATTTGGGAAATCACAGTATTACCACCAGTGTACATTATATAAACAGCAACTACCTTATAAAGCTATATACACTACAATCTCATTAAAACATTCAATTGGTCATGCTGTTTCTTGATGGACATTTGTTTCTTCTTCCGTTTCTTGTTTTACCCGTTTTTTCTTTTGGTTGTTGAACTTCGTAATCCTTACATTTAGTTTGGACCGTTGCATATACCTAGACTCTTTTATATAAGTCGCACTTCATTATTGTAGAGGGATAGTTATATGACCCCGGAATTCCGAGTTCCGAGCCCTCGATTACCGAGTTCGCGAACTCGTTTGATGTCCATTGAGTTGACATCAAAATTTCAACGAACAAAAAGGGTAAACAACACACAAACAACGGCCAAAATCCCCAATTAGAGACTTGGAGCCCTATTTTTGGCTACCCTAGATAAGCAGAATCATAAATAAAGCACTGCACAACAAGGGGTACCGCTAAAAGGGCAAATCTATTGGAGAAAAGATAAATAAACACAGACCAAATGTCTTCTACACAGCTGAAGCGTCAACAAGAGGTCTTGCTTCATCAAGAACCACCAAACAAACGGATCAGAGTCGGTCAAGAACCAGCACAACCGGAACAGCAGCAGGGGCAACTTGTGGAACCGAAAGAACAGCAGTTGAAACGTCGCCGGTCTACGAGTCCACAAGGAGAAGAGCTTGCCAGACCGCCAATAATTCGACTACAACCACAGCAGAGACTTGATTTGTTCAGAAAGAAACAGAAATGGAGGATGTCAAGTCTATATGCTGCTAGAAACAACACATCTTCAACAAGATCCCCACGATTGGCTATAATGCCTCCTCCACCGGCTGCGAACACGGTTAGATACGCCGAGATCGCAGTTCAGACTGATTATGTACCAGATTTACAATCCAAGGCTTTGATGACCAAACAACAAGCTCAGGATGAAGCCATCAAAAAAGTCACTGGTGTCTTCTCTGGTCAATTAGTCTATGACCTTGACGAAATCGACGAAAAAAATAAAAGTCCTGTGAAGTTCCCATCCAAGAAGAACAAAGATGATTCAGAACAGATATCTTCAGGATCAATCAATGATCTGATGGGTTCTAAAAAGCTCATACAGTTGACAAAGCCTGTTTCCAATGAACCTAATGAGGTAACAAAAGAAGAGAAAGATGTTTCCATTGGTCCAAGCTCGGGATTCAATTTCATGCAAAAGAATCCATCAACTATAAGTGAACCAATTAAAGAGGCTTCAGTTGATTCACTAAAAAAGCAACAGGAAAATGGTGCTAGTACTTCTACTTCTACATTCAATGTTTCTAAAACAGACGATAAACCAAAAGATACCCCAACATTTACATTTGGCGAGAAAAAGTCTGGTGAGAAACAATTGTTCGGAGAGAAGAAAAATAGTGAAACAGCCAAACCATCTTTCAACTTTGGTGCTTCTACAACTGACAAAGAGTCATCTACACATAAACTCTCTTTTGGTTCTAATTCAGCTACTTCAACCGAAAAACCTTCATTCTCTTTTGGCTCCAAACCTGATGAGAAAAAAGAGGGCGATGATAAACCAAAACCAGTATCAACAGGTTTCTCTTTCGGTTCAACATCCACACCATCATTTGGCTCTAAAATAGATGATAAACTTGAAAATGATGAACCGCCCGCAAAAAAGCAATTCACATTTGGATCCGCTGCTACAGATACTACAACCTCAACCAAAACCACTTCTACAAAACCATTTACATTCGGTAGCTCATCTACTGATAAGCCTTCACTGTTTGGGGCCTCTACAGAAAAGAAAGAAGACAAGCCAACAACTGGATTCAATTTTGGTGCATCAACAACATCTACTATAGAAAAGAAGGACGATGTACCATCGTCGAAACCATTCACATTTGGTTCCACTACTGAGAAGAAAGATGACAAACCTGCTTTCTCATTTGGATTGAATACCAGTACAGACAAGAAAGATGATAAACCGGCCTTCTCGTTTGGATCTACTCCAGCCACAACAGGTGCAGATAGTAGCAAGCCAGCGTTTGGCCCTCCATCAACTACCATTGTGGACTCATCAAAACCATTTACATTCGGCTCAAAAACAGAGACAAAAGATGATAAGCCAGCGTTTTCCTTTGGTGCCTCTTCAAAAGAAAAACCAGCATCAACTTTCAACTTTGGTGCATCAACAGCGGCACCATCTGCGGTGTTTGGTGCTCCTTCTTCGACAATAGCATCTTCGGCCCCATCATTATTTGGTGCTACTGCTCCTTCGACTTCTACTGCTTCTTTAAGTGACCAAAACTCAAAAAAGAGAACTGCATTTAGTTCATCAACAGAGACAAAGCCTTCTTTTGCATTTGGTGCTAGTACCTCAACACCAACTACTGAAAAATCGGGTTTCAACTTCGGTGCTTCCAAAACAGAAGGGGTTACACCGTTTGGTGGAGCTCCCCCTGGCAACAAGCCATCTTTCAGCTTTGGTAGTACATCACAACCACAGAATCCGGCCTCCGTCTTCGGTCAGAATGCAGCAACATCAACACCATCATTCGGAGGATTTGGTCAAACGTCCACACCAAACCCTTCCACAGCTTTCGGACAAACGGCTCCATCAACATCTGCTTTCAACTTTGGTGGATCAAGTACACCAGTGCCAGCTCCAACACAACAACCATCGGCATTTGGTGGATTTACTGCTCCAAAACCTCCGACTCTCAATGGTGGATCGATGAACATCAACTTCGCCTCTACTAATGCTAATCCAGCTTCTGTTTTTGGCGGTGGCGCCCCTGCCCCTGGTGGGATGTTTGGTACACCAGCACCAGTGTTCGGTGCTGGCACGCCTGCTGGTACTCCAAACACAGTTTCTAGGGTTCCTGGAAGAAAGATAGCACAGATGAGAGGTCGTCGTACTGGAAGATGATACTACCACGTATAGATATATTTCAATTGTTGCATGTAAATGTACAGATACCATTAATTCTAGTACACATTAATTAAACGTCATAATTAAAGTCATTGGCTACCCATTCGTCTAGCTTCATAAGTTTAAATGTCCAAGTCTAGTGTTCACAGAGCTTACTTCACTCTCAGCCTCAAGATCCTGGACTGTCTTGATCAGACTTGTCTCACCGTAATTTAAACCATACTGGGCATGAATGGGTAATTTCTTCTTAGTCCATTGGTTAACAATTTTACCTCTTTGTTTTTGACCTAATCTGGAGTAAGGAAATCCATTTTCTTTCGTGAAAACAACTATATCTAAGATCAAGAAATGGTCAGAGAGGACCTTATTGAAGATGACCGGGACCAATGAGGACAAGAATCTTCCCCTGGCGCTATCGATAACGGCAATAACAAATCCGTCAGCTTTGAAGACACAGCTTCCACCAGTTCTAATATCAGCATGGCAATTTTCAATTGACCTTTCGACATCATCAACAAAATGCATCAACCCCATACATTCAAATGTGTTTGCAATTGGACCAAGGATGAAGAGCGGTTGGAACTCAATAGTTCCGGATTTTTCCGTTCTTGAAACATTATGCAAGAAGCCCAGATCACCAGTTCTGATATAAGACATAGATTTATCGCCACCTTCAATTGTGGCACCAAATTGATGCTTATGAAATGTCTGAATGTTATCTCCCAGTGCCTGAAGTGGACCGTCGTAATTACCTTCAGAACAAACCCAAATCTCACCATATTCCCCAACTTTACATAGTTTATTGGTTTCTGGATTGACGATAGCAATCTGTGTACAAACTGGAACAATACCGGAGTCTTGAACCCTGATTGCATTAGAAACATTCCCTGGGTTAACAATGGAAATAAGACCAAGCCTCAGTGCATCTGGATCGAGCCAAAGATCAATAGGATCGAGTGCCAAGTAAGATCTCAGAGTAATCATTGGGTTGTAGAAGTGAGAATAGACATGGCTAATAGAGGAATATGTAAGTTTAGTTACACTGAACTTCGTGGCAACATTTTTGAGCAAATCAGCATTTGGTCTTTCATCCCAACCCACCATCAAGTTTTTGACTCTCTCCAATGAAAACTCTTTTGTTTTAATCTTTCTGATGGAGTAATCTAACATTTGAGGTGTGACATATATATCTTTAACCTTGTATCTTGCCAATGTCATGAAGAAAGAGCCCGGATTTGTAGCAAAGTCCATTGGTGGGATTATATATGTTGAAGAACCAAGGTAGACACCAATGAGTGCGCTCTGAATGAAACCAATACCAGAAGTATGACGAACACAAGCCATAACTGGATTTTTACTTTCTAGTTGACAGGTCTCCTTCATGATCTTGCAAATTGCGGCTATATTGGAATGGGTGACTTTGACACCAGTGCGAACATTGTCTTGGGAGTAGTTCAACAAGACCAAACAAATAGCATTCTTATCGAAAGATTTACCCTTGAATTTGACAATTGATGGCTGTAATGACTGAAGACCGACTTTGGAATTCAATTTAGAAATATTTCTGACCTTGACAAGTTGAAATGGAGCATTCTCTTTCAATAGTGGTGCAACTGGTTTGTTTTTCAAGATGGATTCAACTTCAGTATTAACAAAAAGATGCTTAACTTTATAATCCTTTATGACACTAAAAACGCTCGGAAGATCTTCTCTGATTCTTCCAATGTCAACTGGATTTAATGGGATAACGACCAGGCCTAGAACCCAGCATGCGTAGAGAGCAGCAACGAAGTCATCAGACAAAGTAAACATTAGACCAACGGTGTCTCCGACCTTGAACTTACCTTTTTTGGCCTTTTCCAAGATCATGTAAACAACTGAGGCAATTTTAACATCAAATTTTCTCCATGATAACGCTTTAGACTGTTTCGAAACACCAGAAAATGCTAACTCGTCTGCTTGATTTTTGATTCTCCATCGCAGAATGTCCATGATGGACTGGAAATCTGTTAACGGTTTATTAGTTCTATCGTCAACGGATGTGTCACGATAGTCAATACCTGAATACTGATCTTCAGCTTTAGAGAGGGATTCATATCTCAGCGTCGACACGGATTCAGACCAAATACTATCCAAATAATATTTTGATCTTGGAATCTCGGTGATAGACTTACGAATGTTGTACTTGACATAGACAGACTTCAATACACCTTCCAGAAAGTATCTTTTCACCAGCATGTTAGCAATACCAGGAATACCACTCTTGATAGTTCTTGGCAAAGAATCGGGTTGTAAGATTAAGATACAGAACGGCCTTACATTGTGATATCTTTCCAAAGCCGTGAAACTCTTTGAAGCAATCAAATCTAATTCTGGAATATCCACTGCTCCAACAGCGTTTGGTACAGCAGCCGGGGATTCAATCACGACGACCGGTAAATGTTCGTTATTGATCAAAACGTCAAATGCTGAAGAATCAGAAACACGTTTATGCGGCACAGCTCTTGCCAGGGTATATGCCAAATGATCGGAGTAGTGATATTTATACTGAATAGCTGTATTATCAACTTTTTCACCCTTCTTGTCAACCCAAGTGACTCTTTGGCGAAGTCTGTCTTCATAGAGACCCAAAACGTATACTTTACCATTATAAGTAAAGCCAAGTAATCCAGTTCGTAAGAATTCTAAATCCAGAAACCCTTCATGATCTCGACAACGTGCATGGAAAATGTTCTGTGTTCCTTCTGGCGCCCCCCAAAAACCACCCGGCAAAGAAACTGAATCGATCCAAATTTCGCCAACTTCCAATATACCAGAGAGATAACACGTTTCTGGGTTAACAATCGCAAGCGTGGCATCGGGTAATGGATAGCCAAACGATCCAATTCTCAAAAAATCATGTGTTTTAAAACTTTCGGTCAATGGGGGTGGACGATCAGATATGACCTTGACAGTGTTTGTAGTGAGATACTGCTTATCGATCAAAACCTCTGATACTTGAGATTCACTCTTAACAACAGCATCGAAATCATCAGCCATCATCGGAGCAATTGTAGTGTTCAACTTATGTTCTTGACCAATCCAATCTCTCATTGAGATGACCATTCCGCCGAATTCACTTAGTGTCAATAATGGAGTGACAACATTCTCAACATCTTTACAGCCTAATGGTTTCAGCCATCGATTTGTCAAGATTTCATGAAACTCACCATCAACAATTGAGGTATAAATGAGGACCCATTTTACGGTTGAAAAATTGACTTCACGTTTTGAAAACTTTCGGGTATACTGTGGAAATGATTGATAGTTGTAGACGACTTGCTTTAAAGAAAGGTAATCATTAAGTAAGATTGTGACGCCAAATTTTGTGATGATGTTGGCATAAAGACCAGCAATATCCAACAAGCTTGACGGTGTCCAAATCATGAAGTTACCAGAGTAGACATTGAGCAGAGTACCAACAATTAGACCAACAGATTTTCTAGAGTCCAAAATGTTCAACATGACGTTTCTATTTCTCGTGAAAGAGATGTCTGACCTTTTAAATGGTTTACCATCATAATTTGGATTTGAGGATAAGATGGAGGTGAGGGAATTCATCTGCTGCATGATTGTTCTATGTGAAATTGCAACACCATTCAACTCTCCATCTGGTGACCTAACAAACTCAATGTATGCCAAGTCTGGAACCTGCAGTGTGGGCAAATCCTGTTTCTTCTGTTGGTGAAATGTACCAAAGTCATTGGTCTTCCAGAATAGAAGACCCTTAGGCCATTTCAGCTTAGTCTGGTCATTGACCTTCCGCTCCAAGTACTTCATGACCGATTCTGAAGTGAGACAGAGGTGTGATTGTGTTAGGTTCATGATTTGGATCATCTCTGTGATCTTCATATCGAGAGTAACGGGTACGGCAACAACGCCTGCAAGGAAACACCCAAAGAGTGCAATGGTGTATTCTACCACTTCAACATTCTGATAAATAAGGCACACACGGTCATTCTTGTAGAGGCCGGACTTGTCCCTAATTTGCTGCGCGACCTTCTCCGCCTTAAGGTAGAGCTTCTCCCAGGTGATGGACACCGACTCTTTACCTTTCGAGTCGATGATCATCAGAGCAGTCTCCCTCTGGTACGTCGAACCACGGTGTCGAAGTATCGCCGCCAGCGTATCAAAGTTTCCCGACGCCGTCCCGCCACCAAGCTCGGTAATAACACGCGGGTCCAGTGGTCGTTCGAGCTCGACGTTGGTGGAGGGCGGCAGCGACTCAGAGCCTGAGTTTACCTGCTGCCGTGGATCACTGATCACAGAGTTCACAGAGTACGCCCTGTGGTGTGATTTCACATCTGATGACGACCTAGACACCTGGGATTGCGTCGGTGGGCTGTGCACCTTTGATAGGATGGCCTGGCGCTTCTTAATGTAGCCTTTTTCTGTGAGGTACCCATCACCGAACTCTGTGTTGAGCTCCTGGAGGGCCCGGGCAACGGACGAAGGAATCCCCGCTGGGATGGATGAATCCATTGTGCGGTTATCGTGGTTAATTCTCTCTCTCAGCCGCCAGTTGTGTTAGTTGGCGCTTCGCTGGTAGGATGTTCACTCGCTTCCTGTTAGCGTGAGGGTTTTGTTTTTGTTTTCGTTTCTTCTTTTGTCGGTTCCTGGCAGGTTGAGGGAGCTGTGGGGAGAAGCGGTGGTACGGGCCGCACCGGGGCTTCGCTCCCGGTGCTCAGGGGTGAGCAGCAACCTTGTCGGCAGGTTCATTCATAGCTTCTTTTTAATTGCATCTGGGGACTTATCATTTGTAGACACATTAACTACTGAGTACGATGTCAGGCTCGAGAAAACCTTCCTACAAGGCCACTGACCCACTCCAGGAGGTCCCACCGATGCCCGAGACATCACCACCGAGCACCGAGGAGATACACGCACCGGAGCCGCAACATCCTGTCAAGAGGCCGACGGTTCTCAATGGCAGACGGCTTGGGGAGGACCCTGAGCGACAGCCATTACTATCCCCAGATGACCCTGGTGTCTCTGCACTGAATGTGAGCAATGTGCGCTTGGCACGGTTCTTCCTAAACCTGTTGTCGTTCTTATCCACTATCTGGTTGGTCCTGCTCTTGCTTTCAGATTTCGTTTCAATCCCAGGTTTCAACAACAGAGGAAGATCTTTCCTGGAGATCAACTTCATTATGGTGTCGTTGTTTTCAACAGGATCAACCCTCATATTTTTCCAAGTTCCCTCTGTGTTTGAGCGTCAATTGGGTTATATCACGTCTGGGCTTGTTGCGTTTATTTTGATTTTGTTGGTGTGTTTTGAAAGAGAAGATATGGGTGGCATTGGGTTCCTTGCTGGCTTATGGTGCTTGTTGACGGTGGCATTCACTAGTGTGTCTGAATATTTGGTTGAACAAGGTAAGGCACACGAGGAGATTAGGCTCACAGGCCGTGTTGAAACGAGAAGAACTTTAAGTGAATGGTTCATTGTCTTGTTCAGAAACACAATGAAGACCATTCTGCTGGTATACACCGCTCTGGTTGTGCTCAATGTCCTTTTGCACTCATTTGATGTCGCTAGAGTCAAGCCTTGGGGCCAAGAAGTATGGGTTGAAGATGATGCATTTACGTTACATGTTGCGTGTTATGGTGATGTTTACAATGAAACAAGTTCCACACAACCCATTATTTTGCTTCAATCTGGTCATGAGTCCAATGAGGAATTTAGTGAGTGGGTCGAAGAGTTATATCACTTGAACCAACTCGAAAGATACTGCATCTATGATAGACCAGGTTATGGATTCTCCGATTCTTCACCTTCACCAATCTCTTTATCAATCACTTCTGATTTGTTAACACAAGCATTGAAGTCATTAAAAGTGCAGGGTCCATTCACTGTTATTGGACATGATATTGGTGGGCTATACTCTATAGTATTTGCCTCTAGAAATCAAGCACAAATTGAATCTTTGATGCTGGTCGATTCATGGCATGAAGATCTATTGACTCGTAATCCAGCAGGTAAGGCCAAAAAAGATGAACCTCTACCAAAGGAAATTGCATTAATGAATCCATGGGAAGGCTTCAAACTTTGGATTTCTGGTATTTTCTCTCCATTAGGTTTACCATTACAAGGATCTTGGATCTTTAAACACCATGGTTCGAAAGACCGCATCTATGGACGTGATATGAAATACCAAGGTAAATACATTCGTGCTCGTCTTCAAGAGCAAATTGGTGCCTCTATATTGTCATATAACGAGGTTATTAATGCTAAAGCGTCGTTATTGGATATCCCAATTAGTGTCGTCAGTTCAGATTTCATGATTAAGAAGAGTCTAAACTGGGGTAATTGGCAGAGACAGTTGACTAAATTGAGCAAATCCACATATGAATGGAAAATTGCTGATGGTGGTCATGACATTTGGAGAACTCCGAAGGGGAGACAACAACTACAAGATGCTCTTTTGAGATTAGTCGGGCAATAGACCCTCTGCCCGAATAATTATGTGTACTATATCTACCATGAATAGATATCACTCTTTTAACGTAAATGAATGGTGACGTAAAATCGTTATTGCATAGTTATATATTTGGATGAGTCTAACTAGACTCCTCGTTCAAAGCCTCCATCATGTCATCATCAGTCATTCCTGCGTTTGAGTTTGATTTCCTTATCGTCTTACCTCTTTGTAATTCCTCTGTACTTGAGCCTTGTATTTCCTCGACTTCGCTCTCTTCGCCGCTTTCATCTTCATCCAGATCTGCTTCTAGATCACAAGTTTCACGGCAATTTGGGCATAGAAACTGTGGATAACTCTTGACAACGATTGGTCTTATGCATTTATAATGCCAACAATGTGAACATGGAGAGATGAACACTGCCTGACATGGTTTCACCTTTAATAGACAGATTGCACATTCTGACAATTCTGAATCATCCATCAACGCAAACGTTTTTAATTTTTCATGTGCTTCTTTATTAAACTGGTTTGCTTTACGTTGCCACGATTTATTTGTCTCCACACGCATCTTGACACATCTGAAAATATCTTCAATACCACCTCTGAAATCCATACCCAGTTGAAGTACATCACCATTTGCGATAGGCGTGTCAACAGATTCAACGCTTGCTGGAGAAAGACGAACATGGTTTAAGAAAGTACCAGATGACGATTTCAAGTCCTTGATGAACCAGTTGCCGTTCATATCAACATAAAATTCCGCATGTGTACGGGAAACAACTTTTGACTTAAAGACAACAGGAGCATCAGAGCCTGATGGGGCATGTGCGGCTTCTCTTACCTTATCGGTGTATCTGCCTATCGAAAGTCTTGAGCCAGGCTTGGTCTTTCGTAAAACAGGGCTGAAGTAAAGACCTTGTTGTGTTGTAGAGTGATCGATGAACGGGGTTAGTCTGATAGAGTAGGTTCCATCTGTATCTGGTTTCTGTCGTGTACCATTCATCAATGAGTTTGACCTTGTCTGTCCCTGTAGTATCTCATCAGTTGGAGTTTGCGCATACAAATCGTTCATAGCATCAAGTTGTGATGCAGATGAGGCAGCCATGACCGATGTTGCGGTGGCAGGTTGTGGCTGTGGATGTGCAATAGGGATCGCCTGTGTTGATCCAGATCTGTTGATGTTTGGTGTTGAGTTGTTGTTATTCTGCACAAGACTGAGTCTTGAAGACGAGCCAGCTCTGGAACGATTTGGGCTGTTGTTGAAGTGCAAGTTGGAAGAAGAGGCTGAAGGTCTCAATGACTGTGAAAGTGAAGAGAAGAAGTTGGAGCCGAACCCAAAGGAAGATGTTCTTCTCCTATTCTCCACTCTTACCGGTAACGATGGAGTCCCCGGGGATGAGGAGCTCACAGTGGCGTCGTATGAGCCACTCTGTGAGACCTGTGGAGGTGGTGCTGTGCTTCCTGGGATGTTCATCAAAGTTGTAGTGAGTATTTTATGATGTGTAGTTTCTTTGTGTTCTGTTCGAGACTCAGTGTTCCGCTCAGGGCCCAATATTCTGTTTCAGGTTGTGGTTCTGCTCAGTATTCTAATTTTCCCTGTGTTCTCTGATTTCAGTTATCGGCGTCCCCTGTGCTCTGTGTTTCCTCTGTCTACACCTTCTATGGCAAATTTGTTCCTCACCTGTTGATTGTTGTGATTTGCTAAGCGGCAGATTGTTTCTTTTTCTCTGATGCTCGCTGCCCTCCCCCTTTTTCAACTTACGCGATTTGGGAATTTGGGGGATTTTCCAACTGCGGAGTTGGGCGGATCTTTTCAATGCGGAACGGGTCGTGGTGGAAAGTTTGTTTACAAGCGCTAATAACCGAAGCTGTACGGCTTATATACGAGTTTTGTTCCTCACTGACTTTGACGTGATGGGATTTAGTGTCCTTTTGGCACACTTCTGTGACAAGCACGGGCCTCGGTCCATTTGTTGTACACAAACGGCCACCGAGACCCATGACTACACTCTTTGCGATTTTCCAAAAGAGTCTTATTGTGAATCATGTTTACTCATTTTTCCTCCTAGAGAAACATCACCGGACTCTGTGATACGTTCATCGAAGCCACCACCACCGACGACGACCATCAAGACGCTTCATGAGGATCAAACATACGTCACAGCACAGCATAGCGCTGTTAAGTTCAAACAGCTCAACTCGATAGTCCGCAAGTGCTTATCAGAGGAAACAACAATGTATGACTCTAGACCAATGTACTTTGGTGATGAAACTAGAGGCTATACATTAACACAGAGCTTCAAGATTAAAGATTTAGAGGCTCGTGGTTCAGAGAGACGCTATTCTTTCATCATAAACTGTGACGATGAACAGCGATTACTCTCGAATTGGGATATGATCATCCAACACACATCAGTGATTATTGAAACTCTCTGTTCAAGAAGGAAGGAATTTGAATTAGAGTCTGCTACAAATAATGAGATCTTTCTGAGAGGTAAAAATCAGCACCCAAAGTCTTTGACAAAACTACTAGATGATGACCAACTGTTTGTTAAGATACATCTTTGGAACACCAAGCTTTTACAGAAATTAAAATCTCCTTAGGAATTTTCGAGCACGCACATCTTTGATGACATTATTCTAATGACTATATGAAAAAAAGGGCGTAGTAATTGGAATAATTGAACCTAAGAGAAGCAAATTGTGAAAAAACAGTAAAAATATAATGAATCCCATGTGATTCGAACACATGCATCTTACGATACTTGATCTTGAGTCAAGCGCCTTAAACCGCTCGGCCAGAGATCCATTTGTTAAAAAAAAATGTTAAAAAGTGTCATTTAGACACGTTCGGACCACCCTTTTCATTCAAAAGAATTACACTCGTAATTTGGTAGTACTTGCACTATAATCTACTAATATAGGTCTTAAAAATGTTATTGTTTGAATAAATTATTGAAAGAGTGTAGTAGCTGGCCCAGCTGTATCTAGTCGAATACAAGCACACCCATTAATCAGATCTCTCATGAGTCTGTTGAGGTCTTAGCATAGATTCCAGCTCAATGACTTCATTAGCAACTTTCTGGTACACCTTATTATTCTTGACTCTGTCCTTGATTCCGAATGCGTTAACGTACCACACCATCAACTTGTAAGTACACCATATCAAGGCGATGTGTAATATGATTAAAGCAGTATGTGTTGCAACATCTTCAGTAGAATCTGGATTCATAGTGCGAACATAGATAACGATATTGGTTGCTAAAAGGAAATCGATAACACAAATGACAACTGTTATGATACTAGCAATGAACATGTTTACAGAGATACCATGCTTGTGGGTCTTATAATAGGCATATGGCTTACCAAAGACCTGTTCTTCAGCCGAGTGCGATGAGATCGCAGGTTTGTTATGTTCTGGATCGTTGAATAATCTATCAGAGCTGGATGACATGTCAGTTTCAGTAGTAATTCTCACAATGGCCAGTTTTTAAGGGTCAAGTTCAAAAAGGGTGTGAAAGCAGTTTTTTTTCAAAGTGGCCGGTCTTTGGCGCGGGGTCTCGACCTGATCCCATCAGATAACCTTATTTTTTGCTGATGGGTATCTGATGCTGGTCGGTGGGACAAAAAGAGGCTTGAATAGAAACAATTAATAAATAATGCAGTATTTTTTTTCGAATCTACTTAGAAAGAAGTTAATATTCATGATGCGTAGATCAATAGTATATAGTGATATACAGAAACTCATATGATTTGGATGTGACAAATCCGATAGACATAAACTCGTGGGAAGATTGAGAACATGGAAGTAGGTTCTCAATTAGTTGGTTTGCTAAGCACTTCTGCTGAAATCTAAGATCTCAATGAAACTGTGTCTGTTTTTCTCCACTGCAACGACACACTTACTATCGTTGAACTTAGTGGACCATATTTGACCAGCGTAAGGAAGGACGTTGGAGCGGATAAGTTTCCCATTGTCTCTGAGATCATAAACGTTGAATTGGCCTTCAGACCCACTAACGAGGAAATTTGGCGTGGCGTGAAATGTTGTTATAGCAGCATGGTTATCCTGATGCAACACGAACTTGCTGGTATAATCTTCTGGATCCCAGCCGCGAAGAGTTCCATCAGCAGCGGCACTGACCAAATAAGAAGCAGATAAGCCTAATAAACCAACTAATGAAGTATGTTTCGTTAAATCAGCAATGCACTCGCCATTTGAAAGGTCCCAGACCTTAATTGTGGAATCCATTGATGCAGAAATACATCTGTTTCTTTTGATATCTAAAATGGTGGAATAGATACGATCAGTATGCCCTTTTAGAACAAATATAGTTTTTCTCTCTTTCAAATCCCAAACTCTAACCGAGTGGTCATAAGAGCCAGAAACTATAATGTTACCATGACCAGTAACAGCTCTGACTGATGCAGTGTGCCCACGTAATACAGTGACAAAATAAGGGTTTTTTGGAGCACTTTCATCAAATTCTTCGCCCTTGTCAGATTCATCTGGTAATTTCCAAACATGTAGTGTGTTGTCCCTTGACCCTGTGATTATATATTTTTGGCCATCATCAGCAGTGACAATTTCCATACATCTTATAGTCGATGTATGGCCACGGAACACATGTGTACATTTACCAGTCTCGATGTTCCAAACACGTACTGTACGATCAGTAGAGCCACTGACAATTTGATTACCAACATATTTCAGAGCCCAAACACCACCTTCATGTCCTTCTAGGACACGTATGAGTGCACCATCCTCTGGATTATAAATATTGATCATTTTATCATCTGCTCCTGTGATGATTTTCTCGTCATCAAATTGAAGGCATGTCACCACGTTCGGGCCATGACCTGGCACAGTAATTTTGCGGGGCTCAAAATTTGGGTCCACCCAATTCTGGAAAAGACGACGTCTTCTAATGTAGAGTTTCTGGTAAAAGGCAGGATCTTGTTCGTGTTTTGATTTTGTTTCTTGCAGTTCTTCCAGGGTAACAAATCCGTCTCTCAAAAGCATATGTTTCCACGTATCTGTGATTATCATTTTTTTCCAACTCTTTGACACAAGCATAGCGTTGCATAAAGTCCTGAAATCAAAATTTCTGATAATCTGTTGTGAAATTTCTGGTGGAAAAGTCGTGATTAAGTCACGTTTTAATGAAGAATTGATGGAGTTCAGAATGTCACTCAAGGCAAAGCGGTCAGTCTTACTTATCAAACGATATACCAAGTTGTTTATACCAGACTGTGGTAAAGATCCTGTGGCAAAGTTCTCAATTCTAGCGACAACTTCTTGGGTCTTTTTGGGTAACAGGTCCTTGACCATTTGGTAGTCATCAAGACTTGATGCCTGTTTTGGTGATGCGGATGGTGATGGAAGTGGGAGCTCGATAGCGGAATCAAGATGAGTAGCCAATCCTTGGGTGCCGCGTATTTGACCGGCGCTATCACGCAGTTGCAGCTGGTTAGCCAGATTGTTATCATCCTCTTCGTCAGGGGTATCTGCCATCCGGGCGTCAACGTTAGCTAAACCACTATTTTGTTGACATCCTGCTGGAGCTGACTTCTCAGCGTTCCTTCTCTTGGTATCGGAGTCTGCCACGTGGGAATCTTCTGCGGGTCTCTTTTTGATGTTGAAGTCCTCGTTGAACTCGGTGTCGTTGTTGTGGTTGCCGTTGCAGTTATCGTCTTCGTCCGTGGTATCTGATGGTGCCAGTGGGTCAACATCCATGTATACAAATTCGTCTGCCTTGTTGACAACGCAGCAGTACGGCGGTTCAGAATCTCTTAGTGGGAAACGAGCCGGTGATGACATTTCTATGGACTGGGTGCTTTATTATGGCGGTCTTGGCGGATGAGCTTGCGCTTCGAGGGTGTGTGTGTATGGAGCGTGGGTGAGATAAGTACGAGACAAAACAAGCTAGTTGGCGTTGCTGG
The DNA here is from genome assembly GCA_003708295.3 of Petasospora mycetangii. Classification (NCBI taxonomy): domain Eukaryota; kingdom Fungi; phylum Ascomycota; class Saccharomycetes; order Phaffomycetales; family Wickerhamomycetaceae; genus Petasospora; species Petasospora mycetangii. The sequence continues at coordinate 699,573 of PPNU03000003.1, forward strand.
TGTGTTTGGTGGTTTGTGGATGGGCGGTTGGCAGTGATATTTGGTGGGGCAGTACCTTTCCGTGATATTGCTCTTGTGAAGGTATCTTGCGGCTCCCGCCTTAGTGTGTGTCTTATACTGCAAACTGTTGTCCTTTGTTGTGTTGGGTGACTGCTTGTTAATGAAACTTGCCCAAACAACCGCGAACCTCAGAGCATGCAAAAAATCAACCTGCCCGATTCGGAATGGCAGAACTCCCAATTGGTACTTCGGGCATGATGCTCGGAGCGGAGAACCCAACAGGTAGCAAACAGCAGAAGCACCTGACAAAAGAAACAAGGGAAGAAACATATGAGCCTTGGACTACGCCGTACATTCGCTACGCAAAGTGCTCTCAGATCACTTTATTACTCCACGGGTGGTGCTTCATATTCAAACGCATCGTTGACCGAGCGGTTACTCTCTAAGAACATCCCAACGGTTCGCCTCGCTTATGACGTTTACAAAGAGGTTTCATCCTCAACGTTCCCTAAACCGCCTGTTGTTATTCTACATGGGCTGTTTGGATCGAAGTCAAATAATCGTACGATAGCTAAGAAGATCAACGAATCTCTCGAGCGAGACGTATATTGTCTTGATTTAAGAAACCATGGCGATAGTCCTCATGATGTCAGACACGACTATCCGGCACTTGCTGCTGACGTTGAAAGATTTATAGAAGAACACGACTTGGGCGAGTCCGTGATTATTGGACATAGTATGGGTGCTAAGACCGCTATGGCACTTGCACTAAGGTCTAAAAGTATGGTAGAGATGATGATTGCAGTCGATAATGCACCGGTCAATTTACCTCCTGGTGGAGACCACGTCAAGTACGTTCAAATTCTTGAGAATATCGTTAATAATCCCGAGATCACTTCCAATAGAGATGCAAATAACTTCTTTGCAAAATTTGAAGAAGACATCAGTATCAGACAGTTTTTGTTGCAAAACATTCGAAAAGATAAAGAAAGTGGTCTGATGACAAGTCGAATCCCTCTCAAGATAATGAAAGATGCTCTAATCAAAGGAAACATTGCGGCTTGGGAATTTGATCCCACGTACACACAATACTCCGGGCCTTCTTTGTTCATTAGAGGTACAAAATCCAACCATGTTGCTGATGAGTATTTACCCGACATTGGTAAGTTCTTCCCAAGCTTCGAAGTCAAGGACGTGGATGCAGGGCATTGGGTAATGGCTGAAAAGCCTAAGGAGTCATTGGACCTGATCCTGGAGTTTGTTGAGAGAAATGAGGACTACTAGGAGCTGTCTACATGCTTATCTGTTGAAGCGATCTGGTCAAGAGGGTTGGGCCTCATATTGGTAGGAATGCTACGGAAGACTAAGCATCATATTGAGACTGTGTAAGTTCTCTCACAACCCTGTATATACACAAACACGGTTGTAGAATTCTGCAAGGGATTTGTACCAGTAGAACTTCTCGGTCACCTCCGTATGTGAACCCCGACCCGGGCAAGTGCGGGACCCTACCTATGTCATTGATTACCGTATTACATGGCCAAACCAACTGTAATTTACCTGCACAATTGTGGAGAAAAGGCTATTAGATTGGTGGAAATAGATTGAACGCCTGATTCGATTCGATTTCCAGACTCCCTTGTCTTTCTTATCAGAGCCGTTCAGTGACTGGATCCACTGCAGCGGACCCCTCATGGTTGTCTAGGACCAGGCCTTTCGAGACTGAAGATACTGGCAGCACAGCAATTTATATGCCACATAACATCTCATGAAGAGCCTGTTGCGTAAGGGTTTGTTGATGTTAGCTTGTGTACATGGGGTGGGGTCAGTCTCCACAACCTACCTTTGTTGAAAGTCACAGCCTCCCACCCACGATCTTTGTGAAGGTCTCACCTATCTAGATCCGAGGTCCAACAAAAAATGAGACTAGTCAGACTATAGTATAAATTACAGCTGTCAACGCCGTAGAACCAGGACCCTAATACCAAATGTAGAACTTTCCCCCTTGCTTTTTGTCCAGTCTTGCAGACTATCTGTGTAGTCGCAAAGCTTAACCGTAGATCTTCTGCATGTAACCCTGAACTCCCCGTGCTGATCGTGCACGTTGATGCTTGCGACTGAAGCGCTTACGTAATCGGGTCCCCCAAGATTGGCCACGGCCTGAGCTTTCGGTAGAAATGTTGTTCCATTATATATCCACTTCATTGATTGAACGATAGTCTTTCAAGTGTAAGACCCTTCACCAGAAATAACTCTGCCCATTTTGAGCCGCACGAAGTAGGCTCTCCATGGTCAGGCACATGCCCGAGAACTGGGCATATGAACAAGCCTCACATTTCCTCATCATCGGACGTATTTGGAACGTCTACGGCTTCTACACTGGAATGGCTGTTGACACGTCATACCTTATCTATCAAATGTAGCTTGAGCAAGTCCCTCTTTTGTCATCAAGTAGCGATACTACGCACTTCCATGCGATTTCCACAGACATCTATATTCTCGATAGTTTAGTGACACTCTCGGAGATCAGCGCTCTACAAACCCCTCAGATACACGATACATAATAAATTAATTTAGCAATTGATATAGTGCAAGAGTCTCGATTTTCAGAGAAGGAAGTGAGCTAAAGTTCAACAGTCCCCAAACGGAACTGTATGTGATGTTGGAACGATTATCTCAACAAAATCGTAATTTACGGAAAGTGTACGGAATGGGGCCTACACGAGTCCGATTGCTATACGTACATTACATGTTAGTTTCCTTGTACAATAAAGACCAATCACCTTTACTTTCGAGAGATGGTGATCAGCACTGAGCTTTCCCCCCCCTTGATCATGCTCATTTCCAACCCAGCGAAGTTAATCTTAAATCAATGAGCAGCAATGCTCTCGGCAAAGACCTGAGATACAATTTCAGATAAAGTCACTATTAGTACTGTCTGTCTGTCAGGTTCACGCATTCAAAGGTCTCCAACAACTTCAAAATATCTCTGTTCCTTCTCCCGTTATAAGCGTTTCACTTGCCGAAAATGGCACAGATCGAGGCTTATATCCTGATGGAACCACGTTATGCGTATCCCTGTTGAACGTAGTCACACCCTTTAGGAAGCTCCTAGGAAACCTTAAACTAGGGCCATAGTGTTCTCGAATGTATTTTTGTTGGGTTGTCACGAGTCCGTGCTATCGTATGTAGTGTCTACATTTAGTGTTGTTATTGGACAAGGCATACTTAATCATCATGATAACAAAAAACAAGTTAAAACGAGCCACATCATCCTACAGTGCCTGTGTTCTCACTTCATCCAACACTAGCAACAACATCAACACGTCACTCGTCGCTCTTAGCACAGCCCTGAACCACCACCATAGTGACGATTGGTGACCCTTCTCACGCGCCCCGGATGTTGCGCCAACCGTCTCGTACTATGTGGGCGCACATACGTTTCCTTGCACATTGAGGGACTGGGAAGGGACTGGCTTTTTTGTTTTGCGGCCCCACGATGGAGTACACAACCTTTCGCCTCCCAAGTCAACCAAAACATGCTGGGTCGTCATTTTTGTAAGAACGTGGTATAAACTTAAGTGGGAATTTCAACGAGGGTGTAAAATCGTGGTGTTCCCACGTGTTGCATTATAATTCTGTTTGTGCGCTTAAATCATCTGAGAGTTCTCTTGAGAGACTTATTACGGACACCAAAGGTGTAAGTGTTGAGTCCTGCTTCGTTATAGAATACACATGCGTGATGTTTACTATCACACTCATAAATACACCTCTTTCCATTCAAATTCAGTGCCTTCGGGTGCCAAATGTGGCGCATGCAGACGTGTCAATATAGAGAAGTCCCAGTGGTTTCCGTGGCAGGCGTGCACCGCGGTCGAAGTCGCCACAAGGCCAAATGATGTGTGGAATAACTATACACCGTAAAAGTGACGTGAATGTATTATGAAGCAGGAGCTTGGTCGGAACCCACAACTGAGGGTCATCTTACCCCTTGGCGAATACTGTGATCACATCTGCGTGGCACTGCCATGTCCTGAGCGCGAGATATCGGACCACCTTCAGGATCGAGGTCTGTAGATCTTTTTGACTGTGCTTGCTCCAACCAAGATGAGTCATTCATTACATACAGCTTCTGGTATTGTGTCGCTCTGAGCTAAAATGGTCCGCTTCGTGTGTGTTTATTTGAGGCTATTCCAAGTTATGGCTCTTTTGGTGCAAAAGGGCGTGGCAGAATAGGGTCGATTATCTAAAAAGGTGCGTTTATCTGCATGGAATAAGCATGGAGAATCCCGTGAAAAGCCGGGGTGGGTGATATATTTGAATTACAGGGTTAAATGTAATGAGGTCCTCACTATGAAGCCCAGTTTTTGAAATGATATCGAATATTAGTTGTTGACTAGTAATGTTCTAGTCCTAAAAGTCATGCGCAATTAGTGGGCAGTGCTTACCATAAAGATACTCAAACTAGTTTTATTATTGTTTCCCTTTACAGAAGAAAGAAGGGATCGGTGCATGCACTGTAGGAAGACAACTAGCTTCTAGACAGCGTCAAATCAGTCCTAAATCCTGGTACATACATCTTTTCGAATAGGGCAAAAATGGGCACAGTTGAAGACTGCGCGTCTCTTTCTCTCGCGCGCTAACATCCGGACCCTCCGCCTTTACTGAATTTACTCGGTCTTAGTCGCTCACAAGGAAAGGATCAGCGTACGCGATCTATTTGATGGGCGGCTGTATCCATCTCCCGTATAAACGCAGCTTGGCTCAGCCTCTTGGTCACCAACGGTTTTCGCCCTTGATTCGAAATATTATTAAGGATAGTCAACAATGAACACAAGCGCTCCCCTGTTAATATCGCTGCTTCGCCTAAATACGTCACGTCAAAGCGCGGTTTTCGACTCTTGCTTTGAGGAAGTCTCGAACATTTTCTTCTAATAGGCAAAAATATGATCAGATAACACAGAATTGTGCCGTGCCTCCAGCATCAGCAACTACCTTGTTTCTGTGTGTTTTCACTGTAACCTGTGCTAGAAAAAGTTTAATGTTGTGGTGTATATTCGCTTTCCCGCCAACCCAGTCCCTTTCTTCAGCGCATAACTGCTTTGTTCCGTCTTCGTAAGCGGCAGAGGGGTCTGGAAGCGCGGGACTAGTCTCTCCCTGGACAAGCCCTGCGGCCACTCCGAGACCCTGGCCTGCGACCTATGCTCCCTCGCGTGTTGGTGCATCTCAGGTAACGGTAGGTTAGACCCTCAAGCGAGCTATAAAGCAGATATACAGTCCACGTCAGGCATGCACAGCCCATTCTTACAACCTTTTGATGGTTTTAAAAGCCACTGTCCCCCACCCTTGAAAACCCAGCAAGATATCTGTACATTTTGATATCAGTCCAACCCGCAGGAACCATATCCTTCCTACCAACACACATAACTTCAATACTCGACGGACCACCTCACCGTCCCTCTTGCAGCAACACAAAGCTAGCGGCTGAATATTATCTCGGAACTACACATCAGGGCTTATAAAGCAGCCCGCAATTCCCACACATGGATCTCCACGCACAAGATTCCCCAACACTCTCCCACTCCACGACCACCCACTTCACCTCGCCGTTGTTACCAGCAGACGATTTGAACATCAACGCGTACATCGGTCCACAAGAGTTGGAGCACGACTCAGAGGACGACCCCCAGGAGCTTATCCTAACAGCGGGCGAGATCGAACAACTTTCGCAGTTCGATTTGTCTCTTACAATGGATAACTACAACCCACACTATTTCACGCGACCATTACCACCATCATCGCCATCTGCTGCTTCCTCTAGTACACCTCTTGCTGGACTCTCTACGACTCCGTTGACAGATACGGCTCCTCCAGGGTCCTCATCAGTAACCCAATGGGGAACACCACCAGCAGCATCGTCAGTCTTTGACCAGTCCATGTCACATTATAATCACTCTGACGTGTACCCACCTCCAGAGAAGTCTCGCCATCTAGTATCAGACTTCAAACAACAACCCCATCACTTGATGGGTGACTACAGTACCCAGCCACGTGCTGGTCCTGTCTTCCCACCACTGGACCTCCATTCTACCACACAGTTACAATTTCCAGTCAATACGCTACCACAGTTATCGCCCACAACACATCAATCTCTGCCGTTGTTATACCCACAGACACCGTCAGATCTGCAATTTCCACTTAACCAAGTACAACAAGGGCAATATACACAATGGGGAGAGCCATCCACGCCAACTGGGTACCCGTTTCCACGAATGTCACAGCAGTCACAATCTACACGCTCCCATTCATACCCAGAATCCATTCCACTAACATTGCCTCCGTACAAGACAGATCTTAATACCCCTTTTTCTGAGAAAAGAGGCGAAGTTACTTTCGCAGAACATCAACAACTGAATCCATTCAAGCCTGATCTTATTAATTCCCATGAGCAGGAATCATTTACCAAAGACGACATCAATGTCTTGAAGTCATTGTTGGCGAGTGGTGAAAGGGTTAAATGGAGATACATATCCTCCAGACTTTCACAATCATCTGGAAGAAGAGCCACTAGTGCGACATGTTTGAAAAAAAGTAAAGAGTTGTTCAAGTTACCGTCCGAAAAAGTGAGTGGTATTCTGGGAACAAGTTTGGCATATGTTGTTCACGATTCTTGGGATGAAATCAAAGAAGATTCTTTGTGAATTTCAGCACAATGTTAGGTCTTCTATTTCTCTCTTTCTGGTCTTCAATTATTAGGTTTGCCTTTCTCATGTTTTGATACCTTGATGTCAGCTTTTCGAAGTTTTTCTGTTTGGTGTTCTTTGAATTGAAGGCCTTTCTTCCATTATTACTATATGGCATGTTCTTCTGTTACGTTTTCCGATATTTTCTTTTTTATGTGGTTGGGCTGTATGCCTAGCTGACTGTACTATTTGGCTTGCTTTTAAATCATTATATACTTTGTTCCTTTATGACCTGCTATGTTCCCATTATCATGACTAAGAAAAGACTTAAAGCTGTAGAGATCTATAGGCAGGGAGGGCTACACCTTATCGCGCCGGGGCCCCCCTCCCCTTAATTTGATTACTTATTTAGTACTCACTTACTAATCGCTTATAACTGACCAGTTGATGATCAATTATTCTGTAACTTGTTTTCTCTCCTGTCGACCTTCAATTGATCTGCTTTCACATAATACTCGAATAAGCTCAGATTCATAAAACTGAGGAAGAGCCCCACCAAGCTTGAGGCAGAAAGAAAAAGGAAATTTTAGCTAGTTTACATAATTTACGTTAGCCCACGAGGATACTTCACAATACTAACATTTTTTGTGTGATATATTTGTAGCGAATATCAGTATTATCTTCGTATATGCTCTAGCAGAATGATATAAAGCTAGCTATCAGTTGTCCCAAGATCTTGACCACTTATATGGAATTATTTTCTATGACACTACTCCCCACTGGCATTGTGGGCTCATATCCCTGGCTTAAATCCTCAAATTTGCACAAACCGCAAACGCCCTTCTACCCCAAATTTTGCAATGATTCAATTCCGAGTTTGATCCACCAGCTTGTAGTATTCCCAATCACTCAACACTGATAACTAAAATCATCACAATATGACATAAAGAGTTGACCAATCTGCCAGATCACCGAAACGGTACGAGCAGCATCCGCGAAACCCCAAAAGCGTTGATCTGGTAGCACTTATGGGCGGCCTCTCTCTCTATCTTTCACCTATTATCGAATAGAGGGAAAAACAAGCAAGATGAAACTCCTGGTATTGGCTGTCGCTGCTGGTTCTGTCATTGCACACACTCAAAATGACATCAATCTGGAAGACACTGATCTTTCTCTGCCAGAGCTTGCGACTTTGGACGCACTTAATCCTCCAAGTAAGTTACACACGTACTTCATTTTATGCGTGACCGCAGTGCACTAACAGTTAAACAGAATGGGCGATTACAGGTGCTGCTGAGTTCACTGAAGGACGTATCATCATGACGCCGAGGGCCAAAGATGTAGGTGTCTTGAAGAACGACATTTCCGTTGCTTATGATTCTTGGACCTTTGAAACAATCTTTAGATCGACTGGATCAACGGGTAGGACAGGAGGTGCATTTAGCATGAGATATGCCAGTGAAACAAGTGATAAGATCTATGATGCTTTTGATGGACTAGAAATTGTGATCGACTCCGACAGTTCATTGGGAGGCTCTTTACATGCCTATATTAGTGATGGTTCTTATGATTTGTCAAGTTTATCTGGTAATGATCTCTATAGTAAAGCGGTTGGTTCTTGTCTAGTCAACTATCAGGATTCCTCTGTTCCAAACACTGTCAGAATTGCTTACTATGCCGGTAAATTGGTTATTCAAGTCAATAACAAAGTCTGTGTCAAGACCGAAAAAGTTAAGCTACCAACTAACTATAAATTATCCGTCTCTGCATCGTCTGGTGACAAACATGAAAGATTTGAATTGCTGAAATTGAAGACTTACGGTGGTGTCATAAGTGAAATCCTAGAAAATGATGGATTTGCTGCTCCACAGCCTAAACTTGTTACTGAGTTCATTAAGATGGATACAGATGGACACGTTATTGCTAAGGAACAAGTTGACAAGGAGACATTTTCGTCCTCATCATCACAAGAGGAGTCAGCACATGATAACATTAGATTTGATAGTGATATCCTTGCTGTCATTGAATCGCTGCATAAGTCAAACAAAGATATTTTGGAGAATTTCTCTTCGATGGAGTCCAAGATTATGGCACTATCCGGATCTGCTGATAGTAAAGCTGATTTCTCTTATTTGGATGAACAAAACAAAAAATTGAAGCAATTATCCAGTGAAATCTTACAAGCAGCCGCACAGATTGATCTCTTGAAATCAGAGTTCTCAGCTCTTCAACGATCTTTACATCAAGACATTGAGAAGGTTGTTGCGTCGGTAAACAAACTCAATGCTGACAACATCAATCAACTTCGTGATAACGAACATTCAATTGACCAGTTGAATAAGCAGATTCAATATCTTGTAATGAGTGAGAAAGACAGAGAACAAAATCCAATTCATGATCTTGTTAATGGATTGAAATATCTAATCATACCAATTCTTTTGGCGTCTGTTGCGCTGTGTTTCTTTGCCTACAGATTGCGTCATGATATCAAGACCAAACTTTTGTAACATAGTTTCATTAATAAATCAATCTACTGTATTATACACATCTAGCAGAAAACAACAAGATCATTAATAAGGACGACCCATTGGCATACCACGATTCATGCCTTGCATATAACCAGGGATTCGTGATTGATGAGCAACACCTGGGACCGGTACATTTGGATGGATATTTTGGGAAATTCCAGGATTGACACCAGGTTGTAGGCCGTGGGCCATACCCATCATTGGCATTCCATGTATTATACCAGGCTGTGCAGGCTGTGGTGGCATCTCGGCATAAGGAGGTTTTTTACCGTCCAAATTAGAATGGCCAATGAAATTTGGATTTGGTTTTCTCTTTTTAGTCATTACCTGATCACAGTTGAGGTATTCATTATATCTTGTCTCTGTCTCCTCCTTTTTCAGGAACTCCTCTTTTGACTGGAAAAACTCATCGGCACCGTCCTTGGTCAGACCATAAGTTACGCCGCTTTTGACCTGCCAATAATACTGCCACATTCTATTTCTTGGTTCTCTAGACCTGTTTATTATCGTGTTGGTCTCAACCATGCCGTGTAAGTATTCAATTTCTTTCAAATCGTCATTGTCTTCCCTCATAATTCGTTTGTTAACTTGTGATGAGTAATAAGGTAATCCAGAGCTTGTTCTTTTGCCAACTTTAGAGTCATTTATAGGTAATGAGTGTGTGACTGCTGATGGGGTCGAAGAACTTGCCACACTTGAATCCATCAACGTCATCAGCACTTTATTCTGTTTTGAACTTGAATGAGAATCGCCTCTATATTTTGGAATTGTTGCAATTGAAGCCAGTTCCAGTCCACCTGAGATACCTTGGCCTGGTAAAACCTGTGTCGGCTGGCCGCTGATCGCATTTGTCAAGTACTCCATCCGATCTTCCAATGACGGCATTGCAGTCACTGTGACGCTTCTCATTGGAATGACGACCATCGGTTTGGGCTTATCAGCGTTGGCTTTATGAGAGCGATTAGCAAGATGGTAGTTTCTCTCAACAACAAATACCTGGTCCTGTGGAGTAAAGCCTTGTTCAATGGCCGACTCTTCCCAATAATCATCCACGATTCTCTTGCCATGGGAAATACAGCGAGCACCGAATATCATGAACATCGCCCTGGCTGTGACCAAGCTGACATGTCTTGACTTAACCTTCGAGACATTAAGGTTGGCATTGATCAAAAACTCTCTGTCTTTATCATTGGCACCGATCTTCACAATGTTTTGCTTGCACTTGATTACCATTTGGAAAGCGTCTCTGTAGTTAACCGCTTTTGCGGCGTCATTGGCGATGGCGTAAAGAGTCTTGCCCTTTCCTGGTAGGGTAAAGGTGCTGAACAAGTACTTGCGGTCACCCAGCAAGTGCCCATTGGCAGTTATTTTGGTTTCTCCAATAGCACTAAATTTCTTATAGTTATAGTCTGTCTCATTGTTATTCAGCTTATTCTCTTGATCAATGAAGTTTGGTATTTCAGGGTGCTTGATATCTGTGTTCTTAGGGAAGGTGCGTGTGTATAGGATATGCTGCTGCAGTTGTTCTTTGTCAAACCTGAATGGAGTTGGTTGTGGCTGCTCTGGTGTGTTGTCTGGCAGCGTTTCCTCTAACGGGGAGATTAGAGCACTAATCTGTGCGGTTTCTTCCAGCTCCGATTTTGTTTGTGGTGCAGGTTGGGGCGTTGACTCTGGCTCCTCTTCTGGTTTGTCTTGTCCGTCTTCAGCATTCAGTCCATCTCCTTCTGCTTCTTCTTTTTCTTCATCGTCGTCATTTTCTTCTTCTTCTTTTTTTCCTTCTCGTTCTTGTGCTTCCCCTTCTTCACCTTCTTCACCTTCTTTATCTTCGGTATCAACGCTCTCGTCCTTCATCTCAACGTCCTTCTCGGCGAGCTGCGGTGGTTCCGAAGGCTCCAATGTCCCCAGGTCCATATGTGGCTCTGGGGTTCCTCCTATATCAATTTCGTCCATCGCGCAGTTTACTGGTTGGGGGCTCTCTGGGCTGTTTCGTTGTTTACTGTTTGGACCGGCTGGGCTATTTGTCTCTTTCTGACAGCTTGGACAAAGTGCGGCGCGTACAGAGCGA